>CM053626.1:213086333-213170391 GCA_028646595.1 Phalanger gymnotis
GAAGGAAGGAAGGAAGGAAGGAAGGAAGGAAGGAAGGAAGGATACTGTGTATATAGCCACGTAGTATAAAGCTTTCTAAAATGTATTATTATCCAAACAGGACAACACAATACTATTTGTAACTTATCATGTAAAATTGCATTTTACAAGCTATAATGAGAAGAGGAATAAAGGACATCATTAAGGATACGTATAACCAGAAAAGGAGATAGACCAACACATCTAGGACAGCTGAGTGGCAAGAACAGCCACCAGGGGCTTCTCCATCCCGATTTTCTCCTTGCCTATTCTGTTTGACTGCTCACAAGGTTTGACAAGATGGAATCTGCATTCTTTTGCTAAGATGGTGGACTGCCAGGTTTTAGCATTTTCCATGCCACTGCACCCTCCTCACCTCTAGGCCTCACCCTCTTTCCTGAAGTCATCATATCTATGTAAGTAACTTAAGGACCTCTAGGCCTTGCCATTTACCTCGCCACTGCATCCTTAGACTTTCTAGTCTTTCCATCCAGCTCACAGCTGCACTTTCTTTTATGTGTTATCTCCCCCAATTCAAGTGTCTGTTCCTTAAGAGCAGGGACTGGCCTTTTCTATTTATAAGCCCAGCCATTAGCATAGTTCTCATCACAGAGTAAGCACTTGATTGTCATATAGAGTGCTATGTTGGTAATGGCAAAAGAACCAGAGAAACGTTTGTCTATGCATTAGGTGAATAGTCTATGAAGGACTATGATTATATAAAAGCATGAGATCCAATGTCACAAAGCGGATAGAAGAACAACTTTGGAATCAGGAAGATGTACATTCAAGCCCCACATCTGGCATAGACTGGCCATATGACCCCAGGTAAATCTTAACTTCTCAGTGCCAAAGGCAGGGATGTTAGAGGGAGCTTCCTCACCAAGACTCTCCTGTACCAATAAAATCCCAGGTCTAGACTAAAGCAAAATAAAAACCAAAACAAAACAAAATAATCCCACAGGATCCTAAGGTTTTGTTCTGCACTTATAGAATAAGCACCCATATTGATATATTTAAGTATTAAAAAAAATCATGATGTATCATTCTTCTTCCAAATTTCTTCCTTGTTTTTAGCTTAATAGATCAGAAAACAAAAAGATGCATATTTATAGTCATTAAATAGGATGATATGCCAGAAAGATAGTTTACAGGTCATGTAAGTCAAACTTCATTTTACAGATGGGGAAGCTGAGACCCAGAGAAAAGCAGGAAACTGCCTGAAGTCGCTAGGTGGAATAGTGGATAAAGTTCTAGGTTTGGAGTCAGGACAGCCATGGGTTCAAATGTTACCTTTTCCAGTTACTAACTGTGAGAATCTAAGCAAGTAGCTTAATTTCTCCCAGGCCTTGGTTTTCCCATCTGTAAAATGGAGATAATAATAGCACCTACTTCACAGGGTTGTTGTGAAGATCCAAGAAGATAATATACATAAAGCGCTTTAGAAATTTTAAAGCACTATATAAATGCTAAGCATTATTACTATTAATTAGCAGTAGAATTATCAATTAGCAGTGGAATAAAAAGATTCTCCCCAGGTGTACTAACTCACTATCCCATGTGTGTTACTTTCATCGGGGTTTTGGAATTCAGAAGCAAGAAATTAGGTTTAGATGAATCCATGGGGAAAAGGCATGCAGCCTAGAGAGCAGTGTTGCACGCTGAAACCAGCAATGGCTTTGGAGTGAAAGGACCTAGATTCAAATCCCAGCTCTTCTACTCATAATGTATAATGTCTCTAGGCCTCAGTTTCTTCATGTATAAAATAAAGTGAGTTGGGCTAGATGACCTCCAATGCCCCTTCTACTTCTAAATATCTATGATTCTACTCTAAAAGTAGCATAGTACCTGGCCAAGCCCAGATATGAAATAAACACAAGCCTGGCCTGTTACTCCAGGAAATAGGGTCAGTCTCTTTGGTCAGATTAGAGTTACTTTAGGCCCATGAACCTATGCTCAGTAACTTGATAATTATTTGTTCTGAGTGTCCAAAAAGCAGAGGAATTGACAAAGGCAATTTCTGTTCTGGATCAAATTCTCAACAACAGAGAGGACATTGATTGTTGCTAGGATAGAAATCATGGATTCCTTGAGTGAAAATGATCCCTCTCTCTCACGATTTGTGGTAGAAGAGAAGAAGAAATATGGTCTGAGTATGACATGCATCCTAGATTTAGGGAAAGCAGACTTCAAAGATCTCAGAGATTGGAAAGGAAGAACTTCATGGGTTCAAATTCTATAAGGAAAGACAATCTAAAGGGAATGGAAAATGCTCAAGAAGGGAATTCTGAAGACACAAAAGAAACAATTCTGATGAGGAGAAAAGGGGAGAAGTTGTCTAAAGAGACAGATATGAATACACAGAAATTTGTCAACCAACCCAGATTTTTAAAAGCCATGTACAGAAGATGAAAGGAAACATAATAGAGTTAAGAGAAGATGAATTCAAAAATATAGCATGGTCAAGGAAGGAAGGATTTATTAAGGACTTACTATAAGCTAGGCACTATGCTAAATGTTTTTATAAATATTTCATTTAGTTCTTAAAACAAATTATTATTATCCCCATTTTACAGATGAGGAAACTGAGGAAAGCAGCAATTAAGTAACTTGTCCAAGACACACAACTAATTAAGTGCCCAAAACTAGATTTGAACTCAGGTCTTCCTGACTCCAGGCCCAGCACACTGTAGGAACAGCGGTAGGATCACTAAAGCTCAGAAAGAGCTGGAGGAAAGGAAAGCTTAAAACATCAGAATTTCTTGTTAAAAACAAAGTATTTTTGAGTCCTATTGGGAGAAAGAGGAGGATTAAAAAAAAAGAAATGTACTGCTATGCTCAGTGGATGGAACAACAATAGCAAAAAAGGAGGAAAAGAGAGTCTGCAAGTTGCTGTCTTGGCCTGTTGACCTGATTGGTGAGTGCCTCACGTGGTCCATTATATCAATAGAAGTTATCTTTAACCGTGTCTCACTTTATTCCCTGGTCATAGCCTCCACATTGTTCTTCCACTTCTTCCTTTTCCCTCCTCCCCATTTCCTGTTCTAGAACCATAATCATATCAGTACTGCCAAAGTTACTGAAAAGAGTGTATCATTTTATTCCCCTATGGCTCCACTCACCATCCTTGTAACTTTGCAAATCAAAACATTCTTCCCTAACTACCATTTCCCTTTATGTGATGTCTTTTCCATTCTCAGAATGTAAGATTCTTGAAGGCAAAGACTATCTTTACTTTTGTATTTCTATCCCCAGCACAGTACTTGCTTGGTATATAGTAAGTGATTAATAACTTTGTTTTGTTCATTCATTCATTCATTCATTCATTCATTCATTCATTCATATAGCTTGACTCCTACCCTTGAAATTTTAAAATTAAAAGGATGGTTAGCGAAAAACCTAGAAAAGGAAGCTGTGATCACAAAGTGCCAGCTTGGCTTCAGCAAAGAGAAGTCATGCCAGACTAAATTTTATAACCCTTGGATCAAAGGGCCAATTGAATAGGAGAGACTCTCTCCTCACTGGTAGAGATTGATTACTCAATGCCTTTAGCATTAGGGTGAGTAGAGTTGGTGACAATGAGAGAAAAAAGAGATCTTAGGTTCCTCCAGCTTCCAGCTTTGGGAGAAAAGATGTGCCGTTCTAACCTCTTTTCGAGTTCCTGAAAGGAGAGAAAGACTCTGGGAAGAAGCCAACATGAAGAGGAACTGGTGGTCTCTATCCTGTCCCAATCCCTAGCTTGCTAAAATAAAGACTTTGGTGAATTTCCTCTTAGATGAGGTCTGAGACTGTCTTGGTTGAGTTGAGTTATTGTCACTCTTAGTGGAAGAGCTCATTTACCCTATCTTGTCTGGTAGGTATACTCCTATGTATGCTTTTTTCTGATTTCTATTTTGCTATTGACTTGGATAAGTGGGTTTATTGGTTAAAAAAGTAAAACGTATATAAACTCATAGCATTGAGTGAAATGTCTCTCATTTAAGGAAAAGGATACTTAATATTTTAGCTTCCATGATGCCTGAACTATATCTTTAAGTTTAAAAATTAACCCCCCTCCCCCTCCTCCTGCCTTAAACTTGCACATACCCCACATATATCCACATCCTGTATACACATAGGGTGAGCATGCCTGTAACTGCTGTCTGTTAGCTTGAGGTTAAGGTGTTAAATTAAGAGTCTTGCCTTGTTTCAAGAATGTGAGGCCAACTACCTCCACAAACAGGGATAGAGGTCAAGGGGGTTTTGGGCTTCTTAGAATTGTTTTGTAAGGGGTTTTTTTGAGGGGGCCTTTAAGGGGTATATAAACTGCCTATCTGCCTTCTGAAACTTGCCTCCCTACCCCAGACCACTCTGGAGTGGGCAACGCCCAATTCTCGCACAAGACTTGCAAATAAAGCCTCTGTCTTTACCTTGAGAAACCTTTGATTGTTATTTCGGTTGGGGGGAATTATTGTCCCACACAGCATTAACACACATGACACCTTATACTTAATTTCTTTTTTTAATAAGGTTATGATCAAAAATATTTGGTAAATATAATTTAACATTTTGTAAATATAGTTTATGAAATCTTTACTAAGATTTTAGCAAATCATTTGGCAAAGACTCATTCTATACTTGTGGACAAGATGGAGCTCTGTGAGCTTCACAACTGGTTAAATGGCCTGATCCACACACTAGTCATTAATAATCTGATTTCAATTTTGAGGGAACTCTAATGGAGTGTCCCAAGGATTTATGCTATTTAACTTTTTAATCAGTGACTTGAATGATAGCATAGACTGTATACCTATCATTTTTCTCCAAAGCTTCAATCCTGACATTGGAATTTTCTACCTCCTAGACAGCAGCTTTCTTACCCTGGAGATTCCTCTGCCTCTGCAGAACCCTCTTCTGATTCTCTTACCTGGGATAACAATTTCATGATGTGCCCAGGTCATCTGTGTTCACTCCTGTCTCAACTCTGCTCCTGGCTCTACTCCTTGCAACTTTGTGGATCCCTGTTCCTCATCCCTTTATACATCACTGTTACATGTTGTAAAAAGCTAAGCTCCTTAAGGGTAGAGACTCTGCTTTGGTTTTTTGGTTTGTTTGGGACTTTTTTTGCCTGTATTTGTATTCTCAGGGCTTTACATAGTGCCTAACATATAGTAAGTACTTCATAAATACTCTGCCTATCTATCTGTCTTACCAGATTTACAGATGAAAAAAAGCTCAGAATATTTCAGTTTACAAAATGCTTTCATTATAATATGATGTCCATTTTATAGATGAAGAAATTGAAGTTTGTATATGTGACTTACCTAAAGTCACACAGCTATTATCAGAGCTGCTATCAGAGTTGGGATTCAAATTTAGGCCCCTTGAACACTGTATTTGGAGTCATCATACTGGGCTTTAAATCCTAAGACTAGTACCTGAGTGATCCTGGTCAAATATCCAAACCTCTTTGGGCCTCAGTTTCCTCATCTGAAAAATGGTGAGTCAGTGGTTGGGTTTCATATTTAAGTTCTCTTCCAGATCTCAATCTTATGAGGCTAAAAATTCCAGGTACCTATAGCACATTGGCTCTCAAGCCAGGAGAATCTGGGGAACTTTTAACACCCTGGAAGTCATACAGAGTAGAGGGATACAGCTTTGCAATAATAATAGCCAATTTAAGTCAAGTAAAGACAGAGAAGGGATTCCTGAATGCAGCTAGAATGGAGGTATGCCTGGAAGAGGGGGAATATTTCCTGCCTGAGTGCCATTTGCTCAAACTGTGGTGGCTCCACTACCTAAAATAGTATTAAAGTGATTGATTTCCTACCCGTATTTGAGTACTCCCTGAGGCCACTAGCCCTGGACCTGGTCAATAGGGGTGAGACCTAAAAGAAAGAAGAGACATTGTCCCTGTCCTTAAGGAGCTTCTAGACTGATGGAGGATATCTAGATTATCCTAATCCATAGGAAAAGATGAGGGCAAGTGAATCAACTAGAAATTTTGTGGCTGTCTCTCTTGAGAGTCCAGAGGCAAAGCATAGATTTAATAGGGATGGGAAACCTGCAACCTCAAGGCCACATGTGGTCTTCTAGGTTCTTGGGTGCGGCCTTTTGACTGAGCCCAAGTTTTACAAAAACCGTATCCTTTTATTAAGGGGATTTGTTATGAGGTTTGGATTCAGTCAAAGGGCCACACCTGAGGACCTAGAGGGCCACATGTGGCCTTAAGGATGCAGGTTCCCCACCCCTGGCTTAGAGAGAATGATGAGGAACCAACTATATGGGAAAGAAACTTTTCTGAAGAAGGGAAGTGTGATGGGAGCTGTGAAATTGGGTCAAGATAGGTGGAAGGAGGCTTCCCAGATAAGAACAATCTGTACGAAGGCAAGAGTAGGGCATGGGCAGGGACAGGGGGCAAGTATGTTTGCCTGTACTCATCTGGCAGTGTGAGCTGAGGAATTCCTGAAGATGAGTTGTTAAACTGTTTCTATTTACATCACTGAGAGGGAGGACTAGAGGCTGAGAATCAAGGAGAAAGGGAAGAAGCTGTGACAGGGGTCCTGGCAGAATCAAAAAGGAATCCAGACAATTAGGACTGAGTATGGAAAGAAAGAGACTCTGTGGAGAAAGACTTGAAAGAACAGTGACAGATGGAAGGTGGAAAGAGCAGAAGAGGGAGCAGAGTCCTCGGATGTAAGTCAAGGATCCAGTCAATAGGAGAAATGCAGAAGTTAGAGGAAGGAGACCATTGGATATATAGGGATGGAGAATGGCCAAGCTCTCTGCTGGACACGAGTCTGAAAGAAGAGCCAGTGGGACATCCAGTTCACAGAATCCCAGAATATTTAGAATTAGAAGGGGCTATAGCAGACAATCACACCCAAAAAGGAGTACCCATTAAAGCACAGCAAACAAATGGGTGCCCAGAATCTTGGGGAACTTGCTGGCAGCTTGCTTGGGGAACTCCTCTGGCAGCCCATTCTACTCATGGATAGCTCTAATTGTTAGGAAGTTCTTCTTGACATCAAGACCAAAGTTGTCTCTTTGCAATTTCTACTCTAATACTTTAGTGGATGTGATGGGGTGCTTGGATGTCTGTACTTGGACCCTAATTCCAAAAATCACCTTTCTCCCTAGCCTCAAAACACTATCTCTGGCAGCTTCTCCCCAGCCTAAGGACACTCTGACTAGCAATTACTCATGAGTGGGCCCCAGCAAAACACTTATTTCTCTCGCTGGTATAGTAATAGACCACACCTATAGGAATTATTAGTTTGAACTGACTTTGTACTGGCTTATAAAGATATTTAGTACCTACCGGACTATCTGTACCAACTCCCTACCTCATTATATGCATCCTGGACTCATCAGACTTTTAGACATATGTATACTCCGTACATCTAGCTTGTCAAACAAGACATTGATTGGTGGCAGACTGGGCAATCTTCAGTTGGCACTGACTGCTAGTTAGCTTAATGACTAGCAGCCCTAAAAACCACACCCCTCTGTGGCCCCACCTTGGGCTTTTCCCAGTGAACTGTGGGTAAAACACTTGTGCAGTAAATACTAAAAGTGCATGTTCCTTTAAGAATTGACCATTTCCTAATCCTGTCCCATATCACCTAGTTAGCATATTTGGCATATATTTTACTATAGTTTATCCTACATAAACTTTAACTGTACCCCTCTAAGGTTTCAGGTTCCTTAAGAACTTTTGCCTACTGAAAAGCATAAAAATAAATCTTTGCCAACTTGACTTAAAGAATGCTTGAGTCCATGAATTCTTTCCAGATGACTCTGTCATGCTCTGTGGGCCTACAGGGGTCCCTGAACTCCCCTCAAACTGCATCAGATCTATGATCTCAGTAATCTGTTTACTCCCTCCTGAGATGCATGTCAAAACCAGTCCATGCCTGCCCATCTTTTGTGACTCTCCCCTGTCTTCCCAAAATGTCCAGTAGAAGTTAGAAATGACACCTGGTTTTAGGAGGTCAAAGACACAGATTTGTGAGTAGAGAGTTCAATTCAAAAAGCATTTATTAAGCACCTACTCTGTGCTAGGCGCTGGAGATGATAGTTGAAGTCAAGGGAATGAATGGATTCTCTCATAGAGAATTAATAGAAAGAAGACTAGTACTGAGGACTAAACTTTGGAGAATATCTACATTTAGGAGACAAGAAAGAAGAGGCAGAGGAGAAACAGTGAGAGAAACACAGGAAGACAGTCTTCCCTTCTGAGGTTCTGAGATCTCCGTACTGTTATTAATATTGCCAATCGTTGTTATTCCTAATGGTAATACAAATGGTAACAAGAAGCACCCAAAACACAAGCTCAGCTGGATCCAAGAGTCAGCTGCTGACTTTAACCTGGGCCCTTCATGACCCCAGAGGGGTGAGCCACCAGGGCCTGAGGTGCAGCACTGAGCTTTCTGCCCTCTCTTAAGCCTTGACCAAACTCCTACCTTATGGGCCTATGCTGTCTATTCAGGGCCAGGACTCACTCACTGTCTTCACTGCTGAGGCACCTGCCTTCCCTGGGTGTCTTTGACCCCTGGTGAAGGGTCTTGCCGATCTGTCTGCATGTAGTTCCTGTAGACCAAGGGACCCATCTGGCTTACATATTTAGGAGGTATTCAGGTGGAGGTGCTGAAATTGGCCTAGAGGAACCAGCCAAAGGGCATCCCATTCATATACCTAGCTCCAGTCAGAGTGACTCTCAAATCATGCCAGCTCCTGTGTGTGTGTGTTTCTTAAATATCACAGGAGCAGATAAGTCAACAAATTCTTTTGGTTACATGTTTCTATTACATACTCTTAGCAATCTAGAATGGCTATATGGTAAAGGTTATTTAGTTCAACCCCAAATTTTTACAGGTCTGGAGACCAAAGCCTATTAGAAAAGAGACAGCTAAGTGGTGAAGTGAATAGAGCTTTGGACCTGGAATCAAGAAGACTTGAGTTCGAATCTAGCTTGTGGTGGTTATTAGCTGTGTGACCCTCAGTTTCTTCAACTATAAAATGGGGACAAATAATAGCACCTGCTGCCCCCACGGTTGTTGCGAGGATCAAATAACATAATATTCTTAAACTGCTCAGCACAGTGCTGGAACATAGTAGACACTTGATAAAATGTTTGTTTCCTTCCCTACATCACCATCCTTTTGAAAAAAAAATAATATAGAATTAAGAGTAACTCCAATCTGTCTAGAGCCACAGTAATACAATGTGATTGGATTGTAGATGTGCTTGTGTTTATAATCATGCTTTTAAGGGGAAGAAACAGACCTAGAAGCATGGAATTGAACTGTTAGCATTCAAGTGCGCTAGTGACTTGAGGGCTCGATTTCAGGGTTGTGTGGAGACGGGAAGGAACTTGAGTCATTTAAAGAAATTGATTTAGGACTGAAGGTTCGGATTTGGAAGGGACCTTAGAGATCACCTAGTTCAACACCTCTTTTTACGGATGAAGAAACTGAGCCCAGAGAGGTTAAGTGGCTTGCCCCATGGTCACACAGATAGTAAGCAGCAGAGGCAGAGTTTGAACCCAGCTTTCTGACTCCAATCTTGCTAGACCAGGAAGCCAGAAAGAAAGAAAAGAAAAGAATACAAGAAAGGGGAAGGAACTGGGTAACAGAGATCAAAGCACTCTCTCTTAAACAGTTTTCCCGGGGCTGGGTGCTCAGGAAAGGAAGATGTTATTCCATGGAAATTCTTCAGGTAGAATCCACAGAAAGCACTGAGTTGAGGTTCAAGTGGATGCAAAGAAAGTAATCTTGACCTATCCATGAAGGGAATGGATCTTGCTCCTTCAGTGGCCAAAATACGCAAAGCTTCATCAGTTCTGGGGATAGAATGAGGAAGTAGAACACAATGGGACTATAAAAATCTGGTTTATGGGGAAGACTATTTCAAGGAGACTATTCTGGTTACCTTTCAGCAGACAGTCTTTCAGAAAGCAGCTGGCCACTTATGGACTATACTGAGATACTGGGCAGGACTTCAGTGGGATAGGTGTAAGGGAATGGTACTTATAAGATAAACTTTCCTCTCCTTCCTTTTCACGAGAGTGCCCTGGAAATGGTGGGGAAGTTTTGAATCTGGGGGTTGCCTTAGGTTATATTTTCATCACAATCTGCTTAACCTTTTAACAGGAAGTTCTTCTTAGAATCTAACTGAAAACTATCTTGCTGCTGCTGTCATTCTATCTCCCTTGGCATTATAACCTTTATACCTGGTGAGAGAAAGAAGTAGAACCAGAAAGTAATGCCACTGAAAAGAGATCATTTATGAGCAGCAGCCTTCCTTCCTAACCTGCCCCCAGCTTCCTGCTTACCACTCTCCTGAGGTTATGATTGGAGATTCCCCCACCCAATTTCGTGGAGCTTTCCAAGGTCATTTCTGCCCAATTTAGGGTAGGATAGAGTCCATTCTAGGCACTCGTAGACAGCGATGCTTTGATGCTGTAGTTCTCAGCTTCCCTGATCCATCTCCCACGGGAAGGAGAGTGTGCATCTATCTTTGGACAAGCATCTTTCTTCAGCCTCTATTCCTGTGCCTTATCTTCAGCTTCTCTGGCCAAGTATGCCAGTTCCCTGGCCTCCCCCAGCTTCCAAAGACTCCATTCTCTGCCCCTGGATGTCTATCTCCCGAGAATCAGGAGATTCTGATAACTCTGCTAAGTTAACAATATCTCAGGACAACATATTCATTAACTTCTTTCCTCAGAACTTAGGTACAAATCCCAGTTCATCCACTTACTAGCTCTGTAACCTTGAACAGGTCACATATGCCTCCCTGGTCCTCAGTTTCCTCACCTGCGAAAGGAGACTGGACTAATTACATCTAAGATCCTTTCTTGTCCTCTAACATTTCCAAATGAGGAAATACAGCTCCCTCCATTTGCAATTGCGTTTTCTGTGTCCAAGACTGGTTCATGCCTGATCTCATCTATAGTCTATGTCAGAGTTTATGACATCATCTTCCCTATGACACATTTGACTTGACATCACGAAATGAATCCCTGTAGGTCATTGAGAGCAGAATAACCCAGCACCAAAAATCTGTGCATTTGCAGAGTCCAACTTAAAAGCATTGCTTATTCTTTTCCCTCCCCCACGTTCTGTATCCCAGGTAGCTGCTGACCTGAAGACGTGACTCTGCTCTCTGGTGATGCACTGGGCCCCTTTTCAGTTATCTAAAAGGGCTCCTGACCAGTCCATTTAGTGTTTTAAAATTTTTTAAATTTCCACAGTATCATAAGGAATAGGGACTAGATTTTTAATTTCATTGGTATAGGGGAATCCCCCTGCCAATGCTGATTGGCACTTCTCTGCAAATGACAGCCTTTTGCAGTTTTCTAGAGAGGTTAGGTTAGGTCAGGTTAGGTCAGTTTAGGAGTCACGCAGCTGGTAGATGACACTCATAACTTGAACCCTGGTCTTACTAAATTTGAAGCCAGCTTACTATATGCTTCATGGGTGGGGAACCTGCACTGCAGCCTCAAGGCCACATGTGGCCTTCTAGGTCCTTAAATGCAGCCTTTTGACTGAATCCAAACTTAATTGTTCTGTAAAATTTGGATTCAATCAAAAGGGCCATATTTAAGGACCTAGAAGGCCACATGTGACCTTAAGGTTCCCCACCCCCTGAAGCCACACCATTCTACCTTTAAGGTAATACCCTTAGCACTAAGGATTTCAGAGTTTATGTAAGCCAACCAACCTCATTTTGTACATGAGAAAACAGGCCCTCTCCAAAGAGGCTGGGCGATTTGCCAAAGGACATGCAGATGGTAAGTGGCAGAGCTATGATTCAAACTCAGATCCTCTGACTCCAAATACAAGACTTTTCCCACCATTTGCTACCAGTACACATGAAGGTAAGCTGGGGACTTACCCAGCTAGTCTTGTCCTTCTACCTATCCATCCGTACCACCAATACATATAACACACAGACACGCACACACAGACACAGACACACACACTAGCTACCTTTCCTTCTCTTTCTACCACCTTCACCCTCCTTCTGGTGGAAACCTAGGAGAGACCAGCCTCCATAATACTAGGACTTTGAGGGAATTCTGCTCAGGCATGGGCAGGATACTAGAGAACTATACAAACAAAACCTGAGGCATCCCTTGTGGCCAAAAGGTAGAAGCAGGATGGAATTAGGAAAAGATAGTCTTCTCTGAGGCATCGGGAGAAAGGTGGCTGGGCCAGAAGTGGTCTGGAGCAACCTAGACTTGGAAAACTAGACAGAGACATCTTGAACTGAGGAGTCTCTAGGATAGATTTACCTCTTATTACTCACAAACACACAAACTGCGCCTCTTCTATGGGCCCATCACTCTGTAGTCAGAAGTCCTGGGTTCTAGCCTCATCCCTGCTCCTAACTAGCTTGTAACCGTCACCAGTTGACTCCTTCACAATGGACCTCAATTTTTTGAGGGTTTTTTGGTTTGTTTTTAATGAGGTGGTTGGACTAAATAGTCTCTTGAGTCCCTCCTTTCCCATTCTAAATACTGCTTTAACTATCTCATTATGGTCTTTTTCGTTTCTTTTTTAAACCAGCGTTGCCACTGATCCATAGAAAGGTCATTTTTATTGATTATCACATGTCCCCAGGGAGACCAGCCCAGCTTGGTGGGCACCTCAGTGCCTTTATTGGTTCCCAGATGCTCTGGAGCCAGGCACACCCCTCCCCTTTCTCCATTCATTTCTAAAACAAAGAGATCCAGAGGAGCAAGTTGAGAATAGTCGGGTGAAACTCAGGAAGGTAAATTCTGCCACCACCCTGCCTCCATTCATCTGATTTTCTGGAAAGGGAAACTTCAAAAGTTGTGATATGATAGTAGCCATCAAAGCAGGAGGGAAAATGGGCAAAGCCCTCAGGTCCATCCCTGGGCAATGCCTCCCCTCTGTTTCCTTCTAGGAACTAGGACTACCTCGGTCCTGAAACTTGTTGTAGCTTCTTTATTGTGCTTAAACTGTTGCCTTTTGGCTCAGAACTCTCAGACACAAAACATCCAGTCCTTTACCCACCCTGATCCCAAGTCTCCACCCCCCATATTGGGGCCCTCTGCCTTAGCTGAGGACACAAAGTCTTCTTGCCTCAGCCCCTTCTCTGACACTAAACCTCTTTTTGTCCTTTTCTCTCTTCCTCTCCTTTTCCCTCTGTAGCCATGAAGATCACAGCATGGAAGGAAGGTTCAAGGGCCATCTCTCTTTCCCTTTGCTCTAAACACCACTCCTAGCTTTTCAGGGAGGGCACAGGCTGTTATTTATTGCTACATCCAGGCTGAGGAAATGTCTTCAGCCAGTCAGATGGAGGGCAGGCACAGTGAGGTGGGCATCATGGGATCACGTGTCCCCAGCTTTAGGCAAAGAGCTCCAATCCCTCCCATCCCTGAGACCCCCAAACAGCAGTCTAGGAGGGGATGCAATGCCCACCTGGGGAAAGTTGCCACCTGGGTGGCATGGCTGGTGCTTATACCAAATAACCATCCTTGCCCTTCACCTGCCCCTCTCCACAGTCCCCAGGTTCAGCACTCTTGACCTTGACGTAGATGGGAGAGGGGCCTGCTTCGCAGGGGGCGCTGATGGAGGTGGCTTTGGCAGGCATAATAGCCACCCCACAGGACGCCAAGGGCACATCCTCGGGTCCCGCACAGGGAGCTGCGTACTTTCTGCGCAGCGAGCGGTTGATGTTCTGTGTCGGGTAGCCTAGAAGCTGGGTGACGCTGCCGCCCCGCCTGGTGGCTTTGCACCCAGGTGCCAGTGCATCCTCTCTGTGGAAAACAACAGGCAGGAGGTGTAAGCGGGGCTCTTCGGCGGGCATGAGAGCCACGGGCTCTTGGAAACCTCTTGTCTTCCCTTGCAACCCCTCCCTTTCCACCCTCTGCCATCTCCCTCCAATCTCTCTCTCTCTCTCTCTCTCTCTCTCTCTCTCTCTCTCTCTCTCTCTCTCTCTCTCTCCCTCCCTCCCTCCCTCCCTCCCTCCCTCTCCCCACTTCCGCTTCAGCCTATTCTATTCTCCATCTATGTGTCCTTGTTCCTGAGTATTAGTGACCTCAAGTAATTCCAGAAGTCATCTGAGCCATCCTCCTGCCTTTATATAGGACTGGCCCCTCCTTCAGCCGAAATGGCCCAAGCATCAAAATCCTCAGATATTCCTCCACCTAGGATTCCACAAAATCATGTTGCAGGGGACAATAAAGATCACCCAGAGAGGTCATTCTCTGCTTCCCTTCTTTCTTCTAGTCTCATCGCTCACTTTTCCTTTTCTGCCCTCTCCTTCTCAAAGGGGATTTGATCCTCTAAGGCATTGCAGTTATTAGCACTATTAGCATGGTTCTATTTTTATTTCTAGTTTGTTTTTAGTAATAAATTATGATCGTCTTTTTAAATAACCATTTCCAGGGCACCGAAAAGTACAGTATAGAGAAGACCTGGATAGACATATATCCTGCCCTCCAGGAGCTTACAGTCTAAAACAGACAGACAGACAACCGGACAGAGAGGAGACAAGGGAAGGAAGGGCAGAGGACCAGGGGGAGGGCTGGGAAAAGAAAAAAGAATGAAGCCATGCGGCGGGTGCAGGTCGGCATGCTGTGGTCCCCAAGGCTCCGTGGTGGTGCTGGGCGGGTTTGAGGGATGGGGATCCCAGCCGCTGGCAGGCGGGGATGAGGAGTGGGGGAGGGCGCCGGGCCCCTCCCTCACAGCAGCATGCAGCATGCACACAGCATGCATCAGGTTTTACCTGATTTCACTAGCCATGTCGCAGGCCCCGCCGCCGACCCCGCCGCCGTTGCCGTAACCGAAGACGCCCCGGCTGACACCGGTCCCGCTGCAGCAGCAGCAGACGAGAGCCCAGATGCCCAGACCGAGGCAAGCTAGCAACAGCAGGGAGCCCAGAACGGCCCCAATGATAATGCCCACGCGGCGGGAGTCTGTGGGGAGAAGCAAATGCCTGTCAGTACTCCGACACCCCCACCCCCCACCCCACTCCAGAAGTGAAGAGTCGGGGGCGGGGGAGGGGGGGCGAGGGATGGGGGCGGAGGAGGAAGAAGCCAGACTGGGACTTTGTCTAGGCTAGACCAAGTGGTCTGGGGTGTGAGAGGGTGATCTTCAGGGGATTTGAGGGGAGATAAGGTGTACAGCACTCAATTAGCCACGTTCAAATTAGTGTGCAAGTGAGTCTGGTATATATGTGTCTTAGAAGGCATTCTGTTTTCTCCCAGGTGGGCAGAGTTGGCCTGAGCCACAAATAACGGACGTTAGGGATCTATCCAGAGAGCCAGCTGAATCTTATGGGTGGATGCCAGAAAGGAATCCTTATCCCTTTCCATCCCTTACACCGCCCCCTGACCTGGCCCTCCCAGGGAACCTTGCCCCTATTGACACTATGGCCTCCCTTCCACTTGTCTCCACTTACCTGACACCTTCACCTCCACCACGCACACACTGTAACCCACATGGTTAGCCACTGTGCATTGGTATAGCCCATTGTCGTCCCAGGATATGTCCTTCAGCACGAGGTCCCCACTGCTGAGCCCTGACATAAATAGAGGATCAGTCTGCCGCAGTGAGTCCAGAGGGCCTTTGGCCCAGAGACTTCCCTACCTCCAACATAAGTAGCCCTGGAGAGCTGAAGGATTGAGGGCTGGGATGGAGAAGACAGCAAGGAAGCACACACACACACAGCTTGGGGAAGGGAGATGGGACAAACCTGAACACTGATAGGAAAAAGAAATACACACACACACACAAAACACACACACACGGCTGGGAGAAGGGACAAACCTAAATATTGAGAGGAAAAAGGAAACACACACACACACACACACACACACACACACACAGCTTGGGGAAAGGAGATGGGACAAACTTAAACACCTACAGGAAAAAGAAATACACACACACACACACACACACACACACACACACCCCACAGCTTGCAGAAGGGAGATGGGGCAGACCTAAACACTGATAGGAAAAAGAAACACACACACACAAAACATACACACACACAGCTTGGGGAAGGGAGAAGGGACAAACCTAAATAGTGAGAGGAAAAAGGAGAAACACACACACATACGCACAGAGCTTGGGGAAGAGAGACGGAACAAACCTATACACCAATAGGAAAAAGAAATATACACACGTACATACACACACACAACACACACACACACACACACACACACACACACCCTTCAGAGGCAAATAACCTGTCCCTATAAAAATGAGGCTATTGTCCCAACATTTTGGCCACCTTCTACTCTACACAAGCCCGATTCTTCAGGTTATCTCTTTCCACAGACTAATTCTCACAGAGACAGAGCCCATCTAGGGATCTTATAGACAGATCTTAAAATTGGTTGGATAAGCCTCTTTTCCCTTAAAGTTTACTGCTTGTTGCTGTCCCCATCCTTGGGGAGGAGGGCAAGTGTCTGTCTCTAAATGATTTCTTAGGTCACAAAGATGCTCCATTAGGACAAAACAAATCCCTTCATTTGAAATTTGATCCTCTATAAGATCATGGAATCCTGAAAATCAGAATGTCAGAGCTGGAAGAGACCTTAAAAACCATCCAGTCAAACCTTCCTTTATGAATACGGAAACTGAAGTCCAGAGAGTCACTCTTATAGGTATCTACTAGTTTACCCCTGGATCTTCCACCAGCCCTGTAGTAACCATCCAGATGTTTGCCCAAGGCACTTCCATGCTGTCTAAGCAGTACCCCTGCTGCAGGGCTAGCTCTTCACACACGGAATCTCATCCTCTCCAAGCAATGCCTCTGAGAATCTTAAGAGTGAAGGGGAAGTCACTAGTACCACAGATTTCCCTCCTGCCTCCCACCCCCCATCCCCAAACCTCTCACCGTGGGCCACAGAGCTATGGAAGGATTCCTGGTAGGAAAGTTCTGAGTGGTAGTTATTCTGTGAGATGTAAGAGCTTGCCCGGTAGGGATGGGTGCGTCCGCTGATCTTGGCCCACTTGTAGGTGAGGGGTGGAGTGCCCCCATTGGCAAAACATTTGAGCACCACATCGTTCCCATAGGTCATGTGCCCCTCAGTCCAGCACATGGGCACCGCAGGCCGAGCTGGAAAGGTAGGGAAAGAACAGGAGGTGAAGGGGATTATCATTCAGATCCCAGGGAGGGGTTTAGGATAGGTAGCAAAGCAAATACATGGTAATATTCTTACCCATCTAGAAAAACAATTCCCACCATAAACAGGGCCATCACTTGTTTATTGTGTGTCAAAAACTCTGAGGTAAGGGTTGACTTTGGCATCAAAAAGATCTTGTGAGATCATTTGGGCAGCTGCATGTCAAAGTGAATAGAGTTTTGGGCCTGGAGTCAAGAATACCTAAATTCGAATCTGGCCTCAGGCACTAACTAGCTGTGTGACCCTGGGCAAGTCACTTAACCCTATTTGTCTCAGTTTCCTCATCTGTAAAATGAGCTGGAGAAGGAAATGACAAACCACTCCAGTGTCTTCACCAAGAAAACCCCAAGTGGGGTCAGACATGACTGAAAATGCCTGAAGAAAAATAAGATCATCTAGTCCAACCACTGAATTCTACAGGTGAGGAAACTCAAGTCCAGAGAAGTGCCCAAGGTCACACCGTTAATAAGTGACAATACTTGCATTTGAACCCAGGTCCACTGATTGCAAATTCCCAGTGCTAGTTCCACTAGACATATTGACCTCTCATCCACATGTACCTTGGACAGTAACAATGACTCTTCGGGTGGCCATGGTGGTCTTTTTAACTCTGCACTCATAGGTGGCTGTGTCAGAGACCTGCAGGTTCATTAAGTTGATGGAGGCATCATACTGACTGGGGTCCTGAGCTGCAAATCGGACCCTCTGCTGAAGGTGGGGGAGGCTGCCCTGGTTGATCCTCTTGTCCTGATAACTGAGGAACTGTGGGAAGAAGATAAGGAGGAGGGAGAGAGAGGAAAATAAGGAGACAGGGATTACCCACCCATGTGCAAGGCAGGGGAAGGAGAGGAGAGGGAGACTCCCCAGCTGTGGAACATTGCATTTAATGGCAGAGTTTCTGACATGTTTATTGGTTTCAATGATTTTTTTCTCTTCCACTTTAAAAAAAAATTCTTTATTCCAAGGGATGGCTCTCTAGAAGGGGGAGGAGAAGGGATATAAGAGGGAATGTAGGTGATGTAAATATAAACGTTATTAATAAAAATACAGACTTTTAAAACATAAAAGTCAAATACCTAGAAGGTCAATTTTTCTTTTTAGAGGAGAGAAGTGAGGTGGGTTGAGGTGGGGAGGGAGGGGCAGCCCTCCATGGAAAGTGACCAGTGGAGCTGAGATCACACATGTGCTTTGCCTCCAGGAGTATCCCATTTCACCTCATTTTGGCCCTCAGTTTCTTCCTCCAAAAAATGGCCACGAGAAAGCCAGCTTGCCCTCAACAGAAATTTGTGAGAATCAAATGAGATACTAGATAGGAAGGGGCTTTGAAAAGTAAGAGGTTTACATAGAAGCTCCTTGAGGAAAAGCACTATAGACTCTCCTCTCTCTGAGCCCCTTCTGTCCCCTGGCATGGAGTTCTGCACCTTGGGGTGGGGGGTGCAGCACTCAGGATGGAAGTATGGAGGGACTAGCCCAAGAATCCTGATTCCTGGGCTTTTTTCCAGTTCCAACACCTTTATATGAACTTAGGCCTTGTTTAACTTCCCTCTGCCTAAATTTTAGAATGTACAAATTCTACTACCCATTCCCATTCTCAGAAAAAAAAAAAAGAACATTGTAGAAATGTAGGGTGAGGGTCCTAGGGCCAAGAGGAGGATGACTAGAGGATGTCAGTGTCCAGAGCACTTACCACATTCTCCCGGTGTGCAGGGTCTGAGTTGACCTGCATCCACTCAATGTCCAATCCATTGGGACCATAGTCCTCAGGGTCCAACATGTAGGGGCAGCCAAGCCGAACATTATCACCTTCAGCCAGATACAGGACTTCCTGTCCATCCCCATTTATCCGCACAGCGGACAGTAGTGCTAGGGTAAAGAAATAGGTATGACGGAGAGGAAGGGGGAGATGGTCATAGGGGGACAGAGGGAGAGAGGGAGTAGAGGCCTAAATTTGAAGGCTGGAGTCACAGGCATCTCTCCATTAATTTCTAATTAAAAAGCAGGTTCTGATGTAGCCCTCAAACGTCAAATCAGGAGCCAAGAAAGAGGGAAGGAAGACAGAGTGGATGTCAAGGAATCCTGAAAAACTTTGTGTGTATGACTGAATTTGACTATATGGTTAAACATATTTATGTGTGCTTATGAGTATTATGTATAGGCATGTGATTGTGTATGTGTACACAATTGTATGTATATGCAAGTCTCTGTGGTTTTGTGCATGCTACTGTATGTAGGTGGCTGTGTATCTATTCGTGACTATGTATATGTGTATGTACATTGTGGTTGAATGTCTATGTGTGCTTGTGTTTGTGGCTTTGTGTATGTATTCAGGATTTTTTTTATATCTGTAATTGGGTATAGTCATGTGTTTTGCGTGGTCGTACGCATATGTAACTGGATGTGAATGTAGGATCGTATATGCAAGTATCAAGCTAAATAAACTGTGGCTGTTAACCACAAGAGTGGGAGACCTGGGCTACCCAAGCTTAATGGCAGTGAAGTCTTCTGTCTGGATGGAATAAGGCTTTCTCATGCCTAAGGCAGGTAACTAGGTAAGATGGCCTCTCCCAGCCTCTCTGTGTGTGTGTGTTGTTGCTTTTGCTGTTATTGCTGTATCAGTATAAATCTTTGTGTGATCTATGTGTCAATGTATGTGCCCATCCATGGGGGGTAGGTTGTGTTTCCTCCTATAGGGATGCCCATGTTTGTGTGTATTCGAGCACCTGTCTCTCCTTGCTCATTCTGCCTCATGCAGCCCCAGCCCTGCCCTGCCCAGCCCTGCCCCAGCCCCTGCCCCAGCTGAGTCAGGGAGAAGGAGGGAGCCAAGCCTCCCTGCAGGCCCCTCCCTGGGCCCAGCCTGGCCTGGGCATTAACATTGCCACATACAGTCCTGAGCCGCCCTGGACTTTATGGGCTTCCTCAGCCAACTGCCCCAGGGTGAGGAGCAGAGATTTCCGGAAGTAAAAGAGTATACTGTCTTCTTCCCTCCCCTAATGCCCCAGGCAAGGGCCTACCCCAACCAGTTGGACTGTCCCACCCCAGAGGATTCCAGGAGAGAAGAGAAACAGTAGGTGCATGGACAGAGATGAGACCAGGGGCCCCAACTTCCCCTCCCAGGTCTCATTCCTCCCCCCGCCCCCATTCCACCCCACCTTCCCAAACCATCTCTCCCTTTCCTGTCCCCTTTGCTTTCTGGCTAGGGTTTAGTGCTGTGCCTCCTCTTTCCCAATCAGTCAAAGAGTATTCACTACATACCTACTATGTGCTCAACACTGAGCACCATCCCTTTGTCTCTCCTCCAGTTTTGATCTCTCGTAGTCCCAGACATAAACACACACACACACACACACACACACACACACATACACACATACATGGAACATGAAACAGACAGGGTCTGGCTAATCAGGAAGGGCCAGTAGAATCAGTTCCCATACCAAGCTGTGTGAATTCTTTCTGAGACTCAATTTTCTCCTCAGCAAATTTAGGACTGATTCAATGACTTCTAAGGTCCCTTCCCAGCTCTAAATCCTGTGATTCTAAGGTCACTGAACTAGAACTTCTGAATCAAACCTGAGAGTACAGTCTCCACCCACCTGACTCAAAAACCTTCCCGTCTCTCCCAAGAATCTTGGGGAAGCCAAAGGGGACATAGAGGCCCCAACCAAGGGAGCAGGGAAAGCAGCTAGAGTGCTAACGGGAGTTTGCTGCCTCTTCCCAGCCCTGCCTGGGGAGAACATACTGGAGATAAGGATCCAGATGCAATCTCCATGGCTCCCCAGGCATTGGGAAGACTGGCAGACAGGGTGAGTGACAGACATCTATCTGCATGGCAAAGTCTCCGCCCTAGGGAAGGGCTGCCCTAGCAGTGCTGGCCACAGTAGTGGTTGGCATCCAATGGAGTCATTTTCTCTTCAGCCTCTGGGCTGCTAGGGAGACTCAGAGAAGTAGGGGAAAGAAGAGGCTGAGTCTCAGGTAAGAGGCAGGAGACAGAGTCTGGGGTTTGAGAAGAGAACAGAGGAGAAGAGACAGTGGAACTGGAAACAAATGAAAAATCACCTCATCTCACTCATCCCCTCACCTCCATTCAAGGAAGCACCTCATCCATCCCAGGCTGAAGAGACCCTCCTCTGTGTTTGAAGATACCCCACAGCTGCCTCTCAGAATTCCAGAAAATCTTCCATGCACCCTCAGGTGTTAGCAAGCTATTCCTTGTTTCTCACCCCAATGTCTCCAGCTATGGGGTAAGAGACAAATTGGAGGACCAGATCTCAGAAACGGATGGGAAAAGGACAAGATGTTCAGGGGGTGTGCTTTACAGGATCACAAGGGTTAGAGGTGAAAAGGCCCTTGTGGATCATCTAGTCCAAGTCCCCCTAGTTTTGTGGGAGAGAACTGAGACCCAGAAAGCAGGGACTTGCCCATGGCAACAGATCTGGTATCCAGCTGAAATCTGAACCCAAAACTCCTGACTGAAAGTCTAACACTTCAGAGAGAAAGGGGAAGGAAGAAGAGAAAAGAATGAGGGAGGAAGGGCCATTGTAATAGACAAGAAAGTTGGAGTTGAGAAAAGGAGCAGATGGGGGAAAACAGAGTAGAGTCAGGCAGGGGAGCAGTCTGGGGAAGAGGAATGTGCAGGCATCCTAGAGGGCAAAGATTTGGCATAAAAGGGACAAGGTATGAGAACTAGGAGTGATGAGGGAAAAGTGGGTAGGGAGCTGAGGTAGGGAGCAAAAGCGTCTTCCACTGAACCTTGAAGATCACCCAAGGTATACTGGGTTATCCTGTCCCCAGAAATAGGCAGCGTCATAAAAGCTAGCTTTCCTAGGCTTTGAAATCTATACATTATTTTTCACTTGGTTAGTTGTTTCTGGCCCTACATCTCAGAGAGGAGAGGACAGAGCTTCCCAGAAAAGGGCAGTGGGTCTGCCTAGCCCTAACCTGTCACCACCACCCCCAGCTACATAGCTTCACACATGGCTTTGGCACCATACCTATCTAACCTGGAGCTCCCAAATAACCAAATGGAACTCCACACAGACAAAAGGATAAAAGTTGGATTTACTCCCCATTCCCATCTTGGATATCACTTGGACAAAGTCCCCAGGAAAATAGTACAAATTAGAATGACCTCCAGACCCAGCCATGGAAGGATGGGAACCTGAATGTCTTTCCCTAAAAGGACTCTCAACTTGAGATGGAAGCAAGAAGTTTTCCTTTGTAGGATCAGAACAAAACAGGGAGGCTGAGTCCATGTGTCAGATTGGTCTTTTAGCTGCCTGTCCCCCAGAGGGCAAGAATGGAGGAAGCTCCATCCTGAACTTACACCTACTAGTCCCTCCCCAGACCATGGAGTCCTCCAAGGTCATAGACCTCTTACTAACTCCCTGTGGACAGAAGGAAGAGAGAAGAAAGATACACACAGAGTGGAGCAAAAAGACCATCCAGAGAGAAACAAATTCCTTCTCTGGCTCTTTACCAAATACCATTTTCTACACCAGAAACCTTCACTTAGTCTCCTCACAACACTTCCAGCTGGATAGCTCCCAGACAGAGTTCAGCCCGGTTCAAGTACCAAACACATGTACATACATGAAGCCTAATGCCCAGAGATGAAAACGTCCAAGGAGAGAGATCAAGCAGCTTTGAGGAGAGAGCCAACCTCCTGAGGCACCTGGCTCTCAAAGAATCCCCCAAGATGCCCTTTGTTACAAGCTCCTTCCTGTCTTCTCTGGGTGCTAGAGAACCCCCAGACCCTGTACCTGGGCTTAAGCACAACAGCAGTAGATGGAATGCTCCTCGTCCTCCCATCTCTCCTGGGTAGAAGTCTCCGCCTTTAGCAGGATAGTTCCTCAGGGCTGGTGGTGGCGGGGCACAGTGATGATAGTAGGATGTGTATGGGGATGGAGGGAAGGGGGAGATGGGAGACGGTGAGCCCAGACACTGCCTGGGGTAGGCAGGGAAGGTGCAGTGAGTGACCTGCCTAGCAGCCAGCCAGAGTTATTTCAATGGGAGGGAGGGGGCCAGCTCCCCGCCTTGGGGAGGAGTCCCAGGAGCTCTAATTAGCAGGGTGACAGGATGGTCTACCCAGGCATTACCCAACACTCACCCAAGCTCTTCCCCATCCTGAGAGTGGCACAGGGCGGGCAGCGGGACTTATAATTAGTCAAACCTCCATTTCCTTCTGGCCCCATCCCTGAGGGTGACAATAGTCGCCTCAGTTTACAGCGTCCACAGAGTTCCCCTCACCACTCATTTGCCCACGGGGATCAGGAAAGGGGAAATGGAAACATTGGGGAGGGAGGGGTAAAGAAGCAGGGAGCTGATGTCAAAGTCCTTTCCCCAAACCCAAGACTTTAAGGTTCAAGATAGAACTCTTGAGTACAGGTGTCTTCTGTTCCCCCCACTCCCTCCCTCCTCCTAACAATCTCAATGTCCTTCGACTTCATCTGGTTGGCCCCTTCTAGTTCCCTCTCCCTCTCTACTCTTAGTGTGTATATAGGGGTTGGGGTGGGGGTGGGGGGTAGGAGAGGAAACAGACCAATCCTACAGGTATCCCAATAGTAAAAAGATTTCTTGCCCCTTACTCTCCTTCATGGTTCCAGATGCAAGGAAGCATCAATCATGAAGGAATATTAGAGGCTGAGGAAGGTGCTCCATTCTTGTGTCCTAGGAGCTCTAGGCAAGGGCCAAATATATTTGAAAGGGATCCAAGAATGCCTAGCCCAACCTTCCCCTGGAGCCCTTTGTTGTGTCAAAGGCATTTGAGTCTCTCAAAATGGAGGGAGGGAAAGGGTGTGGATATCACAAGGGTCTCCATCTGCCCCAGTTAGTTCCCCCTCCCTGGGTAAAGCTAAGGCTTAGGATGGGCAGTGAGGAGGAGGGAGTGAATGAAAGCATCACCCCTAAGGAAAGGGAAACGACTCATTCTACCCCCTCTCAATTCATCCTATGTCACATACCTAAGTGCTATCTGATTTGACAGCACCTAGGCATTCTGGCTTTCAGCCCAGGGTGAGTCTGAGAATAGGAGTTGTGGATCACAGGAACTGCTAGGCTATTCCAATGGGGATCAAGGTACAAGTTCAAAATTAAGATTAGGGAAGGTAGGGCAAAGAAGTAGTCTGTACAGAAAACTAGGAGTTGTGGTCACCATTAAGTTTAGGGTTGGAATTAGGGTTTAACCTTGGAACTGAGGTGACAATTGATTGAGAGTTATTGTTGGAGTTGAAATTGAGGTTTGAATTAGTTAGAACTGAGATTGCAGCTGGGGTCAGAATTATAGGTAAGACTGTTACGAGATTTGAAGTCAGTGGATCTGCCATTTGCTAGCAAAGTGGTATAACCTTGAGCAAGCCTCTTCACTTCTAGGGACCCCAGTTTCCTTACCTTTAAAACAAGGGAATTACACTAGACAATGTATAAGGTCCCTTCAGCTCTAAATCCTCTGACCTAGGTAATTATGTCCACATATTAGTTATATTCTCCTATAACTTATAACCACTGTGCCCTAGGGAGTTCAACATACCTCAGAGACTCATCCTAAAGCTTTACTTGATCTGTGGAATGCAATGTGCAAAGTGAGCTAGGAAGATGCAGAGGAGTAGAACCAATGTCTGCAGCAATGATTCCTGGTGAAGCGATAATTTTATAGTTGGACTCAGATGATTGGAAGATTGGGGGAGTCTTGGAAATTGGGAATCTGTATAGGTAGATAGGCCATGCTTATAGAGGTATAAGGATCAGATTTGCAGCTGCCTCAAAGCTGGGAAGGATAGCTAACATGCTGGGTGACCGTAACATCCAAAAAGATTTCTATAGGCTAATAAAATGAAATACAATGGGGATAAATGTAAAATCCTACATTTGGGTTCAAGGAATCAATGACAGAAATATAGCACAGAGAGTTGAAATTATTCATGTGAAAAAGATTCAATTCAATTCAATAAACATCAATTAAGCATCTACTATGCACAAGACACTGTGCATAGGAGACACAAAGACTAAAAAGAAACAGTTCCTACTCTCAAAGAGCTTCCATTCAAGTGCAAGAGAGAGACCAACATGTACAAAGATAAGTAGCTATAAAAATAATTTTGGCCAGGGAAAGCTCTAACAACTGGGTGGAATAAGAAAGATCTCAGCAAGGAGATGGTACCTCAGCTAAGACTTGAAAGGAGTATAGGATTTCAAGAAGCAATAGTTAAAGAAGAGAATCCTAGTCAAGGGAGCAGCCTTTGCAAAGGCATAGAGGGGTAGGAGATGCTAGTTCAGTGAACAACAAGCAAGTCAGTTTGACTGGAACATAGATTGAAGAGAAGTGATGTGCAGTAAGCCTAGAAAGGAAACCTGGAGTCACAGTGTGTTGGGTTTTAAACGATTGCCTGAGAAATTCATATTTTTCCCTTGAAGTAATAGGGAGCCACTCAAGGTTCTTGAGCAGAGGAGTGAAATGGCTTTTCCTTTAAGAAGATTATTTTGGCAGTTGGGTGATGAATAGATTGGAGTTGTAAAAGACTGGACATAAGGAGACCAATTAGGACAATACTGTAATAGTCCACCTAAGAGGTGATGAGGGCCTGAAGTGGGGTGGTAGCTGTTTGAGTGGAGAGATAGAACAGATATAATGTGTTGCAGCAGTTGAATTTCTATGACTTTCAAACTTATCTGATGTGGAATGTAAGAAGGGGTGAAGAGTTGAATGTAGCATTGAAGTTTTTGACTTAGAGAACTAGAAAGATGGTGGGGCCTTAGGCAGAAACAGGAAAATTCAGAAGAGGAAATGGGTTAGTGAAAAGACTGGGGGACATGGGGGAACACTAGATCTGTGATTCTATCGATGTAGGGGAACACCAATGAGCAAATTTTCATTTCCAGTGTAGACCTACAATTTACAGCCTTAGGCTAGGGGTTAACCTTTTTGTGTGTAATGGACCCCCTTTTCAGTCTAGCAAAGTCTATGGAATCCTCAGAATAATGTTTTTAAGTAATTGAAGGAAAGGATAAATTTCTGATGGAGGATAGTGAAAATAAAGATGTAAGGTTTTTTCCTATCTAATTTCATAGACACCCTGAAATCTATTCACAGACCACATGGGGTCTAAGTTAAAAGAACTCTTACCTTAGAGAGTAATCTATAGCATTGAGAAATTAACTAGTCCAGGGTCACACAGTCAAGAACTGAAACTTGAACCCAGACTCCAAGGCTACATTGACTCTTCCTGACTCCACTATATTACATTACATCTCAGGGGAGAGTTAATAGGGATTTTTTGTAGAACAAGAGTTTCATAATTGCCAACAGTAGGATATGATAGCATACAAAAACAAATACTAAGTGGACCTTCAGATGCATTGTAAAGAATGGAGTCCAGAAGGGTCCTGGTGACAGTCTGTGACTGCCTTCTGAGGACCATTCTTCCTAAGAAAAAGGAGATTCATCATCATAGACTAGTTGATGAATTCCGTGATGAATTGTTTGGCCATGGCAAACCATGAAATAAAGGATGATGTACTTAGTCCCATGCAAGTCCCCTATTTCTACAGCAATGGTGGCTAAAGGGCAAAGAAATGGGCTGAAGGTATTATGAATCCATTTTAAGCCATCTATAAACACTAAATGTGAGATTCTTGCCCAATAACCAATTGAACATACTTCTGGAGGAACTGAACTGTATCAGTATTGGCATTCATGCTATAAGTGACACCAGATAAGAAGAGGAAGCTAAAAAGATGAAATGAAAGGATGGTTCACAGGCTTTTCTGGTTGAGGCAAAGAAAAGAGGCAAAGGAGTTGGCTTTATCATGTACCCAAAGGCAAAAGGGACATCATCTCATGGGGCATTTGGCCATCCTGTATTGCATGACTCCTGATGAGTATTTGGGGAAACACCCTATGAAGATAATTGTAGATTCTTCACCAGCCCCTGCTGCAGAGGACAAGAAGGTAAAGGCATTTCAGTGAAGAACTCAACATATATTTTAAAACTCTATGACTTTGATGCACAGTGGAGAGTGGTGACATATGTTGGAAAATAGGGCTCAGGATTAATAGATGAAAGAAATCAAAGGTTTGTATATTACACAAAAACCTTATGCCTATAGAACATGAATTCTTTCTTTAATGTAAATACAAATTAATTGGATGGGGAGGGGCAGTAGTAACTTATGAAGAGGATCAAGAAAGACCCGACGTAGGAGGGTAGAACTTGAGCTGGAAGAGGAGCACTTTGAATGAGGCTGGGGGTTCCCAAGGTGGAAGGTAAAAGATGAAGAACATTCCAAGCTGGGGGCTTGGGGAGGGGGGGAAGGAGAGAACTCTCAACCCAGCAAAGGCAGAGAGATGGGAAATGAGATGGTGTGTACAGGGAATACCAAGTAGAATGATTTGGTTGTAATGTAGAGTAGATGAAGAAGAGAAATGTACAACAGGTCTGGAAACATGGGCCAAACCAGATTGCGAAGGGCTTTAAATTGTCAATACATCTAAAAACTGAGAAGGGAGGAAGGAAGAATGAAAGGAAGGAAGGAAGGAAGAATGAAAGGAAGGAAGGAAAGAAGGAATGTAGGAAGGAAGGAAAGAAGGAAGGAAGGAAGGAAGGAAGGAAGGAAGGAAGGAAGGAAGGAAGGAAGGAAGGAAGGAAGGAAGGAAGGAAGGAAGGAAGGAAGGGAGGAAGAAATTTTTGTAGCCAAGTAAAGATAGAAAGCACATGATTATCTTTTTTAAACACCCACCATATCCCCAAGGCACAATACTTACCTTAGATTTTTTTTTTTATCACTTAGAGATAAAATGCCACATAACCTAACCAAATACTAAATAAAACCCACTTCTACTGCCTCCTGCTAATACCAAAGAAACTGAGTAATAAGGAGAATCGAAAAGGTACATTCTTTCCATGTAATTCGGAAGGGCTTAATTACAAGACTCCTCCCTGCCTCCCCATCCCACTCA
The DNA here is from genome assembly GCA_028646595.1 of Phalanger gymnotis. Lineage (NCBI taxonomy): Eukaryota > Metazoa > Chordata > Mammalia > Diprotodontia > Phalangeridae > Phalanger > Phalanger gymnotis. Next base: position 213,114,455 of record CM053626.1, read on the forward strand.
CTTAAAAAAGTTTTATTGATGCCTTTTGTTTTAGCATCACAATTATTCCTGAATCTATTTATTACCCTCCCACTGACCCTTCCCTTCAGTCAGAAAAAAAAAGCTAAGCAAAATTAACAAACATAAAGACTAAGTTTAACATCAGCTAAGATATTCCACCCCCAAGTATGGTCATTATTTTTCCCAATAGAGGGTAAGCTCCTCGAAGGCAGGGACTTTTGTTATCTTTGTATTGGTTGGTACACAGCAGGGGCTTAATAAATGATTGAAGAAGAATCAGGAGGTCTTGGATATCACAAGCCCTGGATAACATCAGAAAAATTAAATTGTATCTTAAATTTCCAGTTGACGATGGACAACACTGGTTGCTAGATGGCATAGTGAACATAATGCTAAACAGAGTTAGGAAGACCTGAGTTTGAATCTTGCCTCAGACACTTATTAGATGTGTAATCCTAGGCAAGTCACTTAACATCTCTTACCCTTGGTTTTCTGATCTATAAAATAGAGATAATATTAGCAACCCTCTCATTGGGTTGTTGTGAAGATTAAATGAGATTATATGTATATATACATATATATATATACATATATATATATATGTATAGCAGTTTGCAAACTGGAACATGCTATGTAAACATTTGCTATTATTGTTATTTGGAATACAAATTCAATTGTGAAATCTGATAAAGGAAGGTGGTAAATTATGAACAGTATCACATCATACAATGATGAGCAATGAAGAAAGAAACAGATTTACAGAAAATTTGGTGCAAAACCCAATTAAATCAGCCTATACTAAGTAAGTGATACTAGAAGGACAAAAAAGATGAAAAGTATTAAAGAGATGTAAAAACTTCCATAAGAAGTTATTTTCTCCAATAAAGATGATAAAAACACTATGTTTAGACTCTAACATTACAATTGTACCACATAAGGGAGTAGAGATGGTACAAAATGAAACAAAGATTTTAAAAAGCAGATGGACTAAACTAAGTATATTCTGTCAATATGCATTCACTAACTGCCTACTATGTGCTAGATGCTGTGCTAAGTACTGGGGACACAGTGGAATGAGAAGGAGGAGGAGGAGGAGGAGGAGGAGAAGAAGAAGAAGAAGAAGAAGAAGAAGAAGAAGAAGAAGAAGAAGAAGAAGAAGAGGAGGAGGAGGAGGAGGAGGAGGAAGAAGAAACAACAGCAAGTCTCTATTGTCAAAAAGACTGTAAAGTCTAATGGGGAAAATAATGTACAAGTAGCTATGTACAAACAAGATATGCACAGGATAAGTTTGAGATAATCTCAGGGGCAAGCCACTATGATTAAGAGGGACTGGAAAAGATTTCTTGTACAAGGTGTGACTTTGGGTGAGGCTTGAAAGAAGCCTGAGAGGCCAGGAGGAGGAGATGAGGAGGGAGAGAGTTCCCAGGATGGAGGACAGCTAATAATATCCTATAATAGGCACCTGGAGAGAATGCCTTCCTGGAATCAACCCAATTTTGAGGTTGATAAGGAATTGGTTTTCATCTGTGTTGGTCCAAATGCCTAAATGAAATATTACTGCCGAAAAAATAGTCAACCAAAAAATATCAATAACTATCATGTAATATTCCTACTTTCCTATCTTTACATCATTGTGAGGAAATCTACAAAAGCATTTAGGGCATCCTTGATGAATGTATGAGAAGACAATAGATAAACTTTTACAAACAATATTCTCTAGCAGACTGCATTTACAATTACACATTTGACTAAAAGATCAAGATAAGGTATGGCCTCCAGTTCCCTCCATTTCTTCTAAGCCTTCTACAGTCTGGATTCCAACCTCAAGCAAATGAAATTGCTCTCTCCAAAGTTACCCATGACTTCTTAATTTGCTAAATCTAATGACCATTTCTCAGTTCTCATCCTTCTTGATCTCTCTTGCAGCCTTTAACCATTTTGACCACATTCCACTCGTTCCTTTCTGGGTTTTTGTGACTAGTCTCTCTTGGTTTTACTCCTACCTATGTGATCCTTCCTTCTCAGCCTCTTTTGCTGGACCTTCATCCATGCCATGCCTACTCACTATGAGTGTCTCCCAAGGCTCTGGCCTGAGGTCTCTTTTTTTTTCTCCCTATATGATCTCATTTGACACAGCTTTAATGGGTTCAATGATCATTTCTATGCAAATGATTCCCAGATCTATTTATGAAGTCCTAGTTTCTCTCCTGAGCTAAAGTCCCACATCATTAACTTCTTACTGGACATTATCAATGAGATATGCCCTAGGCATCTAAAACTCAACATATCTAAAATTCAACATATCTAAAAAAGAATTCATTTATCTTTCCCTAAAAAAAAACTCCTCACTTCTTAACTTCCCTAAAGCCACCACCATTCTTCCATGCATTCATGTTTGCAACCTCTGGTAATCTCTTTTCCCATGTATCCAGTATTATCAAATCATGCCATTTCTTTCTCTACAATATCTCTTGAACATGTCCTCCTCTCTCTATTCACACAGTGACTATCTTTGTTCAGATTCATATCACCTTTTTCCTAAAATATCGTAATAGCCTTCTAATTGGCCTCCCTACCTCTATTCTCTCCCAACTCTACTCCATCTTCCATTTAGCTGCTAAAGCAATTTTACCAAAGCAGAGGCTCGGCCAACTTTACAGGCTCCGGGATCAGATATAAAATCCTTTCACAACCTGATCTTTTCCTGCCTTTCGAATCTTCTTAGACTCTGCTCCTCTTCATCCATCATTCGCCCTGGCCATACTGCCCTATGTTCCCGGCGCACAAGTCTTCATCTTCCGTTTCCATGGCTTTGCAGGAGCTAGACCCTATTCCTGGAATGATCTTCCTCCCAACTTCTGACTCGTAGAATACATGGCATCCTTTAAGCCTCAATTCAAGTGCCACCTTCTCTAGGAGAATCCCCTAGGCCATCTCCAGTCATCCTGATCAATTTCTGGCCACTGGATCCAGATGGTTCTGGAGGAGAAAGTGAGGCTGGTGACTTTGCGCAGCCCTTCCTCAGTCAAATCAAAGTCAAGCGCAAGTCATGTCATCACCTCCCTGATATCATATCCTCTTCGAGAATGAAGGACAAACCACAGCTCCTTAGGTGCTAGTGTCAAGCCCTCTAAGGTTACCTTCTATCTACTTTGTATTTTATCTTGTATGATTTATATGTGCTGTCCCCACCATTACAATATAAACTCCTTCAGGACAGGAACTGTTTTTGCTTTTTCTTTGTATCCTCATTATTTAGCACAGTGCCTGGCAAACAGAATGTGTTTCATAAGTGCTTGTTGCTTGATTGTTACATGATATGTATGTATGTATTTATTTGTATACATATATACATACTATATATATCTATACACATATATATTGCAAATACTATAGAATGTAATCTCTTTGACAGCAAAGATTGTTTCATTTTTTTCTTTATATCTGCAGTGCTTAACACAGTGCCTGGCACAGAATTGGTACTTGGTGCTTAGAAATACTTGGTGGTTGATTACATATTTTGTTATATCTGACACTGCAGATAGACCAATGAACTGGTCTCAGAATTGAATAAGGAGAAGAGAACAAACTATATTCCATTTGGGAAACCATGCAGTAATTTTTCTGCTCCCAAGATTCTCTCTGAAAGAAAATCTCAACTTTTTAATACAGCAATAGTCTTCCAGTAATGCTATAGGAATGGAATCATTCCATATCATGGAATATCACAGTTTTCAAAGGACCAAAATTGCAGGTCACTCAAAGAGAAGTAGAGGAGCAGAAAATGATCCAGTGACCAGGCCAAGGCACATGGTCAACAACGAATTGCATAGAAGAAGCAGCATAAAAGATATCATTGAGCTATGTGACCAGAAAAGGAGTAGGACTGGTCATAGAGCAAGAGCAAGGGATGACCGAAGCACAGGCCAAAAGATGCACTGCTACCGATATCAGAGGTCCCCAGAGCATGAGTTCTTAATCTGTTTTGTGTCATGGCCCCCTTTGGCAGTCTGGTGTAGCCTACAGATCCCTTCCTAGAATAATATCTTTAAATGCATAAAATAAAATACACACAATTACAAAGGAAGCTAATTAGATTGAAATGCGGTTATCAAGCTATTTTTAAACAAGTTCCTGAATCCCAGCTTAAGAACCCCTGGCCTAGAGGAAGATTCCCAGAACATTTGGTGAACTCCCGTGGCAGATTTATAGAACCATGGGGACAAGAGTCATACAGGATGAGAGGATATGGAATGATTGCAATCTGCATCACTGGAGAGAATGTCCCTATTGCTGAGATCATAGGTCCCTTAAAGCTGAAAGATAGAAGTGTCTAGGGAGGTGAGAGTCAGGCTATCCTCTGCTCTGGTCATATTATATCCACAGTATTGTGTTTAACTCTGTATACCCCGTTTTAGAAGGAGTATGACAAGCTGATGCTCATAATTGGAAGTCTTTAAGCAGAGGCTAGAGCACCATTTATCCAGGTATTTTGGGGGATAATTCTGTTCAAATATGGATTAAACTAGATGACCACTGAAATTGCTTTCAACACTGTGATTCTGGAGGAGAAAAGGCATGAAAGGCAGGGGAGATTTGAGGGGGGAATCCAGATGAGGTGGAGGCACGGGAAATGAGGAGGGCTGGAAGACTATATTACCTCCTCCTAAGAGCTCATCCATCTGCCTTCTTACCCCCTCCAAAAAAGCTAAAGAGACTAGTGTCCCTCATAGTCATAGTATATCAAAAGCTGACTGTCTATTCAGGAATCCATGAAAAAATCATTGATGTGCTGCGCTCACCTGGAATACTGGGATGGGGCATGAAGGTAAAGGAACCCTCCCCAAGTCCCTTTATCGCAGACCCAGCTCAGAAGAATTCCACAGCCTCTGAGACAATATCTCCTTCCCTCTTTCTTGTCTACCTCAGGAAGACCTTATCTTATCCAAGGCCATCTCCAGTCATCCTGATCCATATCTTGCCACTGGACCCAGATGGCTCTGGAGGAGAAAGTGAGGTTGGTGACTTTGCACAGTCTTGCCTCACTTAAATCCAATTCATTTGCAAGTCCTTCCTGATGTCATTGGTCCTCTTCAAGAATAAAAGACAAACAACAACAGTCTTCCACCTAGTTCAAGGTCCATGTGTCTCTCCTTGCAGTGCAGTATGGTGGAAAGGACATTGGATTTGGAATCAGATGACTTGGGTTTAAAGCTAGGGGTCACTTCTCCTCGTTGAACATTGAACATTATTTTCCTCATTTGTAAATTGAAGAGGTTGTACTAAATGAATTGCAGAGACTCTACTAGCTCTATTCCAGATTATTCCAGAGAAGGAAATTCGAGACCAAAAGTGTACAGTGGAAGGAGGGGAGAGAGAATTGTATGGTAAGAAACACACAAGTAACTAGCTGTGTGACTTCGTGCAAGTAATTTTCCCTCACTCTCTAGAAGCCAGTTTCCTCATCGGGCAGATGAAGGGTTTGGAGAACCAGCTTGATGTAATGAAAAGAGTATTGTATTTGGCATCAAGGAAAAATTCTCTACTACTATAATATACTATAATATATGTGATCTTGGGCAATCACTTCCCTTCCCAGGGAGGGGATTGGTCTAGATGAGTCGAAGACAATTTCTAACCCTAAATCCTATGATATCCTCCCCCAGTTTTCTGGACCCACCCCTACCACCCCAGCTCCACCTGCCTATTCCAACCCTGACTTCTCCCTCAATTTGTAGTCCCATCCTCTCTCCCACCCATTTCCTTTTTATAAAGATCAGGTAAAACATGGGAGCTCCTCAGGAAGACTCTAGGAGACAGAACACATAGAGACACAGATGACACAGATAACACAGATCAACAGACACTGAGAAACAAAGGAGAGGCCATGAGCTTATATTCTGATACAACTCAGAAACGACTTCTCCCCACCCCCCACTTCATCCTCATTGAGTATTAAATGTATGGTCTTCCAGGAGGGGAGAGGAACATCTTTCATTGTCTCCTACCTCATCTCAAATCTGCAAGGTAGAAGTTATAGGATTTTTTCATATCTAGGTAAGGTTTGATGGAGACAAAAATAAATAAATGAAACAGAGACAGAAAGGAAGCAAGATGGATAAAGAGGGCGGACTCCAGGTTCCCCAGCTGTCGGGCAGGAAAAGTCACTTGCTCAAAGGCTCTTTCTTAGACATGACTCATCCGCAAACCCAGGTTTGTGTGGGGAAGGAGGGTGCCATATCGCTTGCCTCCCTGCCCTCAATTCACTCCTCCCATAACTCCCAACTCCTCCTGTATAGACTCTTCTCTTTCCCTATCTCTTCCATACCACATCTCCATACCTTCTCCTTCCTCAGCCCTTCTTAACCTCTCCTTTCCTGGCTCCCTGAAGCTCCCTTCCCCTGGACCTCCAGTGCTCCTCTGACATTCCTGGCATTACCCAGGGCTGCTATTTCTCACAAACCATCCCCACTATTCTTCCTTTCTAACTCACTCCAGCTCCTAATTCTTTTTTTAAACATCCATTTTCTCTAAGTAGGCCCAAGGTCCCCCCAATTCATGCCTCCCCCTCAGCACCATTCCACATTCCCAGGCCTGAGCCCACATCCTGCAACTCAGAGGGGCTCAGGAATGGGACTTGACAACTCAATATCAAAACAGTCAGAGATGGAGGGGTGGGCCAAAGAGAATTAAGACTGATTTTCAGGAAATAGCCCTGAGCCCTCTGAGAAAACAAAAGAAAAGAAACTTTGGAGACAGAGACAGAAAGGATCAAGTTGGGTATAGAACTGAATTGTAAGTGTAGAGAAATGGAATAATAAATACCATAAGGGACAGATAAACCCCAAATGGTGCCAGAGGGATGAAGTCAAGTCCTTTTTAGCTTTGAGGTCTATGCATCAGGCAAAACTAGGGTGACTGAGGTGAACAGTGTGGTTAGGGAGGTACAGTGGGAGGAGGTGTGAAGGCTGGGGTTGATGGTTGCAGTTATATTGGGGTTGAGGCTAAAGAAAAGTTAAGATCAAGTAAGAAAGACTTAGAAACAGTTTCCTAAGTAGAGTTCTAGTTAGGGAGACTGAGGTTGGGCTTCAGGAAAAGGAGTGGGGTTGGGGTTTGGAGAGCAAGTTAGAAATCAAGGTTATTGGGGAAAAATCAAATACCAATAAGTAATTTCTTAAAAATCAAGCTTAAAGGGTTGATATTGGTGCCAGAATTAAATATTGGGAGCTGAACTTCAACAACAGCCTAGGAGCCCAGATTTCCTGGGATCCCTGAACCAAAATGGCTGATCTGGCCAGGCTGAGAAAAGCATCCAAAATCAATCTCCTATCTGCTCCAATCCCGAGGCCGTCCTGGGGTCCAGCAGTATACAAGGCCTTCCCTTCTCTCTCAATCCCAATCTCAGTCTCTGAGTCTTAATTCTTGTTTATCCTAAACCTGGTATTTACTAAGATATATTCACAGGAAAGATAGGAATAAGACATCATGATATATAGGGAAGAATACTGAATTGGCAATCATAGAGTGACAGACTATGTAAAAGGGAAGAGCTGGTCCTTGAGGCCAGTTCTCTTGGGTCTTTTGACTCCAAGTCCACTATACCAAGTGTCCACTCTCCAACACAATGGTCCTAGGTTTGAATCCTGGCTCTGCTTATTCCTTTCTAGATGACCCTAAGTAAATTATTTTTTTCTGGGCCTAGTTTCTTCTCTTATGAGATGGATTCTCAAGTTCTTGAAGGTCCTTCTGGGTCTAAATCTTGTGCTTTTTGAATCTGGCAGTTATGGGAATGCAGCTAGCAGATACTGGGCCTGGGGCCAGCAGCTACCTGGAGAGCGAAGAAGGATGTATGACTGGGTTGGGATTTTCCCCAGTGAGCCTTTCTGGCTCTAGCTCTGTACCCCTGGCTCCATGTTTGTTTTCCTTGGTTGCCCTGGATCTAGAATTAGGTGAGGGAGGAGCTGGGGTTGGGACAGAGCCAGAGGAGGTGGTACCTGGAGGGGGACAGGGCTATGTCGGGCAGGCAGATGGTCCAGATATTTGCTATCAGTCTGGATATCAGAACTGGTCCTGGGGGCAGAGAAGGGGCTCTGGGGTAACTGGCTGCTGCTCACAGGGGGCAACAGCCAAAGCAGCCAAGGCTCCAGGCAACAAGCAGAGGAGGGGCAGGCAGTTGGGCCTGGGCATTGGAGACACTACAAGAGGACATCTTAATCAAAGCAAGCTTTACAACACTTGCTTACAAAGCATTTCTGTCATGATGTCCTTATAAATTATGTGGCATACATTATTTCAATTTAATTCAATTCTATAGGGATTTATTAAATGCCTACAATGTTATAAGCACAGCACTAGGCACTGTGGATAGAAAGAGAAAAAATTAAACAGCCTCTACTCAAAAGTATTATCCCCATTTTATACTGCAAAGGATCCGTGACCTGATATATGTCCTCCAACAGTAGATAGCAACCCTTCTCACCCTGTGTGAGTCTTATCCAGATTCTCCCATAAGTCCTCCAAAAGGTGCCCATCCCACCTGCTATCCCTTGATACATAACCAGATCAACTCCATTTTCAGGGAATAGCTTTTACATCATTTCTTACATGTAATTCATTGTTAATAGGTTATAGCATACCCATACCCATACCCCTCTTTGCCCTTCGAGTGACCCACAGTTTTGATTCTTTGTATATTATGTGGCTCATAGCCATATTATGTGATTTAGTGCCTTCCCCCATTTTACAGATGAGAAAAATGAGGCTTATTGAGGCTAAGTGATTTGCCTAAATTACACAACTCACAAGTGTCAGAGTTAGGACTGAAACCCAAGTCTTCTGACTCTAAGCCTTGAGCTTTTCCCACCATGTCACAGTAGCTCCTCGTCTCTATTTTGCACACTCACCTCACCTACCTACCTGCTCCCCTAGAAGGAAGAGACATATCCAACAGCCATTCCCCAATGCAGTGACAGAGGCTTTGCAGATCTGAGAGGGAGTAGAGGAGACTTCTGGGCTCTTAGGGGCTCAAGAGCAAATGGTGCATGAGGCAGGCAAAAGTTCAGGGTAATTCTCAGAACAATGGAGCCAAGCTGTTCTGTACCTTTGCCCCATTCATTTTCTGTTCCTCATTCTGATCCTCCTTGGCTGCAATTCACAAGTTTCTCTACAGAAAATTCTTCCAGGATCTCAAGCGAGATCCCTGCTCACAACCAGATCTCAAGCGAGATCCCTGCTCACAACCAGATCTCAAGGGAGAGCCCTGCTCACAACTGGATCTCAAAGGAAAGCCCTGCTCACAACCAGATCTCAAGGGAGATCCCTGCTCACAACTGGATCTCAAAGGAGAGCTCTGCTCACAACCGGATTTCGAGGGAGAGCCCTTCTCCCAACTCCCCTATACTTCATGATCTCCTGTGAAAATGAGTATTCAGGGGATGGACAGTCTTTCCTGTTCACCAAGAGGAAATCAGTTAAGAGTTCATTAGGCAGGATTGAGTTAGGCCACAAGAACTTTGCAGGGCTATAGAACTGAATGAAGAGATGAAATGTCCATCTTGGAAATTAATTTAACCCAAATATTAGTGGTAGCTAGAGAAAAGACAGGTGAGCATGGGGACCAAAATGTCAATAATACATTAAGTGAGGGCTTTATGGGAACAGCATGCCCTGGAGTGTGGCTCTGGCATGTCTTTCATGTGGGTTTGGTAGAGAAGGGAAGGAAAAGGAGTCAGGGTGTCAGTCTCCTGCCTGGTGTTACCTATGATCCAAGCTAGTTCACTCTCACTCAGTGCTCCCCAATATCCTGCCCCCTCACAAACTTTACATGGAAAAGGTATTCAGGTGAAAAATATGAACCCTCAATGTGCCTGACAGTCTTCTTGGGACCTAGCTCCAGAGTCCTCCTCAATCCCAAGGTCCTCTTAGAGAAATACCAACAACTGCCCTGCTTGCTCCCTCCTCCTCACTCCCAACTATCACTCATCCCAGCCCCAGAAGCCCCAAGTGGCTTTGAACTTCCACAGTCCCTTTCATGCTAGCCTAATCAAAGCATATTTACAGAGACCAATTAAATACTCAGTTCTGGCACAAGTCATAGATGAGAGAACTAAGACATTTGGAGGAAGAAGAGGGTGATGACAGACAACTCCATTGAGTCACGTGAAGGTCCTGTTCAGGCCACTGAATCATACCCCTGCCTGAGGCAGCGCGGGCCAGGCTGGCATCAGCTTCTGGAGCAGGAGTGCTGAGGCTCAGAGAATGCCTTCCAGCAAGAAGTTGGCATAGCACGGGCAGCAGGCACATCTAAGTAGGCAAGGCTGGCTCCCAGCCAGGACATCTTGGAAGACTTACCTAAGACAGCTGCTTGTAGGTCAGGCTAGTCACTCCAAGATAAGAGACTAACCACTAAATTTCCTAGCCAGAGCCATCCTAGACTGACATCTGGGGCTGAGGTACCCTAACAGGAGACGGGGATGGAGACTTTAGGGGTAAGGAGCCAGGTTTGTAAGATCAGGGGCATGAAAAAGCAAAACATACAAAATATCATGTCAAAGAGTAAGTGGCTAAGGTGTTTTTATTTTTATTATTGAAACTCCTGTGATTTCGCAGGGTTGGTGGACCCTAATGAAAAAATCATAGCCTTTCAGCATTGGAAGGACTCTCAGAGGTCATCCAGTTCAACCCATACCTACAACATTCCCAAAATGTAGTCATCCAACCTCTGCTCAAAGACCTTCAGTTGAGAGAGCTACTGCCTCCCAAAGCAGTCAATTCCATTTTTGGAAGACTAATTATTCAGCAGTCTTGCCTTACATACAATAAAACGAAATCTGCCTGCCACTTCATAGAATCATAGCTTTATAGCTGGAATGGTCCTTAGAGGTCAAGTCCAACCCCTTCATTTTACAGATAAGGAAACTGAGGCAAGCAGAGGTTAAATGACTTGCCCACAGCAGCTAGTAGGAGTCTGAGGTAGGCTTTGAACTCAGATCTTTCTGGCTCTAAGTCTAGCACCACATCCACCACACCCCTCTGCCCCTCCTGTACCTTTGTTTCTAGGTCTATGGGACAAAAAGAACAAGCCTAATTCCTCTTGCATGTGACAGCCCCTCAAATACTTGAAAACAGTTATCATGTCCAGTCTACCCCACCCTTCTTACCCGCCTGCCGCCATCAAGTCTCTCTTCTTCAAGCTAACCTTCCCCAGTTCTTTTAGCTAATCCCCATATATGGCATGGTCCCCTTCCTCCAAATGTGTAGGAGAAAAGTGGTGCTTCTGGATCAACAGATATTTTTTTCTCCACTTCACAATTTTCTAGCCCACCCTCCTATCCTTAAAATCTTCCTGGAATCCCCAAGTCTATGTATGTTTCCTTCTGGATTAGCTTTGGGGGCTTCCCCCTTAGTAGGCTAAAAGTTCTCTCTTTTTTAAAATAGTATTTAATTTTTTTCCAATTACATGTAAAGAACATTTTCAACATTCACTTTTATAAGATTTTGAGTTCCAAACTTTTTTCTCCACGCCCCCCCTTGCCTCTCCCCAAGATGGCAAGCAATCTGATATAGTTTATACATGTACAACCATATTAAACATATTACCGATCAGTCATGTTGTGAAAGAAGAATCAGAACAAAAGGGGAAAACCAAGAGAAAGAAAAAAATGACAACAAAAAAGGTAGAAATAGCATGCTTCAATCTGCATTCAGACTCCATGGTTCTTTCTCTGGATGTGGATAGCATTTTCCATCACGAGTCTTCTGGGTTTGTCTTAGATCACTGTATTGGTGAGAAGAGCCAAGTTTATCAAAGCTGATCATTGCACAATGTTGCTGTTACTATATACAATGATCTGGTTCTGCTCACTTCACTCAGCATCAGTTCATATAAGTCTTTCCAGGTTTTTCTGAAATCTGCCTGCTCATCATTTCTTAGAGCACAATAGTACTCCATTACATTCATACACCACAAGTTGTTCAGCCACTCCCCAACTGATGGGCATCCCCTCAATTTCCAATTCTTTGCCACAACAAAAAGAGCTGCTATAAATATTTTTGTACACATCAGTCCTTTTCCTTTTTTATTATCTCTTTGGGATACAGACCTAGTAGTGGTATTGAAAGTTCTCTTTTTGTGGATGAAGGAAGAACCAAATCCAATGAGAATTTGGAAACGGACACTGACCATCCCAAAGGATCCACTCCCATAACAGCTTGGCCAGGGAAGGTAAGGCATTGAACCAGACATGCTGGTGCCAGAGGGATCCAGATACTCCCTTCACAGCTCACCCAACAGCACCTTCGTGTTGGTGTTGCCAACAACAGTAGGCACTCAGGCCATCCATATCTGCCCCCAGCTACAGACAGAACTTTCCCTATAATTATCTTTACATTCATACCAGAAAAAGGTGGGGGTGGCACAAGAGAAGACACAATGTAACAAAAGTGCCTCCACCCTTAGACTTTATTTCTGGCTTTCAACTGCATGCTAAATCTGAGACCCTGGGTTTCTCTAATATCTAGTGACTGGCCCTTGGGCTAGTAATAAAAAATTTAAAAATAGGAGGGATGAGATAGAGGCCAGTGGGAGACTGAAGACAGCTAGATAGAACCTAGGAAGTGGGAATAGACACAAACTGGGGCAGGAGGCTGAGAGGAAACAGGGTTTAGAGGGGGAAAGGTGGCACAAAATTCATCCACATTAAACACCCGGATCATGTCTATGAAGTGATGTTCACTTCAGCACTTGCTTTCTCTGCCCAATGGCATAGATAGCAAAGAACAGAAGCACCTTACTTTTAAATCTCTAAGAGCTGTAGTTCTAATTTCCATATCAATCGGCGCATAGTACTACTGTGGCAAAAATACTGCATCTTGGAGCTAGAAAATTCTTTGTGTGGTATCCTACCCAGAGGGGAAGGACTCAAGATACAGAATGAGACAGTTTTGGACATGGCCAGTTCAGGAATCTGTTTTATTTGAGTATGCATATTTGACAAGAGTTTTGTGGGATGGTTTGTTGGTTTGTTTTTTCCATATTGGGAGAAGGGAACAGTAGGAAAGAAAATCAATGATGGAAAACTGAAAAAAATAAAATAAAACCTAGATTTCAAAAAAAATTCTTCATGATTTAAGTTCTTGACCTGGGATCTGTGAATTTTAAAAATATATATGTATTTTAAGTATATTTTAATATATATCGGTTTCCTCTGTGATCCTATGTATTTTATTTTATGCATTTAAAAACATTATCTGTAGGCTTCACCAGATTGCCAAAGCACTTCAGGACACACAAAAGGTTAAGACGCCTTGAGAATGGGTGCAAGTGATAAACTGCCCAGACAGGTATATTTTTCAAGTTTCTGAGCAGGTCTTGAGTTGCTAAATCCCCATATAAATGTAACCCAGGCCCCTTATGCTCGGATGCCTCCAACATATGGGTGACATATGCTGCCTTGGATTAACATTTCTCCTTTTATGCCTATGTTCCAACGAGATTGTAAATCCCTGGAGGCTAGGGACAACATGGTACACATCCTGAGCTACTCTCACAGTGCTTTCTGCAAAGTAGGTACTCAAAAAATATGAGGAGGAGGAAAAAGTGAAGACACCTGGTTTCTAGTCCAAGCTCTGACACTCTGATGCTCTGAAACAAGGCCTTATGACCATGGTTAAGTCATATTCCTTGTCCAGGCCTCAGTTTACTTATCTTTATAGATTATTTGTAATTATTTCTAAGAACCCTTCTAGTTCTAAGATGACGGATACCAAAATGCAAAAACCAAGGTTCTTACCTCCTTTACCTCGGGGTTGTTGGGAGGAAGGTACTTTATAAATTCCCATGTGTGATATCCATTCTCATAAATCCTTCCCGTTCTCCCCTTCTGCTCCCCTAGAAGCAGCTAGAGGGTATAGTGCTGCACCTGGTGTCAGGAAGACTTTCATTCAAACCCACCTTCAGATATGTTAGCTGCGTGACCTTGGACAAGTCACTTGACCTCTGCCTCATTTTCCTCAACTATAAAATGGGGACAGTAATAGTACCTACCTCTTGGGATTGTGAGGGTTGAATGAGATATTTGTGTAGTGCTTGGCACATACCAAATGCTTAATAAATGCTTTTTTCCCTCTTTTTCCAGTTTCCTCTTTGTTAGCCTTGGGTTATATCCCTATCGATATCTTGGTCTACGATCCTGAGAAAAGAAACTCTCCTCATCTTCTCCCTTATCCCTCACCATCCCCCTGGAAACTGGTGGCAGGGGTGAGCATGGGCGTAACTCTAGTTGTGAGGAGGAGAATCCTTTCAAAATTGGGGGTAGGCTTTGGTGGAGGGGGGAGGAAGACAGAAGGAACCCCTGGAGCCTGGAGCAGAAACTGGACTTGATCCAATTCTGCTTCTTATGAGTTCCCAAGTTGGGACTATCCCTCTCCATGACTTCAAAACTCTTCTAGAAGGTTCTACATGTAGTAGAGATGGACTTCCTGTCCCACTGGCTTCCATCCCATTCCCAAGATGAATACATTGGGGGTTAAGCGGAGCCTGAGCACAAGGTCTCTAGATCCCCTTGGTAGAGTGAGGGCAGAGCTCCCCCGGGCTGGAGTAATACAGGCACCAGCTGCTGTGCATTTGGCTAATCCTCAGAGTGATACCAGGATGCCAACAATGGAAAGGGATGCCAAAAGAACCCCCAGGGGTGTGAGTTGCCTTTCTAAGGAAAGGTAAGAGAGAGAGCTTGGGAGGAAGGAGTCAATGTGAAAAGGGTGAAAACGGATCGATGGTTCTGCCTTCTTCCCAGAAGCCCAGGCAGGGCCAAGCCCACCCTCTCTTCTGCAGTGAGGAAGGTGCCTGGAGGAGCCCCTGTACTGTGCCTGAGGAAGCGGAAGCACAGGAAGCAGCTTGCTGACTCTTTCTGGGCCCCATGAAAAGGGGACTCTTGCCCAAGGCCCTTATAACCTGGCATTGTAAACACCTAGGACGCACCCAGCAGCTGCCCTCCACCTTGATGGCTGCAGGGCCCATCAAGGAGGCAAGGCTGGGCCCCAAACCTGGGAATGGGACTTCACTGGGTTGGGGGGAGGGGGAAAGATGACAGCCCAGGGAGGGGCCCCTCCACAATTAACTCCTCTTCTTCCAAGGGAGAAGAGTCAGGCCAGTGACTCTGGCCCAGGTCTTCATAACATACTTGTGATCATGGGGTGGGGAGATGGGTTTGGCGGGGAGGTAGTGATGGTAATATTAATACTGATATTGAGACATAGTGATATTAAACACATCTTTGAGTCAAAGAAAATGGACTGAGAAGGGGTTGAAAGGCAAGGTAAGAGTGGCTCAAATTAAGAGTAAACTAGAGCAGAGTGAGGGAAGCAAGGCAGATCAATGGGCTGAGGTTTATTGGGGTGAACTGGATGTGGACTAAGGTAAGGAGAATGGAGGCAGGCAAATGAGGTAAAGGGAACAGTTTGGGTGAGGGGGGATGGGGCGGGGTGGGGTGAGGAACACTGGGGCCCTGGGTGTGCCCTGTTATGGGGGGCAGGGAGGTGGAAGCAATGTCTGTGTTGTGGTATTGCCTGAAGTTGAAAGGGCTTGGCCAGGGAGGGCTGAGGGAACAGGAGTCAGGATTCATCCCCAACCATGGCAGATCACAGATGCAGTCTGATTGATGGGTGTGTACAAAGGGACAGCCCTGCCTCGGGCCAAGGCCCCTCCTCCCCAGCCCTCTTCCCCTCATCCTCTCTCACACAGCATTTCCATCTCAGCGGCAGCGGTGAGCAGAGAACCTCACAGTGGGGAGCATCCTGCTGGGGGAGGCCCTGCTGATGAGGTCCCAGGGGAATCAAAGCTGTGTCAGGGCATGGGGTTGTCCCCCTCTCCTGCTGGCTCATGCACACCCAGTGCCACCCAGCACTCTGCAGCCCAGTTGCCCATGAGGCACTATCTTTTTCCTCTTATGGGGATACAGAAAAAAAAAAAAGACATCTGGTGCTTATGTGTGGGAGGGGAAAGAAGACACAGAGAAACATCCCCTGACCACCACACTCTCCTACCTCCCTGGGACCTACTTTGCCCATCTCGGCACTTCCACTGATGGATATGGAACAACTTCAGGCCTCAGCCCCACTGAGAGAAAGTCAGGCACAAATCTCAACAGAAGTATAATAAATCCAATCTCTATTTGTAAACTCTCTGGGTCAGCAGCAATAGTGAAAACCAAAGGGCAAAAGTCACAGGCAGCCCCTCGTGGGGGCCTAGAAAAAAGTCCATGTGTAGCTCCTTCACTCAGCTCACTGAGGTGGCTGGCAGAATATTGCCTTTTCTCTCTGCCTCGATGCAGTACTTCTCCGGGAGGCCCGTGGCTCTGCAGAGAGAAAGCCGAGGAAGGTCAGAGAAAGGGCAGACAACAAGGGGCCACGGATGGCAGGAAGTAGGGTTAGGGGCACACAGCATGCAAAAAATGAGGCTCGGGAAAAGGTCAGTCAATCCACCAACAAGCGCCAATGGTGCGCTATGTGCTGGGCACTGTGCTACATGACGGAGATACAAAGGAAGGCAGAAAAATACTCCTGCTCTGAAGGAGCTCTAATGGGGGACTCAATACGGAAATACATATGACACATACAGGAAAGATGGAAGGGAAATTCGGAGGGAAAGGCACCAGCAGCAGAGGGATAGTCGGAAAGGTGTCCTACACAGCCATGACAAAAGCATGGAGTCAGGAGATTTGAGTGTGCTGGGGACAAACTCACATGCAGGCTTCCAAATCCCTTCCTAAGAGGGATCTAGAAAGCCACTCCTCCTCCAGAAAGTTCTGGAGTATCTCTGACTCCCATCTCCTCCCACCTCTGAGACAGTTCTCCTCCCTCCCCTCCCAGTTTAGGAGAGATTCCTCCAGAACCTTTCCGCCATTTCCCCCTCCTCACTTGCCAGTCCTTCAGTAATTCCCCTAGCTATACATACTTCCCAACTCTGGGGCAGTTCTCCATCTCCTCGACTCTGGGTTCTGGGACAATACCGAATGCCCTCCCCTCCTGCCAATGCCAAGGGATTTCCCCTTTCAGCTCCCTGTTTTGGAGTAATTCCCTCCCACTCTGGGCCCCTGTGAGTTTCCCCACACTTCACAGCCTCCACGCCAAGAGCCCATTTGACCCCGGACTTGGGCGGCAAACCCACCTCAGCTCTTCCATCTTCTTCCTCTTAATGTCATTGATGCGCTCACGCCGCTTCTGGGCCTCTTCCTTGAGGCGCCGGCCCTCTTCAAATGTGGCCACCCGCTCCTGCACCTGCTTCTGCTGATTCTCTCGTACCTGACGCCGCAACTCATTTGCGTGGAGCAGGCATTCCTGGGCTTTCCTCTCTTCTTCCAAACGTTCCTTCTCGATCTGCTGTCTCTGAGCCCTTGGATTTGGGGGAAGGCAGAGATAGGGCTCACTGGGGAAACGGAGCCTACCGCCAGAGGGCCACTCGCTCTCAGTCAACTGCCACCCTCTAGCTGGCCCTTTTCACTCATCTCAGAAACCCACATTCATAGACTCCCTTCTCTCAAGGCTGTGATGTAATCTGGGTGTCTCCTTATGTCTAGTCCACCAAACACTCTCGACTTCATACGCTAATTCAATTCATTCAACGACCATTTATTAAGGGCCAATTTTGCATAATCCACTTTGCTAGGTGCTGGGGGAAATACAGATATGATGTTAACATTTTATTGTTTATTCATATAATGGAGCTAAGATGATTTAGCCTAGGGAGATGTGGAACAGCAGTAATCATAGCAAGTCAGGGAGGTTTGGGAAATATGGGTGGAGGTCCACAAAAAATGGTGTGGGCCTTACAAAGCTTTTTCAAGCTTACTAACATGCTTAAAATATTTAAGAAGCAATATAGTATGATGGGGAGAGGGCAAATCTTGGAGATCATAAAGACATGGTGGATCCAAGTTTTATATTTGACACATACCAACTAAGTAACCACAGCTAAGTCATTTATGCTCTAGTCCTCCAGACAAAGCTTTGAGACAAAAGTTACACATGGCTTGCTGGTTTGCAATATGTAGAGAGAATTCGCACACTGAGAGCTCACCACAGGAATAATCTCAGGGCCAAAAACAAAAGCACTGACAACAAAACTCTTCGAAGAGTTCGTGTCGTTTCTCTATGACCTTTCACACATGAGAGTACCCAATCTTCACTCAGATTTTGGTAAAGGCGCAAGACCTCGGCCAGGTCGTTCTGCCTTCCTGGGCCTCTCACTTTATTCATCTATGAAAACAGGGCTTTGATAAATGATCTTTGGGCTACCTCTTGGTAGCTACCAATGGGCTACCATTCAGCTTTAAATCCGATGACCCCTTAGTCCCTTGAATCAATGTTTACAACCCTAAGGGTCACAAGGTTCTTCTTTATGTCTGTTGTTCTTTAGTCGCTTCAGTCCTGTCTGACTCTTCATGACCCCATTTTGGGGGTTTCTTGGCAATGGTATCGGAATGGTTTGCTATTTCTTTCTCCAGCTCATTTTATAGATGAGGGACTGAAGCAAAATGGGTCAAGTGACTTGCCCAGGGTCACACTAGCTAATCTTCCTGAATCCAGGCCCCGCGCTCTATCCACTGTGCCACCTAGCTGCCCCTTCTTTATGTCTGACTTAAACTTTTTCTGCTACAATTTCATTCCCTTGTGGAAATAAAGAAGCATTCTTGCTAAGAAAAGTCATCTTCCCCTTATCAACCATCTCTCCTTCTAGGTGAATTATTCCAGTTCCTTTAACTCTCACAGGTCCTTGACCAAGAAGAAACAGCTAGGAAGGAACGCTTACTAGGGCTGCACTCAAGGGCCAAGGCCGCAGGTTCCCCACCCCCGGACTAGACAATTCCTAAAGTAATTTCCCTGTCTAACTGTAGCTGCACAGCCCTCTCCTGCATTCCTCCTTTGCCCCACCCCCCACATCCTTTGTTTACTTAATCGGCCCTTGTTATACCCAGGGGTAAAGCCAAAGCCAACCTACCTGAGGATCCTCTCAAACTCATCTCGATCTCGCTGCACCTGCACAGCCAGAGTATGCTCCTTGAAGGCCACCTGATCTAGCCGGCTCTGTCTCAGCATTGCCTCAGTTTCCACTTTCTTTATGGCATTCTCCTTCTCTTTCCGGCGCCATTCTCGTTCTGCCACTTCCTGATTGCGCTTGGCCCGCAGGGCATCCTGGCAGAAGGGAAAGAGATAGCTCAACGAGAGTGGGTGCTGTGCCAGGTAACTGAGGGGCTAAAAACATTCCTAATCCCACCCAACTGAAGCCAGGAGTACAGAAGGCAGGGAAGGTTAGGGTATATGGGGGAACAGGTCTCCCTATACAATCCTCTGCCTCCCTAGGACAGCTAGAACCAGCTTCCTCAAAGAACATGGGGGCTGACTACCTCACCCCATAAATAAAGAAGTGGGAAACCAATCGCCTACACCAGTCCCTAAGGGATCACCAGCTTATGGTTTTGCCATCACCTTCTGCCTTGAGAAACCCAAAGAATTTCTCTGGCAGCAAGAGATACTAGGAAAGAACAGATCACATTTAATGATCAGAAGGTAGGCTTGAAAGGTCACCTTCTCTATTCCCACCCCTGAAGTTATTCCTATTTTAAAATACTATTAATGAAGGGGTCTACAGCCTCCCTTGGTGACCTGAGTAGTTGACATTTCCCTATCAGAAAACAATTCTCAATGTATAGCCTGTCTCCCACCCAAGCCCAGCAGGGGAGGGACACCACTGTGCTGTGTGATGCAGACAGAGGGAGATGTGACTCCTGATTAATAGAGAAGGAATGCATCCCTACAGAAGATATGTGTGTGTATCCCTAGAAAAATTTCAAGAGTTTTCTAAACACATCTCCATTGCTAGATTCTAGATGAGGAAACAAGTTAAACACGTCTTAAGACTCTGAAAGACTATAGGTATTAGTTTGTCAAAAATATCAAGGTAAGAGAAAGTGGGGCCTGGCTCTCCCACAAATACTCCCTCCCCCTTAAAAAGGAAGGAAAAGCACCAGAAGGAGTAGGAATTGGGAAACTCAAGGAGAAACCACTGGTTCCTTTTCCCAACCCAGGTCAGCATATGGAGACATCCAGGGGCCTTTGGGTAAGGGGTGGGGGGGGGCCGTGTTGGGGAGGAGAGGTGGTATATGTATACACATGTGTGTATACATATACACACGTGTACATGTACACATTACATATACATACACCTATGTATGTGCATGTACATATACATATACATCCAAATACAAATCCATATACATATACAAATCCATGTACATATACATATACATATACATATACATCTCCCAAATACCTCTTGTTCAACCACTGCCCCTATAGGTAAGTCCCCGCATAGCTCCTGTACTACTCAAGTCCACAGAGAACTTTGGAGTCTTCTGTTAGGCCTTTTCCTGAAGTCCACGTCATAGGCTGCCCAAGGAGCGGCCTGGATGGGCAGGTACCTGCTCTGCCTGGTAGTCCTGGGCTTTCTCCTGCATGGCCCTCAGCCGAGCTGTCTCCTTTTCTTTTTCCCTTCGGATTCTTTCTTGCTCAGCCTCAAACTCTGCTTCTCGGGCCTAAAAGAGAGAAAAGACCATGAGAAACAAGACATACTATAACCCTGGCCTTTCAGACAGCCATGAATGCCCCCCAAGACGTGGATCAGGCCACTCTTCCAGGGGCGCCTCCTCTTTCATTCCCGAAAAAGCACAGAAAGTGCTGGTTTGTCTTCGCCATCACCCAATTGTCCCATGGGGCAGTTTCATCTTGTCTAAGAAACAGTCAGGTACGTGAACAATGAAAACAAGAGTCTTTATTAAGTGCTTATGCTATAAAAGTGGACAAGTAGCCAACTGTTCCCCAAGGCCATCTCCCCAGGGCTGCTCCTCTTGGGTTAGCAAGGAACAATCTCCCTTGCAGAGAACTTCCTTAGCCCTGTATTCTCCCTATACAGACCTCTATGAATATCTTTATGTCCATACTACCTGTGTCTCACCGTGGTAGGAGTCATAATTCCTCCAAATTTGCTGTTTCCCTGTAGCACCTAATTAGGGCTTTGCGCCCAGCTGGTGTTCACTAATGGCACTGATCAACGACTAATGGTTCCTGGGAGTGCTCTAGGGCTTGGATAAAGCTAATGCCAAACATCCAAATATAACTAACCTGTCCACAGCCCAGTGAATGAATCAAACATTTATTAAGTACTTACCATTTGCGAAGCACTGGGAATACAGGTAGAAAAAATATGACGGCCCTTGCTCTCACCAAGCATACATCATATAATAGGGGAGTCAACATATAAGGAAGGTTTCGGCAGCATCCGATGGAAGGGTCTCATGGTTCTCAGAATGCAAAGCAGATATCGGTGCCTCTTTATTAATGTCATTCCCACTGATAAAATTATCAGTGTCTGACACTGAACAATCAGACAGTGACAAGGACCTTGGTGTCAAGAACATTCCTTCTAATGGCCTTGAGTGTGAGTGGGCTTGTGTCCATCAATGTTAAGACCCACTCCTCCGATTCATTTTGGCATAAGTAGCAGTTGAAAGGACCACTAGCAGTCTCAACAAAGAAGTCATGCTGTGACTTGGATGGTACAGGCCACAGTTGCCAGGATCGAGAGTGTTCTGAGGTCAGAGAAAATGACGCGTCACTGAATTTTTACTTCCATTGTATCTATGAGATCTTTCATAAGCTCCTCTTTGCACAGACACTCCCCCCACCTAGAATAATATTTTAACTCTTTCACTGTATTTCTCTTGTACATTATTTTATAGTCGTTTTATGTATGTGGATGTGTGTCTTCCTGTGAGACACAAAGAATATGTGTGTGTCTGTATAAATAATTGCTTTGCTGGTCTACGCACCTTCAACCTCTTCCCCAATTCCACCTGTTCCCTCATCTTTTTTAAACATAGCAACAAGAATCCAAGGCAATGAGATGTCATGGAAAGATCCCTGTACTTAGACTTAGAAGGCCTGGATTCGAGTCTAAACTCTGTTACACGTTAGCTCTGTGACTTCGGGCAAATAATTTAAGCTCTCTGATGCTCAAGGTCCTCCTCTGTGAAATCAGAACCACCACAATAATAGCCAGCATTTATACAGCACCCATGGGGTACTCAACAGTTGCTATCCCATTTGACCCTCACAACAACCCCGAGAGACAGGTGTTCTTGTCATCCCCATTGTACAGACGAGGAACCGAGGCAGAAACAGGCTCATGCAGCTGGTCGGTCAGTCAGTCAGTCAGTCCACAAGTATATTAAGCATGTCCCATGTGCCAGGCCCTGGGCTGAACGTTAGAAATACAAAGAAAGTTGTAAAAGGCAGTCCCTGTTCTCAAGGGACTCACAATCTAATGGAGGGGACTACATGCAAACGAGTTACATTAGATAAATCGAGGATAATCCACAAAAGGCACCGATATTAAGGGAAATTGGGAAAGACTTCCTATAGAAAGCAGGATTTTAGCTGAGACTTGAAGGAAGCCAGGGACATTGGGAGGAGGAGAGACAGAGCTCACGGACAGCCCTGAGTCAGGAAATGGAGTGTCTAGTTGGAGGAACAGAATGGAGGCCGGTGACATTGGACTGCGGAGTGCAAGGCATAAGAAGACTGAGAAGGTAGGAAGGGGTAGCAGGAGGAAGTTAGTAAGTGGCTAAGTACTACCCACCTTAGAGTATTACTGTGAAGAAAGAACTTCTTTAAACTGTAAAGCATCATCACATGAATGGGGGCTAATCTTGCTATGGTCTTCTTCGTGTGTGTTCCACCTTCTCTTCCTTAATTAAGACCTGAATCAGCTCCTTATTACTCAATGCCATCAAACCCAGGCTCAATATAACTTCAAAGTCTCCTTACCAAGTGTTTCTACCCCTCTACAACTCACCACCTACAAGTCTCAGGTACTTTCAGGCAAGCACGTCTATTCAAGCATCCTTCCCACCTCTCTACACGAGTCAAACACTTCCACCCCTGAGCTATTGTAAAAAGCATTCATTCAATATTTACATAGCGCAGGATAGAGTACCAGGCCTGGGGTGAAGACTCATCTTCCTGAGTTCAAATCCAGCCTCAGACACTTGCTAGCAGTGTGACCCTGGGCAAGTCATTTAACCCCATTTGCCTCAGTTTCCTCAACATGTAAAATAAGCTGGAGAAGGAAATGCCAAACCACTCTAGTATTTTTGCCAAGCAACCACAAACGGGGTCACAAAGAGTCAGACACAACAGTAACAATACTTACCATGTACTTAGCGCTGTGCTAGGTACTATCAGAATATAAAGAAGTATACACAGCGCATGGTTTTTCTCCCTCAAAGGACTTTGGAACCAGCACAGACCTTGGGCACCCTCCACAAACACACGTCCGTCCCTCCCTCCCTCCCTTCCTTCCAAGTCTTACTCACAATCCACCTCTGTGGAGCCTTATTGGGCTGATCTCTGTCCTGATTGCTTCCACTCATTCATTCCCTGTTCCTTTAGAATTCTTCTGAATTTTAATATATCATATTAGGTTATATTAATCTATTTCTTTATGTTTCTTTGAGAGTGTCTTGACCATGTTTCGTGTGCTCCTTATGGGAGCTCTATATTCTCTGAATCTTTTACTTTTTCGTAGAACCTAATACAAAATTCAACACATAGGGCATGTTTCTATGGTGATGGAAGGATGCTGAGGTTTTTTTTTTAGGGGGAGGGGATAGTTGTTGAAGGGATTAGGAAGTCTATGCCTCGCAGAAGCATTGTGATATGGGGGAAATTCCTGGATTTGGAGTTGGAAAACCCAGGTTCAAATTCTTTCTCTGCTCTTACCTGTGTGAACTTAGCCAGATCACTTCACCCATGTGGACCTCAGTTTCCTCATCTGTCAATGAGGGTGGACTAAATCTCTAAGATCCTATGATCTCACTTAAGACAAAGCTGTATGGAAAATTGACAGACCATCAGCTCTCAATTACAGAGGACAGTAGGGGATAGAGAGGCAGTATCCAAAATGATCTGAGATCTTATCTATGTAGGCATTCCCTTCAGTGATACGAACGACAACTTATTCATGTCTGCCCATCCATGTTCTGCCAGAAGTTCATCATGGAAGGGAAGGGGGGGGTGGGAAGGAGATCCAATGAGAATGGGAGAGGCAAGATTCCTCACTTTCTGCTGACTTCATGAGGCTACCTACCATATAGCTACCATACTCTCACCACATGGGCAGCCCATCTTCTTTTTTCAACCCTAAATTTTCCTGGTGATACCCTTAAGCCTCATATCCTTGACTAGAGAAGCAGTGTGGTGTGGTACATAGGGAGCCACCCTCAGCACCAGGAAGCCTCCCCTCTGACACATACTCACTGGGTGATCCTGGGCAAATTGATAGAAAAGAGTCCCCTCACTTCAGAACTCCCTATAGCAATGGCATTCCAGGTCCAGTTCCTCTCCCCTACTCCAGGTCACCTTTGAAGGCCCTTGTTTGTTATGTTTCGCAGCCTTCTCAATCCCACCATTACGCTTTTCCGTTGCCCCCTGCAGATACTCATTTTTAATTCTTTTAGAGATAGTGACATTCTATAATTTGCAGCCAAAACAAGTAACTATTGGTATTTTAAAAGATGAGCACTTGTTTCAGGAAGAAATCTGGGGTTATTAAAGAAGCTTTGCAGTCTTGCTGAACACAGTCCTCTGTCCCCTTCCTCTTTATTTCTGGGTCCAACTTGTTGTCCATTTGTATATGTAAGGAGCAGGGAGAAGGGTGAAAAGGTTTCCCAAACCCCAGCTCAGTTGATGCAGTCTATGAGATGAACTCATAGACGACAAGATGTCAATGTGTTAACACTTTGTGACTCCTTAAGAAACAGAACATTGCTATGATGGAATTAATGGAAGCCTGGCCAATGGAAAAGAAAAAAATTGGTCATGTCCCTGGAGAATTTAAATAATTAAGCCTGTCAACAGTACCAGTGATAGTTATGGCAGGAGCCCATAGTCCAAGAGAGTTCAAAGGCATAGCGGAGGGAACAAAGACACAGACTGTACAGAGAGTCTACAAACAAGACAGCAGAGCCTACAGACAGACTGTACAAACAGACTACAGATATAGATAAGCATGTGTCTCCCTGTAATGCTTCACGTAATATTTATGATTAGAGGAACATTGAACAAGGTTATGTATGCTGCTGTAGCTCTTAATGGATCCTAAAGTACAGAAGAAAGTTTGTTACAAGAAAACCTTGAAGGGGGCATTTTCTCTACCAAATCAAAATTTTTAAAGTCCAGCAGGACCTTTTATTCTTTACATCAATTGTGTGATGGCAGAATGGGTGGTCTCCTGTGAATACTGGACTTACAAAAGGCTTCCTGTTCCCTATCCTCATCATGTGTATACACGTCTCCCATAAAAATTTCACATAAAAAAGTAGGTATAATAGGAGAAGTCAGCATATGGTTCAGTAGTTGTTGTTGGTGTTTTCTTAGTCTCCTTTTTTCAAGTATTAAGATCTGAGATTTTTCCCCCACATCTGTGGTATCTTCTCTCCATTCAAATACCTCGTAAATTTGATCCTTTGACACCTTTACACAGTGTTGCCTCCAGCACAGACCTCTTCTACATATACTTGGTCTCATACAGCAGGTTTTTCCACCTTTCTTCTCTTCGATGCCATTTCTAGATCCTTCACAAGCACATCACGAGCTGTGATTCTGAGTCCAAGTGTGGTGATTATCCTGTCCTTAATGATGTAAAGAAGGTGGTTCTAAAAATCTTTACAAATCTTTTCCTTCTTTCTTCTGTTTGTCACACTCTTTTCCTTTTCCTATTTATACGTCCTCAAGATGACGCTGCTTACCTGAATCTTTTGGCAAGTTTTCTTTAAACTGATTTTGCCCTTTATGGTTTTTCTCAGTTTTGAGAGGTGACTGCTCATAATCTTCCATCTTTCTTCTTTGTAATATTGTACAAATATGTTTATATCCTAAACCAATGTTGCCTTTGGCTGCCTTCCTTCTTTATTGAGCAAGTAAGTTGTGTTTGTTGAATAAGCTGCTTTTTAGGCTCTTTTGGTCCCCTTGTTATGGCAGTTGGTTTACATGGATTAGACATCTTAATCAATTGATCCATCCACATTTAAACATTTACTATGTACTAGGCACTGTGCTAAGAATGGGGCATATAAAGAAATATAAAACACGGTCTGTGACCTCAAGGACCTCATTGTCTAATGGAGGAGACAACTTGTGAACAGCTTTGAATAAACAAGCTATATCCAGGTTAAGTTGGAAATACTCAACAGAGGGAATGAATTTTCCTGTAGGAAAAGTATTATAGTCTGTGTCTATGTCCTTTCTACTCACCATTTCCTGGGATATGAAAATTTAATAGTTGGACAGTAAATTTGAATAGGTAAGGATTGAGCTGTTTCAATTGCACACCATATCTTTTTCTAACTTTTCTTCCTTCTTTTCTATGCTTGCATTGTCTTTTATCTTTGCTCTAATAAATCAGAAGTCTATAACACAAATACTGGGTTAAAAAATGACTCTCACGTGAGTAAGGCCACTTCCTATCAGTTGGAACATAATCAGTTTTCTTTTCTTGATGTTCTTTGGTGTTCTCCATTGCCCATTGCCTACTGATGATTCTTTTCATGAAGAAAGCATTCCCTACATAAAGAGGTGGGGCTTCTTTGTAGTCTACGAATCTTTGGTCTCTCTCAATTGTTATTCTTGATTCGTATTTTCAAATATATTTCTTACCATCACTATGTATTCTTACCTCTGCACTAACGTCACCAAACATCAAGAATAGGTTAATTTAGTGGGAGTATCCTGTTTAATTATTGGTAGAATTTCTCTAGCCCTTCATCCTATGCAAAAGACGCTGGCACAAAGAGAAATTATTTTTATGGAGGTCTCTTTGCCAGTGTTTATAATGAATTCCGCAATACAAGATGACCAAATACCCTATGGAATTTTTCTTGCTGCCTTTCAGGGTGTGATAAAACTGGTGACAGTGACTCCTTTATTTGCCTCTCCAAGGAGAATATAGAGGCATCCATTCCATTATCTGCAGCTTCCTTCTTTCTTTCGGTTTTGTTTTAGCAAGTATTTCGAGATCCTCCAGTAGTACGATCCATTTGCAGGTCACTGAACTAGGACCTCACCTGTAAAGTATCAATGGCCAAGGTAAAGTTTATAGATGGCCTAAAACTTGTATGACTTTGTACCCTCTGCCTGCTTTTCCACCCTACTGCTGTACTCACTGTGGGGCAGAAGGAGGCAGCACAAAATTGAGGGTTAGTTTGTGGGGTTTTGTTTTTTTGTTTGTTTCACAGTTGTCGTGGCCAAAACATTCTTTACCAAGTGGCTAGTCTTCTGGTGATGATCTGCCCCATACTCAGCTAGGCTGACCCTCAAAGAGCAGACCCCAGTCTGTTGCAAGGACCACACTTGAGAAATAGAGAGTCCAGATAAATTAAACTCATATAAGAAGGTGGTGAGGTCATATGATGCCCAGAAAACAGAAAAAAATTCAGGTTTTTTTTAATGGAAGATTGACATCATAAAGGCATAAATGTGAACCAATAAGGTAAAGGGTGATAGTTTTGTCATCCTGGTTTTTGTTCTTACTCAGATTGATTTGCGTGCTACTCCTGAAAGGACCTTAGAAGGAAGATGGGTTTCATTGCCCTAGCTTCAATGCAATTCCTGTGGATTTTCTGGGGACAGAATTCTCAAAAGGTGTTGAGGGGAAGGGGGGCCCAGAATGCTCATGGTAGTTAAACAGAACTCACAAGGAATTTTCTGATCCTAAGTCATATAGCAGTTATGGACAATGGACTATGTATCCTCTGACTAGATAGTAAAGTATAAACACATCCATGGGGGTTTCATGAAGTATGGTTTTGAATGAATGTTGACCATAGAGTTCCCTAAACCTGGGGTACCTTTTCAGGGATCTCATATGTGAAAGGAGATGTCTCCAAATGCCATACCCTGAGAAGAAAAGTTAAAAAACTTCATTTACATCAGAAGTCTCAATCATTGACTCCCTCATCTCCTCCCAATTTAATCTCCTCATTCAAGATATTAACAAAGATAGCAAGAGAGTGACCAACTAATCTGATTTTCTCCAATACTCTATTTTCCTTGCCATTCTTTGTTAAGAAGCAAATGAACCATCCAAAATGGAATGAAGAACTAAGGTCCTCTCTATAAAATTGGTTCCTACAGAATCAAGAGGTGGCTACCTCCTATTTGGAGGCTTCTTGGCACTTCTGCTAACCTGCCCTCCTGACACAGGACCGCCATAACTGTTCCAGGTAAAAAGTTACAAGCTGCTCCCATCAATCATACCCTCTCCAACACCATCTTTTCACCACCTCTATGTCTTAATATTATCTGCTGTGCACCCTTAATTCCAGATAAGAAAACCTACTTATCATCCCCTTCACACAACTCACCCATCCCCACTTTTGAGCCTTCCCTTAGCTCTAACTCTTCTTGTTCCTGTCCCCTCACCATTTTCTTCTTGGTGAACTCCATCACCAGTTGGTCTGCAAGCTTCTCCTGGGCCAGCAATTCCTCCTTTCGCCTCTGGTTTTCATCATTGATGCGCTTGATCTCGGCCTGCATCTTTAGCTTATCCTGATGCCTTCGTTCCATATCCTTTCAGGTAGGGAAAAACAAAGGCACAGTGTGAGACAGAAATAAATAACAGACAAAAACTAAAAGAAAGATATAGGTGGATAGAGAAAGAGAAATGCACTCTTCCTGCTGCCTTCTCAACTCAATGAACTGGGACTCCACCTCACCTTCCACTTTACCAGTGATCTGCTGAAAGTCGTCCCTTAGAAGTCACTAATGACCTCCCTTCTAGCCAAATTCAAGAGCATTTTCTAAGTGGTTATCCTATTTTATCACTTGGCCACTTTGACAATGCTATAGTGTTTCAAGAAGTAGATGCCTCACGATGGGAAAAAATCACTAGTGACAAAGTTAATAGTTTTTATACACATACACATATGTGTGCGTTTGTGTGTATATAGATTTAGATATAGATATATACAAACACACACCCATATATATGTGTGTGTGTGTGTATATAGATATATAGATAGATAGATATATAGATATATATATACATACACCTATATATATAAACACATATATGCTTACAATCAGGAAGACTCATCTTCCTGAGTTCCAATGTGGCCTCAGACACTTACTAGCTGGGTGACTCTGGGTATGTCACTTAACCCTGTTTGCTTCAATTTCCTCATCTGTAAAATGAGCTAGAGAAGGAAATGGCAAACCACTCCTATATCATTGCCAAGAAAACCCCAAAATGGAATCATACGAAGAGTCATATGTGACTGAAATGACTCAACAACAAATGTATGTGTATTTGTGTGTATACACATATATGTATAGATATATAAATTAAATTGTTATTTTACTGTATCTGTATTATATAAAATTATATATGTGTATTTAATTTATATATAATAGTAAATCTAAAATAGAGAGTAAAACAACTGAATAGGGAAAAGTGTTCATGGTAAATATGGCAGATAGAAGCTTGGTTCCCAGAATTTATAGGACATTGACAGAGTGAATTTTGGTTAAATGATAACTAAATACCTTATCTCCTATGAAGTGATCTCTCTGAACTACTTGGGATAAGAATAGCATATTGGTCTAAGCAGGTCACACAGTCAGTTAGAAGCAGAGCCAGGGCTAGAAGCAGAACTAAAGTCTCCTTGCTACTGCTCTAATGTTCTTTCCCTCATATCATACCAAGATAGCTTTCTCCTCATTTGGCCACCGACTGACTGTATAACCTTTGGAAATTCATAGAGCTCGGTTTCCTCCTCCCACTCTCCAAGGGGAGGGTAGATTAGATGATCTCTAAGATACTTTCTATCTCTAAGATTTTTTATTCTAGGACAAAGGCCCATGAATCCACCACTGGGTCAGTATCCTTCTGTTATTTCTCAGTTGTGGAAAACAGATGCAGTCACCAATATGGAGCTTCCAGATAGTGGAACATAACAATTTCCCATTATTCAGAACAGTTGAAAACTCAGCCATTCCCTTATTGGCATCCTGACCCTGACCCTGACCCCTCTGTATAATGCCTATGGCCTTTATTCAAGGGTACATATTTCAATGAAAGTGAATTAGATGTAAACTGAAGTGTTTATCAATTGATTTATGTCAACCTGAGGAGGTCTCTAGGGAACTGTCACTAAAGTTTTATTGGATATTTTCGTCAATGATTTGGATGAAAGAATAGATGGTGTGCTCATCAAATCTGCAGCTCGCACAAAGCCACAAAGGATAGCTAAACTAGCAGAAAGAACACTGAACCTGGAGTAAGAAGATTCAAGTTTGAGTACCAGCTTCAACACTTAACATGGTGTGTAACCATGCTTAAGCTTGGAACCTCCCCCTTCTCATCTGCAAAATGGGGATAATACTATAATTTATGTGGAGTTATTATTATATAATATTATATTAGATAATATAATATTATATAATTATTTTATATTATGTATTATATTTTTATTACATATTATATAATATATATTATTATAATATATTATATATTATTATAAATATGTTAGACAACAAACAGAATCAGGGTCCAAATAATCTTGAGAGGCAAGAACTAATGAGATCATTTTTATCTTTATTAAGCTTCAAACCCTGTACTTTAGTAAAGAAAAATAAATTACCCAAGGACAGGAAGTAGGAGACGTGGCTAGACAGCATTATATGTGGAAAGGCTATGGGAGTTTTAATGGACAGTCTACAAGCTCATTGTGAGTGAGCAGTGTTATAGGGCAGCCTAGTAGGTTATTGTATTGAAGGCAACATTAACAGGTACACGGTTTCCAGAATGATGGCAGTGATGAGGCCATTATCTTCTGAGCCGTCACACTAGATTAGCAGGACTATGTCGAATGTTCACCCTTGAGTACCACATGGTAGAAAGAACACTGACAAGCTGGAGTATAGTCAGAGGAGGGAGACCAGAGGGGACTAGACATGATGTCATCCATCCAAGGATTGGGTGAGTAAACTGGGAATGTTTAACCCAGAGATAAAGAGGCTTAGGAAGGCTATGATCACCAGCTGCAATAAGGAAGAAGGAAATGACTTAGTCTATTTGGCCCCTGAGGAAAGAATCAAGACCTGTGTGTTGGGGAGTGGAATTAAGGGAAGGCATGGGGAAGTAGATATCAGTTGAAAAGAAGTAACAAATGAGAGTTGTCTGGTAATGGAATTGGCTTCCTCTGGAGATAGTGAGCTTCCCATCAGAGGTCTTCAAACAGAACCTGGCTAACTGCTTGGAGATGTAATAGGGAGAATTCCTATTTCAGGTATGAGCTGGGCTTTATAAAACACCTCTGAAGTGGCCCTTCCAGCTGTGAATGACCATGCATATAATGATAATGATTAATACTTGTATTTCTGGCACCTAAAGTCTCACAAAGGACTTTTGTCATAGCAATCCCTATGAAGTAAGTTGTAGAAATTTATTATTGCCATTATGCAGATGAAGGAAACTGCTCATTTCCATTTCCGTTTCTGCTTACACTGTTCTCCTCAATCTAGAAGGTCCTCTATCCCTCTTAAACCAACTTCCTACTCAGCACAAGGCCCACTTCTTCTATGAAATCTTAACTGATATTAAAACTCACTCTAATTATTCGTTTCTTCAAATTCCCAACGTACTTAACATCAGCATTATTCTTTAATTAAATGCTGCTTTGAACGTCTTTCTAATTGTTTTTGTGTGTGTGTTTAGCTTCTTAAATAGACTACAAAATCCTCATTAAGAGTAGGCGGTAAGAATGAAACTTCCCTCGTATTCCTCTAATTCTTACGAGAGAGGGCCTGGGTGAGCCCAATCCATATTTATGGTCAGCCAATTTAAAGTAGGGAAATGGTGGTTCCCAAACACGGCATATACTCCTAAGATCGGGAAATGCTTAGAAAATGCCACTCTTTAACAACAAAAGCATTAATAAGAAGTGACCCAGAATGCGTGAGGTTGGCCAGGTGCTGAGGTATACATCATAATCAGAGATGGCTTAGAAACAAATCTATGAGGTTCAGCAGGGGAGAGGCAGAAACTCCCAAGAGACCATTAGACGGCTGCCCCTGAGGAACGAACAGACTACCTGGTAACTTGCTCTTCAAACTAATTATTCTTCATAATTATGGACTAAAGTTTCTTATTTCTCTACATCTGACATTTAAAATGCCTGGGGTTTGGGAAATGGTGTAACAACCCCTACAGAAAAAAAAAAGCTAGAGGCTTTGGGGGAAGTGGCTGAAAACGGACATGAAGTCAATCATTCCCTTTGCCCTTCCCCCTTTAAAAAAAGAATCCTTAAAATATTATCTTAGGGCTTGAATGTAACTTAGGGATCAGATAGTTTAATTCCTTTATTTTACAGAAGAGAAAATTAAGGCCCTAAAGGGATTACTTACTCCAGGTTTCATTCAATTCATACTGAAATTAAAGTTAAACTGAGGTGGGGTCAGATGGAGCCCATTATGGATTCATAGACAATTAGAATAGGAAAGGACCTCGGAGACAGCCTTGTCCAACTACTCTCTTATATTACAGGTAAAACTGAGGCCCTGGGTCAGTGTCAGAGCAGAGACTAAAAGCTGCTTTCTCTCTCTCTCTCTCTCTCTCTCTCTCTCTCTCTCTCTCTCTCTCTTTCTCTCTCTCTCTGTTTGTTCTATTTTATTTCTCCATATTTTCCACCATTAGACCACCAGGTGGTTGGAGGATTTCTACATCAAAATGCCATAAAATGATTGTGGTTCCTATCTTTCTCCCTGTAACAAATAAGTATATCCTAGCAAAACAAATTTGAGTTGTTTTGGTCATATCTGAAAACATGTCTCGTGCTGTTCCTATAGTCCATTACTTTTCTGTGAAGAGGTGGGAGGCCTGGTTCAGACTTCTAAGCCCTTATGAATCATGACACTGAACTGAGTTCTTAAGCCTTTCAAAGTTGCCCTTTGCAATGTTGAGCTGGTATATAAATTGCTCTCCTGCTTCTGCTCACTTCACTCTGCATCAGTTCATACAAGTCCTCCTCCCAGGTTTCTCTGAATCCATTTCTTACATTATTTCTTTTTTTTTAATTTTTTAAACATTTTTACTTAAAGTTCTGAAATTCTATCCCTTCTTCCTCCCCACCCCTCCCTTCCCTTCCCTTCCCTTCCCTGAAATGATAAACAATCAGACCTAGGTTTCACATGTGCAATTAAAAACATTTTGATATTAGTTGTTTTGTACAAGAAGACTCAAATAAAAGAAAAAAATGAAAGGAAGAAAGTTAAAAATAGCATATTTCGGTCTGTATTCAGTCAATATCAGTTCTTTCTCTGGAGGTGGACGGTATGCTTCATCATTAGTCCTTTGGGATTATCTTTCATCATTGTATTACTGAGAACAGCTAAGTCATTCATTCACAGTTCTTCATCAACAATATTGCTATCACTGTGTGCAGTCCTGTTTCTGTTTACTTCATTATACATCAGTTCATGTATGCCCTTCCTGGCTCTTCTGAAAGTCATCCTGCTTGTCATTTCTTACAGCACGATAATATTCCATTACAATCATAAACCACGGCTTGTTTTGCCATTCCTAAACTGATGGCCATCCCTTTGACTTCCAATTCTTAGCCACCACAAAAAGAGCTGCTATAAATATTTTTGTACAAATAGGTCGTTTTCCCTATTTTTGGATGTTTTTGAAATATAGACCTAGAAGTGATATTGCTGGAGCAAAGGGTATGCACAGTTTTAGCCCTTTGAGCATATTGCTCTCAAGAATGGTTGGATCACTTCACAACTCCACCAACAGTGCACTAGTGTTCCAGTTTTCCCCCATCCCTTCCAACATCCAACATTTTCCTTTTTTGTCATATTAGTCACTCTGATAGGGTGAGGTGGTACCTCAGAGTTGTTTTAATTTTATTTCTCTGATCAATAGTAATTTAGAGCATTTTTTCATATGACTATAGATAGCTTTGATTTCTTTGTCTGAAAACTGTTTGTTCATATGCTTTGACTATTTATCAATTGGAAAATTACCTGTATTTTTATAATTTGACTCAGTTCTCTATATACTTGAGAAAAGATGCCTTTATCAGCGATACCTGTTGCAAAATTTTCACCCAGCTTTCTGCTTTCCTTATAATTTTGGTTGCATTGGTTTTGTCCGCGCAAAATGTTTTTAATTTTATATAATCAAAATGACCTATTTTGTATTTTTAATGCTCTACATATCTTCTTTGGTGCTAAATTCTTCCCTTGTCCATAAATCTGACAGATAAACTATTTTATGCTTTCTTAATTTGCTTACAGTATCACCACTTATATGTAAATCGTGTACTCATTTTGACCTTATCTTGGTATACATACAGTATGAGATGTTGGTCTATAACTAGCTAGTGCCAACTATTTTCTAGTTTTCCCAGCAGTTTTTGTCAAATAATGAGTTTTTGTTCCAAAAGCTGAGACCTCTGGGTTTATCATCTACTAGATTGCTATGGTCATTTATTAGAATGTAATTTGTTCCTAATCTATCCCACTGATCCAACCTGCTTCTCTTGACTATATTATGTCCAGCATTTGGTGTCCCTCCAGCATCAAGGTACACAGAAGTATAGGGACACCAGGACCATGTTCCTTGGACTCATAGCTCAGGACAAGCAGCTAAGCAAGAAAGATGGCCTCTGCCTCACTATGGCCCAGTACCAGCCTCTCAGCAGGGTCAGAGGCTGTTCACTGCCCCGACCCCATCACCAACACCCCACTCCTGCCTTCTTCCTATCTGAGTCCTTTAAATCTCCAGCCCTGCAAATAACTGGAAATGAAGGGAGTGACCATCAATTGAGGAATGTCTGAACAAGTTACGGTATGTGTATGTGATAGAATACTATTGTGCCATAAGAAATAATGAAGGGATAACTTCAGAAAAACCCAGGAAGACCTGAATAAACTGACACTGAGTTAAGTAAGCAGAACTAGGAGAACAATATATACAATAACATAATACTGCAATGACAAATAACTCCAAAAGACTCAGGAATTTTGATCACAATTCCAGATGACTCAAGAAGAAACATGCTACCTACTTCCCAATAGAGAGGTGATGGATTCTAAGTACAGACTGAGATATTTTTTTTTGGATATGGCCAATACATGAATTTGTTTTGTTTGACTACACATGTCTATAACAAGGATTTTATTTTTCTTGATTCCTCAACTTGGAGCAAAGGGATGTGGGAGGGAAAGGATGTGAATCTGAAAATAAACTAAAATTTAATCTTATAAATAAATAAATCTCCAACCCTGGGGCAGATTTTCTCACTGTGGGCAACTGACAAGTGGCCCTGCCCTAACTGCTGCTGTTCCTCCTTTGTTTTTGAAGACCAGTGACATGATGGGGTGATGTCTTGACTTGTGTGTGGACTGGATGTAAGGGAGGCAGAGCTGCGCAGAGTTGCAGCCTCACTCTCTTCTTGAGTTCTTTAAGTTCAGTGGCTGGACAAAAGTCAGAATGATTGGTGATGCCTTGGTGTCTTTGAGGTCTGACTGAGATTTAAGTGCCCCATAGCACCTGCTTCAGCCGCCTTCATGGCCATTGGAATGAATTGTTATCACATGCTCATTCTGCAGGGGGAGGTATGTGTACTTGGGGTAGACATTCTCCTATACTCGCCAATGGAATTGTGGCCTGTCGGTTACCCTCAACCTGGTTTGGCCTGTCTGCTGAGACAGTTTATTGGGGTAGGGCCGCTGCACATGCTACAGCTTCTTGGAGCCACAGGTGAGAATTGGGTGAAAGGGGACGCCAAAGGTGAATGAGCAGCCCTGAAAAGGGCTCGGCAAGCCTTCACCCAGAGGTACTAGTCCTCCCTGAACGCCCCATACATCCCTCCCTGCCCTAATTACAGCTGAGTTTGAGCAACAAACAAGATGAACTTAGAGGCTGCAAAGCAAATTTGAGCTTAAAGCTATCACTGATACTGGGGAATGCCCCATGATTGGCATGACTGTGGATGGGTATACCTTTTGTTTTAAAGAAGAGATAAGTAAAAGGAAGACAACAGCGCTACATATTAAGGAAGCATACCAGTAAACCAGGAACGAGAGGAGAGAAGCGTGGTAAAGCATAATCTTCATGTGGGTGAGGATCAATAGATTAGATGAATAAAAAAGAATGGAAAACATTTATTAAATGTTCCTAATGCCCCAGGCACTACGCTAAGGGATGTGGCACGAGAAAGAAATATGCAAGATTTTGCTGTAGACTTTATTACAGACCACTTAAACCAAAAAAAGAAACAGATGAATTTGGGAAACAGATCTCAAGTCTAGCACAGCGCATGATATAGTAATGGGGCACTTGAATCATGCAAACATGCTGGAGGTCTCTCTGCTAGAATCAGAGCAGCAAATTACTTCTTGACTTGTCTTAATGATATTTCCATTCTTCAAAAGGTGGAGGAAACAAGGAGGGGAAATTCTATTCTGGATGTAGTTCTCACTAACAGGGAGAACTGGTTGCTGAGATGGAAATGATATGAACCTTTGGGGGACCCTCCCTCTTAGAGTTTATGATAAAAGAACAAAGGAGAGCTGGAACAGTCTACTATTTACCCTAGACTTGAGGAGAACCAATTTCAAAGGGAGCAGAGAAAAGTCAGGTGGGATCCCACAGACTAAAATTCTACAGGCAAAAATCAGTCCAAGAGGGATAGGAAGCTCCCAAGAATGAAATTCTGAAGCCATAAAGTAAAAAACATGAGCCTTCTGAAGAGACTTGTGGCACTAGATTTGTGACATGACAAAAAATGGGGAAACAAAGATAACTCCATGACTGAGGTCCTACATGATTAGGAGGATAGGGATGCTCTCAATAGAAACAAGGAAGTTCAGAAGAGGTGTCAGTGTTAGGGGAAAGATAGTGAAATTGGTTTTTGCCATGTTGAGGCTGAGATGCTTATGGAAAATCCACTGGGAACTATCCAACTGGCAGTCGTTGATTCCGGGCTAGAGAGAAGATCTAAAGATCATCTGCCTAGATATGTTCATTTAACCTGATGCTGGGTCTAGTGGTCCACATTCCGTGTTCCACATTCAATCAATCAACAAAAATCTATTAAGCATCTGACAAACGCCAGGCACTGAATATACAAAGACAAAAGTTGAACTCAAGGAGTCTACAGTCTATCAGGGAGGCCAACACGTACATAATTAAGAATGTACAAAATGAATATAAGGCACATTTTGGGGAAGAAGGCACTAGCTGTAGGCAGCAGGGTGGGGATCTGGGAAGGCTTCAAGTAGAAGGTTTCACATGAATAGGGTTTTGAAGAAAATGGAATTGTAAGAGATGGCGATGAAGAGAAAGAAGACAGAGACAGAAGGCAAGAGGACTTAGCCTAGAACCTTGGGATGCAGCCACAGTTAGGGGAGGAGGATGATGATCCAGTAAAGAAGACAAAGAAGGTGGTGAACCAAGAGAGAACAGCATCACAAAAAAGAGAAGAGAGTGGTCACTAGTATCTACAGCTGCAGAGAGGGCCAAAAGAACGACTGTAGGGGCAACCAGGTGGCACAGTGAGTACAGCACTGGCCCTGGAGTCAGGAGGACCTGAGTTCAAATGTGACCTCAGATACTTGAGACATGTACTAGCTGTGTGACCTTGGGCAAGTCACTTAACCCCAACTGCCCTGTCCCCCCCAAAAAAACAAAAACAAAAGAACGTCTGAGAAAAAGCCATCAAGCTGGCAAATCAGGAGATCATTGGTAACTTTGGACAGGAGTGAGAAGAGAAGAAGTGGAGACAATGAGTATAGAGAGCTTTTTCTAAGAGTCTGGCTGTGCCAGTAAAGAGATATATTGGATGGATGACAGTTTCATGAAATTGTAGGGTGAGAGATTTTTAAGGATGAAGGAGGCTTGGGCACATTTGTAGGCAGGAGGTTACAAGTTCTCCAGATAGTAACTGAAGATTAGAGAATGGCAGGGGACGACTGAGGTGGGTAGGAACAATTTGTTGGACCCTGAAAATCCTGCATCTGATATCTACTACCTGTGTGACTTTGGGCAAGGTCTTGACTTCATCATATGTAAAATGTGGCCAATACATTAGATGGTTCTTGAGGTCCAGGTCAATGACAGATGATCGATGATCTCATGAACCTTAAGACCAGAAATGTCAGAACAAAAATATCTAATAGGGAATTGATGCCCAAGGAAGGAGATCATAGGAAAGCACCAACCATTCTTGTGATGACTCCAAGTAACCTAGCCTCGATGAATTACATCGTCAGAGCCTGAAAGAACCGGCAGATATGATTACCGATTCATTCGTCCGTGATATTTGAAAAACTGTGGAGAAGGAAAGAAGTACAGTATAAGATACTTATTAGCTGTGTGACCCTGGGAAAGTCACTTAACTACTGTTTGCCTCAGTTTCCTCTACGGTAAAATGGTTATAATAACAGCACCTGCCTTGCAGGGCTGTTCTGAGGATCGTATGAGGTAATATTTTTAAAGTGCTTAGCAGAGGGCCTGGCACACAGTAGGTACTATATAAATGCATGTTTCCTGGCACACAGTAGGTACTATATAAATGCATGTTCCCTTCCTCTCTGTGATGATGATGATGATGATGATGATGATGATGATGATGATGATGGTCTCGGTTTTTTAAGATTTTTTAAGCAATTACCCTGGGAGCTCGTGGGTCGCTTCTCAGTGGAGGTCTTCGAGCAAAAGGCGGTTGATCATTTGTTAGGTATGTTGTACTGGGAATTCTTCTTCAGATGTAAGTTGGACTAGAGGGTCGCTGAGATCCCTTCCAACTTGGAAATTCTATAATCGTGGGTCTTGCGTCAAAATACATGCAAGTGAAAGCAGGTAAGACAAGTCAGGCAGAGAGCTAGCAGCCAGTATGTCCAGTTTAGCTGTGTAGCCAGACTGTGGTAGGTCTTAAAAGCTAAACTGAGTAGTTTGAACTTTATGGGAAATTGGGAGTCACTGAAGATTTTTGAGCAGAACAGTTTATAGGATAAGGCTCTTACATTAGAGAAACTATTTTGACAACTGCATAAAAGATGGATGGGACAGAATGACTGGAAGCAGGTGGTCCATTAGTGAGGGTATTGAAATAGCCCAGGGGTCCAGTAGTGGTGGTGAGGACCCACACTCTAATGGCAGTGGTATAACTGGACAGAAGGGGGCAGTTAAGAGAGACAATGCTGAGGGATAAGCCACAGAACTGGGCAATTGGGATATGAGGGAAAGGAAAGAGGTCCAGATAACACCGAAATTTATTTCCTGAGTGAGTAAGAGGATGGTGAGAAAGAGGATCTGAAAGGAAGGACTTTTTCTGACAGCCTTAATTGTTAGGATCTTTTTCCTTATAACGAATTAAAATCTGCCTCTCTGCATCTTCCTAGTTCTCTGGCCTCGGTCCATGCAGAACGAGTATAACAACATGGGCCAAACATCACTAAAATGGCTGATGGTAGGCTCATGACGGAAAGGGGTAGAAAAGTGAGGCCACGGTAAAAATGACGAGAGATTAGAAGAAGAAGAAGAAATCTGAGCCTGAGATGGATGGGAAGAGCAGGTTTCATAGATGTGAGGCAAAGGGAAAGTGGCAAGGTGAGAGAGACGGTAACTAAAGAGGGGAATATCCACGTCTTGGTGACAGAATAGTTTAGGGTGCTCCAGTCCATTTAGTAGTTCGATCCTCCAGCAAAGAAGGTGGCATGGACTACTAGAGCCTTAGGACAATATCCTTTATAGTCACCTAGCACCCTTTGTTCTAGATCCATTTAGCTTTTCAAGAAGATTTTCCTGTTAGAAGGTAATGCATTGATCAGCTGACATAAAAACCTGGTAAATATTTTCAATTCTACTTTTCATCAGACATTAATAAATTAGCTTTCTGGTGGGGTGTATGGGTGTTCAAGAAGGACTAGAACCTCTGGAGTGAGGACTTGCTAAGCCTTTTTCAGGGCTGCTCATCCACCTTTGGTGTCCACCTGGCACTCATCTCTCACCTGTGGCTCCAAGAAGCTGTAGCATGTGCAGGGGCCACACCCTAGTAAACCATCTCAGCAGACGGGCTAAACCAGGTTGAAGGTAACCAACGGGCCACAAAACTGTCAGTGAATTAGGGGGATGTCTACCCCAAGTATGTAAAGACGTCCCCCCTGAGGAATGGGTGGGTGAGAACAATTTGTTTCAACGGTCATAAAGGTGGCTGAAGCAGGCACTGTGGAGCGCTTAGAGCTTGGTCAGATATCAAAAGTGCCAAGGCCATCCACTGCATCCGAGGCTATCACCAGTCATCCTGACTTTTGTCCAGCCACTGGACTTCAATGACTCTGGAAGAGACAGTTGAGGCTGACTACTTTGTGCAACTGTGCCTCATTTAAATCTAATTCATGAACAAGTCAAGACATTACCCTGTGATGTCACCGGTCCTCTCGAAAACTAAAGACAAACAACAGTCAGCTTTCTGGTTCAAACTAATTGAATTCCTAACCAATCTCTTGTGAGTTTGGTTGGTACAAATAAGTTCAGTAGTTTGACTACCTCTGGACAGACTAGGAAATCAAGTTCCTGAGCCTGAAAAGCTGAAGCTTTGACAGGAAACCTGAGGCCATTCCTCCAAAGTCCTACCTATTTTTTTCTGTCTTTGTCTCTGTCTCTTCTACGGCTGCCCAAATGCAGGAGTAGCACAGTCTGCTGCCAGACTGCTCGAGCCAAGCTCGCTCTGTGCTTCCTGGGTCCATCTAGTCTTTGTCTCAAGCAAAGCCATGTACCTATAATGATTCTCTTCCCTTCCCCAGACTGACAAGTCTCCTTGTCATCCAAATAGTGCCTGGAATCCCACCTCCTTCATAAGGCCGGAAAAGGATGACATGGGGTAGTAGAAAGAGAACTCCACTGAAGAGTCAGAAGGCCTGCTTTGAATCCCATCACATACCAGCTTTGTGACCACAAGAAGCCACAAACTCTCTTTGTTTCTTCACATGCAAAATGGAAATAAAACTTGCACTCCCTCCCTCACAGGCTTTTGGCCAAAGTGCTTTGTAAACCTTCAAGCACTATCTGAATGTGAGTCAATCTGACTGTAGGATGAGTGCCTGGGCACGGACTCTTACCATGCCCTCTTCACTTGCACCAGAGAATTCCCTTCCCCTTCCCATGAACATGGCCATTTGAATTATCTATGCAAATAGACCAAGGCACCAGAAGAGAGAATCCAAAGAGCTGAGTCTCTTAAAAACCAGTCTATTTAGCTGCGGCATGCATTTAATCATTTCTTTTGCAATATATACACCTTCCTAATTGTTTCATATTGGCTAATGGTAAAATGAGCTTTCCCTGTCTAAGTACATAACGACTAAGGACAGAGAGGTCACAAAACAGCATGGGAGGTGACAGGGGCAAGTAAGTTCCCAAACCAGAGTACTGCCCAGCTTAATATGCCAAGAGGATAATCCACCTGCAGATAACTAAGAGGTGATTTACAGTAGGGGCATCAGACAAGAGGCTGAGTTGCTGCCCCACATCATTCCCAAATGCAGCCTGAACCAGATTAAAATGTAAACTGGGAAATATTTAACAAAATACTATAGAACGTAGATAATGTTAACATATGGTTTTCTACGTCAATTTCTGTATGGCTTTGTGGCCCCATTTCTGTTCGAGTTTGACCCCAGTGATTTATAGCACTGTTTATCTGACAAATATTTTGCCTGTAATAGAAGTGAAAAACATTTCTTTCTGTTAAGAATAAAAAGTTACCTGTGCTGTCAGTCATAATCAATCTGCTGGCTAGTTTTGATTAACTCTTTTTTATGAGAAAACAATGGCAGGGATGAGGGAGGTGTGTTGTTTATTAGGAAATGACTAATGTGGCCCAAAATTAAATTAAAATTTTAATCTAAAAATTTAATTTAAAAAGTCAATTTTTTTAAAAGACTGTTTGTCTGTACCCTCCAGTCCCAGAGCAGCAAACCTTTCAGAGTTAGGGGAGAGGGGAGGGAAGGGGAGGAAAGGGTAAAGGATGAGCTGTCTAGTAAGACTCAGCAGTCTTTCTCACCCTCTATTACCTTTATGTCTTCCTCCTGGAGCCGCTCCATATACTGTAACATCTGCTGGATCTCCTGCTCCCGGACCTCTGCCTGCAGTGCCCGTTCCTCCTGATTCTTTTCAATCTGCTGGACAATATGCCGTCTTCCTCTATAAATCAGAGAAACCATCCAGTCCAACCCCCACTTTTTAACAACTTAGCTTTTGAGAAACCATTGGTCTCCATCTCTCTTCTTTATCCTCTATCTTTGGCCCCTCCCACAAGATGGTCAGAGAACAGTTTGAAAAACTCCCTTCTCTAAACGGTAAGAGGAAATTCAGGAGAAGGACTAATATCCACTGTCTGGTTCACAGAGCTCTTCCAGTCTTTCTCAGGTGATCTCACTGCCCTTGACTCTTCTGCCCTTCTTTGCCCCTTTGCTTCTCACAGGCAAACACACAAGGTCACCCCATCTGGCAGCCTGGTTGAGTTGAAAGAACACTGGTCCTGGGATCAGAAGGTTCCTGAATTTGAGGCCCTGTCCTTCACCCAGTCAGGAAAAGTGGGGAAATCCAGCTACCTCAGGGTGTCGGGGAAGGACTGGAGAGTCAACACCACCAAAAGCAAACTCCAGAGTCCAGGTGTGAGTACCGTCTCTCCTCCTTCCTGGGACATTTCTTTATGGCACTCAGTGAAGGTTTTATAATAGCAATATCTGCTATTGATGAAGATAAGATAGTTTCTTAACTCTTTTTTCATTGTATTCGACATGGGTTTAAAGGGGATTGTGAGTGGCCTGGAGAGGGAGGTGCCAACTCAGGCAGCTTACCGTATTCTTTCCTCTTTCCGCTTCCTGACTAGATCTTCTTGCCTCTGGATGGACTTCTGCCGTTCCAATTCCATCATCTGGTCCAGTCGCTTCTCCTCTGTGTCCATTTCCTTTTGAATTAATTGTTTCTCCAGGATCTGAGCATCACGGATGGCATGACACCTGGCATTCCGGATTATCTGAGGAGTGAGTAAGAAGTTGTAACACTAGGTTTAGGGATGAAAGTAGGGGGGCATGTGTGTGTGTGTGTGTGTGTGTGTGTGTGTGAGAGAGAGAGAGAGAGAGAGAGAGAGAGAGAGAGAGAGAGAGAGAGAGAGAGATAAAGAAGCAGTTTGGGAAGGATGGGAAGAAATGAGAGGCAAATGTTGATTCCCTAGTGGAAATCCCTAGCTCTAGCTAATCAGAAGCCCAGAAAAGCAAATATAATGATAGGCCCATATATCTAGAGCTGGAGGAGACCTCTGAAGGCCATCATTTTACAGGTAAGGCAACTGAGGTCTATGGAGGTTAAATGACTTGCTCAAAGACACATAGTAATCTTCGGAAATGGAATTTGAACTCAGAACCTCTAACCTAAGTGCCAGCATTGTTATTC
Source organism: Phalanger gymnotis (assembly GCA_028646595.1). Taxonomy (NCBI): domain Eukaryota; kingdom Metazoa; phylum Chordata; class Mammalia; order Diprotodontia; family Phalangeridae; genus Phalanger; species Phalanger gymnotis. The sequence continues at coordinate 213,158,034 of CM053626.1, forward strand.
TCCTTAGTCATATGTGTGTATATGGGGTGTGCCAGATGTCTCAAACATACCCTATTTCATAAGAAATTTAGTAGTTGGTGCCTCATTTTTTCAAGTTCGCATTTTTTAAATAAAGTTGAGTTTTCGATTTGTTAAAAAGTTAAATTTAGTTTATTTAGTGTGATAAAATTGAACACTTAATATTTACTTTTTTAAAAAATTCCTGAATGCACACCCTAATTAAATGTGCATACACCACACATTCAATCAGTTACCAAGTCTTGTCACTATATGTCTCACTTCTGTCCTCTTCTCTCTACTCACCTGGCCATCACCCTAGGTTCAAGCTCTCATCTCCAGTCACCCAAACTACTGAAACAGTCTCTTAATTGGTTTTCTTGCCTCTAGTCTTTCCTAGACAGCTGCCAAAGTGATTTTCCTAACATGTAAGTCTGACTGTGTCAGCCCCCTCTCCCCCACCCCGCCCTAAGCTCAATAAACTCTAATGGCTCCCTATTGCCCTCCTGGATCAAATACAGGCTCCTCTGTTTAGCTTTTAAAGCCAGTCACAACCTGGCTATAACCAATCTTTCCAATCTTACTATACTCTATACCAGAGGTGTCAATATTTAATATTAATTGTTAACTAATGTTAAACAATATTTAACAAAATTTTTATCAAAATAAAAACACAATAGAACAAAGACCGGGTTAATATGTGGCTTTTTCTTTTCTTTTTGGAGGGGGGAAGGCAGGGCAATTGGGATTAAGTGACTTGCCCAAGGTCACACAGCTAGTACACGTGTCAAGTGTCTGAGGGCACATTTGAATTCAGGTCCTCCTGACTCCAGGGCCCGTGTTCTACTCACTGCACCACCTAGCTGCCCCACAATATATGGCTTTTTAAGTCAATCTGTGGCCTGCAGGGATCCTTACATACAATTTGGTGGCCTGTTCCTATTTGCATTGGATATCATTGCTATATATTCCTCCCCTTCCCACTCTCTTCCTTCTTGAGGTTCCTCACACACATCTCCCACCTCTGCACTTTTGCACAGGCTGTTCCCTGTGACTGTCATGCACTCCCCCTTCACCTCGCTCTCTTACAAACCTGTTTCCTTCAAAACTCTGCTGATGTGAAACCTTATACATGAAGTCTTTCCAGATCCCCCTCCCCTGCTGCCTACAACTAGAGCCCCCTCCCCCAAAATGTACCTTATATCTATTTCATACGTTCTGAATTATGCACATGTGGGCTTTCCTGATAGAACAGAAACTCCTTGAGTGCAAGGACTGTTCCACTTTTGTCTCTGTATGCTCAGTGCCTGGCATGCATTAAGAGCTTAATAGATTCTTGTTGTAGACTGAATTGTGGAGAATGTAGACCCAGCAAAGAGTCCATTATGGCATCTGGTAAAAATGAACACACTTAGGCAATCCCAATCCCTGCTTCTTTTTTCAGGTTAGGAGAGCTTGATTTGACAGCCAGGGAGGGAGATCCCTAGAGATGAGTCTGGAAAGAGGGAACGAGGGTGGTGGTGAGAGGCCCTGGAATAAAGGAGAAGAGGGAGAACTATGAGCATCAGAGGTAGAGGAACAGGAATCAGCACTACTGGGGGAATGGTTAACTCCTTGCATTTGGACATTAAATGAACCAATGAGAAACAAGATACAAACACCTAGAGCACTTCTGGCACTTAGACAGCAATGCCAACTTTCCTCTTTCTCACCACTGGAACACCACTGCCTGGGCCCCCAGCTATGGCCACTAATCTCGTGCTCACTGAGCTATCCGGTCAGCTGGTCTCCACAGCAGGCTCACCTACCATGGGAACAGCTTGGGCTTCACCTTCCATCTTCCACCTACTATCTCTTTAAAGCTTCTTTTGACCTTGTTGGGCCTCTCCAGCTTGGGACCAACACTGCCCAGAATAGGACCCAGCCAGTGGCCTCAATCAGCTCCTTACCTGGCTCATGTCTTTGACCTCAACCTCCTGCTCCATCCTCATGGCATTGGCTTTCTCCAGGAGATTCTGGGCCCTCTCCTTGGCCTCCTCCTCCAGGTCACTGAGCTTCCTATTCTTCTTCCGTACCATCTCCTTCTGCTTCATCATCTGCTTGCGAAGGGTCACTGCATTCTGGGAGAGATCAGCCCATCTCAGTAGGGTGTGTGGAGAGGCGTCTGATCCATTTTTATATCATAGATATAAAGGTGAAAGGGACCGTGAAGTCCCAACGAGGCTCGGACTGTTGCCTAAATATTTTGTCCTGGGGCTTATCTCCCCAATTTCCTCTAATGGGATTTCTACTCCTCACTCCATCTGATCACTAAGAAGCAAAAGGTTTAACCTCTTAGCTCCATCCTCACCAATGCCCTTACTCCTCATAGTTTCTTTGGTCATCATTCTAGCTGAGCTTTTCTGCCATATTTTTAAAAGATGAATGTTCCTTAGAGTTCAGTCTAACTTTCCATCCCTTCCTTCCTTTGGGGTCTTTTAGTCTGAGCTCCCATTCATCTGGTGAGAAGCCAACCTCTCCTCCAACACAACCCCAAGCCACCAGTGGATCCACAGAGGCCAAGGTTGGCAAGGTTAGCTACCAAGACATCAGTCTTTTCCTTTTTGTGAGCCTCTTCAATGGCACCTCGTTCTTCCTTGGTAAGGACTCGGGAAGCAAACTTGATCCGTTCAAACTCCTCAGGGCTGATGATAAGAGACTCCCCTGAAGGGTCTTCTGTGGGTACTCTAATGAGAGGTATAAAAGTGGAAACAAAAATCAAAGGGGAAGAGGGAAGAAAGAAAAAAAATAACAGAAAGGCATGAGTGAGTATCTCTATCTATCTCACACACACAGAGAGAAAGAGACAGAGACACAGACAGAGAGAGAGAGAGAGAGAGAGAGAGAGAGAGAGAGAGAACGAATTCACACTAACACACTTTGGGCTTTCTTGTACCTTTCTCCTGTCCCTACCACAGCGCCCAACCCCTGGCACCCAGCCAGCTCCTCAACATGAGATATTTCCACTCAAGCCAACTGGACCCATATGGAAAAGGTATGAATATCCTTTATCACAAGAAATCAAAAAAAGGGAAGCTTTATGGGATGGATCTTCTCTCTAAATGGGCCGGATGAAGGCCAGCAAAGAAATACCTAAATATCCCTGTTCATCCAGCCCAGACAGAAGCTTTGAACACTAAATATTAATTAAAATCTCAGATCAACAGCAGCAGCTGACATGTCTATAGACCTCTCCTTCCCAGCTGCCCAACGCATTCAACAAACCAATAACTAATTATAATGATTATAAACAAATGACATACATTAAAGGTGGGGGAGGGAGCAGTGGAGGGGGGGGTCACTTAAGGAATGAAGCTGCTTCTGGGTGAGGCATTTTAACAGGCACACAGGAATAAGACGCAGTTGCTTTGAGACAGGAAGTGAAACCTCATCTAATAAAACCAGTGAGGGGATTCCAGGAGGCAGACAGAACGAGAAAGCATATTTGGGATTTGGCCAGGACATCGAGGTTAACCAAGTGGCGCGGCCCAATGGAGCCTTGCATCTGGAACGACCAAATATGCTCAGAACCTAAGATAGTACACCAAAAGCCCTGGGTATGGATCAGTACCAGGTTAATGTGCCTCTTGATGCTTTCTATGGCCCTAAAAATATAACAACCAGTCACCTTATATAACTGCCCCAGACCTCAGACCTGTGGATGGCTCTCAGGACTGCTAAACAGGAATGTGATGGGCTTGGGCTAAGCAAGGATAAGGTTATCCCAGAGCTGCAAACAAGAGTAACTGAAAAGAGAGCTCTCAGGGCAGCATCTCTGGTGTGTCTCCCTGGCCCATTATTTTCTGGAGCCACAGGGAGCGCAGGACCAGAGGGGGAGGGAAGGGAATGGACAGTTACAGAGTTAGCGAAGTACCAACTGCTACAAAGAAGTGGCTCATTTCCAGATTCCTAGCCAGGCCCAGATCTACGAGGAGGGGGCCAGGACAAGGAGGGAGCCACTAGGAAACAGTGCTGAGCTAATCCCAAAGGAACCTAGCATTTCCCATTTGTGGCCAGCCACTCTGGGAAGAAGCCAAGAAGTTAATTAGGCAGCTGGTCAGTTTTCCTTTGCATCAGACTCTTAAGGCACCAGAAAGGAACTGACTCATCCAGCTAATTTCCCTTTACCAAGAGCACCAGTGGGAAGGGGAAAGGAGGAAAAGGGAGGGGAGGGGAGGACCCAAGCATCCCATAAGCCCTTCCCCTCTACTAGCTCTTAAGCCCTATTGCCAGCTGAAGGAAATGGGAAGGAAAGAACATGGAATCAGGGAACAACGAGAGAAGACAATGACGTATAAAGCAGGAGTGAAAAAGGAGGGGGGCAAGTTAGAGGAAAAGCTCCAAACCCTAACACAAAAGGAAACAAACGAGAAGCACCAGAGTGGGAGGAGGAGGGATATGATGAGAGGCGGTGGAAAGGATCCTCTTCTCATCTCAATACAGCCCCCTAAGCCCAGGGGAAAGAGGGAAGAGTGAAGGGTGATCAGGCCCAGCTACTTACACTAGATCCCGGACCATGTCTCGAGTGATAAGCCGGATAGTCTCCGGCTTGTGGATCCAGCCTAAGCTCTTCTGGATACTTTGCTTGTCCCTTAGAAGCACGATGGGACTCTCACAGCGGACCTTCTGGGGGAGCTGCAAGGCCAGAAGGAGTGGCTCACTAGCTGGCCACACAAATTCCCCACCCTTCTGTTACCGATTGGAGTCCCAGAGAATCCCCTCGCCTGGGTTCTCCACCCACCCAACAACGAATCACTAAAAGATAAACTGAGGCCCAGACTCTAAGACTGCAACAAGTGTTGGATGCTGGAGTAAACTAGACCATGTTCTCTATTTGAAAAGGCCAAAAGTTTGGTTTTTTTTAACATCTATCCTCTCCTCCTCCTTCGTCCCCTTCCCCCTATCCTTCCATGATAGTCCTATTCAGTAGCTGCTAAAGATGAACGTCCTTCTTCATAACACACTTTCCTACCTCATGATATTCTTTGGGGAGGGCATCCCTTTCCTCCCCAAAGAACACGGGGAGATACTAATGTCTGTATATAAATAATGTCTGCAATATTCCATGGTTTGGGGGGAGAAGCATAAAACTTAGGAATTGGAGATGACCATAATGCCCAGTGCCAGGAGTGGGGAACCTGCGGTCTCAGGCCACCTGTGGCCCTCTAGGTCCTTAGGTGTGGCCTTCTGACTGAGTCCAAGTTTTACAGAACAAATCCTTTTATTAAGGGGATTTGTTCTGTGAAGGGCCAGACTTGAGGACCTAGATGACCACATGTGGTCTCAGGGCCACAGATTCCCCACCCCTGAATTCTAACCCAACTCTCTCATTTCACAGATGAAGAAACCAAACCCTAGAAATGTTAAGTGACTTTCTCAAGGTCATACAAGATAAGCAGTAGAGCTGAGACATGAACCAACGATTCTTTGATAGCCTATCATAATTCTTTTTCTTCTACATCACACTCAAGAGTTCTAGTGCTCTGGGTTTGGTGAAGAAGCTAATGAATTCTCTTGAATCACTGGGTTAATTTGATTTCTTTTTTTTTCCCTCAATAATCCAAGATTCCCCAATTTCAAGTGTGGTATTAAATTGACCGATCTAAACCGGGTGAATTCCTCAGTAACTTCTCTGAACACATCAAATAAAAAACATAGAGCTGGAAGCGACTTTAGAGATTAGCCTCATTTTCCAGATGAAGAAACTCAGACCAGCATTGGACTTAGAACCATATAGCAGGAAGGATGCAGATTAGACAGAATTTTCCTAACAGTGCAGACTGAGGGAAGCTGTAGGAGCGTTGTCCCTGGAGGTCCTAAGAAATAGGAGAGGTGCTCACTTGAATGAAATGCTATAGGTGTGGCTCGGCCCAGCAGTAGTGAGAGGGTTGGACCAGATAGTTCCTCAAGGGCCCTCCCAGCCATAGAAATCTGACTCTCTAAATGCTATTCCTCTAAGATGCTGCTGCCACCTGGTGCCTGGCCTGGGCTTCTGTGTGGGTATCAGACAGACTGTGGGAAACTCCTGCCACCTACTGCCAAATCAAGGCCTTCTGTGGATTCCAATGTTTTTCCACCCCCAGGTATTCAGCCCAAGGAAATAGACCAGAGGGCAAGGCTTTCTCCTGATTGTTCCATTCTCTTACCAGAAGAGATTGTTCACTGAGGACTTAGCCATATCCAGACCTAGCCAAGTCCCACTGAGCACAGACCAGGTGTGGGTTTGATTTTCATCAAGTGAAACCACACCTCCTTTTTCCCATCAATAGGCATATTGACAAATACTAGGTGGGAATTTGTCGAGCTTCTAAAAGGAAGCAAGCTTATGGAAAAAAATCTGGAGAGACTTTCACAATTCCACTCTGGATAGTTCAGGTCAGGGACATTGTTGCTACTTGGAAAAATCATTAGTGACCGCCTTCTACTCCCCACCAGAGGTACCTCTTTCATCTTATTTCCTTCCCTTGCTTTCCCTCTTTCTCCTACTTTCCCAATCCCCAATTTTCTGTTTCCTCCTCTACTTATGCCTTAGATCTCACAGAGGTGTTCATGGGCATTGATAAATTCTGCTAGAGGCACTCAGGACTCAAGAAATTAGTGACCTCTGGTTTAGACCACATTTGCAAATAGTCACTGGCCCAGGTTCCCAAGGAAAGGAATCCTATCCAATGGACCAGTAGGAAAGGAAGTTAATTTCACAAAATCAACGTACATTACACAGGAAAGGAATATTCATTTCTTGAGTTTTGCTCCTTAGGATGGAGAAAACTATAGAGAGCAACAAAAAGCTATTTTGTACTTGCATGGTTGGCTTCTATTGGTCATTCTCAAATGTCTTCATGCAAGGACCCGCCCACCATCCCTCCTACCTCCTCAAAAATGAGGTGATATGGCATACATTCATGGGCACCAAATAGCTCTTCTAGCCTTCCTGTTGGCATCACAGCTATTCTTAAAGGCTAGAAAACAGGGAGGGCTTGGAGTAAAAGAAAATAAGTCACCTTGTTCATATGCCTACCGTTTATTGCTGGCACTACTAGAGCTCTGCCATTCTGATCTCAGTGACAACCGCAGTGTCTCCTGTGTTAGCAAGTGGTATCGCGAGCATTAACTGGTAGCAATGTAGGTTACTGTCTCAGGGGTAATCCATGTATGTATTTCAAAAAGGAGATCACAAAAGGGGGTTTTGGGGATCACAGAAATTAGACAGGAACAGAAGGTTACCTTGCCACCACCAAAGAGGCTCTCATCAACCTCAGAGTTCATGGCCTTGGTCCGGTAGCGAGTCCTGTTCCTCGACCTGTTGGAAGTGCTAGAGGAGGAGCTCAGGATGCCAGCTGCACTTAGTGGCTGGAGAGGTGGAGGGGAGGGGGAAGGAAGGAGGGAGGAAAGGAGGAATATAAGTTTAAGGTTACAAATATAATCACATGAGCTTAGATCAAGGCAAGCAATCTGCTAACAAAGGGGTTAATATTTCTGGTGTCATGGACCCCTTTTGACAGGAAATAAAGGAAAATTCTGGAGGTTGGTTTCCTCATCTGTAACATCCCAGTGAAAGAACCTGAATAAATCCTATGAGATGCAGTGTGCAAAGTTGAGGTGCTCCACCAAGCTGGGGGGTACCCCCACGAGAGCAGGGGACTCAAGTGGGGATAAGAACCTCTGTGACTGTGAAGAAGCCCAAAACAGGTTCTCTAAGAGGAGACTGGTGTGTCTCTTTCATAATCAAGGGAAACTCAGAGTTACACAGTAGGTAGAAATGATGGAAGAAATGTGGAAGAATCTGTTTCAGCTCATATACCATCCAGAAGACAACTTGTCTCCTTGGAGAGTCATGGACAGAGCCCAGGCCATGAAGTCCAAGAGACTTGGGTTCAAATCAAATCTCTGACACTAGCTATGTGACCATTGACCTGCAAGTCACTTTTTCTCTGTAAGCTCCAGTTAATCTATCTCTGAAACGGGAATATGAATACCTGTTGTACTTACTTTACATAAATCTTACAGGCTTATTACAAAACTCCAAAGAGATCATATAAGTAACATATAAATGTTATTTTTACTACTATTACTGTCTTCTAGGCAATTCAAGTCCTCTCATTTTCCTGCCCCCAAATTTATGGTGCTTCCCTCCCACCTGCCAAATGAAATGCCAACTCCTCCAGACCCTTTCACCAACCATAAGCCTCCGTCTTCCCACCCTCATTTCTTAAGCAAATCTGTTTATAAACCCAACTACATTCCCTCCCACCTCCAAACTCAGATAGGCCATTCTTTCCATCTAACATGCATTAGTCTAAATCTTTCTTCTCACTCCAAACTCTGCTTTCCAGGAAGCTTTCTGTAATTAGGGATACCAAAGTAAAAACTAAATAAACCTTGGCATAAAACCATAGACCAGAGAAAAGTAAAAAGCTTCGATGATAGACTATCAGTAGGCTTGCAAGCCTATCCATGTTTAATCCCACTCATTTCTGATGACTCCATTATTCAACAGCATTCATGTAGTCAGTCCTTCAACAAGCATTTATTAAACAATTATTGCCATGCACTATGCTAAGCACTAGGAATACAAAGAAAGACAAAAAACCACCATCTCATCTAAAGAAACTTGTAGTCTAGTGGTGGGAACAATGTGTAAATAACTAGGAACAGACCAGATCTATTCAGAGCAGACAGGAGGTCATTTCAGAAGGAAGGTACTAGCAGGGGCAGAGGACTGCCAAAGCCTTCAGAAGGTGGGATCACAGCTAAGTTTTGAGGGAAACCAGGGAAGCCAGGAGGTGTAAAGGTGAAGAGGGGGAGCACTCAGGCACGGGGGCACATAGTGCAAAAAAAACTGCACAGGGTCAGGAAGTGAAGGGTCATATTCAAAGGCCAATTTCATGGGATCATAGAGAATAATGCACACATAGAGAGGGGGAATATGCAAACCAGCTGAAAAGGTAGAAAACGGTCTTAAATGCCAAACAGAGCACTTTATACTTGATCTGGAAGGAAACTGGAAGCTACTGAAGTTTATTGAGTCATTCTAGGGAGGAGAAGCAAGCTAGTGGCACAGTAGATAAAGTAATTGACCTGGAATCAGGAAGACTTGAGTTCAAATCCAACTGCAGACATTTAACTTCTGTCTGGCTCGGTTTCCTCACCTACAAAAAGGGAACGATAATAGCAGCTCCCTCACAGGGTTATTGGGAGGATAAAATAAAATATTTGCAAAGCACTATGTAAACCTTAAAGGCCCATATGAATGCTAGCTCAGCATTCTCAAGAAATTAAGCCATTAAAGAGAAGAGACCCATGGCAAGAGCTAGCAGAGATAGTTGGACCAAGTGAGGGGAAAACATAGACGTGCTTATAAGCAGCAGGAAAGGATCCAACAGCTAATGGGAGACTGAAGATCTCCACCCTCTCTCTTCAGCACACTGATGTGGTATCCTATCATCTCTCCCATGGACCTGGAACAGTAATGGGGGGAATTTCTCTACCCTCTTCCTCATACCCTAGGAGCAATGGTGGCTCTGCCTGACTCAGTCACCCAACTCCCCCAAGGCATGGGGACCAAACGAGCAATTAGGAATTGCTACTAGGTCATGCATATCCTTTAAGAATGTTTGGGAGACTGCGGGGAGAAGCAGGAAAAGCCAAGGTAATGACAGGGCTTGTAAACAAGGAGTCAGAGGACCTGGACTGAAATTCCATTTTTGACACCTATTACCTGTGTGACTTTGAGCAAGTTACTGTAATAAGGAACTGGCCAATGAGGCCAGTCTGAGCATGCACAGAGTGTTTGGCTGATGCAGCCCCCACGTGGATTTTGAAGCATGTATGGATAACCGGGTCCAGTCTGGTAACCATGTGATAAAGAGAAGCCTCAATGAATGACCATGGAAGTAGAAGTAGGGTTCATCCAAAAGGCATTAGTCAATCCTGGCTTGTGCCTTTTGGTCTGACTCCCTCCTTCCAGTGACAGAAGAGAAAACATGCAGTAAGAAGAGCAGCCTCAGGTGTAGACATGTAGCCCATGAAAATGGGCCTGGGTTCTTTGCTTCTGCCTTTGTTTTCTCTTGTTTTAGGTGAAGGAGATTGGAGATGACTTTGACCTCATGATATTCAAGAGGTCAGGAGAGCAATCCACCAAGAGGTCTTGGAGCAGAGTCCATAGCAAGTTTTACAGCCAACCAGTTGAGCACTGAGATCCTGAAGAGAGATCTTCAGTACCAGCCACAAGCATTAAAGACACTCAGCAGTGCCCTTAGAATCCTGAGGGGGCAATGTACCATCTATCCATGGGTTCAAAAGATGTTTACTGTTGGGTGGGGGAAGAGAAAGAGGAAAAGCATTTGGAACGAAAAATTTTTAAATGAGTGTTTAAAAAAAATGTTGAATTGGGAAATATTTAATGAAATAAAAATTTAATTTTTTAAAAGATGTTTATTGAGTACCGACTGTGTACAAAGCATTGCTCTAGCATCACTTGGATCAGGCTAGACATATCTCAACAGATGGTAACCTATAACTGAGCCTCACAGCAGCACCCAGGTGCTCTGGCTGTGTCCAATCAAATCAGGGCTATAGAAAGTCCCCTTTTCCTGACTTCCTGGCTCAGTCAGCTAAAAGGCCTGATGAGGGCAAAAGGCAGTTAGAGTCAACCCAAATAGAACAAACTAGAATTCCTTGTGATCATTAAAAGGTAAAGGCCAAAAAACAGTTTTAAGATAGGTGGAAAGCAGCTATTCTCCAGCTCCACACCCCATTTCTGCCGTCAGTCCAAGAGATAGAAAATGGAACGAGAAAGTGAGCTGAAATTGTCCGAGCTGGGCTTGAATTTAGGCACCGGGATTAATTTCCCAACTAGAAGAGGCCTAAGACATTGGAACATGAAGGAAATAGTGAATTTTTGTTCTCTAGAAACCATGAAGAAAAAGGGATGGAAAAGAAGGGGCCTGGCAACTCGACATCCTTCAGGACAGGAACAGGGCGTCATCAGTTTAGCTCAATTGAAGGCTACTTGACAAAATACACGCTCAGGGAGGCAGTTTGAAAGAGAAACAACAGTCAACCACTAAATTGCAGCTGGAAGAGGGAGTGAGAGGCTCTTAACTCCCCTCAAGGACACAGGAGGCAGGGCCATGGGGGGTTGGGGGGGCTCAAGGGGAAGCATTGGATCCAAAGACTTGGGACCTGGGTTTCAATCCTAGCTCCATCACTCCGTACCTGGAGCATGACTGGGCACGTCTCTTAACCAACTCAGCTTCAGATTCATATCTGTAAAACAAGAGGGGTTAACGAGATGACCTCTGAAGGTGCTTCCAGCTCTCAGCTAGTAAGTACAATCAGTGGTATGAAGAATGGAGTATAAAGTTATGCCTGATTTAGGAAAGGAAGGGGAATAAGCATTTCTATATAGCACCTACTATGTGCCGGGCACTATGCTCAAGTGCTTTGTAAATATGTCATCTGACCTGACATCTACCTATTACTGTCCCCATTTTATAGTTGAGGAAACTGAGGCAGCTAGAAATTAAGTGACTTGCTCAGGGTCACACCACTAGTAGGTGTCTGAGTGTCTTCTAGAAAGGTAAAGTCTTACACACTTGGCCTCAAAAACACCAACTTTATACAGACAAGTATGGCTAAATGGCAGTTTGTCTAAGAAAGATCTAGAGGGCTGAGTGGACTGAAAGGTCACTTTGGGTCAACAACATGATGTGGCAGCCAGGAGAAAGCAAACATGGTCTTAGACTGCATTAAAGGAGGCATTTTAATAACTCACATAAGTGCCCATTTTACAGATGAGAAAACAAACTTTATAGGAGATCATCCATGAGGAGAGGGGCAGAACAGAAGAGAGGCCTGAAAAAAATAGTCAGACAGATGCTGGAGACTAAATGTCAATTTAAGAGAGGGAGGCCATTAAACTGGAAGGAAGAAGGCAAGGGTACGGTCGTTTCTAAAACTTCATCTTGAAAATGATGAGTATGAAGATTAAAGAGACCCACTGGAAGACATGAACTGATGCAGAGTGAAGCAAGTAGAATGAAGAAACAACATACATGATGATGCCATGTGACATACAACAGCGAAAGAAAAGAACAACAACAAAAACAGCAACCAAACGGTGTATAATATAATGACCCAGTTCAGCCTCAGAAAAGAAAGCGCAAGGTCAGGGACTGTATGTGTGGAAGGCTGCATATTACTACTGTCAGACTTGGTCAATGTGTTTGTGAATTTTGCTGAACTGATCTCTCTCTCTCCCTCTCTCCCCCTCTCTCTCCCTCCTTCCCTCTCTCTCTCTCTCTCTCTCTCTCTCTCTCTC
>CM053626.1:213170891-213210044 GCA_028646595.1 Phalanger gymnotis
AAATAAAAATAAAACTTCATCTTGGTGGCCCGGTTTAATTGCCTTTCCTCTGAGCCTCTCAGGCTCTAGGGATTAGTCCCAAATCCAAAGGCTTTGAGAGTGAGTCTAGGACTCTATGTAATTGCAGAGAACTTGAAATTTGGGAGTCTAACTTCTGGAAATCTTGGCAAGACCAGTACTTAAAGTGCCAAGGCATTGTCTATCCAGAGTGTTCAGCCAGGACAGAGCAAGACAAAGCTGGAATGGTTTGGTTTGTAGTTTCTCTGACATAACCGAAACACCTGTCAGCTGAGCAAAAACAAAGAAATGTTCTTTTCCTGGACACTCTTCTCTAGCCCCAGACCTCTTTATGAATGTCAGGTCCACTGAAGGTTAGTATCTCTAATAAGTAGGCTCGGAGCTAAAGTAGTAGCTCCCCCTGGCCTGAAAGAAGGAAGGCAGATCAGACTCTGCTTCACTCAGTGCCAGCTTTGATTATTAAGAGGATTACTCTGAGGAAGATCACAGAATGTCAGAGCAGAAGAGTCAGATTTAGACCATTTGATCCAGCAGTTCTCAAAGTTCAGTGGTTCACAGGAATTCCTGAGACCCTTTCAGGGGTCCACAAGGTCAAAACTATATTCATAAGAATACTAAGACATGATTTGCATATTAAAATGCTCCTCCTTTTTCCAACCATATATCTGTGTGGGGCCAGATTTTCTCATACACTTCAACCAAAACAACATATCTCAACAGATTGAATGCAGAAGCAAATATAAGAATTTGTCTTCTATTAAACAAGACAGTAAAGAGATTTGCAAAAGAAATGTAAAACAATGCCATTCTCACTAATTTTTTGGTGGAAAATAGAGCTTTTTTCTTTAAAAATGTTATTTATGTTAATACGTGATAAGTTTATTTTTTTAATTAATTGATGATTTTTTTTAAATTTGGGGCACCCAGGTGGCATAGCGGATAGAGCACTGGGCTTAGAATCAGGAAAACTCATCTTCCTGAGTTCCAAGCTGGCCTCAAACTCTGGGTATGTCATTTAATCTGTTTTGCTTAATTTCCCAATCTGTAAAATGAGCTGGAAAAGGAAATGGCAAACTACTCTAGTATCTTTGGCAAGAAAACCCCAAATGGGGTCACAAAGAGTCTGGCACAACTAAACAATAAATTTTTAAATTTTATCAGTTTTAATTTCTAATGTAGTAAATATCAGTAGATATAACCCACATAAATAAAAGCTCTTTAGGGTCCCCAGTAATTTCTAAGAGTGTAAAGAGGTCCTGAGACCAAAAAGCTTGAGAACCACTGATTTAGTCCAATCCCCTCATTTTACACATGAAGAAATTAGGGTCCATCAATGATGCACTGTGTCTATAATACAAGTGCAAACGTGACTAGGTTTGAAAAGCCTCGTGAATTTGAGGGATATAGCAAATCGCTAAGACCCTGCTAAGTTACTAGTGGGTTGCAATACACATCAGTGGAGGAAGTACCCACGCTAAAAATAAATTACGGATCTTGGAAGAACTCGCATGTTAAAAGATAATTTACTTGATTTATAAAGATGGGTTATTCATCTAATGACACTTCTGAAATTGGTGACATGTTTTGATTTTGAATATACTTAAGGAGTTGGTTTAACTGTAGGATGATAACCTTATACAAATTAGCTAATCCTTGGATGATTTCTCTATTTGTTATCTAACATATAATTATGATGAATTAAATAATAAATGTGGGTTGGCGAGCTTGGGTGGGGTGGGGAAGAAGAGAAACCAGGACCCAATAGAGGTTGTTTCTTCAGTTTCCTCAACTGGAAGACGGGGATAATAATACCACCTACCTCCCAGGGCTTTTGTGAGGATGAAATAATATTTGTAAAGCCCTTAGTACAGTGCCTGGCACATAGTAGGGGCTTAATAAATGCTTATTCCCTTCCTTTGCCCCCTAGGTGGCAGACTGATGGTCACACGGATAACTGCAGAGATGGAACTAGAAGAAGCTCCTCCCCTACTAGACGTCGGAGGGCAGGAACAGCGTCTCATTCACCTTTGTATATGCAGCCCATAGCCTAATTCAGTATCTTGCACATAAATAAGTACCGCATTGCCTATCTCACAGGTTTGTTGTGAGAGGGGGAAAAAATAAGTTAAACTGTTATACAAAAACAAACTGTTATTACTCAACAAATACTTTTTGAGTAGATGAAGACAGTGATCAAAGATGTATGCCTTTAGAAGAATTCTATTCCTATTATTTTTTTCTGCCAGAACTATGATTTCATTACTGCGGAGCTCCCAGGGAGGAATTCCCTCTACCAATATAGACGTGTACTTGCAATACAACTTATTGTCTTAGACAGTTGCCTGGGGCCCTAAGAGGCTGACTCATAAAAGTCTCATAAAAGTAGTAGATGTCATTCTCAGAACCCAAACCCAGATTTTCCTGACTCCCAATCCACTATGCAAAACTGCTTCTCCCTTTAGCAGAATTCATGAGGAATGCACTCACACTCATGTATACACAAAAACAAAAAATTAGGAAAACATGCATAAAAAAAACATGGTAGCAAATCCTAATTACAATAGTGCTATCAAAGCTATACTTGGATATCCCACCAGCACCAAAAATTCCAAAACACAACTTATTCATCACACACACACACACACACACACACACACACACACACACACTCCTGGAGAGGAAAATATTTCCTTCCCCCTAACTGATTTACTACTTCTGGTGGCACCGTCATTTTCATTCTCCATCTTCCACATTCGAAACTTTATAACCTCTTAGACTTCCTCAATCATTACACAGAATCAGTTGCTAAATTTTATCAATTTCTCTTGGCAACATCTTTCCCACCTGTCCCCTCCTTTTCATTCCCACTGCAACCACTCTGTCTCTGGCCTTCATCATCTCTCATACGAACTACTATAAAGACTTCCAAAATGGTCTCAATGTCTACCCCGAGTAGCAAACTTCCTGATACAACGGTTTGTCTATTCAAAGACATTCTCTCACTCTCTATTGCCTACCAAACTATAAACTGCTTAGTATAGGGAGATCAGGTTATCAGGAAAGCCTGACAAAGACTGCCAACCCCAGGTTAGTGACCAAGGGCAAGTTGGGAATTGAAAGGAATTTCCTTACCCTAATTTAAAGAGCTGACTAAATTCAACAGAAGAATGGCAATTACAAGCACAATCATGATCGGAGGGATGCTCCGGCTTACCTGGCTTTATCTATGGGTCTGAATCACTAGTGTTGAAAGAGACTGTGGGGCTTTGATTTAAGAAGTGAGACTCTTCTCCTAGCAAGGGAAAGACTGAATGTCCAAAGCTTTTCACACACACACACACACACACACACACACACACACACACACACACACACACACACACACAAAAACCAGATGACAGAAAGCAAGCAGCGTAGATAGCAACAGATGCCAATCTGGAGGAGAGACCAGAGCAGTAGTTTCAGGGGAGAGGATAGTGGGGAGGAAGAAAGGCAAATGACACTGGCAGTGCCATAGAAAAAAGCAGCATTATGATAGCCCAACAGGGGTTCCAGTGGAGACACTGACGTAGGAATATGATTTCTCTGCTTACATGTGCTCTCCTGGCCACTCCTGTTTCTTACGAGTATGCCTTTTCCCATAAATGTTCTATGATCACACCTTATATACCTCTCCCAAAGTGTGTGGCCTCTCAACATATTCCTCGGCCAAACGTGTTCCATAACTACATGTGTTTCCCATATGTGTTCCCTCTCCCACAGGTGGCATGGTAACATATGAGAAGTTGCATCCCTGCGTGTATGTGATGAATTTCTCTTGTTACTTATTTTCCCCTGCAATTTAATTAAATATTAAATAGCCTCTAATTGCCCTAGTTTAAAAAACAGGAACAGCAACAGCACCTGCATGTGCTTGGGGGTTGTGGTTTGAACTAGATGCTGACCCAAAACAGGCCTTGGATCTGGGGCAGGTTTTAATGGGCCCATACAGGGCCGGGGAGGGGGGGATAGAGAGAAAAGAGAAAGAAAGTATTCTATGCTAGCATTCAAGATTATCTTCAATCTGCCTCTATCTAATATACCTTTCCAGGCATCCCTGATACTATTTCTCTTCACCTATGCAACATTCCAAAGTCAGCTACCCACCATGCTCCACTCTCACCCTGTCCTCATCTATAAACCTACACTTATACCATCCTCTCACCCCCAGAATCTCCCTGTTAAGATCCTCCCTTGAAGCCCTAACTTCATGCACTACCGCCAGCCATAAAGCATTTCCTAATCCATGTCTACTACCGGCACCTCACTGCTGAAATTAGCATCTATTTCCTCAAATTCCCCAAAGTTGT
Organism: Phalanger gymnotis; assembly: GCA_028646595.1. NCBI lineage: Eukaryota > Metazoa > Chordata > Mammalia > Diprotodontia > Phalangeridae > Phalanger > Phalanger gymnotis. The sequence continues at coordinate 213,175,259 of CM053626.1, forward strand.
TTGTTTGGACAAATGAGTACATTTGCAGTTGGAAAATGTGCATTCAGGTTCCAGCTCTGTCACTGCCAGTGCGACACTGGGCACCTAACCAACCTCTCTGGGCCTCAGGATCACTGTGAAAGAAGACTGGATGAGCTTTCAAGTGACTACCAACCCATATATACTATGGCTGGATTTCTCTTTTGCCCTGTATCACACACACGTGTCCATGATGGAACCTTCCCCTTACCTCCCATTAGACTATAGACTCCTTGAGGAAATAAGACAGAAGGAAAAGTTCGAAAGAGTCAGAGAGCCATGGCATGGAGGAGTCTTGCAAGCCCCAAGGGCTCACTTAAGTCCTGTGTACTGTGTAGGAAGTGTGGACACACCAAAGGGAGAGGTTTATTGATTCCTTTGGGTGGCATTGTGAGCATGGAGAACTGTAGGATTCTCTGGGGGAAAGGGTAGCATTGTTTTATTTCCTAGCAATCCTAAATTATTTCCCCCGGAGGAGAAGAGAAAGCCACTAAGGATAGTACTATAAGTCTGAGGGATGGTGTGGGTCCCTGAGGAAGGTGGAGTCCCACCAGAAAGGGAAGAGAAGTTGTCACTATTTGTGGTATTGGATCTGAGTCCTTTGGATTTTCTGTCAGGTTAAATAAAATATATCCTGAAGTTTAATGTTTTGAATGGAACAGATGGCCTAAATTTAGTAGGGCAGAAACCAAAATTGGATGTCATACCTGACAGGGGCAGGGAACCTGTGGCCTTAAGGCCACATGTGGGCCTCTAGGTCCTCAAGCATGGCCCTTTAACTGAATCCCAACTTTACAGAACAAATCCCCTTAATAGAAGGATTTGTTCTATAAAACTTGGATTCAGTCAAAAGGCCATACCCAAGGATCTAGAAGGCCACATGTGACCTTGAGGATGCAAGTTCCCCACCCTTACTACATAGCAGAAAACACTGGATGGGAGCATGAACCAGATATTGATATTCCTGAGAGATCCTGGGTGGGTATACAATGAGCCATAAATATAAATAGAGAAAGAAGCCTCCAAGAGTGAACTTGGTCCATGTGAGATTGGAGCTGTGGTTCTTGACACATGGATTACATTGATATCAAACCCTACTTGCCTTTTGAACTTATGACATCGAGACCCCAGAAAAGTAATTCTAAGGTCCCTTCCAACTTTGCAGCTTTAAGACTGTAAAAGCTCAAGTCATTTAATTTCTCAGGACGGTGGCTCCTTCATCTATAAAATGGAGGTAGAGACATCTGTTTTCCCTACTTCATAGGAACTCTGTGTCCATAAGCACATCTCAGTGCCCATTGATACAGCTGACAAGACCCGAGAAGATTTGCATGCTTTGGCTAATATAGAACTATGTTTTGCATGACCTCACATGTATAATTGAAATCAAAATGCTTGCTTTCTCGAGGAAGGGGGATAAATAAGGGAAGAAATTTGAAAGTCGAAATTTTTTTAAATGACTTTTAAAAGTTTTTACATGCAATAGAGAAATATTTAATGAAATAAATAGTTTTTTAAAATAAAATTAATAACAGCAAAAAATAGTATTCACACGCTCGAGGGAAATCCACGAGAAACCCAAATTCCCAAACCCAACCATCCAATGTTTCATCTCTTCCAGTTCTAGGGAAATAACATTGCATTGCCCCTACCTCACACACCCAAGTAGGCCTCAGAGTTGCTCCTAGTTTCTGTTTCACTTGCCCATGCCTCTGAATATTTCTAGTGCCCCCTACCCACACTCAAACTCTTGCTCATCTTCCCAGGTCCCAGGATCCCTTACACTTTCCTCCTCCCAGATCAAGCACTGTCCCCACCTGCCAAACTTCCTCCCTATTTACCTCCTCTCTCCCAAACTTCCAAGACCCAGACTATTCCATCTTTTGTCCAACCACATCGCTCTACCTCACATATGCCCTAGAGATGGTCCCATCTTCATTTCCCTTTTTGTAGTTCAGGTCTGTGCCTTCTCACCTGTGCTCTAAAACTACAGTGGGAGGGCTTTGTATTAGATGGGAGATTAAATTATACACCAACTCCCCTGCTGTGAGAGGCTCTGCCAGAGAAGGCCAGGGAATTCTCCTGTACAGGATTTTAAGAAAAGGCTGTTATACAGAAACCTCTCCCGGAATGATGCACACACCTAGTACTGCACCACTCAACGACACCCTGTGCTTCTGGGCCCTGTGGCCCAGTAGCTAGCCTTTGCAAAAATTATCTCACTGAATCCTCACAACCACAGCAGTCAGGTAGGTGTTATTATAGGTGGTGCAGTGGACAGAGCTCCAGGATGACCCGAGTTCAAATTTAACCTCAGACACCTAGTAGCTATGGCTCTGGGCATGCTCCTGTTTACCTCAGTTTCCTCATCTGTAAAATAGGGATAATAATAGCACCTGCCAGCTAAAGTTGCAAGGCTCAAATGAGATAATAATTGTAAAGCGCCTAGCACAGTATCTGACACATAGTAAGCACTATAAAATGTTAGTCATTATTATTTTAAATGTGAAGAAATTGAGGCTGAGAGGTTAAGTCACTTGCCAGGGTGACACGGCTAACAAGTGTCTTAGGCTGGATTTGAACTCACATCTTCCTGACTCCACCTCTGTCAACTGCACCACCGAGCTGCATAAAGGTAATAATTTCTTTCACTTGTAGGTCACTCTATACTTTTCAAAAGCACTTTCACACATATATTCCCATCTGAGAGACTGAAAAACAAAGGCTCAGAAAGGTTAGGGCCATTGTGCTGAAACAAGCTGATGGCTTAAGATAGGTTAGAACCTAAGTCTTGTAGCAATGGCAGTCAATGGCTCTCTTCCCCTATACCCTAGAGGTCCATCCCATTCTTAGCACTCTCTCTAAGGGGTATCCCCTCCCAAAGGCTGAGCACCACCTTCCACATTTCTGGACCCTACACCTGCATAGCCGCAGTGGAAGCACTAATTCATGGCTGTCGAGGACCTTAGGGACCATCTAATCTCCATCTCCCCTCATTTTACAGGCAGTCCTTCACATTTACAAAGCACATTATAAATGTATAACTCTGTGACTTAAGACATTGCAAGTATTATTAGTCTTATTTCATAGATGGGGAATCAGAAGTGATTTGCTCAAATTCACACAACTGGTAGTTGGTATAATAAAATGAATACAGAGCAGAGAAGAAGTGTTATATCCCACTTGATAGCCCTAAGATCTTGGCAAGGGATTCTTCCTGTACTCTCGGATGATCAAAGCACATCTGAGGTTAAGTCTGCAGTTTGGGCAACAACATTTTGGTCATTTGGCTTTTTGGAACATTTTGGAAAAGTCAACAATAAGCTGGAGGGTACCCAGAGGAGAGAAATGCAAAGGGGACTCAAAATCATGTCACGCAAACTGGGTGACCCTAAAATCACATCTTCTCTGAGCCTCAGTTTGAGAGAAGCAGGGCTGCTTCACCTAGAGAAGAGAAGCCTTGCAAGGCATATGAGGGCTGCTTTCAAATACTTAGAGGACTGCCATGTGGAAAAGGGATTATGCTTGTTTTCCTTGGCCCTTGAGGAAAGACTTGGACCAATGAGTGGAAGTTATAGGGAGGGAAATTTTATTCAGCTCAGCATAAAGGAAAACTTCCTAATAATTACAGCTTTCCAAAAATAGAATGGGCTGACTGGGGGGATAGTGAATTCCCTATGACTGGAGGTCTACATGAAGACCACTTGTGGGAAATGGGCAAATGGAGGCAGTTCCTGACTTAAGTGCCATTTATCCAGATGACCTCTAAAGTCTCTGCCAACTCAGTGGCTCTATGATTAAGTCTGTCTTCTTAGCCCCCCAGGACCTCAGTTTCTTCATCTATAAAACGGGAGTCCTCTCTACTTCATAGGATGGTTGTGGAAATCATATTAAATAGAGCACACATGCAAAAGCACTTTGTGAAGCTTTATGATTGTAAGTTAGCATTGCTACTAGTGGGAGGCAGAGCTGGGACCGATTCCCTTTCACTTCAGCCAAGTTAATGACCCTCTCTGGGTCTGTTTCCCATCTGTAACATGAAAGGGGTGAGATATAATGATTTCTAAGATCTCTTGCAGATTCTAACACTGTGAACTAACAAGCTTGCCCCAGATCTCCCCCAGCTGATCCATTACCTCATCTCCCATCTACGGGCCTTTGCCCTGGCTGTACCTGGAATATTCTTCTCCACAAAGACTACCTATGTCCCAAGTTTCTCAGCTCGAGTCACTCTCTGCATGAAACTTTTCTTAATTCTACCCCTCCCCCAAGAAATTTCCTTGCATTTATTTTGTACCTGTTGTTTTCCCCATAGAATGTAAGTTTCTTGAAGAGAGGAACTGGTTCTTTTTTTCTCTTTGTACCTCCTAATACATAGTAGGCGCTTAATAAATGCTTGTTGATTGACTGGCAGACTAGCAGATTCCTCAGCTTCCCTTTTTGCCCCCTGCCCCTCCACTTCGCTCCCAGGCCGACCGTGCCCTCGTCCCCAGGCACCTACAATCAGCCCACCACGAACCCCCTTCCCACCGCCAGGCCTCACCATCTTGGCAGCACCCGCGGCCTCCGAGGCCTCCCTGGCCTCTGTGGTCTCCCGGGTGGAGCCACCGCCGCTGCAGCCACACAGCTGCTGCGGCCGCGGGCTGGAGGTGTTGACGCGTCACCATAGCAACCCAGAGCCGGGCCTCGCTCCACCCCCTGGCGTGACCGCTCAGTTCCCTGCCCTGCCCCGCCCGTACGGGTAGGGCCTGGCGCAGATCCTCCTGGGTGGGTTGCCATGGAAACCAGGAGCCCCGCCCCTCCTCCCTCAGTCTCTGGGCTCCCTGGGCCAAAAGAGGCGGGGAATAATTACATGGATCGTCGGAGGGGGTGCCGCTTCTCGGGACCAGCAGTCCTCCTAAGAGTGTTACATAGTAGCAAGAGTCCCAGACTTGGCACAGGACTTCTTGGTTTTAACTGTTCATTTTCTGTGTCCTTAGGTCATCTTACCTTTCTATAAACCTCAGTTTCCTCATCTGTAACACGCGCTGCCTACGGGACTGCGCGAGGAAAGTCTTAGTCAAATTAGACTTCTCACCTCGAATTACCTTGCACTAGCCTGCGTAAGTGTGGCATCCCTCCTCCCCCACCCCCATCTTAGTTTCACCGCTGCACTAGCGCAAAGCTTTGCACATACCAAGTGCCTAATAAATCCTTGAGTGAATGTGAGCTATTAATGTTCTGATACTCCCTCCATTTTCTCCCACGAAGCGTTCCAAACCCAAAATTGGGTGGGGAGAGAAGGGAAAGGAAGGAGGGGAAAGAAATCCCAGGTGGATGCTCCAAGGAACTTACTCTGACCCAGTCAAAAGAGACAATAGGGTGTCCTGGAGAGGACTTGAGCCAGAACTGAATTCCAATTCTAGACCTGCGACCGCTTGTGTGACCCTTGGGAAAGTAAGTCATGACATGACTCTCTCTGGTCCTCAGTTCCCTCCTCAAGGCCCCCGCCAACCTTAAAACCTATGAACGGTGGTGAATGGATTTATTCCCCTTAGAAACACAAGTAAGGGCAGAGCGGTGGATAAGGATCCATAACACCCGGGTTAGAGTCTCATCTGCCTAGCCTCTAAACTGAGGGAAAGTGGACAAACCCTTTCACTTTTCAGAGCTTCAGTTTCTTAATCTGCAGAATGGCATTTACATAGCTCTAAGATTTGCAAGACAACTTTACGAATATTTTATCATTTGAACTTCGTAACATCCCTGGGGGGTAAGTGCTGTCATTATCTCTATTTTGACTACGAGGAAAACTGAAGTTGAGAGAGGTAAGTGATTTGCCCGGATCATACATACAGCTAGTAAGTGCCTGAGACAGAATTCGAACTCAGGTCTTCTGCAATGCTCTGTCCACAGCCGCAGCCAAGCCACCATGCTATAATTACTTTTGGCTTATTTGGCCCAGGTCTTTACAGGGGAGAAATATGCACAAGTAGATCTGGGATCTCGTTGATTTGCATGCTCCCTCCAAAAAAACACTGCACAATTGACCCATATATCTGCCTGTATTCTGTGCTGGTTTTGTCCATCCTTTCCTATAACACCAGAGATAACCTTGCTCTACGACGCTCGGATCGTTAATATCAGGTGACTCGTAACACAGGGAGACGCGATCGCTAACAGTGTTTTTCACAGCCACTGATAAGGGCAAAGTCCAATTTGAAAAAAGAGCCCCCAGGGATGGTGAAGTCCCGCAGATGCTCCTTTTTACTTTGGTGGAATTAAGCCCTGGGCATTGTGGAGATTGGTGTAGGAAAGCAATTTATAAACTGAAAAGAGCCCTGGAAATTGTTTCTATTATGCCCACCTGGATATTCCTATCCTTTTCTCAGATTCTTTTCCCTGAAGTTTTCTCCCCAGGGCACATGCTGGGGTAAGGCAGACACCAATAAGTTAGCCTACAGAGGGCAGAAAAAAATATAATGCAGCAAAAGGAAGTGACCTCTAGCCTGACGTAATGCAGCAGAAAGGGAAAAAAAATCGTTGGTTCCGAATGGGATGAAATTCTAACTTTGTTATTTGTTTACTAGCAGTGTGCAGTTGAGTCTCACTTTCTCGGATATAAAGGGGGGCGGGGCTTGGAGCTGGATCTCACTTTTCTCAGATATAAAATGAGAGAATATGGTTTCTAAGTTCCCTTAAGGGTAGAGGGGACAGAACCTGTGATTTCACCTTTCTGGGGAACTCAGGCAGCTTTTTCTGAAATGACTTAGAGTAGCTGCAAGCCTTAAGAGGTTAAAGGACTGATTCATGATCTGTTTGAGGGTGTGTCAAAGACAGAACTCGAACCCAGATCTTTGTGATTCCAAGGTTTGCTGCCTTCTATCCACTATGCCCCACTCTTCCAGACAAGATCCCCTAAAGGTCTAAAATTCAGGGTGTGGATCCCTAAAGCATAGGACAGGGGACGTGGCATTTCTTATTCAGAAGGGTTCTTTTGTTTTTGTTTTAAAATACGGGCTTAATTCTCGCTTCTGGTCCGGTTGACATGAATTAATGCACAGGAGATGTTTTAAGGTCTCTACAAACCCCTAGGCGTTCTTGATTTTATGATTTTCCCCGAACATTGTCATCCCTGCATTGGCTTGAGAGGCGGAGCCCAGCTTTGAGAGGCCCCTGCCCTGCTCTGAGCTTGCTCCAATTCTCCTCTACAGAGGCTCCCCACCCCCACCAACCGGCCAAATTAGATTTCCCCTCCTCCCATACCAGCTGGTTGACCACATCCCATCCCCCTTCTCCAAAAAGCCTCCAGAAAAGGCCAGAAAGAAGTCATGGAGTTACTGTGAAACGTCCTTCTTCCTCACCCTGATCACAAGCACCGCTCTCCCACCCACTCCCCTGATTCCTTTACCCGCATTCCCCCAGGTCACCGTGTTCCTCTTCCTGTGCCCAGAGTAACCCGCATTGCTCATCTTCCCAGTCCCGTGACTCTCCCCCTGCTGCCTTAACTGGTGAGGTGAGAGGTCAGGGCTAGAATAGCTGGAGGCAGATAAAATGGCTGAATGATGTTATTAGTCCCCTGGGGTGTGGGGAGAAAGGAATGGGTTGCCTCCTGCTGATAGCCCCACTGTTTTTGTAACAAGACTGAGCCTGTAGCTGCTCCCTGTGATTCCACATCCCTTCTCTGGTTTTCCCAGCCCTTATCTCTTCCTGGATTTCCTAGAATGGAAGATTGTGTCCCCTCTACCCATGATCACACAGGCTCCCTACATGTGGATCAAGAGAGGGAGCTACCATATTGGAAAGGAGCCCAGAGGAGGGAATTTACAAGGGGAAAGGGAGAGTGGGAACTGCAAAGCTGCAGAATAAGACTGCTGTCCCTTGGTTTCTTTCTTCCCCAGCTTCATCCAGCCATTCCCCTCCCAGATTGATTTTTTTTTTTTTTGAGTAGGTGAAAGAGGCCATTTTTTACCTCATTACTCACCTGGTCTAAATCTCTGAATGGGTGTTGCCTCAAACAAATTGAAACCTGGGAAAGATCTCAGCTTAAAAAGGCCAAAGTCTCCCACTGCATCCTGGGTCATCTCCAGTGGTCCTGATCTTTATCTGGTCACTGGACCCAGATGGCTCCAGGGGAGAAAGTGAGGCTGGTGACTTTGCACAGCTTTCACTCGCTTAAATCCAATCTACTTGCAAAGTCAAGACATCACCTTCCTGGTATCATTTATCCTTTTCCAGAATGAAGGACAAATAACAACTTATACCTTGGGCCAGTGGCATCAAACTCAAATAGAAATGGGGACCACCAAACTATACCTAAGGACCCCTCTGGGTGCATATCGACCTAGAACATTATCTGTTTTCTTTTGTATTTTGTTACAGGTTTCCCAATTACATTTTAATTTGGTTTCATCTGTACTCCAAGGTTTTACACCTCTGCCTTTGCAAACCATTCCCTGGCCCTGGCTTGGACCCAATCACCCTCTTAATCAGACAAATTCCTGCATATCCTGCAAAGTTCAATTCAAATGCCACCTCCTTCCCATAACTCCACCCATCTTCCATTTTTCTCACACACACACACACACACACACACACACACACACACTCACACACTGTGTTGTTCTGCCATCTTTTGCATTTATCATATAACAATCATAGCTAGCATTTATGTAGTGCTTACTGTGTGCCCAGCACTGTGCTAAGGGCTTTACAATTATTATCTCATTCAATTCTCACCCCTGCTACCGATATGTTAATGTTTTGTATTATTGTTATCTCTGTGTTTCTTACTTCCCTACTAAAGCTTTGTGACGATGTCCAGCCATTGTATAAAATCTTTGTATCTTCCCCAGCACCTAGCATAGAGTTATTTAATTAATTGGTTCATTAATTAATATATGACTCACTGTTATTGCCCAGCAGGAAGGATTTACTGTTACTTTGTAGTGGGGTTATTTTTTTTTCCTGTGAGCATTTTCTAATCATTTCCTTTTCCTAGTGTGTCCCACTACCTGGCTATTTATTATACTTGGAGTCTTCTAGGACAAGGACTTTATGTACTTTCAAAATTAAGGCCAGGGGGAGAAACCAGTCAGCTGCTCCCTCTTTTCCTTGATTCTTAAGCTTCTTTAGAGGCGTTTTAGGGGTAAAGCCCTTTTGAAGCTTTCTAGTTACATCACCTACCCCTGGGCCATAACTAACAAGGTTGAGCAACTGGGGCTTTGTCCCAGGGTGCCAGCAATGAGGCGGGGTGAACTTCCTTCCCACGGGCAGCTCTCCAGGCTCACAGCTCCTCCTGGGTCTGTCTCTTCCTCTCACTGCTTCTACCTAAGTACAGCCAAGACCCTTAGGGGAGGCACTGCCCCCTCTCTTGGCACAACTTTGCCCAGCTTGCAGAATGAGGCATACACTTTCAAACATGGTCAAGGAAGAAATTTGTTTCGTTTAACTATGCATATTTTTTACTAGATCTTTGTGGATTTTCTTTTTTTTTTTTCATGGCAGAAAGGAGATGGAAGGCATAGAGAGAAGATTTGTTTTAATTTTAAAAATTAGAAAAATTTAAAAACAACTGCCCCCAATTGAGGGGGATAGACACTGGTTACCATTTTCTGCAGCAAAGAGGCTAAGCCAGACTCTCCAGGGGAGGGGATTTCCTTTCTCCAAAACCACCAGGGAGTGAGCTTCGAGTGAGCAGTCCTCAGGACCTTCCACCCCACCGCACTCCACTCCCAGTTGAATTTACCCCAACTCAAGAATTCCTCACTATGACTGTCACCCACTCATCCTCATTCACATTCTGCCCCTACACAATAATAACTCACTTTTACGGAGTGCTAAAATAATTCTCAGCCTCCTTGAGGGACTTAGCGCAAATACCATTATCCCCATTGTACAAGTGACCAAACAGGGATTCAGAGAGGTTAATTCACTTGCCTACAATCAGGTATCTGGGACACCAAGTAATGGACACCAACCCAGTCTTCTGATTCTAAGCCCAGTACTTTGAGCTTTTTCCATACCCTCATGCTCCTGAAATGAGACTTCCTTTATTCCTCCTTTGGTACTTCAAAAGATCTGTAGCTTCATCAATGGGGGAAATCTCCCTGAAGAAGTTCAATGGGTGGTTTTATGAACAGCTGTGGCCAAAAAAAAAAAAATCACCTAAGGACTATCCTTCTGGTGATAGTAAGCTGCCACACCCTTGGCTAGGTTGGTCCTCAGGTGTCAATCTGGAGCTTCATACTTTAGTAGCACTTGTGATCTACTGGAATAACCTTAAGAAACCCAGAACCACTTCCACAGAAGCTTGAGACCTCTCAGCATAACTTTTTTGGAGGCTTCCCTAATATGATATTAATGTTCTGTAATTTCCTCCTCCTCCCCCCAACTGGGAACCTGGTTGCTAAAAAGCTATTCCCTGGTCCAGAGGAAAGTCAGCACTGAATCCCTCACTTTGCACTACCAAGGAAACTGAGTAGAACCTATTAGGACAAATATGACAAGTTAACCAGATTCATTATGTGAAGTCTGTTCAGCTGTTCAGATGAGCCATGACAAGTTGAAACTTCTGTGGGGAGTGCCAGACAGGACACCAGTTTTTATACCAGAAAAACGTAACTGGTCTGTTGAATGATGTTGACAACTTCAGATACTTAATATTTGTGTGACCCATGGCAAGTCACTTAACCTTTGTCTGCCTTAGTTTCTTCAGCTGTTAAATGAGGGTCATAATAGCACCTACCTTCCAGGATTGTTGTATCAAATGAGACAATATTTGTGAAGTACTTATAGTTCCTGGCACATTGTATATACACATTGGCTCTTTATTATTATTATTATTATTACAACTTGGGTTGGAAGTAACTATCCAACTCATTCCCAGGAGATATTTAAGAGAAAGATTTCGGTTATTAGGGATGGTGAAAAGGGGATCCCTGGAGGAGCTGAGTTTGGTCTAGATAATTTCTCACATTCTGTTCAACTCTGAGATTCTACGAAAATAGTGGAGCCACAACGATATGAAAAAACACTCCTAAATCACTAATAAATGTGAATTAAAGCAATTCTGAGGTTCTACCTCACACTTAGCAGATTGGTAAAGATGGCAAATGAGGAAAATGACAAATGTTGGCAGAGATATGGGTAAAAGGGCACACTAATGCACTGTTGGTGGAGCTGTGAATCGGCCCAGCCATTCTGGAATGCAATTTGGAACTGTGCCCTCCCAAAGTCACTAAACTGTGCATACCCTTCTATTTGTCAATACCAGTACTCAATATATACCCCTACAGAGATCAAAGAAAGAAGAAAAAGGTCCATATGTACAAAAATATTTATAACAGTTATTTTCATAATGGTAAAAAACCCTGGAAACTAAAGATGTAGCCACCTATTAGGGTATGGCTAAACAAATTATGGCATGTGAATGTTATGGAATATTTATTTTACCATAAGAAATGATGAAGTATACAGTTTCAGAGGAACTGAAAATTCTTTTATGAACTCACGAAAAGTGAAGGGAGCAGAATTAAGACAATTTCTATAAGGAGAACAACATTATGAAGAAAAAAACAACTTTTAAAGACTTTGGAACTCTGATTAGTACAATGACAAACTACAGTTTTAGAGGGCTGAAAACAAAGCATGCTACTCACCTCCTACCAGAGAAATGATGGGCTTAAAATGCAGAGAGACATACATTTTTGAGCATAGTCAGTGTGGGAATTTGTTTTGACTGACTACGCATATTTATTGTGAGAGTTTTCTTTCTTTCCTTTTCTTTAAATTACTCATTTAGGGAGGGGAAGTAAGTCGGAGAGAGAATAAATATGTATAATTTGGAAAATAGAATAAAATTAATTTTTAAAAAACAGTGCAAACTAGGAAAAAAAGAAAAGAATTGAGTCACATAGGCTGTAATGAAAATTAGACTGAGAAGTTAGCAAGGGCTTGAGCATCGCTTATGGCAAGAACTAGCTTTCATTACAACAGGGGATGTCTGTTTGAAACCATCTTGAAAGAGAGATATATATGTACTGGGGGCAGCTCTAGAACTCTGGAGACCAGATCATTAGTTACCTTAAAGATGCTCCTCTGGGAAATCCACAGAATAGGTGGCCTTCCTCTGCTTTAATGTGTTGAAGCACATTTACTATGTAGTATTTATAAATTTAGACCTGGAGGGGATCTTAGAGATTATCTAGTCCAGCGCCCTCATTTTACAGATTAGGAAACTAAGGCAAGGAGAAGTTAATAAAGCTAGTAGGTATCTTAAGTAGAATGTGAACCCATGTCTTCTGAGTCAAAGTCCAGTATCCTAATCAGAGAGTCAAGAAGACTGTGCCATGGTATGTGTAATTCAGCAGTTTTGTGGTTCTATAACATTTTACTTTATTTTATTTACGCCCATAATTCCTTAGTAAAAAATTTAACCCCTACTCTTGTTGAGTAAAGTTGAATTAAAAGAATAAAGATTTGTTGACCCCTTACAAGGAGTCATATAGAATACTCAGACTCTAATACACCCTAGCAAGCAGCCAGGTGGTGCAGTGATAAAGTCTGGAGTTGGGAAGACCTAAGTTCAAATTGAGTCTCAGACACTAGCTGGGCAAGTCAGGTCACATCTGTCTCAGTGTCCTTAGGGGGCCATCTCTAGGGGTCCTGATTTATCTGTTGCCATTGGTCCCAGATGGCTCCAGAGGAGAGAGTGAGGCTGGTGACTTTGCATAGTCCTCCCTCGCTGAAATCCATTTCATTTGTAAGTCATGGCATCACCTTCCTGATGTCACGGTCCTCTCCCAGAATGAAGGACAAACAATAACAACAGTGTCCTTAACTGTGAAATGGGGATAATGACAGCACCTACCTCCCAGGGTTGTCGTGACGATCAAACATGATATTTGTAAAGTGCCCAGCATATAGCATGTGTTATGGAAATGCTTCCTTCCCTTCTCTTCCCTTCCCCCTAAATACTACCTGCTCGCTTGGACTGTTGCAACCACCTCCAAACAGGTTTTCACATTGTTAACCTAGATTTGTTTGTTTTTTGCAATTTTCCTTCCTGCTCCAATCCAGTCTTCCCTGTTGGCTGCCAAATTAACCTTCATGGGTCAGGCTATATCACATCTCCGCTGAAAATCCTAAAATAACTCCCTATTGCTTATGAAGTAAAATTAGTCTCCTTTGCCCATTCATCAAGGCTCTCTATACAAACACCCTGCCTTGCCAGCGTTACTCCTGCCGCACTGGACTGTTCCCCCGTCCTCCAAACACACCAGGTTCTTTCCTGTCTTTCCCAGTACCTGAAATGTCCTCCTCTTCCTCTGCTGAATTCCTTCCTAGCTTTGCAAACCTAAGGACATAGTCTTTCATGATTCCCCCACCATTTGTCACAAACCTTTCCATCACTCAAAAAACCACTTTGTTTTCCACTTGTCTGACACAGTTATCATATACTATCGTGAATCCTATGTATATTTGTGTCATATCACCCTATTAAATTGTTAAGCTCAATGAAGAGAGGATTCCCAAATTAACTAAACTTTGTACCTCACCCAGAGTCTGCTGTGCACATAGTAGGACAGATGGTAGAAGGAATGGATGGATGGATGGATGGATGAATGAAAAAATGTTAAGCACTTACTATATGCCAGTGCTAAGTACTAGGGACACAAATCACCAAAAAAAAGAAACTAAATTTGTGCCCTCAAGGAGTGTACATTCAGATAGGAGAGACCACATATACAGGCATGTGGTGACTAGGGAAGTATTTTGCAATGGAAAGTCACAGCCTGGAGAGGCTGTCCACCCATAAAGCAATTGACTGACAGGCCTTTTCCGGAAGCAACATGAATAAATATTTGTTGAATCAAATTGAACTGCTGTAGGGGTCTGGTACAGACTGATCTCAGTAAGAAAGTGAAATGAAACTTTTTGGATTAGAGCCTTGGGTCTCAGTGGTGGAAGCCCTTCCCTGCCTGGAAGGGGCTTTCTTCACCCTCATCTCTTAATACACATCCTTCTTTGGCCCTGTGCCTTCTGACCCAAATCCTGTTTCTTTCTCCCTTTTTCTCCTTTCTCCTTTCTCTCTCTTTTCACTTCTGTTTGGGTTTGTCTCCCTAAAGCTCTGTGGGCTTCCTCCCTCCAAACTTTACCCTCCAAAAATCCCAGAAAATGTGAATTCTGTCCCTTTAATGAATATATTCTACTCCCCCCTTCACACACACACACACACAACCCCCATCCTCCTATATAATGGGCTGAGTGTCTAGAGGGGAGATAAGGAGACGTCCAAACCTATAGCAAGAAGACAGGGTTTGTAGGAAGCATCTTTCTGCCCTAACCACCACTGCCCTGCCCCGCCCCCCATCCCCCCTCCCTATGTAGTAGTCCCATCCCCTGCCTGTCTCCACCCTCTGAAAAAGCTAAGGAATGAAGCCCCAGAGGGGCTATATTCCTTGGATCATTGGCTGGGAGGGGAGGTGAAGCCTGGCTGGAGTTAAGGCTGTAGTGGGGGGGGGACTGTTGGGGAGGGTGTAGTGACGTCAGCTGGCGGCCCAGGAGCAGGGTCGGGGTTGGGGGGGGGGGTCTCTGTCCTTGTTTCACTCCCACACATCTCTCTTGGGCTTTTTCGAACCTTGCCCCAAGTTTAGAGCAACACCTCCCTGGCTAGCTCTGATCAACTTCTCCCCCAACTTTGGCTGAGGTCAGAATTTGAATTCTAACTGGGTTATAAAGCCACACATTCGAAGGGAGGATACTGGCAGGCTAGCTCTGGTGATTAATTTGCTTATAAGGAAAAGCATCAGGACCCACAGCCAGTCTCCTGGCTTAGCACGGGGAGCCCCTGCAGTCCCGCAGTTTGGTGGGCTGAAGGGTGGGGTGGAAATGCACTTACTAATGTACAAGAGTGAACTTTGAGGAGAGAAGAGAGTTGCTTCAGGAGTTTCAGTAGAAACCCTGTGAGCACAGTCCTTGGGTGATCAGGCAAGCAGTTGTGGGGAGCCAAGCCAATGAGAATATCAGGTGGGGGAGGGAAGGAATAACTGGGGGAAGATAAAAGGTGAGGTTTAGCTAGGGCAGAGGGATGTGGTTTCTTTGTTGATATTAAAAACTTTAAGTCATTACAGCTCCTTCTAGCTATGTGATCATCCACAGGGCGACTTCCTATGCTGGGCCTCAGTTTCCAAAAATGTAAAATAAGTGTCTTGGACTAGATGGGGATCTCCTGGCTACTCTATGATCGATTAGTCTTCTGGGGATTCTCTGGTCTATTCTCTGTGAGGGCCCCATCTCTCTTATTACACTAGTAGTCTTCCAGGGGCCATAGTCTCTTCTGTCCTCCTGATCAAGGGTTCTTAACCTGGGGCCACTGAATTTTTTTTAATAGTTTGAGAACTATTTCAATAAAATTCATTTCCTTTGTAATCTTGTGTATTTTATTTTATGCATTTAAAACCATCATTCTGAGAAGCTCCCAGTGGACCCCACCAGACTGCCAAAGGCACAGAAAAAGATTAAGAACCCCTAGTCTAGACTGTCTTTTTGATTCCTCCAACCCCCATCTCCTTCCAAGAAGGGTTTCTGACTGCATCATCTAAGCTCTAGACTGGCAGTCAGAAGGCCTGAGTTCAATTCCTTCTTCTTTTATTAATCATATGATTTGAGACCAGTCAGTTTCCTTTATCTGGACCTGTTTGTTCAGCTGTAAAATGAGGGGATTGGACTAGATGTACATTAAGATACTGATGTATCCCAAGGGAAGGAAGGCCAGGTCCCATAGGGGCATCTCAGTCAAGATCAGTTTCCCATAGTCCTCATAATTCATGTCTCTTGTACATGACAAGCCTTCAGATATTCAAGAACAGCTCTCTTGTGCACCCTGAGTCTTCTTTTCTCCAGGCTATCTTCATTTCTTTTAAGATTGGACTTAAGATCCTTTCCAAACCAGTTCAGCCAGTGTTCTTAAACTCTGGCTCTCAGGACTGAATGCAATACCAGAACCTGGCTGGAGAACAGAGTACAGAGGAACCATCAGCTCCTAACTCCTGAAGGCTTTGTTGTTATTGTTCAGTCATGTCTGACTCTTGTGATCCCAGTACGAGGTTTTCTTGGCAAAGATACATGAGTGGTTTGCCATTTCCTTCTCCAGTGGACTAAGGCAAAAAGAGGTTAAGTGACTTGCCTAGGATCACACAGCTAGGTGTCTGAGGTCACATTTGAACTCAGGTCTTCCTGACTCCAGGCCCAGTACTCTATCCACTGAGCCACCTAGCCACCTTCCTGAAAGTTATGCCTCTTATTGGAGGCCAAGATAATATTAACCACCATATTACACTGCTGACTCACTTTGAGTTTGCAGTCCAGTATTCCCTCCCATCCTCTCCCCCAACCCCCACCCATGTCCCCCATCTTTTTCCAGACAAATTGCTGTCTCAACAAGCCTCCCCATCCTGTACCTATGAAGTTGATTGAACTCAAGTGTAAAATTTTGTATTTACTCTCACTGAATTTCCTCTTACCAGATCTAGGCCCACACCCGTAAAGACCTTTTGGGATCCTGACTTTGTCATTCAGTGTGTGAGCTCTCTTTCTCAGCCTTTGAGTCATCTGCAGATTTGATGAGTGTGCCATCTATGGCTTTCTCTAAAGCATTAACAAAAATGTTAACCTCCATAAAGTCAAGAACAGATTCCTGGGGCTTTTCAGTGGAGACCTACTGCTGAAACTATTAAATACTAGCCTGACCAGACAGTTCAGAATCTATCTGGAGAGTATGGAATATGCCCTAGAATCCTTCCAACTGGAAGGGCTCCAATGTCCTGCCTCTTACCCAAATTGTACTGAAACTTTGTACTTGAAAAACAAAATTAGCCTCCTTTTGTTTCCCATAAAATCATCTTCTATTACCCATTCTAGTATGTTAAAACTTAAAAAAAAAACCTTATGCCTCCCTCAAATCCTTCCTGCTGTAGCCTAAGAACACAGTCCTAGGGAACAGTTTGACATCCTTAGGGTCTCAGACATGGATCAGAAGTGGGGAGAAGAAGAGAGAAGAGACTAAGGTATGAGACAAGGTCACCAGGAGAGAGAAAATAGGGGTTTCCAGGAACAAATAGAAAAGTTTTAAAGAAAGAGACAGAAATGGAAAAAAAAGGAAGGGACAGGCACCAAAAGGCTGAAGCTGGGGATGAGAGAAACAGAAGGATGTGGGGTTATCACAAAGACCATGAAGCCAGGGGAAAGAAGGCGTAGGAGGGAGTGAGGGAAAGAGGAAATAAAAGCAAAGGATGCAGAAAGGAGGAGGTTCTGATTTTAGAAGTGGAAGACTGGGGTACAGAGTTTCTCCATGTGTCCTGAAAAATTGTTTCCACATGGTCTGCCTGTGCCCATGGGTGGTAGTCCAGCTTGACTGCTTCCAGGCTTCTCCTCTCCACCTTCACCCCAACAAGCCTCAAAGGCTCTCACAGGCCAGTTGGGTAAACTGAACCCCCCCTCTACATGCCTGGCACACACTTCCCCCACCCAGCCTACGTGACCAGCTTGGGCCCAGGGGCTGGGACACTGTCGCTAAGATAAGGGCAACAAGGAAAAACTGCCAAAGTCAGGAAATTGCATAGCCTGGTTCCCCTAGCAACCCAAACTCAGTCCCCAAACATCAGTGGGTGGGGAAGCTCCTCTTAGCTCTCACTTTCCTCTGAGGAGGCCTCAGTCCCCTGTTTCCTTCCAGACCTCAGTCTCCCCACCTGAAAGCTGGAGGGCATTCTCTAAGGAATTACCCTGGGCCTTCACTTCTTCTAGATTATAAACTCTGAGCAAATACATTAGATTCAGGTCATCCCTGGTCCCGGTAAACTTGAGGGAGAGCTCTGGGCCCCTAGCAGATGAGGACTCAGCTTGTTGGTTAGGTAGGTGGGAGGCTGTCTATTGATGGGAATGGGGTGGCCCAAACCTGACTTAGTGCCCTCCCTCTCCTCCAAAAGAAAACTAAATCCTTGGAGGCTCTAACCGATCTCATCCCTAGGAGTTCTTGGCTGGACCACCCCATATACAAAGGCAGGCCATCTGGGAATGATTTCATGGAACACAGGGAGGGAATCCCCTCCCCCAGCTGCTTTCCTTATGTCACGGTTACCGTCCATCTCCTCCCTCCCCAGGAGGAAACTAACTCTCTGCAGCACCATCACTACTACTTCTCCCTTTCCATTGTCCCCCTTCCCCAAAAGCTACCATCCTGTTGTTTGTCCCACCCTTCACGTTTTCCCTTGTAGCCTTGCCCCTTTTCTTGTCTTGTGGCCTCAGCCTCCACCCATTGAAACACACACACACACACACACACACACACAACCCCACAACCATATTCAGTCCAGCTGAAGACTGAACTCCTGCTAGTCATTGTACAATAAGGTCCAGGATCTTGAGAAGGCAAGATTGTGGCTGGTATAAACCCACAACTACTATAAAATTAATTCAGCACCAGCCTGGGAGTCAGAAGATCAGGGCTGTAGTCCTGGCTTTGCAGTTGCTCTGGTTAGGTGAAGTTGACCACATCAATTCATTTCTCTGGGCTTCAGTTCATAATCTATATAGAACCAGGCAACAGGCATTTATCAAATACTAACTGTGTGCCAAGCATTGTGATAAGAGCTGGGTATACAGAAAAAGACTGAAACACAGCCACTGTCCTCAAGGAGCTCATTGTTTGTCCTTCATTCTCGAAGAGGACCATGACATCAGAAAGGTGATGCCACGACATGCAAGTGAATTGGATTTAAGCAAGGGAGGGCTGCACAAAGTCACCAGCCTCACTTTCTCCTCTGGAGCTAGCTGGGTCCAGTGGCAAGATATAGATCAGGAGGACCAGAGATGGCCCCTGCCCTCAAGGAATTTACATTGTAATGGAAAAGGATAATACATAGAGGGGTGCTAGAAAGGGACTTGGTACAGAGGCCTATACCACACCTTCACAAAACGGAGGCAAGATAAGGTAAAAACTCACCTATTGGAGCCAGGGAATTTAGGAAATTAGTTTAGGTGGTCCCTGAGGTCACATCTAGCACTAAATCTCTCATCCCAAGGAGACAATGCATAATAGTAAATAATAAACATGCATTGAGCAACTACAATGACACACTCTTCTAGACTCTGGAAATCCATGAGACATGAAATCAAATCTGGACAGCAAGTTCTAGAACATATGCAGCCAGAGCATGGCTGATTCTGCTTGACCATGCCTCTCTGAGCGGGCAAAGCAGTGTGCAGTGCAGTTCCCAAAGGATATTCAAGGCCTCCCTTTCATAGGACTTGTCATCGATGCAAACACAGAATCTCTGGAGTTGTAGTATTGGTTCACCAGGCTCACTGATGGCTCAAGATCATGAAATGCAGGATCCAATGTGAATAGAGACACAAGAAGGTCTTGGGATTTCTTTGGTCACTGATAGATACCTTTGACTGTCTGGGTGAAGCTAGCCCCTCATAGAGCTAATCCGGAATTTGCAGCCACCCTGGACAAGTGCCACCATCTCATGTTCCCTGACCCTTTTCCCCTTGAGAACAGTACCACCTCTCTGTTGCCGGCTGTATCAGGCCTTTCCTCCTCACTTCCTGTGGCCACCTCCACTCCTAATTCTTGGGGCTGGGGGTGGGAGGTGGGAGGGGGAGAAGATTATATCTTTACATATCCAAATAAGGGAACTGGGGCTACTCACCTGTAAGAAGGGATTTAGAGAGGACAGAATCAGTATTATTAAACAGGTGAAAGTTGAAAGGGTGTAGATTTCTGTTCAATATGAGGAAAAAAAATTCCTAACAATAAGAGCTGTCTAAAAATGGAATAGACTGCCTTGGGAGAGCTAGGTGGCACAGTGGATAGAGCCCTGGGCCTGGAGTCAGGAAGAGCTGAGTTCAAATCTAGCTTTTGACATTTATTAGCTGTGTGACCCTGGGCAAGTCATTTAAACTGCTTCAGTCTGTAAAATGAGAATATAACAATGGTACCTACTTCCTAGGGTTGTTGTGAGGATCTAATGAGATAACATTTGTAAGCACCTGGCACACAACAAACACTTAATAAATGCTTGTTCCTCTCTCCCTCCCCCACTTCCTTTCGAATGGATGCTGGTTAACTATTTGTTAAGTAGGTCATAGGGGAAGATTTTTGATCTGGTCAGAATTGGACTAGACGGCATCCCGGCTTTGTTGCTGTTCAATTGTGTTCAACTCTTTGTGACCCCATTTGGGGTTTTCCTGGCAAAGATTCTGAGGTGGTTTGCCATTTCCTTCTGAGTGATTTGCCATTCCTTCTATAGCTCATCTTACAGATGAGGAAACTGAGGCAAGCAAGGTTAAGTGACTTGCCCAGGGTCACACAGTTAGTGTCTAAGGTCAGATGTCTGAGGTCAGATTTGAACTCAGGTCCTTCTGTCTCTAGAGCTATCTCTCTATCCATGGCACCACCTAACTGCCCAGCACCTCGGGTACCTTCTGTCTTTTCTAGTAGCTCTGTGAATGCCAGTGCCAGAGCAAGATGAGCTCTTATTCTTCCAGCTCCCTTCTCCCCTACATCGTCCTCCTCAGATATTGTACTTCTACAAAGCTGTTTTCATCTTGACCCATCATCCTTCTCTTTCAAGATGGCCAAGGGATCGGCAGTCCCAATGGAACAATTGTGATAACTCAGACTTCCCCAGAACTTTTAAGTTTACAATTCTTTTTTTACAACAATAATTTGATATTAAATCCAAGAGAGGCACAAATCAGGGTGTTTGCTTCTGTTATGGAAGAGCTCTAGACTGACCTGGAGCCTATGAAGAAGTCCTAAAGATCAGTCAGTCCATCAGTGAACGTTTTTAAGTTCCTACTGTGTATAAGACATTGTGCTAGGCACTAAGGACACAAAAACAAAAATGAAAGTCATCGGCCTCAAAGGATTTATATCCTACAGAGGGAGCAGCTACATGGTACAGTAGATATAGCATAGGACTTGGTAGAAAGTAGATTCAATTGTCATTTCTTTTTCCTTGGAGGCAATCAGGGTTAAGTGACTTACCCAGGGTCACACAGCTAATTGTCAAGTGTCTGAGGCTGGATTTGAACATGGATCCTCCTGACTGTAGGGCCAGAGCTCTATCCACTGTGCCACCTAGCTAACTCGCAAAAGTCTATTTCAAATCTGGCCTCAGACAACCACTAGCCATGTAACTCTGGGCAAATCACTTAACTGCTGTCTGCCTCAGTTTCCTTATCTGTTAAATGGGGATAATAATAGCACTTACCTCCCTGGATTGTTGTGAGGATTAAACAAGTAATATTTGTAAGCACTTTGCAAACCTCTAGAGCACGTATAAATGCTAGCTAGCTTTTAGGCAGGCAACATGCTCATACTTATACAAAATAATTATAAGGTAGGTATAGAGGAGAGGCATCCTTAAGGAATTGCTGGAATCAGGAAAGGAAGTCATGTTGGAGACAGCATTTGAGCTGAGCTAGAGGCATTCTAAGAGACAGAACTAAAGTATGTGGAGGGGGAAGGGGAGCAGCGAATCCCAGGTATGAGTGGCAGGCTGTGAAAAGACCTGGGAGCAGAAGATGGAATTTCTTGTGTGAGGAAAACCAAGGCAGCCCCTTTGGTTGGACTATAAAGGGTGTGGGGGGTGGGGAGGATATAACATAAACCTGCAAAGGTAGGATGGAGAAAGGTTATGATGGGCTTTAAATGACAGAGGAGCATATAGTTTATAGTAGAGGTAATAAGGTATAGCTAGGTGGCTCCTTAGTGCGCAGAGCGCTGGGCCTGGGGTCAGAAAGATGAGTCTTCCTGAGTTCAAATCTGGCGTCAGACACTAACTACCTGTGTGACCTTGGGCAAGTCATTTAACCCTGTTTGCCTCAGTTTCCTCATCTGTAAAGTGAGCTAGAGAGGGAAACGGCAGACCCCTCTAGTATCTTTGCTAAGAAAACCCCAAATGGGGTCACAAAGAGTTGGACAGGCCTGAAACAACCGGACAATGAAATAAGGAGCCACTAGAACAGGTGAACAACATGGTCAGACCTGTCCAAGGATCACTTGGAGAGCAAAGGAACTTATGGCAGACTGTCTCAATAAGCTAGGTAAGAGGTGAAGAGGCCCTCAAGAGGGTGGTGGTCACTGGAGTAGAGAGAAGGGGCCAGATATAGGAAACAGGATAGAGGTCAAATCAGCCTGACTTGACAGTTGAGTGGCTATGTGGAGTGAGGAAGAGTGAAGAGTCTAGGACAATTATGAGGTTGAAAACCTGGTTGACTAGAAGGATGGTAGTACCTTCAGCAGAAATAGGGAAGTTGAGAAGATGAATGAGTTTGAATTGGGAAGTTGAAGGGAGACAATGAATTCTGTATTGGGCATGTTGAATTTGAGACCTTACTATATAATGGAAATAGTAGTGATGGGCCTCTGGAGGTCAGTAGGGAATAGGGTGAAATACGTAGATTGGGAGTCATCTGCATAGAGATGATAGTCAAACCCAGGTTAGTTGATAATACTACTGAGAGAATGTGTGCAGAAAGAAGGGGACACAGTATAGAGCCTTGGTGTATACACACAGATGAAGGAAAATTTGTAAACAGGGACCCCAAAGGGCACAAGGGAGGATGAGGTTTTTAGATGTTCTTGATTGAGCTCTTTGCATCAACCCTTCAAACAACACAGAACTTCCTAAATGATATCCATAATCATTCAAAAGAGTCTAACCTGGTTATGGACACAGGAAAAACTAAGTGGATGAAAAATGACTGGTGTACAGACTATGATGTACAGTTGGATGGAGAACTTATAGAGCTCCTTTATCACCATACATGCCTATGTGTGTGTACATACAAATAACACACATACATATGCATACGCACTTATGTATATAGTATATGTAAATATGCTTCTTCCCAAAACAAAGTCTCATCTTTTTCACATTAGTATTTTTCCAGTGATGTTGTATGGTTTCAATTCATGGAAAACCATAGTCTTTGAAGAATTAGAACTAAAAATTATCCAAAGGACAATTACTAATGTTTACAGGGTGTATAAGAATGCTATATTACAAATGAGAAATTACATTTGAGAAACTGTGTAAAAGATAACTTCAAAGAAGTGTATGATTAAGAAAAGATGGGCTCATTCACAAGAATGAGGTGAACAGGTAGATGTCATATTCAGCTGGTGGCCACTGATTTGGAAAGAACTTGAGGAAAGCCACCAGCACCTTAGATGGACCCTCTAAAGGATGAAAATGACCTATTTTACAGAAGAAGAAACAGGCCTCCCAAGGCAAAATGACTTACTAATGATCACCCATGTAGTGAGAACCAGGATTTGAAGGTGGTGGTGCCAATTCAATTCAACAAACATGAATTCAGGTTTCCTATCTCCAAAGCCAAAATTCTTCCATACATTGTATTGATTTTCCAAAGGAGGGAATCACTGTTCCCCTCCAGGCTCAGCCTGATACCTGACCTCTGATGTTCTTTCTGATGTCTATGGTCCTCACCTGGTAGCTGCTGCTTTGCAGAGAGCATCCTTCCATCCCAGTTCAGAAGCTATCTGGAAAGCAGAGCCAAGTTGGCAGAATAGCAAGAAGAAGTGCCATAAGAACCCCCACAAAAATTTCCATTGAATATATAATATCTAGGAAACTCACCAGACCAAATCCAGATGGAGAGATCTTAAGAAAATGCCATAGTAAGTCATTTTTTTTCTAGCCCAGATTGGCATAGGAAGACAAAGAGGTCTGTGGACCCAGGGCACTGGATCTGGCCAGAGCATGGACCATAGAGCATTCCATTGCGGGGCAAAAGGAGGTCCCAAACCTACATGTGGCATCATGACCTTGAGCAGGGTGTGGGGACAGATGCCAACTGTAGCAATACTACTGGCAGATCCAAGACAGACCAAGAAGGGCACCCGCATGGAGATATGGCTTTCCTGCATAAGGAGTAGTCCAGGGTCCTGGCAAAGGAGGGGTCAAAGGTCTGGGGTTCTACATCAAAAGAGGAACTAGTTCAGAAGCAAGCAGCAGTGGATCCCAAAAAGTAACTTGGACCTCAGAAGCCAAGCAGTGTCTCAGCTGCAACTTCCCACCAGTCTGAAGCCTACAGAGGAATAAGCAGGGGAGGAATCCCAGACCAAAGGGAAGGCTGCAATTCTGTCCACATCTAAAGCTGGAGCTTCCCAGATGGCTGATAAAGGTTGAGACTAGCAGCATTCTGTATTTGCTTAAATCCAAATTCAGGTCAGGAACTTGCAGAGCTCAGACCAAGGGAAGAGTGATCAGACTTTACCCTGAATCAGAACACTTTGGGAGCACTGACAGCTTACGTGTCTCCAGTGCAAGCTGTCCCTGAGATCCTGGAATAATACAATCAATACAGCTGAGACCTTCATTCCAGAAGAGTACAGAACCTCGTCCTAGAATTAAGTACAAAGTCAGGAAGTAGTTTGGAAGGATGAGCAAGTAGAATACATTTGGACAGTGTGGAATATACTGTTCTTGAGAAAGGTGTGCAAGCCTTCAAGAAAGTCTGGATGGTGTACATGTAGCATGCCCACTACTCATCACTTGGGAAATACTGCGCATGTTAATACATATATACATACAGAATTGCATTAATTCACATACACATATTGAATCAGTCTCATAGGACTGTAGGTTTAAAGTGGGCTTCATCTTACCCAACTCTTTCATTTCACAGATGAGAAAACTGAGGTCTAGATAGAATAAATGACTGTCCCAAGATCATATAGTAAATAGTTCAGGCAGGGCTTGAACCCAGGTCTTCTGACTCTAAATCCAAAGGATTTTCCACTTGGGCCCCAAATTGGTGAAATGCCTTTCCAGGGTCACCTAACTAGTGAATGGCAGGGCTGGGACTCCACCAAGGGCTTCTAACACTGTTAAGTACTGTTTCCACGACATTCCTGTTGCTTCTTACCTACTGTGGTCACTCTCTGCCCTCTTCTGTTGCTCACTCGCCCTCTACTCCTATGCCTAATAACTCTTTCGTTCAGAAAGTTACTTCCTGATATTTCTGAAACTACGTCTTTCTAGATACAACCTCAGTCCATTTCCTCCTAATCTGTTCCACCAATGTGTAATCAACATTTATCTACTTAGAGATTTTCACTGTCGACTGCCAGCTTTTGCATCTTCAAGTTTAACCCCTAGAACCCCAATTCTCTCTTCCAGGCCCTGGCCCTCCCAGCTCTGTCCTGCTTTTTGCTGTGAGTTGGGTCCTTTGCCAAGTTCTCCACACCCTTCATAAACTCTGTGTGGACACTGGAAGGGGACACATTGCTCTGTGGAGCATCATGCAGAAATATACATGGAGACTTATGTGCTCGTGCTTACATGCTTACATGTGCATGCACACATACATCTATGTATGGACACGTGACCCACACACTACACTTAGATGATGCAGAGCCCTCTGCAATGGGACATATGGATCACTCTCCCCCACCTCCGTCTCTACCACTTACCTTACTCCCCCTAACCGCCACCAGCCCAGCACACATACACATACCTATGTATTCATAGTCACATACATTCTGGGTGAGGCTGCTTCCCCCCCCCCAGAGCTTCACTTGGCCCAAATGTTATACCTGCTTCACCACCAAAGTGTGATTTTTCTGGTCTGTAGAAGTGGAAAATGAGTCAATAGGCTGGGGTGGGTGGCCCCTCGCCTCACCCTCTCCTTCCTTTTCTCCTTTCTTTTCTCTTAGCCTTAGTCAGGGTCCTGCTATTCACACCTGCAGAAACTTCTGCACATACACAGACGCACACCCAAAATGCATACAAACACCCTGAATACATAGACGCACTCATCACACACTCATTCATCATCCTCTCCTCCTCACACCCAACTCCTTAAGGGCAGAGACTCTTATCACTCTTCATTTTTGTGGTCTCCATTGCCCACAGTAGCTATTTAAGAAATACTTTTTGAGTTGAATTTAATTCAGTTGGCCAAGCTTCCAAGGTCTGTCTTCCTTTATAATTTCCTTCATGTTCTCAAAGTATGATCTGAGGACCCCTGGGGATTCCGAAGGCCTTTTCAGGGGGTCAAAACTATTTTCTTAATGATACTAAGGTATTATTTCCTATTAAAATGTTCCTTTTTTTTCAATCTGTGTGGGGACAGATTTTCTTTATATGACAACCAAATCAACATGCTGAATACAGACAGATATGGGAATCTAAGCTGTCTTCTATTAAGCTAGTTATTAAAAAAGATTTGTAAAAATATGTGAAGCAATGCCACTCTTTTCACTAATTTTTTTGTTTTGAAATATATGTATACATATAGTCATTAAAATATGTTATTTATGTTAACATGTACTGGGTTTATTATGGTTATTTTAAAATAACTTAAATATTTTAAAAATTTGATCGTTTCATTTCTAATGTGGTAATTATTGACAGATGTAGCCTGTATAATATCTCCTTGGAAACATAACTGACCTGGAAAATAGATTGAGGAGAGACAATTTAAGAATTATTAGACTATCTGAAAGCTATAATTTTTTAAGAGTCTAGACATCATATTCCAAGAAATTATGCAGGAAAATTTCCCAGATATCTTAAAACCAGAGGGTAAAATATAAATTGAAAGAATCCACTGATCACCTCCTGAAAAAAATCCCAAAATGCAAACTCCCAAGTATATTCTAGCCAAATTCCAGAGCTCCCAGGTCAAAGAGAAAATATTGCAAGTAGCCAGAAAGAAACAATTCAAATATTATGGAGTTATAGTCAGGATCACACAAGATTTAGCAGCTTCCATGCTAAAGGAGTGGAGGGCTTGGAATATGATATTTCAGGAGGCAAAAGAACTAGTATTACAACCAAGAATCATGTACCCAGCAAAATTGAATGTAATCTTTCAGAGGAAAATGGATATTGAATGAAATAAAACACTTTCAAGCATTCCTCATGAAAAGGCCAGAGCTGAATAGAAAATTTGACATTCAAACAGAAGACTCAAGAGAAGCATAAAAAGATAAACATGAAAGAGTAGTTATAAGGGCCTCAATAAAGTTAAGCTGTTTACATTCTTATTTGGGAAGATGACAAACGTTATCATTTTTAGGGTAGTTAGAAGGAGTCTACATAGGCAGACAACATGGGTATAAATAAGGGGTGGGGAACCTGCAGCCTCAAGGCCACATGTGGCCCTTTAGGTTCTCAAGTGCAGCACTTTTACTGAATCCAAACTTCACAGAACAAATCCCTTTAATAAAAAGATTTGTTCTTTAAAACTTGGACTCAGTCAAAAAGCCATACCCAAGGACCTAGAAGGGCACATTTGGCCTCAAGGCCACAGGTTCCCAACCCCTGGATAAATTGATTTAGGATGATCTCAAAAAAAAAAAAATGAAAGAGTGAGAAAGAATGATGCACTGGGAGAAGGGGGAAGGGAGAGATAGAATGGAGTAAATTTTCTCACATAAAAGGCATGCAAAGAAGAGCTTTTACAGTGGCAGAGAAAGTAGAGGAGGCATGGCAGGCAATGAATAAACCTCACTATTATCAGAATTATTCAAAGAAGGAAGAATATATGTGCAAAGGGGTATAGAAATCTGCCTTACCCAATAGGGAATTAGGAGGGGAAAGGGACAAGAGAAAGGGAGGTGTAGATGATGCTAAAGGGGAGGGTGAATCAAGATAGGCTGTGATTAAAAGCAAAACAGACAGGGACAAGATAAAAAGAGATGACAAACAGAAGAAAATGAGATGGAGGGAAATACACAGTAATCATAATTGTGAATGTGAATAGGATGAGCTCACCCATAAAACAGAAGTAGACAGTAGAATGTATTAGAAACCAGAATCTAACAATATGTTGTTTACAAGAAACAACTTGAAACACGAACACATACATAGAGTTAAAATAAAGGGCTAGGGCAATATCTATTATGCTTCTGCTGGAGATAGCAACCCTGATCTCAGGCAAAGCAAAAGCAAAAATAGAATTAGAAACCACATTTTGCTAAAAGGTACCATAGACAATGCAGTAATATCAAAAAAATGTCATAGCAAGTTTAATAGGTCTCATTTCTCAAGGGAACTGAGTCAAATTTATAAAAATAAGAGCCATTCCCCAATTGATAAATGGTCAAAGATATGAACAGGCAGTTTTCAGAAGAAGAAATCAAAGTTATATATAGTCATATAAAAATGCTCTAAGTCACTATTGATTAGAGAAAAGCAAATTAAAATAACTCTGAGGTACCACCTTATGCCTATCAGAAATGACAAATGCTAGAGGGAATAGGAGAAACAGGCACACTAATGAAATACCGGTATAGTTGTAAACTGGTCCAACCATTCTGGAGAACAATTTGAAACAATGCCCAAAGGGCTATAAAACTGTGCATACCTTTTGACCCAGCAATGCCACTACTAAATCTATACCCCAAATAGATAAAACAAAAGGGAAAAGGATCTATAAGTACAAAAATATTTATAGTAGCTCTTTTTAAAAAATTATAACATTTAACATTCTTTTTAAAAATTTTGAGTTTTGAGTTTTCTTGCTCCTTCCCACCCATTGTGAAGGCAAGATATGTGGTATCAATTATGTATGTGAAATCACATAGCAGCTCTTTTTTAGGTGACAAAGAATTGGAAATTGAGGGGATGCTCATCAATTGGGGAATGGCTGAACAAGTTGTGGCCTGCAATTGTGATGGAATACTGTTGTGCTACAAGAAATGATCAGGAGGGTGGTTTCAGAAAAATGTGTCAAGACTTGTTATATGAACTGATGCAAAGTGAAATAAGAACCAGGAGATCATTGTTCATGGTAACAGCAATATTGTAATAATGATCAACTGTGAAAGACTTGACTACTCTGATCAATATAGTGGTCCAAAATAATTCCAAAAGTTAAACTTAATGATGAAAAAAAATGTTATCCACTTCCCGAGGGAGAAATGAGGAACTCCGAGGGCGAACTGAAATATAATTTTCTCACTTTCTTTATTTCTCTTGCTTCTTTTGCAATATGGCTAATATAGAAATATGTTTTATATTATTTCACATGTAGAATTGATATCATATTATTTGCCTTCTCAGTGGTTGGGGGATGGGTGGGAGGGAGAGAATTTGAAACTCAAAATTTTAAAAGAATGTTAAAAATAAATAAATAACTTTTTTCCCCTTTAGTGTAAAGGGATCTTATGACCAAAATGTTTTAGAACTATTGCTTTAGATTAGCTAGGAAGTAGAAAGCTGTCCTCAGGAAGAGAGAGCTGATCATCTTGAGTTCATCTCAAATCTAAGGACTCTGGGTTGCTTCAATACAGACTGACAGGACATTGGGTTACTAAAATATGGGGACGCTAGGTTATTGTGATATAGGAATTATGGATTACTGTGCTATGGGCATTCACCAATAGGAAAACATTAGGAGAGAGTTCTTCCTGGATCCCAGCCCCAGGGTTGTTCTGATTGCCTCAAGTTTAGATGAAGAATAACAACAGAAGGGAGATTAAGAAATAACACTAAAAGACGTCTGAGATGTATCCTGGGGAAGGGAACGTTGAGTTGGCTGGACTCAGAAGTATTTCCTTTGAGGATAGAGCTCAAGGAAAGGAACTGAAACTACAATAACTAACTGGCTTGGTTTATACCAGAGCTATAACTAGATGGAACAATGGCTTTGCTCCATGGTGCCAGATTTTGAGGACTCTTACCAAAAGCCAAACTCATTGTGGGTGTGGGGAAAGAGGTTAAAGGTCCACATATTAGAGATTAACAGCAGGAGAGAAAGGAATCTCCTCCCGTACCACTTCCCTACACACATGAGGTTATGACCTTTCTTCCACACTCTCAGCTTAATTGGCAGAGCCTAGGTTCTTTGGAAAATGATTTTCCTACCATGGCTTTGGTGCTACCAGAGGCAAACATTGCCCTTACACTGCAGTATGAAGGAAAATTGGAACCAGATAGTTCTTCCCTCAGACCCACCTCAAACCTAATACCATGAGTACTTCCTCCCCAAGCTGGCCAAGACAGGGTTGTAGAGCTGGAGACAGCTAGGAACCCTTTGATCTTAAAACTGATGCATTAGGTATATCTCCCATGGCCATAGCAGAAAGCCTAGGATAGCCCCAAGACGAGGACCTGGGCTTGAGTAGGGCCTCAGCATCCTATTGAGTCTGGCCAAGGACCTCCCTTTGGAGTGGAATGGAGAGGTGTGGTGATAAGGGTAGCACGAAGAGATTCACAGAATAGGAAGTCTTCATGCCAGCCAAAATGGAATGGACTCTGGTATCATTCACAGGGTTAGAGGGGAGGTCAAACTGACATCATGGTTCCACTGCCATAAGCACCCAACCCCTCACACTGTGAGGATTCAAGCCCTTTCTACCGAGCCTTCTCAAAGACTTAGAAGAGGAAGTAATACTCTCCCATCCTCACCTCCCTTCCCAAAATAACCCCTTCTACCACACTCTTTTCTCATACACACACACATACACACACACACACACACACACACATACACACACACAGTCTAGCTTGATGCTACCATAAGCTCCCCCTCTCATTGCTCTAGCAACCGCAGGTGGAACCTACAAAGGAAGAGAAGAGGAAAAGAGAGAATTTAAATGAAAAGTTGTGGACCTTCCTCTGCCTCCAAGACCTTTGCCAGTGTCCCATTCCACTTTTAATACCTCTCGTCCCAAGTGTCAAAATTTCTAGCTCCAGGTCTGTGTCAGATCAGAGGAAAAATTTCCTTACAGGGCTCCCTGGTGTCTATTAAAGAGAAGCAAGTATCAAAGAGAACAGTCCCATTGCTAAGAACCCCGGTCCTAAATGCTGTATAGGAATCACAAGGGATTGGGAATTTGGAAGCATATATAAGGTATCGGTATTACTGGATCATTACTAAACTTCTCGCTGTGCGTAGATATGTACAATTCTAGATGTCTTGTGTCCGTATCTTTTTTGGCTTTCTTGTATCTATCCCGCTCCACCCTCTCTTTGAAATCCAGTCTCTTCCCAATCCCTCCCTGCGTCTATTCACAAGGCAGGAAATATCTGGGGCCAAGAGGCCTGATTCCAAGCTCTCCCTTAATTTATCACTCTCAAGAATTAGGAAGATGGCTTTTCTCCTAAGGAGAGCTATCCCTTGGGGAAAAATAAGTCACCAGAAAATGATGGAATGGAAATAGCTTGGGGAGATATAAAATTTCTACCCAAGAGCCTTCACACTGCAACAACAGCATAAATACAAAGTAGGTCAGAATATTAGAAACATTAAAGGGTGGTTTGGGAGGAAAAGAGGGTAACAACACCTGGCTCTGGGAAGAAGACTTCAGGAGCCCTGCACATGGGAGGAGCAAAGGGTTAGGCATGTACCAGGCTGAGATGGCCCAACTCTCAGTCAATATTTGCTGTAGGCAGGATTACCACACCTGAGTTGTGGGCTGGTCACAGCCTGCTCCTGACATTCATGCCTTTCTCAGGGAATGATAGGATTTGGAATTGGAATAGACCTTGGAGATAATCTAACCCTACACATTCTGTTTAAACTTTAAACTGGGGTTCTAATTTTTGGATTCATGAACTTCAAAAAATTTTTATAGTTGTATTACAACATAATTGTTTCCCTTTGTCATCCGACATATTCTATTCTGTACATTTTAAAATGTGTTCCAAAATTTGTGGTAAATTGAGAGTTTCCATTGTGGAAGTATTCTTTCTTGACATAAATATGGGATTGCTCAGTTCTAATTAAAGTTAGAAAGACCTAGGTTCAAATTCTATCTTGAATATTTACTAGCTATGTGACCTTGGACAAATCACTTAAATTCTCTGAAACCTAGAAACTAATATTTAAATGTTTCTATTTCTGTTTTATCTTACTCCTAGAAATATACTAAACTTTCCTTAGCTTTAATAAAATTATTTTCTTTTTTAAAAATATTATTCCAAGAAGGGTCTGCAGGCTTCAGCAGACTTCCAAAGAGATCTATGGAAGAGATAACTGTATTGTGCTTTAAATACAAAGATTAAGAACCCCTGGTTTAACGTTTATGAAGAAAGTGAGGTTCCATATCTGAAATGTCCCTCTCTTCCACCCTGACTCCACCCATTATCTGACTTTTAAGGTTTATCTCAGAAGTTTACAGGCTCCCGGCATCTAAGTGGCTAGAGTCAGGAGCACCTGAATTTAAATCCAGCCTCAGAAACTTACTGTGTGATCCTAGGCACATCATTTAATCCCGATTGCCCCCCCCCAAATTTTTTTTACAGGCTTATAAATCTAGTGCTGAAATGGACTTAAGGGGCCATCTGTTTGAATCATCAATCTTACAGAAGAAACTAAGTGGCTTACCCAAGGTCATAGATAGAGGAGAGATTTGAACCTGTGGACTCTCACTTGAGTTCTATTCACCATACCACACATCCCATTTTGATCCCCCAGAACAAGTTACATTTTTCTGCTCCTCAAACCTTATACAGCACTTGGTTGGCCCTTCTCGGGTATTGTTATCACATCACTTTGTATTGTAGTTACTTACATGTGTCACACCTAGAGACATATGTAAATAGACATATAGAGAGAGGATGGAATGCACCAGACTTAATTTCAAATCCTGCCACTAAAGCTTGCTCTCTGATCTTGTTTCTGTGTGTATAAAATGGAGGGGGGCAGAGTACAGTATGATTTAAATACCTGCCTTGAAGGGTTGTTGTAAGAAGAAGCACCTTGGAAACTTTGAGATGCTATACAAGCAATGAGTGAGCGATTAACAGTATCCTTCTAACTAGATCAGGGCTGTCCAAAATGCATGCGGCACCGCAGTGAGATTTATGCAGCCCGCCTACAAGCATAGAAATTTACATAAATGCTTTAGCAAATGAAGCTGAACTAACACAGAGCTCTCACTAAAATGGCAAATCAAAATATATTGTCTATTGTTTCAATAAAAATGTAAGGGTGGACAGCCCTGAACTAGATTATAAGCTACATGAGGGCAAGTATGGTCATTTATTTCTCCAATTCAGAGTATGGTGTTCTGTACGCAGAAGGCACTTAATGTTTGTTGCAGACTGGGGCTTTCCCACATGAGAAATGAAGGCAATAGAGAGGTTCTGAGTGCCACTTCCCAAGCCCAAGCAGGCTTATTTTCCAGTTGATGCATGCCACTTTCTCTAGTTCAAGGGCTATCTCTAGTCGTAATTGGTATTTACACAATTATCACTTCCACATCATGGAGGTTAGAGGTGTGGCACCCCACCCTCTGAAAAATCTGTGTAAAAGTTTTTGGCCCTTCCTTTGTCTCAATTTTTTTTCTTTTATGGGGTGTTTACAGCATGTTATTGTAAAATTTGGGTTGACATACAATACTATACATATATTTTATGCATTTCTGAGTTTCTAAACTCTTTCTGTGTCTGCTGGCCTTTGCATGTCATCCGTGGCTTTCACAAAACTCCCCAAAAATTCCCATTAAATTAAATTTCTTATTCCAACTTGTGACATATTGAAACTGAGACAGGGAAAGTTGCAGTGTGGAAGGGATAACTGTGCTGTGCTTTAAAGTCATTTAAAGTTATTTCATCTGAGCCTCACAACAACCTCATAAGTAAGTAGTAAAAATAATAGCTGAGATTTATATGGCACTTTGTGATTTACAATGTGCTTCAGACATATTGCTTCATTCAATCTTCCCAGCAACCCTAGGAGGCAGGTGATATTATTTTCCCCAAATGACAGATGAGGAAACTAGGTTTCAGAGAATATAAGTGATTTGCCCAAGGTCACAGAGCTAGTAAATATCCAAGATAGGATTTGAACCTAGGTCTTTCTGACTTTAAATCCAATATTGCACGCACTATGTCATGCTGCCTCTCAGTATCTTATCCAGACACAACTGTTATTCCCCACCGAAGTCTCCCCACAGGGTCTTCTTCCTAAGTGCTGGGGTGGCCATGTTTGAGGGCTGTGAGAGCCTATGGGAGTATAGAGAGGGTTCATCTGAGTAAGGGGCAGGGTACATAGAGAAACATAGATCATTTGGCCCTACTTGGGAAGGAGGTCACTGCCTCCAGTGAAAAACAGTACAGCCTTCTCAATTCCACCTTGGAGAAGAAAAGGACCAACAGATATGT
Source organism: Phalanger gymnotis (assembly GCA_028646595.1). Lineage (NCBI taxonomy): Eukaryota > Metazoa > Chordata > Mammalia > Diprotodontia > Phalangeridae > Phalanger > Phalanger gymnotis. The sequence goes on from CM053626.1 coordinate 213,209,416, forward strand.
CTGTCTGGAACTGTTCCCAGAGGCCCAAAGTCCTTGTTCTCCCACTCATCACAGTTCCTACCCCAGAGACAACTCAGAGGCAGGTCCTTGTTAATTCCCACCCTTATTCTAAGGTAGGGAGATATTCTAAGGGAAAACAGAAGTGTGAGCATAGATGCATATGGTCTTGCTAGAGATGAAAATAAACTTAAGAGATTGTGTAGAACAGTCCTTTCGTTTTACAGATGAAGAAGCAGGTCTGAAGATCCCCTCCCCTTCCAGAGTCATTTCCCTTGTCCTTGACTTAAATTAATTCCATTTCTGACATGCACCCTTCTCCCCTTCTCCCTCCCCATCTACATTGTAGCTCACTCAGACACAACCAGGCTACATCTTACAAAGACTGGGAATCTTTATTCAGATCAGCAAACTCACATTCCTCAAGTCTCAGACTTTGGGTGGGCCTTTTGAGGAAGAGGGAAGGATGGAGGAGAGAGGAGAAGGCAAAGCCAATCTACCTCCCTGGACATCCCCTCCGCCTCCCAACCCTGTCTCAGGCTACTGGGTAAAGAGGGGAATAGGTGGAAAGGAACGCCAAGAAGGGAGAGACTAAGGGAAAAAGAGGGCCCTGCCAAGGGGAGGCCTACCCA
>CM053626.1:213210544-213243820 GCA_028646595.1 Phalanger gymnotis
AGGGAGGGTAAAGAAGAGTGGTGATCAGAGGATCTGCCGTGGCATCCCATATCCAGTCATGCCTGCCTGAGATGCCCCACGGTTGGTGCCCATTTGCAGTCCAATGACATTCTTGCCCTCCTGCAGTTGGTTATCTGTAAAATTTCGGGGATTCTCCTTGGACTTCCTGGTGGTAGAAAAGACAGGGGTCAGCCACAAGGGAAATTCTGGGCAAGGGGGAAATCCAGAGATGTCAGAATAAACCCTGCCACTCTGTTTATGGAAGGGAAGTAGGGAAGAATTTTCCCACTCACGCTGGGGAGGGTGGAATGTCCCATTACTTACTTAGGGAACCAGTTAGGATCTCCAGAGAAGAACCCATCACCCCGAGCCACTGCCAGCCCACCCAGGTTCATCAGTGTCCGCTGCACACAGGCCATATTCTTTCCTAGAAATGAGAAGGAAAGGCTGGAGATCTAGATAAAAGTCTCCTCAAAAAATATCAGGAAGGAGAGACCACCCCATTGAATCTTTTACCCTTCTTCCCCAATCCCCTCCCACCATGACCCCTTCCTTCTTCTCTCTCCTTCAAAATGCTGCCCTGCCCTTTAAATCCTTGCCCATCAGTAACCTGAATCTTATCCCCAACCACAAAGCCACCATCCTTCAAAGCTGTTCTTGGGCCAGTTTCCAGTCTCTGAACTAAATTAGACCTAATCAAATCCAAGGAGATGTCCTAACCCCACCATGACCCTACCACCACCACCACCACCACCACCACCACCACCACCACCATCACCACCATCACCACCACATCCAGCCTCCCCTTCTAGTCCTCAGCCCATCCCCCGCCTTTGCTTCGAACCTTCCCAGAGGTCCACAGTTTGGAAGATATCAGTGGCATTGATGCCATAGCGTTCTGCTGCCTGCAGGAACTGAGAAATCTGTTCCATCTGTTTGAAGGCCATGCTTGAAGCCTGGATCTTCTTTACTGGGCCCTGGCCTTCAGGGTATAGCCCATTGATGAGCTCACACAGCACCTGGATGAAGGCAAGGTTTGGCATGAAAGGGAATCTAACCCACAGTGGATAGATGGGGCAGACCAATTTTCCTGGCCTGCCTTATCTAGGCCCAAAATTGCCCCCTGGGGTCAGAAAAGGAGGAGGAGGTATGGCAGAAATGACACCCTGTATCCCTGGGGAAGACTCCAGTAGTCTCCATAGGAGCATCTAGCTGAATCTACTAAGATGAGTTGAGAAGAGCATGAATTTCTTCTGTCTAAATAACACCCACCCAAGAACATGACAGCTCTCTAGCTCCCATCCTGGCATTCTACAAGTTTTTTTCTAGAACATTTGATCACTCTCACCCTATGCTCAGTGGAGACAGCAGAGTAGAACCCCCCTGAGAAGGAGGACCCATGTTCTCAGCTTCCTCTTCCACAGGGTAGCTGATTCCTAACTGGTGAACATGGGCCCTCCCCTTCCTGGCTCCACCTTCATACTCTGTGCTACTAGAACCCTTCTGAACTCTTTCTATGCCCTCTGGGTATCAAGTGAGATACTGTTTATAAAGTAATTTATAAATAATAAGATGCTATAGAAAGAGATTAAAATTAGTCTCCTCTCCCTGCTGATTCCATGTCTTGACCCCTAGCTCTGACCGTGCCATCCTTGAGCCAGTTTTGGAAATTCTCTCGCCCAGGCTGGGGCCGCCCAACATCTCGGCGGCACTGTGTGGTAATCCACTGAATGAGGATCTGCTCCAGATCAGCATCATACTGCTTCTCGATTTTCTGCTGTACCTCCCGGCTCAGTCCGTAAGCAGGTCCCCTGTTGGCCATTCTGAGACGGTGATGCAGGTATCTGGGAGGAGACACCCCATACTCAAGTTCAGTAAAGGTACTGAGCCTTCTCTCTCTAGGGACCCTTCTCGCTCTGATCTAACTCAATTTCCTCACTTTAAATATGAGGAAACTGAGGCCCAGAGGAGAGAAAAACTTTCCCAAGGTCACACAGATATAGTTGATGATTCTAAGACTAGAATTAATTCCATTACACATTGTATTCCAGTAGAATATAAGTTCCTTGATGGCTGACACTATTTTCATTTTTGGTTTCTATCCCCAGAGCTTGGAATGTAGGAAATGCTTTTACTATTCCCTGCAAGGCAGAGGATATAACCCATACCCATATAACATCCTTCAAAGTGCATGGCTAATAGCATCTCACCCACGGGTGAGATACTGTAGACAAATGTACTGAATGGACGGTAATCAACTCTATTCATCCTGACCCAGGTCTCTCCTTCCCTTTTCCCTGTGTTGGGGAAAAGAACTCAGAACAATAGAGTAGGAAGCAATGGCAGTGGGGCCTGACTTGTATGACTGGGCAAATAGACCGGTAGAGTCAGCCAATAAATGTTTCCTGAGACATTACCGTGTGCCTAGTTCCATGCTGGCCCCTGTGGGCTTAATTCATTCAAGTATTCAACTTGCATTTATTAGCACTAGGCAAGTTGCTAGGAATATAAAAACAAAAACAAAATAGGCCTGGCCCTTAAGGAGCATACACTCTATTGAAGGAGCTTACTATTCACCGGAGAGGCAAGAGTCCATACACATGAAACAATCACAGCAAACTCTGCAATTCAGGTTTAATTGTGTGGTACTGACTCTTACAGGCTATTGGCATTCAGAAGATACATAGTGGGGTTAGGGTAGTAAAAAACATCCTCATGGAACACAGAGGACTTGGGCTTGGCCTGGAAAAATAGGCAGCATTTAGACGGGTGGTAAGGACAGCTAGATGTTATAAAAGGCAGTCCAGGTAGAGAGAATGGTACCAAGGAGAGTTTACAATTGTAAACTGCTCAAGGCTGGCAGACAGTAGATTTATAGGAGGGGAATGGTCTGTCACCCTCCTTTCTCAGGATTCTAGAATGGCATGGTTCTACAGAATCCAGGTGAGGGTAGTTTCCCTTAATTGGATGGGATGGATATAAAGGGACTGGAAGTGGGAAGAGGCATGAGTCAAAGGGATAGGAGGGAAAGTGGTTGGGTGGTTGCTTGTCTGCCAGCCTGAGCTAGAACTTCCACACTGTGCCAAAGGACTGCCTATCCTCACCCTCCCACCCCCTGCCTTGGCCCAGTGCCCAAATACCTGTCTAGGCAGGCCCAGTACAATCCTACTGCCCCATCTGGAAACTTGTTCAGCCTCCATCCCATGCCCACTCTCTCCTTCAGAATCCTCTATCCCCAGAATTAGAGGACAGAACTAGGGCAGGGGTGGGGAACCTGTGGCCTCGAGGCCACATGTGGCCTTGAGGCTGAAGGTTCCCCACGCCTGCTGTAGGGTTATGCTACAAAAGGCATTCCTTGCCAGGGCAGCTGCCACTATCCAGGTGAAGGAACAAATGTGTGCTAAGAAAATGCCACCTTTACTGCACTAGCTTCAAAAGCCCATAGACCAGTCCTCAGAAGTGGGCAATCTACTACCCCCTGTCCTCCTACTCCAGCTTTCCTTAGTGGGACCCAACTGAGGATTCTAAATTCATTATAGCAACATGCAAGGTAACCAGGGCACATAGCCCTAGAAGCTTCCTCCCCCTTGGGATATGAGTGTGGTGAAGAGGTTGGAACAGGGGTAGCTCCAAGCCCCAGGGACTTATAAAGGCTTCTCTGCCCAAAGAACCAGTGGCTCAGCCTCTTTTCACTATCTAAACCCTCCTTCCTTTCCCAGCTTATTAAGTTTTACAGTTTACTTCCTGCTTAGAAGGTTCTAAAATCAACTATTTTTAACTTTGTTAATAAAGCATCCTCCCTACCCCTAGTACACATACTCTTTCCCCCAAGGAGAAAGCCAAGACAGTAAGAGTGGTGAGGAGAATGGATAACTTCTGGTGTGGGCCCTAACCTGATGTCCTCATCAACTAAGAGCAGAGAGGCTGGGAAAAGAGATGGAGCTGAGGAACCTGGTCAAGCCTTTTGGGGGACAAGGTTGAAGAAGGAGACTGAGTTCTCCTTTCCTCCTCCAAATTTCATTGTGCTTGCCAACCTTTCCTTGAGAATGTGAGGGCTTTAAAAGGAGGAGGTAAGGGGAGAGGAAAATCCTAAGGTGGATCCCTTTTGAAGAGACATAAGCCTCCCAATTCTCCCAAGCCAAGTTCTGAGCCTCGTCTCTTCCTATCAAGTCAGTTTTGCATGCCTGGTCCTCAGATCAGCATCCTGTTCAGTGCTAAATGGCCCAGGGATCACCAGGGCACAGCCTAAGGGAAGAGTCAGGTAAGAGAATAATTAACCCAAGCACAGGGGGTGGGGAAACAAGGGAAAGTAATGCCCAGCTACACAGATCCTTTTAAACTCCCAGGGCTGAACCAGGCACAGAACTGTACCAAACTGCCCTTGAGAGGAGGAATTCAGAGGTACCACTTCCCCTTCACTGTCCTGGGCCTGGGCCACAGCTGGCAAAGGATGGGGGTTCCAGCTGCAATGTCTGCTATGTTCTGAAGCCCCAGCCACTCTATGGTGCCAGAGCAGCAGGGAGGGGCCCTGGGAAGGAACTATCCTGGCCAACAGCTGTTCTTCCTCCCTTCTCCATCCTGGCTGAAGGGAGGAAGGAGGTATCACAGGCGTGAGCTGACAAGCTCCGGCTGGTCTGTTAAGGGTGAAGAGGCCCACCCTGGCAGCAAAACCCTTGGACTGCCCCTCCTACCCTGGATGGGAAAAGAGTGGGTTTCTGCCCAGAGGGGAGGACATGCTGAATTAGAAAGTCGGTGTGGGGTCCTCAGAGATGCCTAAACCACAGAAGACATGGAAAGCCAGCAGCTGGATAGCTCAGGAATATGGAAAGGCACTTAAGAGGAAGGGAGGGGGGAGATCTGAACACTAAAACTACTCTGAGATGCACAAGGAGGGACAGTGTACGGGAGTGGGAGGAAAAGGGGAAAAGGTAGGACCTCAAGCCTGACCCAGGAAGGCTGATGAGAACCTAAGAACTGGAGGAATAGGGAAAAGGGATGTCCCTGTTACCCTCAAATTACTAGATTCAAGCCCAACCTCAGAATAAGCCAAGGGTCTATGCTGTTCTCCTTGCGTCCCTCAGCCCCAATCTCAGGTGAAAAAGAAAAGCCTTTCTGAGGGCCATGGAGGAAAAAGGGGGTAAGTTTTTCAGACCATGCTGAAAGGGACCACAGAAGGAAGGAATGGGAATCTGCTCACAGGGTAAAGGGGTAAGAGGAGCAGGAAGAAGGAAGGGAGATGGGAAGGCAGTATGGGTCTGATTACAGTGTCCCCCACAGGGCAGGCCCCCTGCCCCCAGTGGAGAAAGCTAGAGATACACAAACAGGAAGCCACAAGGCCGGGGCGGGAGGAGGGTGTGCTGGGGTGGAGAAGGGAGGGGAGGCAAGAGGAGGTCAGGCGGGGGTTGTTGCTATGGGTTTTGTATACTAAACATAGTACAAGGGTCTAGGTGGGGGCGCCAGGCAGGGCACAAAGACGATCCCTTGATCCCTCCCAGACAGAAGAAGGGTGAGAAGGCTCTGAGCACAGTCTGGAGTAAGGAGGAGGTGGCACCACCACCCTGAGGAGCATTTACTAGCTAGGTCACTTAGAACAAGCAGGGAGATTCTACAACTCTTTCTTCTACTGGGGGTGGGAGCTACCTTCAGGGCTAGTACCCATATGTACAAAAGAAAAATCCCAGAGGAGTAAATGAGGTCAGGATCTAGCCCTGAGGGAACAGGAAGGCAGAGGCAGGATGGGGGCGAGGGGGAAGGAAGACAAAGAGGATTTGTTGGTTCTGGGGTCCAGAGGGCCCTCCAGGTTCTGCCCCACCCCAACATCTCCACTCCCTTCCCATTCATCAGAAGACAGGAATGGGAAACTCAAGGCTGTAAGTACTAGGGAGTTGTGAGGGAAAATCCATAATGCCCCTCCCACACACAAATCCCACCACTACTCTTTCCAGCTAGGAACCAGCAAAACAAAGAATCAAGAAACATCTATTAAGCACCTGTGGTGTACCAGGCAATGCACTGTGCACCCCTGGTCCAATTTCCAGATGGGTACCTATCCAGATAGGTAGTAAGAATAGGGAGGAGGGAGCTATTTCAGCCTCTCCAACTAAGATACATCCAGCTTCATTCCCACCCCAATCCCAAATCTAAACCTGTGGCCCTTGGCCAGAAGATCTGTTCCCCTTTATACTTTTCCATTCCCATCTCTACAGAAGGAGTGCTAATCCCGCTCTTGCCTAGCACGTCTGGCCCCTTGCCTTCCTTAATCCTTACCTTCTCTACGGCTCCCCCCCTCCCCAACCACACCCTGGCCGTTACTGAAAGATGACTCACCCGCCGCCAGGGTGACGCAGTGGTCTGGGCAGCCAGCCCGCCCAACAGCCACGGCCAGAGGCTTTTCCAGCAGCAGGGGGCATGGGGGTGGGGAAGGGGCAGACCCCCTCCCCCCTAACCCAAGTCCATGGGAGCCAGACCGGTCAGGCTGCAGCCAGGGATCCTCAGTATGGAGGGAACCCACCCCCTCCAGCCCCCAATAATTCTGGAGGGATGAGATCAAAGTGCTGACCCTGCTCTTAATACGAAGAAAGAATGAGGTTACTGAGGCAACCCAGGTACCATAGAACTAGTCCTAACCCCAGTTAGGAGGAACGGAGCCCCGGCATAGGGACGTCCTTGTTGGGAGGCCTGAATCAGGCAGTGCCATGCTCCAGAGAAAAGTTGGCAAGAAGAAAGTCAGCCAAGAGTTTGGAGAACTGAGTACAGCACTCCACACGTGTGCCACGCACGAATAGAGATGTGAGAAGTGCATCAGGGGAAAACCTAAGTGCCTGAGGTCAAGGAAAGCCTAGAGTGCAGCCTCAAGGAGGGCACTAACGGGCAGGCACGGGCAAAGCACCGGTACTTACACCGGGTCCTTTCCCGTGCCAGCCTCACATCTTCCCCCTCGCTCCCTTCTCAAAGTCGCGGCCAGCGCTTCGCCCAGATCTCTCCTGTTGCCCGGCGAGGGGGGCACGGATTCCAAGTTTTCTGGACCCCGCGAAGCCTAAGCGCAGCGCACAGAGCAAGGGCCGCCGCCCCTGCCCCACCTGCCTAGCTAGCCTAGCGCAGAGCCAAGCCAGAGGACGGGCGAGGCGGCACAGGGCACGGAGGGGACCCAGAGCCCCGCTCTCAGTGACCCACGGCGCAGCCACCCGAGGCTTCCCAGTTCTGCCCTCCCCCCTCCCCCCTTCCCTCCTCCCTGCCCTCCGCGCTCACCTTTACCGCGAGGCGGTGGATGGAGAGCAGAGCTGGCTGGGGCGCGGCGCGCAGTGAGTGGCACTGGACTTCCCGAGGCTGGGGGTTTTCAGGCAGATCCCGCCTCGGCCAAGGGGCGGACCTGGGGCGGGGCGACGGGAGAGGACTTAAAGGCACAGGGCAGGGAAGGCAGCGGGGAGCTATGTTGAGTTCTGGGACTTTTAGGAGGTACCCCCTTCAGATTCCGTTAGCAACCCCAGAGATTTGGAGCTAGCTGGGAAACTTCGGGGCCGAGTGATTAAATATTGGGTATAAGTCCTGCCACTCCTTACGTGTACGTATCGATAAGTGGAATAGATAGGGAAAGTGAGGCACACTCCAAGACAACCCTCTCTTCCTCCTCCCCCTCCATTATGCAGAATGGGGATAGAAATAAGGTCTGATTGGGAAGAAGATAATAAAATCATGGACTTTGGAATGGTCAGGGACCTTAGAAATCCAGTCCTGATAAAAGAGGAGGTCATGGAAATCAGAGAAGTCAATTGCTCAAGGTAGTGACAGTGAAGAAAAAAGTCCAGGGCCTTTCATTTCAGTGTGTTCCCTTCTGCAAAAAGCTTTTTCCCGACCCCTTTTAATACTAGCGCCTCTGTTCCAAGGTTATCTCCGATTTATCCTGCATATATCTCATTGGCACGATTGTCTTGATGTAATCTCCCCTATTAGACATCTCCTTGAAGGCAGGGCCTGTTTTTCCCTTTGTGTTCCAAGCCTTTTAGCACAATACATGGTACAGGATAAGTGCTTAATAATGCTTGTTGATTTTATTTCTGCACTATCCCAACTCCTGGCTCTTCAGGCCAAGGACTCGATCCTATTCTGTTTGCTTGGCCTGCCCTGCCCTGCTCTGCCACCTTCTTCAAGCCTGGACGGGTGGTAACAGAGTGAGGTCACTCTCTCCTCCCTGGGGCCCCAGAGGCAGAGGTAGGGCTGGCTTCTGGGAGCTCAGGACTGACCTTCCTCTCCCACTTTCCATCACTTTTTTTCATTTCAGTTATTACTCCTTAGCACATTTGCAGGATGGAGGAAAGTGGGTTGTGGCAGGGAGGTCTCCTCAGAGGGGACTCAGAAGGGACTCAGCCTTCTTAGGCAGAGAGGCGAGGCTGGAACTGAGAGTGAAGGAGACAGAAGTTCCTTCAGGGATCACCCTTTCAGCACAGCTTTGGGTCTGGCCCCTTGCTGCAGAGGGATTCATGTTGCAATTTTGGGGATTCCCATCCCTACCAGTCATGGTCCTATTCCCTTCCCCACCTCTCCCTCCTTCAGCTTCAAAACCAGGCACAACACACAAGAAAAGTATTCTTAGTCTCTCTTTAATTGCTTGTAAAAACTTTTCCCATGCCTCACTCACACAGAAGAGGCAAGGGCAGACCCTGAGATCTCTGTAGCTATCTCTTCCCTCTCTGCCCTGGGAGGGAAGAGAGGTCCCTCTGGGGAAACCCAATTCAACCTAAGGGAGATAGTGCTACCCACATCCTCCCCCCTACACAGCAAGTGTCCGTGCCTGGGTACCAACGGGTATTATCAATGTCCCCAGTATCCCTGCAGCTGTCCCTGTTCAACTCTGCCCACAGGTCCTTGTCCCACCACCACCAAGCATTCATAGCAATGTGGCTTGCTCAGGGTGGCTGATAGGGTCCCGGCGAGCAGGCAACCGTGCCCGGGTAGCATCACGGCGACGTCGGAAGGCCAAGAATTCCTCACGGAGGGCAGCACAGCGTTCCTCTGGCCCAGGGGGTTGGGCAGCACCCCAGGCGCACTCCTCTGGTTCCTTGGAGCCTGTGAAAGCATGAAGCAGGGGAGCAAGAGATAGAAAGATTTTGAAGGAACAGATTTAGAGGATACAAAAGCTTCAGGGGACAAGCTGAGTGACGGACATGGAAGAGAAAGTGCCTAAGCCAACCTCCCTTGTGAGAGTAAGATAGGGAATATCCTATTATCCCAGAACAGAGAGACTAGGGGTACAAGTGCAAACTAAACTTTGGCTAGGAGTGAAGAACAAGCAGGCCCCAAGCTGAATCCAGGGCTGGAGAGGTAGGAAGCAAAAATCATGGAGCAGACAGATGCCCAGGGAGCTAAGCTGGGAAGGATGAAGAGGCCAGGACCTGATCCCCTGCCCTGGGGTCTCACGCACCCAGTTTCAGTTCTGGCTGGCCCCGGGGGGCACCACCCCTCTGCCCCAGCTGCAATGATTCAAGCAGTTCCAAGTCTCCAGGAAGCTCAGAGTCCCACTCATAGTTTTCATCCACTGAAGTGTTCCTCCTGTAAGCATATGATTGTGTATGTGTTGGTTATGGAGCAGAAAAGTTCAGGACAGTATGTGCCCCCTCACCTGGAAATGGCTATGGAAGGTGCCCTCAGCCTCGGAGGAATGCCCACAATCAGAGATTAGCCACTACTTCAGAGAACCCTAAGGAGAGGGGTGAATCAAGTTTTTGATACAAGGAAGAAATAGTGAGGACAAAGAGAAAAGGGAGGGCAACAGAAAAGGAAGAGATCAGGGATTGGGACCCTGGGTTGGGAAGAAACATCCTCACCTCTTACTGACAGTCAGCACATGTTCTCTCCGAGGCCACCTCTCCAGACCAATTCCTCCACTGGCCCAACTGCTAGTGTCCCCTGAGGGGGGACTGAGGTAGCTGCCCCCAAGAGAGGGGGCCAGTGAGGGTGGGCGAAAAAAGGAGGCACTGCCCCTCCCACTGCTCTGACTGGTGAGGCTGCCTCTGGGCACAGGGAGGGGAGGCCCAGGCAACCCCCTCTCCCGAAATGTCCAGTCTGCCAAAGCAGTGTAGGATGACTCAGAGCCTGGCCTGCTGACCCTGCTCCCAGGCAGAACCGCCTTAGGGAGGCCTAATGGGGAGCCCAAAGGTCGAGAGAGGGTTGTCTCAGGGCCTGGCCGGGTGTCCATGTAGTCAAGAGGTGGGGCAGGACTGGGTTCTTCAGTAGGGGGCCAGTCCCCATCAACGTTCATCTCCCGGAAAAAGGGGAGACTCAAATACTGGAGCAGGGGGCCAGGGGCTGGTAGAGGGCTAGGCGGTGGGCCCACAGGACTGATATCAGCAATGTAAAGGGGCTGGGCCACTCCACTGGGACTGCTATTGCTACAGTCACGTGAGTGAGCCTGGCGATGGCCTGTGCTTTGGGGCTCTTCTTGGATCTGGGTCAGTGAAACCTGGGGGGACCCAGCACCTTGTCCCATCACGAATCGCCCATCAGGGCCTCGGCAGATCGGTTCTAGGGGCAGTGGGTTAGGCAGGAGCTGGGCGGGAGGACTGGGGAGCTGGCTGGTCTCCCCCCACAGCAGGCTTTGTCGAAGGCTGAGAGATGGGGACTCCTGGAGTTTCAGCTTCACCACACTGTCAGGGCTGCCCGAGCCTGGAGCAGAACTGGAGAGGGGCAGGGCATCAGTGCCCATGTCAGCTTGGAGTGGGGCACAGGACAATTCTAACCACCCGGGAGCCACAGATGGGAAGACAATGCCAAGGAGATGAAGGCGGGAGGCAAAGCCAGTGTCTACACAGGGGTTCTTAACCATTTTTGTCATGAGCCTCTGTGGTAGTCTGGTGAAGCCTATGTGTTTTTAAATACACAAAATAAAACACATAGACCACAAAGGAAACCAATTCTATTGGAATTGTTGTAGTTTTTTTTTTTTAAGTTCATGGACTCCAAGTTAAGAACCCCTGGTTTAAAGGAAAGAGAAGACCAGTCTAGGGAGAGTGGTAAGCCTGGGCCCTGACTGGCACAATGACCCTGGCCTGTGGGAAGGCTAAAGGTGGAGGTTCCCTTCTTCAGGCCCCCCATTTGATCTGCTCCAAACTGCTTCCACCCCGGTCAAGCCCCACCCACCCCCAAGGCCCCACCACCTGCTTCCCCACCTAAGGTGAAGGAGAATAAAGGAAGTAGCAGAGCCCAGGGCACAGCAGGTTCAAAGGACTAGGGAATGGAAGAACTTACTTGGGAGGTGACTTCCTTGGGGGGGAGAAGATGAGTGGTAGATCTGGAAGGGTGTGAGAACAGGGGGATGATGACAGCAATGGAGAGAGGACTCTGGTCTTTTGCTTACTCCATGCTCCAGGCCCTGGGACAGGCTCCTCCTACCCACCCCACAGAGCCCCCAGCCCCAACATGGGGAGCTCCAAAAGTCATCTAGAGGGAGTGGGAAGGAAAAGGGGCTGGGGCAGGGCACTGTGATTGGGGCATGGCACAGGACCGTGAGGGTAAAGACAGGTTGTTCATTACCAGTAAGTACGGACATGGAGTAGAAATACAGGCCATGGATGGGGCCTAAAGGGAGAATGGGAATTATACTAGGGGAAACAAGCTAGGAGAATGGGAGCTGTCCTGGGGCTTGGAAGTTGGGGCTGAGGGTGAGACCAGATGAGGAGGTAGGGTTTGGTGGGGCTGGGGCTTCTGGAGATGAAGAAGAGGGCCTAGGTGAGAGGATAGGTGAGGCTGGGATACATCCCCCCTCAGGTGTGGTACAAGTGAAAAGCTGAGGTCTAAGTGGGTAGCAGTGGGATAGAGCCTACCTCGGTGGCGTTTTCGGAGTCTGGCAGCCCGCCGTCTATTCATGGCACAGGCAGCCACTGTGCTGATGAGAATGGCTACGCTCAGGAAGCAGACACCACCTACCACACCAGCCAGCACAGGCTGGGGCAGCAGGCCAGGAAGCTGTGTTCGGGAAGGGTACACCTCCATGCCTGAGTGTGGAAGTGGGGAAAGAAATCAGTATAGGGGAGCTGAGGTAAACAGAGTGACCCCAGAGACTCTGAGGGCCCACCATTCCCAAAGGTACAGAGGTTCCACTTCTCTTTCAACCCCAGCATAGACCCACCCTAGGCCTCACCAGTTGTGGAGATGTTGGCCACGTTGCTGGGGTCACTGATGTAGCTGCCAGCAAAAGCCACAAGACGAAACTCATAGAAGGAATCCTAAGTTGGAGCAAGAGGGTTGGGGAGGGGAAGGGGTACAGGATACAGCTCAGTGTCCCATGTAGAGCAGGCACACAATAAAATGTGTTTTTGAAGGTGATGGGGAGAAGGAAACAGTGAATAAGGAGCAAAAGAGTCACCTGGGAAATGATGTCAAAGGCCACAGGAGGAAAACTCTCAGAAGAAAACTAATCCTCACCTACCTTCCCATCCTGGAGAAACCATTACTCTAGGGCCCACTCTCCCAACTTTTGACTTCCCAGCCCAGACCTTCCCAAAGGGTCCCAGCCATGCTCATTTCACTCCAGACCCAGCTCCCTCTCTCTGATTGCTCCACCCCCTTGACTACAGGTTATATAGCCTCCCATGCCCCTCTCCTCCAGCCCTTCTCCCTACTCCTAGCTCCTCTTTATCAGTAGAGACTGTCTTATTTGCTTATATTTGTATTCCTAGCATTTAGCAGTGCCTGGAACACTCATGCACTTGCCTGCGCTCTCTTCCTCTCTCCCTCTATCTTTCTCTCTCTGTCTCTCTCTCTCTCTGTCTCTGTCTCTCTCTCTCTCTCTCTCTCTCTCTCTCTCTCTCTCTCTCTCTCTCTCTCTCTCTCTCTCTCTCTCTGTCTCCCCATTCCCTCCATGCCCACCAGCATTTCTCTCCTACCTTGATGAGCCCAGGCACCAGCAGCTGAGTGTCAGCTCCATTGATGGCCCTGTCCAGCACCTCCCAGCCATGGGAGCCATGCCGCCCTTCCAGGGCATAACTGGCCAATGTTTCAGGAGCCAGCAAGGGAGGCTCCCAGTGCAGCAGCACACCCCTCGGGGTCCTCACTGCCATGAGTCCCCGAGGTGGGGACAGGGGTAGTTGGGATTTCGTAGCATGTGACATAGGGACCACCTGGGTGGTTGGGACTCCTGCTAGGAACAGCAGACACTTAGGACAGAGGTTGCTTCATTTCCCCCAAACCTTTCTACTTCTTCCTCAGTCCTCCAGTTCCCCAGCACTCATCTGTTCTCCTTCTCAAAACACGTCTCTACCTTATAGTAATCCTTCTGTAATTCCCAAGCATTTGTTCTCTTTTCTGCATCAACATTCCACTTCCTCAATCTCTCTTCAGTCCCTAACATTTACCCTCCACATCACTGTAAACCATGCAAGTCAACAACTCCCCTCTCCATTCTTCCCCTCCCCATTCCCAAGTTCCCAAACACCTCTTTCTCCCTTCTCAATTCTTCATTCCTGTTCCCACCCAAGTCCCTCTTAAACCCCTCTCACATCCCTGCCCCTAGCTTTGCCCTCCCCCAACTTTATCTTGATAGCTCTTAGGATGAGAAGTCTCACCATCTGGAGAAGACAAGATGATCTCACTGAAAGGGCCACTCCCTAGCTTGTTCTGGGCCAGGACACTGAATTGGTAGCTGATATGGGGTTGCAGACCTGCTACCACTAGGTGGGCAGCACCTGCAGGCACTGGCAGGGATATCCAGTCATGGTGGGCACGGTCGAGACGCTTGGCCCTGTGGAAATTAAAGGCAAAGAGGCTAATGAACTGGAGAGGTTTGGGGCACAGAGGAGTGAGATAACTTGGCTTCCTATAAGTATTATCCAGAATTTTCTAAGATAGGGGGAGGGGTGAAGAGAAAAACTAGGAGGTATGTGGCAAGTCCTTGAGAGCCTTCAGATCCTAGGACGAACAAGTAGTCTATGTCTTCCTGTCCCCTCGGCCACCCCTTCTGCATTTGTCCTCCTGTCTTCTAGGGGTTGGCTCCTGATCTCACTCACCTGGGAACTGAGACTAACCCATCATTGGAACCCAAAGCCTAGAACTGATCCAGACCAAGTTCTCACACTTTTGTTTATGTAGGTTATATCTATTGATATTTACCATATTAGAAACTAAAACATCTTGGTATTACTACAAAAATAGTTTTGACCTTGTGGACCTTCTGAAAGAGTCTTGGGGATCCCCAGGAGTCCCTGAGAACTGCTGTTATAGACAGAAAACCACTGGGACAGAGAGATAAGAGATTTGGAGAAGAGGCTAGGGAGTGGAGAAGGGATAAGAAGGCAGACAGTGGGATTGAGGTAGTTAAGGAAAAGAGAAAAGCCTCAAGGAACTGGCCAGGAAGAAGAGGAGGGTAGGGGAATACTCACAGAGGGGTATACCACACACTGAATCTCTGCAAGTAGCCACCATCGAAACCAGGCTCCCAGGAGACATTGGCCCCCTCAGGTAAGGACAGCACAGACACATTGGTTACAGCATGGGGACTGGTACCTTGTTAGGGAGACAGAAGTAGGGTAAGGTTAGGGTTAGGGGATTGGGAAAGAGATAGGGCAGGGTCTTCGTGGAGGCCCGAGTCCTCTAACCTGAGGCCCTTCTATGTCTGAGCCCCGTTCCATGCTCCTCCATCATCCTCAAACCTTATGCCTCTGGAGCCAAGTTCCTCATGTCCGGAATCCCCATTTGTCCCACCCCATGCTCCCTGCCCCAAACCCTGACCCCTGGACACTGACCTAACACGTAGACATTAGTAGTGGTTGCTACACGAGCCACAACATTGCTGGCACTGCACTCCCAGCGCCCATGGGCTTCCTTGCTCAGTGGCCGCAGGACCAGGCTGCTATTACTATCCACCTGGGCCTCGCCCCGTAGGCCTCGGTCCACCTGCAGAAGAACCATCTGTCACTCCTAATGACAAAGTACCATACCCTTTATCCAAGGCACCCCTCATCCTCCCTAACACTACTCCACCCCATGACTGAGAATGGGATCCCAGAATTCCCTGCCTCCCCCTCAGAAGAGGCATTTGTTTTTTTTTTTCCCGCCAGATGCCTGGGGATGAAAGAGTAGGAGGTAAATGAATGCTGAGTACTATGGGGCCCAGGTCTGGGTGTCTCACCTTAGACCAGGTGATGGTGGGGGTTGGGTCCCCATGGGCTGAGCAAGGGATGAGCAATTCCCTCCCCACCTCCTGGAAGTACTCTTTCTTTGGTTGTTTAATGAAAGCTGGAGGAGCCTGAAATGTAGATCGAGGTTTGAAGGGTAGAAAGACAGAGTGAGGGTTCCAGTGGTACCCCATCGCCTACCCTTGTGGGCCATCTCCAATCATCCTTAACTATGTCTTGCCACTGGACCCAGATGGCTCTGGAGGAGAAAGTGAGGCTAGTGACTTTGCACAGCCCTGCCTCACTTAAATCCAGTTCACTTGCATGTCATGGCATCACCTTCCCGATGTCATTATCCTCTTGGAGAACGAAGGACACACATCAACAACAAACACCAATCTCCTACCCCAACTCACTCTTAACATGCACGCCTGTCTTATGTGCCTGAGGGTTGGCCTCTCCCACCACTTAGCTCTCTCATTTTCCCTGTTCCTCTCCACTAGCTTCTCTAATTTTTCTGACTCTCCATGACTTCAGCTGAGGTGGAAGGAAATCTGGGAAGGTAGGTTATTTCTAGGGAAGTAGATGACCCCCTGTGATAGACAGTCAATGGAGGGGACTGGACTGCTACAGAAGAGACTGAAGTGCTTGCATCAGGTCAGGAGGATCAAGAGAGAACAGATCTCTAATTCTTCATTTGGTAGCCTCACAGCCAGCTTCCCATTCCACAAATCCAGATGGGTAGGGAGAATGGCTTGCATCATCCTTCCTACCCTTGCCAGACTGATTTACCTAATCCATAAATCAAGTCATATCATGACTGCTCCAAATTCTTTCATGACTCCCTACATACAAAGGAAAGTTCATTAACCTGAGTCTGGCATTCAAGTCTTTCCACAACCTAGCACTACTCTTATCTGAGGCAGCTGGTGGTGAAGCGGGACCTTAAGACCTGAGTTCAAATTTGGCCTCACACACTTACTAGTTGTGTGACCCTGGGCAAATCACCTAACTGCTTAGGTCTGCCTCAGTTTCCTCAGCGGTAAAGTGAGAATAATGTCATCACCTACCTTGCAAGGGTTATTGTAAGGCTCAAATGAGGTAATATTTTTAAAGCACTTAGCACAGTGCCTGGCACAGAGCAGGTGCTACAGTACCCCTCTCCCTCCATACACTTTAGCCAAACCAGACTATTCTCTGTCCCCAAATATACTTTGTGTTTTCTCACCTCCTTGCCTTTGCTCATTATGTTCCCAATTCCAGAATGTCCTTATTTCCCTTCAACTGTTCAATTTCTCCCCAGCATTTGAAGCCAAGACTATCATCTCCCTTTTGGGTGGGGCTGTTTAATTTTCGTCTTTGTATAAGATGTACGTACATACGAGGGTACATAGAAACATTCAGTGAATGTCCATTCCATTGGAAGGCCGTTGAACTGAAGTGAATTAAAGCTATCTCCACAAAAGTCCCCCAAAGGCCTCCTCCCCGTAGGAGCCTTCTGCCTTAAAGCTCACACAGTTCTTTATTTTGCCGCTCTCTGATACCATTAGACATCCTTGTGTATCTAGTGCTGCAGACTTTACTCTCCTATTCGATCACAAACTCCATGAAGGCAGGGAGCATCCCTTTTGAAGCTGCGCTTCCTTAAGTGTCCAGCACAGTGCTGGGCACAGAATGGACACTGTTCCTGTCCCTTCCCCCCTTTATCTCCCCAGTTCGTGTTGATGTTAACACTAGGAGTTAGCACTAACTCTGGGCTGGGAAACCCAGCATCGGAGAGTTTGTGCCATGGCTGCCTCTGGAGAAGGAGAGGCTGGGGGCTGGCCATGGACAGAAGAGGCCCAGGATCTTCACTCACCTTGAGCAGCACTCGGGTTGGGGAGGAGGGTCCAGCTGTGCCATGGCTGTTGTAGGGAGTGCAGGTGTATTCTCCTAAGGCATCCTCATTCCCCAGGGCAATGACCAATGAGCCATCTGAAGCCTGAGACCAGCCTGGGAACTGAGGATGGGACCAAGGCAATCATAGAATGGCAGAGATTGAAGGAGATGTTACAAGTCAGCAAGTCTACATCCCCTCCTATTTTTAGAGATGAGGAAACAAAGGCCCTGAGTCCCCCACCCCAAACCTCCTCCTGATCCCATCTGGCTTCCATTGTGACCTTTCTCCCCACCTCCCCCAAACCATACCTTGTCCAGCTGCAAGGCCTGGCCATCTTTGGTCCAGTTGACAAAGAGTAGAGGGGGATTGGCACGAGTGGGACATCGTATTACTCCCTGCATGCCCACAGGCAAGGGTGTCTCTGGGGGCATTGCTGTCACCTGGGCAGGGTCTGAAGGGAAGCAGGCAATAAAGAGGGGGAAAAGACATATGGACCAGAGTAGCCTATGCCACTGAAGGGTGGTGAGAAAGAAAGGGTAGTGATAGGAAGGTGGAGATGTGAAGCAGGTGATAATGGACTGGGTAATGATGAGAAAAAAAGCTTTAGAAGGACAGACTAGAACCACAGGGGACAGAGATCTCTGAGCTAGGAGACAGTCTTACACAGCACAGTGAGGTAGGCAGATGCTGAGGGTGGGTGGCGAAGGCCATTGCTTGGCACACAGGTGTACCGTCCAGCATCATCAGGCTGGGTAGCCTGCAGCCAGAGGCTCCCATCCACCAGGATCCGAACTCGGGGCTGCAGGCGGCTGCAAGGGAATATGTGTGGAGAATGTGTAAAGGAATCTTGGAGCAGGTAGGAGAATATGCACTTGTAGCTGGACCTCAGACCACCCTCCATGAGTTTTATTTTCTCATGTGAGTTTCTTCCCACTTATACCTTGGAAGCCAGGTAGGGACTGCTAGCAGAAGAAAAAAATTCCCCATTCTTTACCTCTGGTGAACAAGGGGGATAAAACGGACCTCTATATCCAGTCCAGGAAAATGGATAGATAGGGAGAGGATGGTAAATCTGGGGCTGACAGCAGCAAAGAGAGAGGGGCCACTATACTATCAGCTCTGAGGTGCAGAGAAAAGGCAAACTGTTTCTCAGGGAGGCCTGGTTCTCCGGATTGATTGCACCAGCCCTCCCTTGCTTATTTGAGATCATTTTCTTAGAGAGGTTAGGTTATCAGGACTCCTGTCCCACCCAGAAGGGGCTCCCCTCCATTCATCTCCTTGCCCCACCCCAAACTTCCCTGTGGTCTGTTTCCCTTCTGGGAGAGCAGCAGTTCCCTTAGTCCTCCCTGGGTCCCACCTGATGTGGAAGACATTGGTGCTTCCCTGGTACCAGCTGTAGGTGAGGTTGGCAGGGTGAGCCTGAGCCTGGCAGGCCAAGGAGGCATCCTGGGAGGCATTAACTGTGCTATTTTCAGGGGGCACCACGATGATTGGAGGTCCTGTGGGGGAAGCACATCAAAGGGGACTCTACTATACTGATCTCAGAACCACAGAAGAGAGAACACTCTGCCTGTTCCTTTCCCCATCTCTACCTTCATCCGCTTGACCCTCTCTCTCAGACAAATTACAATTGTTTGTTATGGAGAAAGTAGAGCACCAGACCCACAGAATATCTCCACTTGGAATATTATGCATGATCACAATTTTCTCTGCAAAACCAGCTCCCCTTCCTAACTCTCCCATTTTCATCAGGGAGAAGGAAGAAGGGAGGATGGATGGCAAAGGGCATTGCTTGACCAACACACAAGCATAGCCCTTGGGCATCCTGAGGCTGATCAATGAGAGGTTCCCATCAAGCCATACATGAACTCAGGGCTACTCTAGGCTTTCTCCTAAGCCCCAGACTACCAAGCTTGGGGTCATCTTTGACCCTTCCCTCTTCTTCAGTCCAGACAGCCATTCTAAATCTTCTTGTTTCTTCCTTCAAAATGTCTTTCAGATTCTCCTTTTATTTTCCATTCCTACTTCCCTTGTTCCCACCAACTTACTCCAAGATTACTTCAGAAGCCTTCTAGATGGTCTAGCTACAGCCTCTCCCTCACCCTCAATCCTCATGCATTAACCCTAATTATGAATGTACCATGGCTCCCATCTTCCTTAAGAGCATAGGAGATAAAAATGGAAGAAACTTTAGAGTATATGATTCAATTCAACAAACATCCATTAAGTATCCACTATGATCTAGACGCTGTGCTAGGTGCTAGAATCCTAGGCTTTGATCTAGAAGAAATCTAGGCTATCTAGTCCAATCCTTGCATTTTATAGGACAAGGAAACCAAAACCTTAAACATTGAGTGACTAGCCCATGGTCACATAGGTGGCAGAGTTGAGGTCTCGAATCCTCTGGTTACAAACTCATGGATGTTTCTATTTCATCAAAATGTGTCCTAGATACCTCCTAGTTCATTGAGTGCAACTGCACTTTATGTATGAAGAAACTGAGGCCAAGAGAGGGTAAATATTTCGATGGCATCAAGGCTGAACACCTCCGCTGGGCTCTCAAGTGGAAAGCACTAGGCAGTGCTGTGGCCACAGTGCTGGCTTAGGAGTCTGGAAGTCCTGAGTTTGAATCCTAGCTGTGTGACCCTGCGTAAGTCATTTAACCTCTCTCGGCCCCAGTTTCCTCATCTGTTAAAACAAAGGTGATAATAATAGCTCCTACCTCCTAGGGTTGTTGTAAGGTTCGAATAAGATAACACATGTAAAGTGCTTTGTATACCTTAAAGCACTATAAAAATGCTATTATTATAACTTTTCAAGATATTCCATAATATAAATCACAGGATGTTAGGAGTGGAGGACACTTCAGAGGCCATCTAATCAAATCTATACCTGACCAAGAAACCTTTCTGAGGCAGCTACATGGTACAGTGGATAGACTGCTGGGCCTAGGGTCAGGAAGACAAGTTCAAATCCAGCCTTAGACGTCTACTAGCTGTATAACCATGGGCAAGTCATGTAACCTGTCTGTCTCAATTTTCTAAACAGTGTAATGGAATAACAAAACCTTGCAGCCTTGTTTCAAGGATCAGATGAGATATTTGTAAAGTGCTTGGCACAACGCCTCACTCATGGTACGTGTTTAATAAATCCCTCCTTGCAAAACAATGCTGAAAAGTAATCATCAGGCCTGTGGAGCCAATCTTATTC
The DNA here is from genome assembly GCA_028646595.1 of Phalanger gymnotis. Taxonomy (NCBI): domain Eukaryota; kingdom Metazoa; phylum Chordata; class Mammalia; order Diprotodontia; family Phalangeridae; genus Phalanger; species Phalanger gymnotis. The sequence goes on from CM053626.1 coordinate 213,230,738, forward strand.
CTTTCCCTAACACACAACTCCACTCCATTCCAATCTGGTCTTTTCATTATCTTTCTGCACACAAAATGCTCATTCATTCATTTGTGCTTTCATTCATGCCCGTCTGCCTACTTGGAATTCCTTACCTCCTCCTCTTCTCTACCTATCTAAATCCAACTCATCCTCCATTTCCCAGATAAAGTCCCACCACTTCACGAAGCCATCCTTCCTCCTGAGATGTCCTGATGGCCAATGCTTTCCCATTCTAACACTTGGTTCTGGAATGGCTTTATGTGTGCTAGTACACTCCAATTCAATTGCAAGTTACTTAAGGGTGGGGTACTTGAATGTTCCCTGGGTCTGAAGCCAGAGAACCCAGCTTTGTTGCTATCAGGAGTGACCTTATTTAACTTCCCTGGGACTTGTTTCTTTGTCTATAAAACAAAGAGGTGAGACTAGATAATCTCAAAGGTCTCATCCGGCTCTAAATCCTGGGATCTTGGGCTGTTGCTTCTTTGTTTCTTCTACAACAAATGTAACATCATTGGAAACATAGCTAAAGCTCAGTAATTACGTGGGGATCAGTCGATGCCCCTGGAACCAAGATGCTGTTTTAGGGTAATAGCTCAGCCCCGATTTCTCTCTTTTCTTGACTCCCTCAGTTGTTAATGTTTTCTCCATCCTCAAATTAACTTATATTTACTTACTTCTCTATGGGTGATATTTTCCCCTATAGACCAGGAATTGCTTGAGAACAGGAACAGTTTCCTTTTGGTGTTTGTATTCCCAATATTTAGCACAGCGCTTTGCACATAGTGAGCAAATTCTTCAGATTAGAATTGAATCTGATGTTAAGAATGGAGAAATAAGAGGACAGAGCTGGTGTCTGAAGCCCAAGGCTTCTTGGGTCAAAAGCAGTACTGAGAAGAGGGGTGGGGACATGAAGGTAAGTAGAGTAGAGATGACTTATTCTGTCAATAAAAGCAAGAAGAGATACAGGATGGTAACTTGGCAAGACGGCAGGGCTAGATAAAAGTTTTGAAAGGATGTGGGAGACCTTGGCGTGTTAATAGGCAGCAGAAAAGGAGCCATTATTTAGAGAGGGATTGAAGACAGTGGCAGGGGGATGATAGAAGGGCCAACCTTCCGAGAGACAGGAGAGGGTGGGATCAGGGCACAGAGGGGTCGGCTCCCCAGTCCTTTGTGTTCTTCCTAGGGGAGTAAATGGATTTGGTTTCCCAGTCCTTACCCCTCCCTCTCCCAGCTCCTACCACATCATCTCTTTTCCTTTGTTCCTGAGCACTCTCAACCCTACTGCTTACCATGCACCAGGAGGTGGGTAGCATGTGTGGCACTGCCTTCAGTGCTGGAGGCATGGCACGTATAGATTCCAGCACTGGACTGCTCCACTCTTCCAATCCTAAGGGTTCCATTCTGTACCTGGTGGGGAAGAATGGGAGAGGGAGGGACAGAACTCAGTTTCAGTCTCCAGCACAGTCCTGTGCTACCAGAGATGACCAGTAGAGGGCAGCAGAACCCCAAGAACAGAGAGACTATGGCCATGGCACTTAGTTCCAGGAATAGATCAAGCCAGACTGCCTCCCACTTCCTGCTACAGGGAGGGGTAGCCACAGTCCTCTTCACCCTCCCTGCCCATTGCTCTGCCCGAATTCTATATCCCTTACCCAATTTCCTTCCCTTGCCACCCTCCTTGCTTCATACCTGTACCTGGCCCTGGCCCTGGCCCAAGTCCCGCCCATCACGCTTCCAGGCCACACGAGGCTGGGGGCTGCCACTGGCGGCACAGTGCAGGGTCACAGGCTCCCACTCCCAGACCTCTAACACTGGTGGGGGAGTCTCCAGGAATCTGGGAGGGGCTGTTGACAAAGAGTTTGTAAGAGGGCACAAGGCTCTGCCCAGTCAATCAGTGGGCAGAAGAAGGAGGGTTTGTATCTTGGGTGAGTTAGCAGAATCATCCCTTGGCCCTGTTGCTGACCCAGGAAGCATCAAGGACCCTGGGTCAATTCTCCCCAACGGGGGCGGCGAGGAGACACACAGACAGACATTGAAAACATAAGTATAATCTCCAGCATGAAGCAGACTCTCCCTACAGTTAATTACATTGGATCCATAGCACAGATTTAGAGCATGAAGGGACCTTAAAGGTCACTGAGTCCAAGGCCCTGATTTTACCAATGAGAAAACATAGGCCAAGATTAAGTGACTTGCCCATGGGAGGAAGGATTTGACCTCGGTTCTTCTGGACTCAGCCCTGTCTTCATTATAACCACCATGACTCTCATCACAGTGACCCTATCCACAGCTGCTCCTCCCTACCAGCCCAGGCAATCCATGGCCCAGGGCCATAATTGATGGGTGGAGCTGTCATTGAAAGTCAGGCCAGGATTAGTGGGATCAACAGGCTGGATGCACCCACACCCTCCCCCATATCAGACTTGTTTGGAGTTGCAGGGGAGTGAGTTGGGCCTTTTTGGGGTAGCAGGGAAGAAGGAAGGCAGTATAGCATAACTGAGAGAGTGCTAGTCCTCCCTCCAAAGTAGCTGGGTGAGCCTGGGCAAGTCATATAGTCTGCACTTCAGGTGTCTCATTTGCAAAATAAGGATAAAAACAGCCTCCCTACTTTGTTTTGAGGATTCAAAGGAGACAACGTGCCGATGCACTTTGCAAGAGGGTTAAGATCATACATGGATGGTACATAATACCCAAGGGAATCACAGAAGGAGGGCAGAGTAAAGAAGATGACTGGAGAAAAGATGGAGGGGAAGGGAAGAAAGGAGAGAATAGAACACAGAAATGGAAAAGGCTGTGGAATTGAACTGTACTTTAGATAGAAAGAATAACTTCTTCCCATTATGCCCTTTGAGCAGTTCCCACCTTTCAGCTCCCCTGGCCCCATATTTCCTTCAACCCTAGACTTCCCTCCTCCCCTTAACTACTTTGTTCCCCAGCTCGTACAGTTAACTGTGAGGTGCACCCAGGAGCCATTGGCAAAGTCATCTTCAGGGCTGGGCTGATCCAGGAAGAGCACACGGCATTCATACCAACCCTGGTCCTCTGTCTGAAGCCTTTCAATGAGTAAGGATGCCCCTTCCTGAAGCCGCACACGCCCTAGAAGAAGAAACACGGACATAAAGCATTGTTTTTATCATCTGAAAAACTCCTTATGGGCAACCTCCTGCCCCCTTGGATGTTGGGAATTCTGGCAGAGCATACTACCACAACTGCGAAAGGGGTCTGAAAAAGCTGTTCCCTTTGTCCAGCAACCCCACCTCTGTACCTCCTCCTTCACTCTCCTTCTCTCCCTTCTCCCCCTTGCTCCTGCCTCTACATCTGGGATCTACCCCCAAACAAAAGGAAACACTCCCTCCTGCTCCAACATAGATAGCCTAAGGGTAAGAAGGCAGATGAAAAGAGACATTAGCTCTTGGTTTCTTCCATCTTTTTGCAGGATTTATCCTCCTCACCCCTTACCCCAAAAGATATTCCACCTCTAAAGCCCTTCTTCAGGAATGTGAGGTATGGCTGAAACTGAGATACCATAGAGCTATTACCATCCCTTGTCATTCCCCCTCCCCCACTGACTCTGCCACCCACATCCACCCACCATGGGAATCAGGGCCCCTGTAACTCTAATAGAGCTGGTTGTCCTGGCTGGGGGCCAAGTTTCTCCAGCCAAAGCCCCTAATCTCCCAGAGCTATTATCAGAGGCCTAAGCGCCTTAGGGTGGCTAGAACCCAGGTCAGCCAGGCAAACAGGCTGGGAGCAAAATCAGAGGCCTTGTTACCTCAGAAAGCTCCTTTCCCCCTAGATGTTCATACCCTGGACTGATTTGAAGAATCACTGAGTCACAGAACGTCAAAGTTGGAAGGAACCTCATCGGTCATTTAATACAATCTATAAACTAACACTAACATAAGCCACAAGGGATCATCTAACCTCTGCTTAAAGACCTCCAAGGAAAGGGAAACACCCCCCCCCCACACACACACACACACAAACATATACACACACCTCTACTTCTGGACAGATCTGTTAAAGAAGGTTTCTGGTTTTGTTCCTGTTATCTAAATATGCCTTTCTGCAATTTCTAACTATTGTTCCTGGTTCTGTCCTATGGGGCTAAGTAGAAACGCCTAATGTCATCTCCGTGACAGCCCTCAAGATATCTGAAGATGGCTATCATCCCGGTTCCTACCACCCTGACAGTCCAGCTTCTCTTCCCTAGGCTAAACATGACCAGTCCCTTCAATGGATCCTCCTAGGGCACGGACTCAAGTGTTTTCAACATCCTGTTTGCCTTCTTCTGGGCTCTCAGAGTGCCCAATTCACAGAGTCGTACAGGCCTACAGACGTATAGCTCTATACAAACATATACCTCCACCCATATAAACACACAACCCCCACATCCACCCCCAGCACCAAGACACTGGGATTTATGGGAATTGTAGTGGAGAGACTAACATAAACCAACCTCCTAGACTCATTTCTCCTCCCTTCCGTCTTACAAAACCTTCCAGGTAGCTTTGTCGATTTCTCCAGGCATTCGTGCTCACTTGTACTTCCAGACTCTTGGTTAGGCCCTGGCTAACACTGGTCCTCGGTTCTAAGCATAGAATGCTTCCTGCTTTCCTTCTTTCAATTCAATAAGCATTAAACCATCAAACACCTAATTCAGACCAGGATGCTGTTTAGGTAATGGGGAGAGGATGATGGAAAAAAATTAACAGTCTCCTGACCTAAAGTAGCAACCAAGTTAGGAGAGGGCTAGACTAGACTTGTGACACAAATAAAAAGTTTTATGCCTCCCAATAAAAAAAAGACTCCCTGAGGGTAGGGACCAAAGCCTCTCTTTTGTCTTTGGATACTCAAGCCAAGCACAGTGTCAGGGTACTTGGGGTACAGTAACAGTGCTATGCTATTAAACACGTTGTTGTGATTTAGTCATTTAATCAGGTCTGACTCTTCATGACCCTGTGGATCATACTGTCCGGAAGATTTTCTTGGCAAAAATACTGAGCGATTTGTCATTTGCTTCTCCAGTGGATTAAGGCAAAAAGAAGTTAAGTGATTTGGCCAAGGTCACACCACTAGTAAGTAAATGAGGCCAGGTTTGAATTCAGGTCTTCCTGACTGCAGGCCGAGCCCTCCATCAGCCACAAAGGTGCCTCCTAGGCAGAAGCTAACTGACTTACCCAAAGTCACAGAGTAAGCATGTGAGGCTGAATTTTAACTCAGGTCTTCCTCATGCCTGGCTCAGCACTCTATCCACTGACTCATCTAGATGCCCCTATATTAAGCACATAGTATATACTTAATGCTCGAAAAACATAGTAGATGCCTAGACTAAGTTACAGATGTGCACATACCTTGGACCGTGGACTCACAACCCAATACACACGCACATACATAAAACTCAACTCCAACTTTTTAGTCCCTGCAATATCCCAATTCTCTCTATCTCTTTGAATTCCCAATGAACAAAAATCATACTTTGATCACATCCCTTAATACTTCAAATCTAAGCTAGTTCCACTGAAAGGAGGAACTACCCATATTAAGATACTTGATAGTAAAGTCCATATTAACATATTTATTCAAGTGGACTATGTCCCTTTGTAAATCACTCTCAGATGGGCCCTGAGTTGCACAGGTGTGACACTGAAGAATGGGTGGACCTGTTTAAAGGTTTTTCCATCCAATTCCCCTCCCAGGTGATAAGCCTTGCTCAGGCAAGTAAATATTTAACCACATGGCTACACCTCTGATTACTGAGTACTCTGGACATAGGTCCAGATAGATACCTAAGATACCATAGATACCTAAGAAAAACCAAAGACTTGCAATGAACTCCAGTTGATACAGATTCAAAGCCACCAAGGTAACCAGGTTGCTTCAGCAGATTTTAAGAGTGGTAATAGATGTCATGATAGTGACCCTGGGACACTGATGTGCCTTTTCATTTATCACAGATCAAATTGTGTTTCCTAATGTCTCAGTACAGAGCATGTTTTAATAGACCTTGGTGATTCCCACAGAATCTCTGTGGTGACTCTCAGTTAACCTGAATAGGTGATGTGGAACACCTGGCTATCCTGATATAGAGCAGAACAGATGATACTAGCCTCTACGGCCCACTCTGGGGGGCAGGGGTCCCCAGTGTGCCCTGTTCTTTGCTACAGATGATAAGATTGTTGGCAAGTCTGTCCTTCCTGGTTTGGGGCGGCACCTCAGGCAGACAGAGCTCTGTGCTAGTCATGAGAGCTGGAGACAATCCTTAACCTTGGAGAATGATGGGAGAGATAAGACCACAGAAACAGAGGAAGGAATATAGAAGAATCTAGTGCCAATTGTGTAGGTAAATAAATGTAGAGGGTATGAAGAATAAATAATGTACAGGGTATCCCTAAAGTCTGGACACATAGGAAAAAATGCATATTTTTAAGAAATGAATGAAATTTTCAACAACATTTCGTTTCATTGGAATATTAACAGACCTTAGCCCCTTGACTTCTTTTTCTGGAGTATGCTAAAGGAGAAGGTGTACTCAATGAAAATCGCAGATGCCATGCACTTCACTGAACGCATAAAGAGTGAATGTGCTAAAATGATGGCAATGTGGAGTAATTGCATTGAGTTCACGTGAATCTTGCAAAGCGCATCAGCCTTTGCATCACAAATGATGGAAATCATATTGGAGATGCTATTTGTTAATATTCCAATTAAATAAAATGTTGTCGAAAATTTCATTCATTTCATTTCTTGAAAATCTGCATTTTTGCCTCTGTGTCCAGACTTTAAGAACACCCTGTAGAGAGAGATGCAAGGGAAGCCAGGAAAGGCTTACTGGAAGAGGCAAAATTTTTGAAGGAGAGACACATGGAGTACAGAAGAGAAAGGCTGGGCATTCTAGGTGGGAGAGAATGGACAGAAGCATTTGAGCTTTCACGTTACCCAGGACAGAAAGAATGCACGGCCACTTCCTTAGCCTGGGATACTTCTGCAGCATTTCAGTTTTGAGTGTTTAGAGCCTGGCAATGCTAATTGGCACAGTAGATAGAGCACCAGGCCTGGAGTCAGGAAGACTCATCTTTGTGAGTTCAAATCCAGCCTCAGACACTTACTAGCTGTGTGAACTTAAGCAAGTCACTTAATCCTGTTTGCCTCAGTTTCCCTCCTCCTTGGAGACTTTCCCTTTTTTAAGTTTTATTTTGTCCCTCGTCTCCCATCCTCCAATATTTTGTAATTACTTTGTACATATTTTATACTTACAGAGAGGCAGCCTGAAGTAGTGGAGAGGGAGCTAACCTCAGAACCAAGAAGATCTGAGTGCAAGTTCTGTCTCTGACACATACTGACTGTGTGACTGAGCAAGTCACTTAACAACTCAGGGCTCAAGTAACTCTCTAAGATCCTGCATTTCAGAGCAGGTCCTTATTTATGTTAGTAGAAGGAATGTTCTCACTGGGAGTTCCCTATACCAATGAAACCATAAGTTTGGTACAAAACTTTTTTTTACCTATATTTACTTATTTGGGCACAATATTTCCAACCAATAGGATGCCAGCTCCTAGAAGGCCTTTTCTTCTTGTTCTTGTATATATGCCCAGTGATTAGCACAGCACCTGGCACTTGAAGGGTAGGATTAATAAATTATTTTTGAACTGAAGGAAAGAGAGCTGGTTCTGGGCTTTATTCCAGGAAACCTCCTTTATGGTGAGGACTAGGGTGAGTTCCTTCTTCCTTTCTCCCCGTCTTTTCCTACTCAGAAAAAAAACACATCACCCAGTGCTGGGTTACATGTTGTCCTGAATGCTTCAAATAGGAGGGTAGAAGGGGCAGGGAATGAATGGGACTGTAGTAAGTAGTGTGTCTGCACCAGCGGCAGCCAGACCTAGGCCAGTGAAATCAGGAATCCATTGAAGTACTGAAGTCTAGAGTAAGCTCAGATTGTTTCTTGCATGTAACTGTAAGTCTTCAAGGCCATGCCATCTATCTTCTGCTTTTCCTGTCCCGCTCTCCCCTCTTCCCCACTCCCCCCACTCACATCCATTGCTGCTAAGCATTCAACCCGTCTGTCAAATTAATGATATCTTCCAATTGAAAAACCATGTTCGAGTTTCCTTCCTTTAGGGTGGAAGGTATGGGGAGTCTCTCTGGCTTATCCCACCATAGCACTAAAAGTTCCTCTCCCTCTAACTCTCCTTAGCTGCCAGTCCTTCCTTCCCAGGCAAGGAAAATTCCAAAGTAGTTGACTCCATGGAACCCGGGCATCTAGGCCCTAACTCTTCCCTTTCTGACATCAAACTCTCCATCTTTCTTCTTCAGTATAGCATTAATCCCTCTCTCACTCACCCCCACTAAGTCCTAAACTGATTTCCCCAAAGATATGCCCTAAATCTCAGGTCCATCCTGCCCCACCCCCTACTGACTCCACTGCGTTCGTGCCTGTCTCCCCTACACTAGCCCAGAGGGTTTTTGACAAAACATCATTGTCCTAAACAACTTCCACCTCCTGTTGCTTGGCAACTCTGCGGTTGGGAGTCCCCACACAAAGGCAGGAGAGGCCCTGGGGGTAGGGAATGGGGGGGTGGGGTTAGGCAGGGAGTGGGGAGTGGTAGGCAGGGAATCAGGAGTAGGCAGGGAATGGGAGGTTGGCAGGTAATGGGTGGGTAGGCAGGGAGTGGGGGTGATAGATAAGAATGCCTTAATTGTGGTGTACTCAAGGGGTTAACAGGCACAGGTATCTATCTCTTACCTGTCTGACTTCCTAACCCAGCATACTGTCCAGCAACAACTTGTCTCTGGTAAGAGGGAGCCCCAAATTAGGGAATAGTACTTCCCTTATTCCCCATGCCTTTTCCCCAGAGACATCACCCCCAGGAGCCCTTAAGTACAATAAGGAGTAACAGAGAAAATGAGGCCAAGAAAGGCACAAAGCTTTTTTGGTAGGTAGGTTAAGAAACCGGGGCAATAGAGAGAGACAAAAAAGAGGGGAGACAGTGAGTGTTTGCTTGGCAATAGATCTCTGTTCACCCCTCCACCCCTGCAAGAAGCCCTAGGGGAAAATTATCTGTGTGGGAGACTGACAGCTAAAGGAGGTGAGGTGGGGTGGGGATGCAGGGTGAGGACTGGGAGAGTAGAAAGTTATGAGTTTCAGAGTTCCCTTAGGGAATCATTGGGGAAAGTATCTTTTCTCTTATCCCAAACTCCCTGCCCCCCACCACATTCTCCAGTGGGCAGGCAGCCCCACCTTTCTAATAGGAGAGGCTGCCCAGGCAGGTCCTTCTTACAGTTAGGGAGGCCCCACTGTCTTAGAGCTTGTATCTCCTCACAGACTCTAATCACCCTAGGCAGTGGAGCTGTTTTTATTCTAGTGGCCCTAATTGGAGCATCATTTGCATACACAGAGGGAGAGGGATCCTATGAAGTTGACCAGGCCCTTCCCCCAACTGGGCCTGTAGCCAACAACTGTCCTAGTTTGAAAAAAAAAACAGAAGTAAATCACTGGGTATCCCTCCCCTAGGTACCTGCCAGTCTCCTCCTCTCCCACTGGCACCTCCTCCACAAGTCTCAACCAATCCCACAACTCCCTCCAGGATTCAAATTAGAGAAAGGGGGTGGGCTCTCAGGGTCCCACTTCTGCCCCCTCAGTGGCCTCTTCTAGGTTTCTCCTTGGGAGGCTCAGCATGGAAAGACTTTGAGAATAGGGAGATAGAGGGATACCTTATTCAGAGGTTTGGGATTCTTTCGCCCTGAATACCACCATGATGGTCTAAACTCTGTCCTTTTCCAACACTGGTTCCTGAAACAACTTTTTCTTGATCCCCACCCTACCATGACACCCCATCCCACCTAGTTGTTGGCCCACAGCATCTCTGTGTAATTCTGCTTCAGACTCCATCACTGCCATCTCAAGGCTCCGGCTCTGGGGATGGGTGCCTTCAATTGTAGTGCACTCAAAGGGTTAATGGACAACAGTTGTCTCTTTCTTATCTGTTGTTGAAGAGCTAGGGGTTAAGTCAGGAGGAAGGAAAAAGTCTTTTCTTCCTTTGTATTACCCCTAAATTCAGAGATCAGAGCTTGCCCCTGGGCCCTGGCACCAGCCAAACAGAATTATGTCTCCAACTAGTGGATTAGAGGAAGCAGAGCCACCCAGGGAACTGAGGGGTGGAATAAAGGGCCTAGAAAGAGAGGGACAGCTTTGGGGTCCAGTACCCAACCCCACGGGCATGAAAGGGAAAGAAATACATCCTTCATCCAAGCCTCCTCCCTTGTGTAATCATTAGGTAACAGCTTCTAGAGGCCTTTCTCACCAGCTTAAGTGTAGTACTTCCTTCTCCTTCATTGTCAAGAAGGAACCCTAATATTGTGATAGAATGTACTAAGGCCTCCTGACATCTCTGAAATGAAGGGCTTGGATTACATGACCTCTTAATATCCCTTCCAGCTCGAAAAAATCCTCTTTTCTTCTGCATTCTAGCCTTGGGAAACTTCCCATGGGGAGACACAAGTTGGGGCCCTATGTCAGCTCTATGTATATCCTAAGGGTTGAGGAATCAGAGGATGGAGTCTGGAGAGGATAATTGGGTTTATGATAAATCTGAGAGGGTGAAGTAGAATCTGATAGGATTTCAGGATGGGGTTAGTTCAGAGGTTTGGGGTACAGGGCCCCAAAGGTAAATCTATTATCAACTTGATAAAAGTTAGGCATGGGAGTAAGGGATCAAAGGTTAGGCACTAGAACTGAGGGTCAGGGCAATGGGATGAGGGTTAGAGAGCATGATTAAGAAGCTAGGAAGTCCCAGCTCCTATCCTTATGACGTGGATGCCCCTGCTAAGGAATGGTTCTTACCCACGTAGTGAGGATCAACACGGGGGGAGTACAGCCCAAACTGGATGAAAATGGGAAGCAGGAAGCCAAAGCGCAACCACTCGATGACATGCAGGGGGGGTCTCCCCGTGGGGGGCAGTAGGTCACAGCTTAGCAAGGCATTCTCCCCAGTACGGCCCACCACTGTCACTGCCTCAGGTTTCACACGGCCTGTGGGAAGTGAGGGGAGAGAGGCAATGGGACCACAGTAAGGAGTACCTGTGTCAGGGTCGTACAGGTGACTTAGGGGTGAAGGCTTTAATTCAATCAAAGAAACATTTATTTTGGCCATCTCCTGACCCAGGTATAAACCCAAGGCCACACAGCCCTTCAGGACCCACTTTGGGCTAGGGGCTCTCTTTCTTCCCAAGCTGGCCCTTGCTGTATTTCTCACGTGTGTGCATGCATGTGCGTGTGTGCATGTGCACGTGTGTGTGCGCGTGCATGTGTGCGCATGTGTATGCGTGCGTGCGTGCGTGCGTGCGTGTAGTTCTGGGCTTTATGAGCCCTGGAAAGAGCTCACCGTCAGCCCCCTGACTGATGATCAGGCTGAGGGTGGCCAGGCCGAGGCACCAAATCATAGCACAGCTGTCCCACCCGGCCCCTCCTGTCCCCAAGGAGCCCTGACGGAGGGGCCGAGGGATGGGCCCTGGCTGAGGGGTGCTCTTCTCTGCTTTCCAGCAAACTCCTCAATTCCTCTGTGTAGCCACCAGGGAGATGTGACTCTGGCCAAATTTGCTCTTTGAGAGATCAGGGCCTTGGCCCAGGTGACTCCAGATGGGGATACTCTCTGGGGAACCAGTATCTGAAAGGAAGAAGAAAATGCAAAGCGGTAAAGCAAAGCATGTCAGTCAGAATATGTCAAGGGAGAACCTACTAGGCTAGAAAGAATATATAATGGGAATGATAGGCAGTATAGTAGGTGGTGCAAAGTTGAGGCCCTCAGGAATAGAAAAATAGAGACTCAAGTTCAAATGAAAAATTCTGAATCCCTAAGACCAGACTGGATAATCTGCTCCCCACCAAGTTTCCCAATAATATTTTTTATTCCTTGGTTTATTTGAGCCTCGCAACAACACAGTGAAAGTATTGTGGGGTTAATTCGATTCAATAAACCTATAGTAAATGCCTAGTGTGGGCTAGGCACTGGGGATATTAAGATGAAAAAATAACGAAAACGTCTCTTGCTTTCAAGAAGCTCACATTCTATTGGGGTTGGGGTGAGAATACAATGGGTATGAAGCTAAGTATATATATAGTATAAAGTAAAGGGCAATGTGTCTCTTGCTTTCAAGAAGCTCACATTCTATTGGGGTTGGGGTGAGAATACAATGGGTATGAAGCTAAGTATATATATAGTATAAAGTAAAGGGCAATGGATAAATATAGATAAAATGCTCTGGGAAAATTGAGGAGAGAGGAAACACTTTTGGGTAGAAAATCACTAAAGGCTTCCAAGGAAGCAAAGGATTCTGAAAGGCAGAAACAAGGGACCATTGCAAACATAGGTTACAATTTGTATGAAAATCAAGAAGTGAGAAACGGCTATAAGTCCAGTAAGGAATACAGACAGCCTGGGTGGGGGGAGGGGGCAGAAGGGAAGGAATGTGAGGTAAGGCTAGAAAGTAGAGGCTGGAGTCAGACCACAGAGAATTTAAATGCCAGGCAAAGCAATTGGTATTTTAACCTAGAAACAATAGAGACCAACTCAAAGGTTTTGGCCAGAGAATAAAAGAGTCAAGTCTATTTTTTAGGAAGATTATTTTGGCACTTGTATGAGGTACAGATCAGAGAAGAGAGGGACTGAAAGTAGATTGTAACCAGTTAGGAGGTTATTAAAATAGTCCAGATGTGAGATAAGAATCTGGAAAAAGCACAGACAGATATGAGAGATATTATGGAGGTCGATGTGAGAGATATTATAGAGGCAGAAAATGGAATTTTGGCAACTGATTATTATGTGAGGAGCAGGAACAGGAAAGAATTAATGCTGACTGAGTTTTGTGACCCTGGGAAACTAGGGAGATTGATGGTGTCATCAAGTTTGGAGGGGGTCAACTCAGTGAGGATGATTACAATACCTATTATAATTATAGCCCCAATTTGAGAGAAGAAACTGAGGCAGGGGGGTTAAGTTACCTGCTACTGCTCTGACAACACGAGATAGTGTCAGAGACAGGACATTCCAGTCTCCCAATTCCTACTCTAATTTT
>CM053626.1:213253120-213311275 GCA_028646595.1 Phalanger gymnotis
CCATACTATAAGTTCTTTGGGGGAAAAGGACTGTTTTGTTTTTGTCTTTATATCTTTAGAAAGTGTTAATTTAATTTTTTCTATTTTTTTGTATTCTTTATGCATAATTCAGGATTTCTTTGTATACAACTGTGCATAGTTCTTTGCACAATAGGTGCTTAATAATTCAATTTCCTTATATCCAGAGTGCCTACCGTAGTTTCTTGCATATAGTAGGTATATAATAAATGTCTGTCAAATTGAATTGAACTTTATCCCCTCTGATCCTGGTTCCAGCTTAAAGGACATCTGTAGTGTTTTATGGGCTTTTCGTAGTCTGAGTGATATCGTTTATCATAGTCTAAGTGATATGTACTTTTCATCCACTTTGCTTTTATGATGTGAATGGTTAGTATAATCTCTTTTGCACTGTGGATTTCTCTGAGTGTGTTTTGCAGTGTTAGGATCATAGAGAACCAGAAGAAAACTAAAAGATTATCTTGTCCAACTCTTTCTATTTAAAGTGAGGAATATGAGGACCAGGGTGTAAAATCAAGCCATTGCCCAAGCTCACATAGCTATTGTATCTAAGTAAAAGAGCCAAGATTCTTACCTAGATCCCCTAACTCAAAATCCATTATTGCACATTCCCTCTTGCTCAGTGCAATTAGAACAAAGTCACATGTGAACAAGAACAGTCGAAAACTTCATAAACATTACATTAAAAACTTAAACATCTAAAAAAAAGGTAATAATGGGCTCAATATAAGTGCCATATGCATGAAAGAGGTAATGGGTACTGGAAGACTCCAGAGGGAAGATCTCCAGAGGAGATGATGTTTTTCCTTCTTCCATGGAGCGATCAAAAAAGGATCATAGGATCATGGGTTTAGAGCTGGAAGTGTTCTTAAGACCAAGAAGCCCAACCTTAATTTGGTAGATGATTAAGCTGTAGCATAGAAGGGCTTAACTGATTTGCCAAGGGCCACATAGGCTTATAGGCAAGAGGTGGTGGGATTCTAGTGGGCCCTTGAAGGATGGGCAGGATTGTTGTAGTAAGAAGGATGACAAAGAAGACATTTTAGGCAGGAGGAACAGTGTAAGTAAGGCATGGAGTACAATCAAGAGACTGAGCAGAACAGTGAAGAGTATGGAAAACTAATGAAAGATAGGGTTGAAAATAAATGTAGGTTATGGTCAGTTTGTGAAGAGCCTTGAATGGCAGGCTGAGGACTTGGCATACTATACATGAATACATGGGGGATCTGTAATTTTGTCAGCTTGGGACTCCAGGTGTGAAAGTATGTAAATTGAGGCAAATCACAGCCCATCTGTGACTTAGTACATTATTACTTAGTGAATTGCCTGAAATACATAGAGGTTAAATGACTTGCCCAGAGTTTCATAGGGCAGCTAGGTGGCATAGCAGATAGAGCCCCAGGCTTTGAGTCAGACAGGCTCATCTTGCTGAGTTCAAATCTCACCTCAGACTGACTAGCTGTGTGACTCTGGCCAAGTCACTTAATCTTATTTGTTTCAATTTTCTCATCTGTAAAATGATCTTGAGAAGGAAACAGCAAACTACTCTAGTATCTCTGTCAAGAAAACTTCAGATGGGGTCACAAAGACTTGGACACAACCAAAGAACGACTGACCAACAACAACAACCAGGGCTTCCCAGTGAAGGTCAGAGGCAGGATTTAAGCATAGGTCTTCCTAACTCCAAGGCCACTGTATTTACAATGCCACTCCAATGTTCAAAATGCCATATTGATTTGAATGTGGTAGAGTAGTGGATAGAGCATTGGGCTTGGAACCAGGAAAAGTCATTTTCATTCAGTTCAAATCCAGCATCAGACACTTAGTAGCTGTGTGACTCTGGGCAAGTCACTTAGCCTTATTTGCCTCAGTTTCCTCATCTGTGAAATGAGCTGGAGAAGGAAATGGCAAACCACTCCAGTATCGTTGCCAAAAAAAAACCCAAATGGGGTCAAGAAGAGTTGGAAATGATTGAAATGATTCAACAACAAACTCTCTTTC
This sequence comes from Phalanger gymnotis, assembly GCA_028646595.1. Classification (NCBI taxonomy): domain Eukaryota; kingdom Metazoa; phylum Chordata; class Mammalia; order Diprotodontia; family Phalangeridae; genus Phalanger; species Phalanger gymnotis. The sequence continues at coordinate 213,255,140 of CM053626.1, forward strand.
CCTTCAAAATCAGGCTTGTAAAAAAATGTGTAGCCTATAAGCAGTGCTATTTTTCAGTACATCACACACACACACACACACACACACATATATACATATATGCATATATATATTTCTTTTCAATGAGATACCATTTTTAGAAAGGTGGCTTATAATACAGCAGGGGGAACAGACTATATTTGGACTAATTAGATAAGTGGAGACCAGAGGAACAAAAGGTTATAAGCCTCATTTTGCCGCTAGGTGGCACAGTGCTGTAGTTAGCAAGGTAGCTGGGGGAACAATGTTGGAATTAGCTAGGTGGCTTAAGGGTATAATGGATACGATGGATACATGTTGAACTTGGAGCTGGACAGACCTGACTCCCTGAATAAGCCATCTAAACTTTGTCAGCCTCAGCGTTTTCATCTACAAAAATGATAATATAGCACCTACAGATGAAGGTGTAGCAACCTACATAATTGTTGTGAGGATTACATGAATTAGCAATGTAAAGTTCTTTACAAACTTTGACAATACAGTGTAAATGCTAGTTGCTATCATCACCATCAGTGTCATCGTGACTGTAAACCTAGCCATAGTAAGGCTCCACCCCTTGGAGGAATCCAAAGCCAACCTCCCCCTCCCCAGTAGTCCTCAATGCCCTGTTTCAGATCTAGCCCCGGTTCTAGAGTCTGTATCCTATGTCATCTGCCCTACTTTCTGTCCTTGAGTTTAGCACCTCTACTCCCTATTAGTGGTTAACCCCTATTAATTAGGCTACTTTGTAAATTTCGAGAATCATTGTACTTTCAGGGTATCATGGCAGTTAGAGTATTGGGTTTCCCCTAGAGTTCTAGGGGTTAAATCTTTCCTCAAATACTTCCTAGCTGTGTAGCTGTGGGCAAGTCACAGATGTAGAGCTAGAAAGGTCCTCAGAGACCATGTAGTGCAATTCCCTCATTTGAAGGATTATGACACTGCAGCCCAGGCAGATTAAGTGACACTCTCTCTTAGTCTCAGTATTGTCTTCTACAGAATATGAATAATAATACCTGTAGCACCATCCTCACAAGATTGTTGAAGGGATAAAAGGAAATAACGTATGGGAAACACATCAAATTTTTTTCAAATCTTAAAGCGCTAAACAAATGTTAATATAGCAAAGAACTGGAATGAAGTGGCTGTTCATTGTTTGGAAACAGGTAAGTAGTGGTATATTAATAAAATGGAATATTACTGCACACAAGAAATTACGAGTAAGTTGAATACAGAGAAACAAGAGAAGATTTATATGAACTGACGCAAAGTGAAGTAATCAGAACCTCAGAAACAAAATATATCATGACCTTAGCAATATATACAGAGAACAGTCACAATCAATTAAAATACAGTGGTGGTACATAGTAGGTGTTTCATAAATGCATGTCGACTTGACCTGAATGTATAATGACAGAGTTTCAGTTCAAAGAAGAAATACGAGAAGGAACTTCTCCAGGCCTTCTTTACAGAGGTGGGAAATTATGGGTGAAGAACACTGCATTTATTATCAGTCTTTTTACATGTGTTGGTTACTTTTTGATGAGCTTTCTGGTTTTTTTTTTTAAAAATTTTTGTTATAAAGAATGACTCTCTAGGTGGGGAAAAAGTAAGGGATGTATTGTAAAAAGGGTGGTATAAAAAGGTATTAATAAAATGTTTACCAAATAATTAAATGTCTAATAATATTGTTTTTCCAAGGACTGGATAAGCCCTAGATTCTCTCACCTTTAACTCAAATTTGGGAAAGGCAATTATGAGCTGTTCCCAATTGCTAAGGCAAAATCATTCATCTACAAGTCGAACATCCACTGTACAGAAAGCACTACGTTACGTGCTAGGGAAGATGCAAATATATGAGATAAGACATGGTCCAGCCCTTATGAAGATAACAGTCTAGAATGGGAGTAAAATAGTGTCAGCTAGGTGGTTCAGTGGGTAGAGTGCCAGGCCTGGAGTGAGGAGGACTTGAATTCAAATTTGCCCTCAGACACTAGCTTTGTGACCCTGAGCAAGTCGCTTAACCCTATTTGCCTCAGTTTCCTCATCTGTAAAGTGAGCTGGAAAAGGAAGTGGCAACCTGCTACAGTATCTTTGCCAAGAAAACCCCAAATAGGGTCATAGAAAGTCAGATGCAATGGAACGACAGCAACGTTGGAGTAAAATACATACGGGGATCACCTTAATTAGTAAATACATGTTAGAAAAATACCAAAAAAAAAAAAACCAAAACCGAAACCTATGTGAGGTCTGATGCTTCAAGTTGTTTTGAATGAGACTTTAAAGAATTGGTAAGAATCGAAAGGATAAGAGAGGGAAGGAGAACATTCCAGAAACAGGGAATGGGTGATACAAATGTATGGAGGAATTGAGAACATACAACGCATGTTAGAGTGACAGAGAGCAGCAGGGTTTAGGTGGAACATTGATTGTGTGGGAAGGGAATAATACACAATAAAATTAAAAAGGTAGTGTGGTACCTGATTGTAGGAGAAGGGAAGAAGCATTTATTAAAGGCCTACTATGTGCCAGGCACTGTTAATAAGCACTTTATGTATACTATCTCATTTGATCTTAACAACTCTAGGAGAGAAATGCTTTTATTATTCCCATTTTACAGTCAAGGAAACTGACACAGACATAGGTTAAGCGACTTGTCCACGGTCTCATAGCTAGTAAGTGTCTGCGACCTGATTTGAACTCAGGTCTTCTGGACTTCTGGCCCAGCAGTGTTCTCAATTAGCCACTTAGCTACCTGAAGGGTCAACAAATAAAGGATTTTGATGTTTAAAAATCTCTGCCTTGTGAATGAGAAGTTTGTGAGGCAAAAATGGGTTTGGAAAAAGCGTGAGGACATCATGGAGGTGTTTTAGAGGGCTTTGGAATTGTGAAAAAGGCAAGAGTTTGAATCTGACATGGAGAAATTTGGGAGAAGCTGAGGGAGGCTAAAAAAAAAGAAGGGATCAATCTGAAGGAGGGGAAAGATTGAAAGAAAGCACCTAAGAAAGCCTCAAGGAGAAGGTAGTTATTAAAACAAAATAAGGAAAAGCAATCAGTAAGATAAGGTGGGGTACAATGAAGGCAAAGGAAATTAGGTATGACTGGATTCTTAGGAGCTGCCAAAGAGGTTATTAAGGTCTTAATGAGGAGCTAATGTTGTAGGTTATAATCACCCACGAGCTATTTGAAAAGCAAGGATAGAAGATATGACTTCCAGGGAGAAGCGAAAGCGAGGAGAAGTTTGCAGTGATATACATTGAGTGAGAGATACTTGTATTTTTGCCAGGGACAAGTGGTTGTCACTTTTGTTCAGAATTCAGGTTGTTCTTCCTCCTAGAAGAAAAGACGAAAGCTCACATTTGTTCCAGCTTATCAGGGACAGTGTAGTGTCCCAAAACCAATTCCAGCAAATAGGAAACTTCAATGTGAAAATACTGATATAGAAATTCAATGTAAAGTAGATCTGAATAGATTGAGAAGAACACTGATCGCTTTCCCAAAGTTGGAGGATGGACAACTGTCCACAAGGAAGAGGAAGAGAAGAAGGACCACTGAATATTTGCAGTTAAAATAACAAATGAATTTTAACACAATAGGGAACTTAGAAACATGAGAAATTTTGTGTAAACTCATTGATGCAAAGTGAAGAGAGTAGGACCAAAAGAATACTAAACACAAGGACCATAGTGATGCAAATGAAAACAACATTAAAACATTGGAGGACATAGTGACCAGTTTGGGCCCAGAGAAAGATAAAGGAAATATACTTCCCTTCTCTTCATAGTGTGAAAGAAGACTACAGGTGTAGAATAGTGAATATGTTCTCAAAAACAGTTGCTGTGTCTGTTGGGTTATCCTCAAATTTTTCAAGGGAGATTTCCACGAGGAGGGTATGTTGGAAAATTATTTGGACACATAACAATTGCGAATCAGAGCGAGATAGGGTATTGAGGTTCTATGAAGAGGAAGAAGCTGGATGTTCTGAGGAGAAAACAACTACTTGTCCTCCAAGAAATGATAGGGTAGATCCACAGTTGCTATCAGAGCAAGAAGAGTATAATTATACAGTGGTCTTGTATCCAAGATGTTAACAAAGAACCTTTGAAGACTTGTCCAAATGGATGACACCTTGTGTGTCAAAATGGATGATTCATGTGAGTAAAAACAATAACAGGAAAAACATAGAGAGCATTACTAAAGATTCTGAAATTGGGGGCAAGAAAGTGGAGCCAATAGGGACATAGTTTGTATTTTCATTATTGCTTCCTATTTAAAGTAAGATAGACAGAATAAAAAAGTCCATTTGAGAATATTTGCAAAGTGTACAGCTAGGTTTGCTCACCCTAGGGTATGGTGTCTTGTTACCAGACCGTACTGGGCAGGATGCACTGCAGCTGGACCAGACCAAGCCCCCAAGGCAGGTCTGTTGGCAGGTCAGTTGACTACTGGGCTTTTTTCAGGTTGTAGTGGTTCGGTCTGCTCTGGGTTTATTCTTCAATGGGCAGCTACAGTCTTTCCTATTTTCAGTCATTGACTTGGATGGGTAGTTCCATGGAACTCTTTTCAGCTGGAATGTTATTCTATGCCTCTTTGAAGTTGAGGTAACACCCCTTGGAACGGCTTAGAATGTGCAGAAGCTTCTGCCCTTTTACTCTCAAAGTTGAGGTATCTATCGAATAGATTCTTCCAAGCAAAACAAGAATGAAGTCTTGCCTCTCCTATTTGACAATCCTTGGTTTACAAGCCCTTACCTTCAATAATCCATTCCACTTGCCTTAGGGTGATTAGTTTCAATTTAGTCAGTTTCACCTCCCATACTCTTTTGGGAACCTTATATAGAAGAGTTGGCTATGGCCAGTTATGCCTTGGACGTAGGTTCTGTGTTTCATTGGCTTCTTCATAGGCAATTGAGCTATTTAAGCCTCCTACGCTTTCTGGGGTAGAGAATGTTTATCTTGCATCTGAGGGATTTCCTCTTTAAGTTTCAATTTCTATCATTTAGCCCCAGCAGCCTTTCAGCTTTCAGTGGGGCATCCCCTTTTACGAAGTTAACTGATGACTGAAAGGAAAACAGATTTCTTAGTTCCTATTCTGTTCCTGGCCACATCAGCAGCAACATGGGGCAAGCCAGTTTTTCCCAGTCTCCACAACCTCTCAAACTTCCCCAAAAGAGAAATTATGTCCTAAAGATAAAGCAAATCCAGCTGTTTCCGTGGTCTAGGACACCAAGAATCCTAAACAAGGTTTAAAAGAACCCCAAATCCAGGAACCAACATCCACTCAACCTGAGCTTACTTAGCACCCCCCCTTTACTTTCCGTGCTCCTGAAGTGAGGCTGAAATAGTGTAGCCAAGCACGACACAGGCTTACATCAAAACCCACCCTGACTCTCTAGTCCCCCTCCCTCTTTCTAGGGCCTTAGAGACTCTGGCTCCAGGCTGCAGAAGTTTCCAAGGGGCCTTGGTAGCCAACTTGGCCACAACCCTTCAGGGGCAAGAGCCTGCTGGGGATTGCAACCTGGAAGCACCAAAACTGCAAAGCTCTGAACTGCCAATATTAGCAGGCTCTGAAGTGCCAGTACTGGGCCAAGAAATAAGAAACAGAAGGAGTGGGAGAGGTCACAGTGTATGTGGAGAGCTTTGCAGCATTCCACCAAACCTGAGGAAAGAGCACAGCATCCAGATGGGCCAATTCAGACCACCCAAAAGTCAGTTGAGGCAGAGACCTGGGCTGGTTAACTGTTAATCATCCAGTCTGGGATGAGGCTGAGAAGCTTTGAGAACCAACCCATAAAGAAACCACAATCAGATAGAAGGGAGTCAGAAGTGAGCAATGAGGAAAATAAGGGGGTGAGGAGAAGACTGAAAGTATCAAAGATTCTAGGAAGAAGAAATCTCAAAGACCTTGGACATAAACAGATAACTCAACAGGAAAAACAATAATGAAAGGAAATTTGGCTTCCAGATCTAGTAAATTATTTCAAGCATCTGTGAATAAATATTGCAAAATGAAGGAAAATGATCCAATACTTGGCAAGAAAGGAGATATGTGAATTATAAGAGCAAGAACTTATATCTTCCACAGCAAAAAAAAATAATGAGCAAAATAGAGCAACTTGAATCTTCCATGGCAAGCCTCACCAAAGAAACAAAAGAGAGGACAATAAATTGGAAATGCAAATACACAGAAATGAAAGACAACCTGGAAGAAGACAATCAAAAAACAAGAACATTAAAAGAAAATATGCTCACAAGCAAAGCATATGTGTGTGTATCTATCTATCTATCTATCTATCTATCTATCTATCTATATGCACAGAGAGAGAGAGAGAGAGAGAGAGAGAACCTAAGAATCATCAGTCAACCAGAAAAATATGACAGCGCAAAAAAAACCTTACCACCATAATGAAGGAAATAATAGAAGAGAAACATGAGTAGCCTTGGGCAAGTCACTGAACTCTTTGGGTCTCAGTTTCTTTATTGATAAAATTGAGGGTTGAAAAAGATGATCTCTAATGTTCCCTCCAGTCCTTAATCTATGATTTAAGAAAGGAAGTGGGACAGGTAGACTCTGTCATACTCAGGCAGTATGACAAAGGTAGGATTTCAACCTTAAAACTCAAAAGCCAGAGCTCTCAACTGTATTAACATGTTTCTATACCTGCTCTTGCCCTCATCATGACTTTCAGTTTCAAATCTTCCTTCTAGTTCATTAAAACTCTCAAATCTTTTTCGCACAAACTGTTATCTAACCAATTCTCTCCCATCCTGAATTTTAAAAGTTGATTTTTTAAAAATCCAAGTACAAGGTTTTTTATTTATCCATATTAAATTTCATCTTCACAAAAGAGAGGCATGGGATGAATAGGACAGGAGATTGTGTTCATTGTCAGATGTAGTCACTATATTAAATATTTTTCCTTTGTTTTTTTTGTCACAAAAGAGGGTTCAGTCTAGAGATTGGAAGGTTGAAATTACTGTGATATAAAGACAAATGGCATAAATAAATGGCATCTTAATAAGTTCATCCCATCAAGAACTTTGCAAATATTAGTTCTGTGAATTCAGTGTTTTAACTAGCCCTCCCAGGTCAGTCTCATCTGCATATATGACATTTAAGTCGTTGATAAAGCTATTGAGCAGAAGGAAATATACTTGGTGCAGTCCTGAGTGCAGATCCTTGGTGAAGTCCACTAGAGAACTTCTTCTAGGCTGACTTGTTTCTGTACTTTGATGGATCAGTGACCTCATTAGTGGAAGCACTTTCTCCAATGATGTTAATTGCAACCTATCCATCTTTTTCTCATCGTGCTTATTCTATATGTTGTATTTTATGAAAAATATTCATCAGGTTGTTCATCCAATGTGGTAGGAGTCTTTCCTTGGATCTTTTGTGCAGATACCAATGGAGCATTGAAGGTTGTGTATCAGCTATCCCTTGTTCTCCCTACGTTGCCAGTGGAGTGCCTTCTCAATCCTTCCTTCCTTTCTTCCTACCCTTAAAGGCAATATTTTGCTCTAATTAATAAAATTTACATAATATGTATATGTATGTGTGTATATGTGTATATACTTCTGTGTGTATATATACATATGCATATATGTACACATGCAAATATATCCCAAACAATAGGAAAGGTGGGATCTTTCATTCTCTACTTCTTTCATCATGATGTCACACTTAAAATCAATCTATAATCACTGGGACTGGACATTCAGCCAGTTCCAGATCTATTTAACAGTAATATAACCTAGTCACATCTCTCTAGGTCAGTAACAGAAGAGAGTACAAGCAATGATCAGGATCATACCTTGGCCAATGTCATTTGCTTAGGGCTGTGCTGCACTGCTAAATGTTTAACCACTCCTGTCTTCATGCCAGGTATCTTCATGCCAGGCAGCATCAGACCCAAGGCGCTACACAACCAATGAGTATATATAGAATCAATCTTAACAGCTGGCTAGTAAAGATGCTTCGGGCAAACAAGAGAGGTCTACTGAGGTAAAGAATAGGAAAAGGTCTGGATTCCCCATAAAACAGGTGAACCTAGCCAATGTATAACTAAATATTATTCAGGAGTCTGTCTTCTTTAAATTCCTTCACCTCTGTGCTTTTGAATTTCCCTTTTTTCTTTTCATCAAATTCAACTCAACCAACATTTATTAACTTCCTACTGGGTGCAACCTTCTGTGCTAAATGCTAAAGATTCCCAGATGGGACATAGGCTTCGTTTCAAGGAACTTACAGTCCAACATGGACCTTTTCTTACCCTCATGCTTTTGCTGGGGCCATCTCTGTGACTGTAATGCATTCCCTCATTTCTACCTGTCAAAAGCCTTCTCTTTTCTTCAAGGCTTAGCTCAAGTGCCATCTTATCTGTAAAACCTTCCCCGATCCTACCCCACCCTTCAACCCCCACCACCAGCTAAAATAATATTCTCTCTCTTTAGATATTCCTAGAATACTTTGGACTTCTCCCTTGATTACTTCACAGTCTCCCCTGCGTCGTACTTATCTTTGTACATGTTACATCTTCCCAATAGAGATGTAAATTCTTCAAGGGCTTGTTTCTCATTTTTGTATCCCCAGCAACTTGCACGGTGCCTTCACATTTAAAAATCTCAGTGCTCAAAGGTATCGATGATCTCATCAATTTGGATATTCCTGCCAATGAGACCCGTCCACATCTGTCCATCCCGTGCAACTCACTGATTTCTTCCTATTTATTCATCACAAGGGGCCCGCCTGACAAGCTAGAGGCCTTCCTCGATTCTTCCTGACATTGCGATATGCCAGGGGAACTCTCAAGGTATCTCAAGGATGCCAATGAAGCAATCTTACACGTAATAATTGCGCAATAAATGTTTATGAAATTGAATTATATTGAACATTCACCTATGTGGGCTTCATGGAGGGATAACATCTGAATTGATGAAAGTGAGGGCACTTCAACAGAGAGGAGTGGAGGAAGAGTCCCTGCTAATCATGAGGGAAGAGTAGAAACAGTCATAGGGAGGGCAGGATGCAGTTGGGGACACAGAAATAATCCAGTTTATTTGAACATATGGTACACAAATGGAAATTGAACAGTTAGATTGAAATCAGATTAAGTTTAGACAATCAACAAAACAATAGGTCAAGGCCTGATTCAAAGTATTTGCAGATTTCCAGGATAAAAATGCTAATACTGAAAAATTAAGAAGCTCTTTGAGCTATCTCCAGTACATTCATGGAAATAGCATAGATAGAGTCCTGATGAAAACCAAGAAGACCCAAGATGTAATCTCCCTAAAATCGAATCCCATGACCTTGGGAAAGTCGTAGAGAGTAAGCTAAAAGGCATTGTGGAAGTGATCAAGCCTACCTCCCTCACATTACAGATGAAGAAACTGAGGCCCAAGAATGAAGTGACTTTGCCCAGGGTCACATAGCTACTTAAATATCTGAAATGGGTTTCAAAACCAGCTCTTCCTGACTCTTAAGTCTCACTACATCTTTTTGCCTCTCAGTTAAATCACTTATCCCCTCTGTGTTCTAGGGCCTAGAGAATAGGCATTTCTCAAAGGCTAACAGTTACAAAGGAGGTGCCAACCTGCATAAGTAGGGGGAGTTTCCTGATCAGAAGTATCTTTTTTGTACCAGTTGAATTGCAGGGCCCATCCTTATCTCTTTGTTGTGGTAGAAATATTTCCTGAGTTCACACGCTAGGTAACTGCGGCCAATATATTTACCACAACACAGAAATTATGAAGGTAAAAACCTAGGTTTGATTATTCTGCTCAAGCACAGGTTCACCTGAATCCTGATTAGGATTCTTACAAGTCCTCTTGTAGGAAAAATTACATCAGAGTGATAGAAAAAGAATTTCTTTACATATTGCAATCTTGCACATTCATCTTAGGCCATTAGAGTTAACGAGAGGATAGATCCCTAATCCCATACTTCCTTCAGAGTCACAAAAGTTGAACAATCTTAACAGTCATAAATTCATACATCCCCTAAGGAAACAAGCCAAGTCAAACAAACTCTATAGAGAAACTAAATCAGGTTACAGATTACACTACATTTAGAATATTTCAAATAGACTGCTTGAGGAGAGAATGCCACTTAAGGAGTCAGGGACAGTGGAGATTCTTCCTTTGGCTTCTTATCTAAGGAATACTTAAGGCTCTTAGATAAATTTTTATATCCCAAGAGAAAGCTTTTGTTCAAGTGAAGGTCAATATTAAAATAGACTTTTAGATAACCAAAAATTGCTGGAGGAATGGCCCTGGATACTGAATAATAAAAAGAAATCACAAATTCCTATAACACTTAGACAGGTAAAGGGAAACCATTAAAAGTATTTAAGAAGTGAACTGATATAATCAGGTCTTTTTGGATTTGGGTTGCTTCTTGCTCAACTTTCATTTGAATAATTCTATTTTTGCCCCAGCTGAACTAGGGGGAAATGAGATTTGTCCATACTTGGGCCATGATGGGGAGGATCAAAGGGTCTCGAGAGGCTAGGAACCGTAGTAACAGCTGGTTCAAGTTGTAATAATACTGGGCAGAGTTAAGGAAGCTTGGGCAGATAAAGAAGGGGGTGGAGTGGTGGGGGGCCGAACATTGCTGGTTCCTTCTTGCCTGGGGATTTCCCTCAGGTTGAAGTGTCCCCAGATTAGAAGAAGGCATGAACCAAAGGGTAGATATTAAGTGGACTCATCTACTAGAGGTAAAAGGATTTTGGAGTGGAAAAGACGAAAAGACCATAACTCCAGGAAGGTGGACCCTGACAGACGAAAGACGTTTCCATCCTTCCCCTGGCTAAAATTCCTCTCTTAAAGATTTCCTTGCACTAGATTCCAAATTATTCCATGTTATCTTTTTAAAGGTAAGTTCTCTTGGGAGAATTAGCACATTAAGCCACTAACACTTAATGTAAATGAATTTGTCAGATTTACTTTTCCTCCCAGATGGGAAGACTGGCCTAGCCAGTCTGGGAAGGGAATGCTTAAGAGAGACTTGGAGAGAAGAGGGAAATAGTTTTCAATGAAGTCCAGCCCCATCAGAGGGAAAAGGATAGATTGACAGGCTCAGGGCAAAACTCTTCTGAATTTTTTTTACTCTTCTTTTTTCTTAATTGTTCTGCTGTTCTCTTTTATTTGGCACATCACTTACCTTTCCCAAAATCTCCCTCTCCCTCCTTCACCCAGAATGCTACCTCTGTAACTAAGAATTTTTAAAGATAGAGAGGGGGTAAAAAAGGAGCAGTTCTGGTCATTTTCATTTGATTTGACTTTATTGCCTGACCCTCCTTTCCTAAGATAGCAAGAACCTTTGGAGTTCCTGCCTGATGGCTCTCATAAAGTCTTCAAGAGGGAGAAAAGTCCCTGAGAAAATATTCCCAAGAAGGCTCCCAAAGAGGAAACATATAGCAGGGGAATGGGGTGGGATGGGATGGGCCTGCCCATCCAGGGCTCAGGCCCTGAGCCTGTGCATCATTCAGAAGTGTGACCTGCTAATGGAAACTCCTTTGCTTGCATTTTTTGTAGCTTGACATTCTTTCTCAGCTTCATCCCCCTGTGAATTCTTCTGATTGTCTTTTTATTTTTTGTTAAAATCCTAGTTACGATAATCCCAACTATTAAGATCCCTAAAAGTAACAAGATGAAAAGTCCCTTTGTCAGGGGGGAACACGATGTTGAAGATGAAATTCTGGGGCCTAGAATAGAGAAAAGAGAGAGAAGAACCAGTCAGCGGGGTACCTTCCAAGGGAATGTGAAACTATCTTCCTCCAGAGAAAGATTTTGGGCCCCCAAGCCAAATGGGGAAAGCGAAGAGGGGAAGACTCTGGAGCCTCCTTAAGAAAGCTGGAGCAGCTCATAAATGGACCAGACTCATCCCTCAAATCCCAGAGTGGGGCAGGGAATCTTTCAGTCTGGAACCAGCTGAGATCTCTTCACTGGGAATTCTCTGAACTCAACTGACTCCCTCCCCAGAAACCTGAAAGCTAAATTAAAGCCAGAATTCTACTGAGAAGGGAATTGGAGAATCCTTAGGACAGATGGTGGGTCTCCAGAGAGATAAGAAACCTGGGAGATCTGAGGAGAGAAGCAGCTGGAGGCATATTTCTGGGCATTAGGTGAGAGAAGGGAAAGCATGCTTTGAGAGCAGGGATTTGGGTCAGGATGGGGGCATAGGTGGAGAGGAAGATGCTCCCCTTTATTGTGGAGGGTGGAGGGAGGAAGGGCTTAGCTTCTCCTAGGAGGACTTGGTGTCTGTTTCAAACAGGCTTCAGCAAAGAAGGTGCTGCTGAAAGAACAAAACTGGGGGTGAGGGTAATATGTTCCTTCTGACACCCAGTCCCTGGGACTGCTCAGGGCATTTTCTCAGGGCTCTAGGGAGGTGGCAATGGAACCAGTTACCTGTGCAGAAATGCCCAGCTTGGAGAGAGTGGGAACTGATGCTGACAGGGTTCCTAACTATACAAGTAGAAGTGAAGTCACTGTCTCCAGGCTTCCAGGAGAGGTGGAGGACAGAGCCCCCGTCAGAAACAATAGTCCTTGCTCCCAGGGGTGTCCAGCCATACTCCTCATCATCTCCACTCCCATCCACATGACATTTTAAGGTGACATTGCACATGGACTCCTCTGAGATCTCCAAGTATATGGTGATTTTAGGCTTTGGAAGTCGTCCTGAAAGAGAATATGAAGACCCTTGGGATCAAGAACCTATTCTTGGTGCTGTGGAAAGAATGTTAGATCTGGAGTCAGAGAGCTCTCAAATCTCAGTTCCAATCTTAGGGCTGCCATTTAATCTCCATGTGCCCCCTGATAAGTCACTTTTCCTTATGAACCTCAGTTTCATCATCTGGAAAATGACTGCAGATGAAATCAGTCGAGTCAAAGTCAAATAGAAGGGAGGCTGCTGAACTGTACATAAAGATCCCTTCAGGCTGCATATTGACCTAGAAAACATATTAACATTACGTTGTATTACATTTTTTTAAATTCTTCCCCGTTACATTTTAATTGGGTTTCTATGGTGCTCCAGAGAATTGTAGGCTCTGTGTTTGACACCTCTGGACTAAGAGGTGTCACTAAAACTATGGTCTTAGACCCCCCATTGAGTCAGGAGAACCTCAGTTTCACTCTCTGGGTGCTGATTCTTTCCCCTTAAAAACTCAATTCCACCTTAGATTAGGAATTAGACAAAGCCTACCTTTTTGTGTCATCCCACCTCTCCTTCAATCAACACTCATTTATTAAGCACCTACTATATGCCAGGCACTGTGCTGATACCAAGACAAAAATGAAATTATCTCTGTCCTCAAGGAACTTACAAGCTCTCAAGCACAAAACTTAGAAATGTTAATTTGTACATTATACATATACAAAATAGAAACAAGATAATTTTAGTGGGAAGGCTTCGTTTAAAAGCCGATGTTTGTGCTGAGCCCTCTGGCCCCTTTTTGTCCCTCTTAACAACTCTAACAACCACTCCCTTCCTTCCTCCCCATTCCTCCAGATTCCAGATCTCTATATGGTGTTAACCAGTAAGTTTTAAGGTATTTTAGGATAAATCCAAAGGAGTGAACTCTAATAATGGAATTTCAGTCAGTAAGAGATACTTTGGGGAAGTGCTGAAGTAGAGACCTTCTCAACATTGCTGTGGAGCTGACAACCTACCTACTCTGTCTACCTGTAAGGTTATGTGCCCAGGTAACAGGGTTGCCTCCCTTTTGTCAAGATGGTCAAAGAAGGAAAAGGTTGGGCGAGGGAGGTTTTATCTGTCATAAAACAAAGGCGTTACAGCGATATATGTGTCCTCAGAGGGTGAAAGGCACAAACCTTGAAGTATCTTCCATTCATTCACAACGACCACTCCTCAGCAATGAGGTTTTCAGCCCACGGCAGATTAGAATGATGGATTTGGTGGCATATCTGTGTTGAATACTGGGATCGGCCACTTAACAAATGTAATTCTATGGCCTCTGTAACTTTGGACACATCACAGCCTTCTCTGAGCCTGTTTCCTCATTTGTAAAATTAAGGGCTTATACCTGACCTTAAGATCTCTCTCAGCTCAGTCATCCTATGAGCTCTCTAAACTTGTGCCCGTAGGTCTGGGGGCCCCTGTCTACCACTCCCATAGAGCTGGGGCTGAGATTTTGGATGTTTCCTTGATCTTCAAAGGGAATCTTGGTACCAGCATCTCCAACTGGTTAAGGATCAACCACAGGATAGCCCAGGTAAAGGGAAGGTGAAGGACAGGATAGCCAGAGGTCCTTCTGCCCACCTCCCAGATACAGCAACTTGAACAAACATTGGAGAAACCAGACACCAGGCACCCCACCCGCCAGACTCACGGTAAATGTGTAGGGTGAACTTCCGAGTGATGGTGTCCAGAGGACCCTCAGTGAATGTAATTGCTCTGTAGATTCCCTCATCTTCCTTGCTCAGGTTACTGATCTGCAGGGAGTAGATCTGGTCAGGGCTATTCACTAGGACCTTATAGCGAGGGTCAGATACAGTGATGGTGGGCTCTCCTGTGGCTCCTTCCTTAATGATGGCAAGAGGCGATTTGAAAATCCAAATAATTTTCTCAATTTGTTCACCTTCTAGGATGTTCATGGGGAGAGTGATTGACTCCCCCAGGACCGCCATGAGCTCTTCTGTATCAGGGTCCTCTCCGGATTGTCCTTCTCCTAATGGATATAATAACCTTAACTGGTATGTGGCACTTTAAATTTTGCAAAGTGCTTTACACATACTTTCTCATTTAAACCTTATAACAACTCTAAGAAGTAAGCAATACAGATAACATCATCCCCATTTTGCAAGTAAGGAAATTGGGGCTGAGAAAGGTTAAGTGACTTGCCCAGGGTCATATATCTAGTAAGTGCCAGAGGCAGGATTTGAATCCATGTCCAACCCTGTGTCCTTGAAGCACCAACCTGGCCCCATTCTAGCTCAGCTAAAGTTCTCAGCCTAAAGCCAACAGGCTCCCTGGCATGAGATCCAACCAATCCAATCAATGTTTATTGAACATTTACTATGTGCCAGGCACTGTGCTAAGTGCTGGGGATATGATTAATAAAAAGACAGTACCTTCCCTCAAGGACTTTACAATTTAAAGGATTCTTCTAATAGATTCCAAAGGATCTGCTCTGAGGATCCCTTTTGGCTTTGACATTCTATAGACTGTCTTATGGTTCCTATCAGTTTTGTCATCCTAAGAGTCTCTAAGTATTGATTAAAGTACACACACAAACACACACACGTACATGTATGTATAGGTATGTATATCTATACACACATGCATGTGTGAGCATGTGCATGTACATTCACATGTATATCTATATACACACAGGTATGCATGTATACGTATATGGGAGCATGTACACACATGTAAGCCCGTTGAGAAGAGGGATCTTCTGTTCCTGCAGAGCCTAGCAGCATAGTAACTGATTAATAAATAGAAGCTAATTGACTATTATGCAGCAAGGTGCTAATAAGTTTGGTCCAAATACCTGATGACCTCTTATCTGGGTTTTCAAAGAACTGTATCATTTCCCAGATACTTTATCTGACTTCATGTTCATAATCTTATATGATTAAAAAAGGGGGGGGGAGTCCAGTATTAGTAAGAGGTCTTTCTGTATGAAGTAGTCATTAACTAGCTGAAGTGTCAAGGAGGGTACCACAGGATTGCTAGGACCTAGTAGAACTCACCTCTCCTACATACTTCCAGGTCCTATATGAGGCTGAGACAGCTCAGTCAGAGAAAATCCTGGTTTGAGGATGCCACCTATTTGTTAATACCTGCTGGCATCATTCTAGAGGTCAGGCTTTTCCCATTTATAAAATGAGGTTAGACCTGACTTGAGACTCTTTAAGGGTCTTTCCAGTTCTAACATCATGTAGGGACAATTTTTCCTTCTTATTTTATTCAAAGTTTTTTCTCTTCTTCCTACACCTCTAGCTTTCTCCACCCATTCAAATCTGCCCTGTAATTCTCCTACACAGTAAGATAACCTTGGAGGCTAACAGAGACAAGCAAAAAAGACACACAGAGAGCAACTGTCCTTGAGTGCAGCTGGAGCCAAGAAAAAAGGCTGAATTCTCCATGGGGATAGCGACATCTTCCTCCCAATCACATTCACACCCTTGGATATTATATACCAGATGAAGCCTTAGCAGAAATAAGAAGGGAAAAGGGGTATAGGGGAGCAGGAATAGGTCATACTCACTTACCTTCCTGGGGGTGGAGAAGCATAAGGAAGAATAAGAGCCAAGGAGGGACCTTCATCCTGGCAATGCCCTAGGATCTGGTTTCAGGATGCAATGCCTCAGGATCTGTAGGACATACTAAGCAGGAGATGGCCAGTGAAGAGGAATAGAGAGACAGAAGGCAATTGGCTGATGGGTCTGGTAAAAGGGAAATGATCCAATCCCTGGTAGTTTCCTAACTTCCTCTATCTGCACCAAAAAGCCTGGCTTCTCCCTCTCTTACCTCTGAACTGGAGAAACAATCTCTTTCAAGACCAGATTTTTTTATCCTGATTTTGACCCAAGTTTTTCCTCATACTTCTTCAAAAGACAACTCATATCCCACCTCCTCCATGAAGTCCATTCTGACCGCCTTAGCCTACTGCAATTTCTCTTGCCTTTTAATAGCCCTTATTATAGTTCTCTTATTTGGCCATCAGCATGGAGAGGCTTCTGGGATGTAGCAGAAAGAATAAGGGTCTTGGGGTTAGAAGACCTCGATTCAAGTCCCTTGCATAGGTGTGTGGCCCTGCATAAATCATTTCACTGCTCTGTGCCTTACTTTCCCCATGTGTAAAACAGATAGAAATATTTATGCTATCTACATAATTGTTATAAGGAAAGTGTTTTGCATATCCTCGAGCACTGGCAATCTGTTTTATTCATTTATTGTTATCTCACTATTTTTCAAGATGACTGACTTTTCCTGGTCACTGAGTACTATGGTTCCATTTAGTCAGCGCTCAATTAATCCACAAGTATTTGTTAAGCACCTACTATGTGCCAGGTACCATGTTAAGGCCCCAGGGTTACAAAGAGAAAAGTTACCCACAGAGTGCTATGCGTAGCATGGCATGCAATAGTATTTTATCCTAGAAGTAGTAGGGGGCCACTGTAGTCTATTGAGTAGGAGAAGGTCAGAACTCAACTTCAGGAAACTCACTTTGGTAGCTGTATAGAGAATGGATTAGAAGAGGGAAACTTGAGGTAGACAGGCCAATTAGAAGACCATTGCAATAATCTAATTGAGGGCAGATAAGGGCCTATACTTAAATGGCGGCCCATTGGTATTCTTAACCAATAGTTAGGAAACTTGACTTTAGTCTTATCCATCATCACTCTCCACCAATAGCTATGAAGCTTTCTTTAGGCCTCTCAATCAATGGCTAAGGCTTAGCTCTTGCTGAGCACCAGGCAACAACAGAAGCTTGAAGCTTAGGCTCAGATCAGATCTGCCCTTCGACCTATTCTCGGAACTCTTCTGTTAACAGCTTCTCTGCTTCCGAATTCTTCTCTGAGCTAAACTTTTAACTGCCTTCTCTGTTGTCTCCCCCTGAGTCTCTCGCTCAGTGCTTATAATTAGAAACCCATTTTAGCCTCTTAGAATTCATCATATCACCCCCTCCAAGGCTCCACTTCCTCAAAAGCGAATGGGACCAAAGGATACTTGCAAAGAAATCGTTTTAAGCTCCTTCCAGAAGTTTCCATTCTATGCAAAATTGCAATGTTAGAAATTTTTCACCAACTATTGAGTTTTGTCTGGTCTCATTTTCTGACTCTTCCTTTTAGGTGTTGTCTTACCCCATTAGATTGTAAGTTCTTTGAGGGTAAGGACTGTCTCCCCCACTGGATTCTAAGTCTCTCCGGGGTGGGATTCAAATAAATTAACAACTGGTTCTCCACTCAGCCAAGGTACTGCTGTCAATGTGTCGATGAGGGGGCGCAGGCCCCGCCCCCAGTAACAACCAGTTCACTGAACTCAACCTAAAATTAGGTACTGGTTCTCCCAAACCCAGTGTGAACTGGCTGAATCCCACCACTGCTGTCTCCCCGTTAGATTGTAAGCTCCTTGAAGGTAAGGATTGTCCACCTCATTAGACTGTAAATTCCTTGAAGGTAAGTTCTTCCCCTAGATTGTAAACTCCTTGAGGGCAAGAACTGTCTTTTTTGTATTTTATCCCTCAGCACTTAATACAATGCTTGACACATAGTACGCACTGAATAAATATTTATTGACTGATTTTCCTCTCTACAAATACATTTAAGTTAGGAATAGGGACTGGATCTGTGATTTAATTTGATATTAAAAAAATTCCCTCTACTAATTCAGGTTGGTATCTTTGCAATTTATAGTGTTAGAAAATTTCCTAGAGCACTGAGAGGTTAAGTGATTTCCTCAGGGCAAGACTTGAACCCAGGTCTTTCCCAATTTTTAGGCTATCCTTTTCTCCACAAAGCTATGCATATGTGTGTATACATATATACACACACCATATATGTGTATAGATATATACACACACCATATATGTGTATATTTATGTGTATATGTATGCACATATATATGTATGTATAATCGGTATTTCACTTATGTGTATGGAGAGACAGATTAAAATGATGGTTTCATTGATAAAAGGAAATCTTGGATAAAGAGATTTCATCTGCCAATGCAGGTCAACACCTTCTCTGTAACTTATGGTCCTGGGGCAAATTAGCACCATAGCACTGAGATGCTAAGTGATTTTCTCGGGATCACACAGCCAACAGTCAGAGGAAGGACTTGAACCTGGGGTATCCTGGCTACAAGACCAGCTCTCTATCTACTGCTCGGGAGTGGGTTCTCTGGTATACCACACTGCTTCATCTAAATGTAAATAGTTACTAACCAAGTTCAGTTGGGTACATTGATTGTCAATATTCAGTTTTTAATTAAACATTAAATGTATTTTTTTTTAAAAGGATTATAAGATGAAGGACAAAAGAAGATGGGCTACAGTCTCTGAACCAGATCAAAGTTAGAGCCAGAGCAAGTAGTTAATTGATTAGGCTAGTCTATGACCAGCCTAATTGGGCTTAGAGCTAAGAGCACTTCTTGTCTGGAACATTCTGACTCCTTATGAAACAATCTCTTGAGTAGTAGTAAAGCATCTATAGAGAAAGAACTGTATTCCTCAGGGGCATGGCTGGGGAAGAGAATAAGGGAAGTTAAACAAAGTCTAGCAGCTAGATAGATGCATCAGCCAACAGAGGGCTGGACCTGGAGTCACGAAGAGGAAGACCTGAGTTCAAATGTGGCCTCAGATACTTAGTAGCTATGTGACCTTGGGTTGCTTCACCTCTGTTTGCCTTAATCCACTGGGGAAGGAAATAGCAAACCACTCCAGTATCTTTGCCAAGAAAATCCCATGGGAGAGTATGGTCCACCGAGCCAGGAAGAGGGGGACACAACTAAACAACAAAACAGAAGCCTTCCGGCTGCTTTTCCTACTCACTTAACCTGAGGCTGAAACAGATGATGATAGCCCTTGTTCTAAGGTAACCTGGGTTCTCCTTTCCCAATCAATACCCACTCTCTATAGTGGGGGTGGGGAACCTGGGGCCTCAAGGCCACCCCTGCTCTAGAGGAAGAAGGATTGGAGACTGCCATGGGGTGTGCAATAGCTGTTGCTTGCCTCTCTTAAGTTGACAGTGCCTGCTCTTTACACTTTCGAGAAAAAGGGCAGTTTTGGACTATGGCATGGGTTTTTCCTTACATTTTGTATGGTAATCCAAAAATCCTCTTGTTTTCTGAGCTTGGCCTTTCTTGAAATTGTTTGTCCTTGCTACCTTCTTTCCTCCATTCCCAAGTCTTGCCTCTTACCTACCCAGTCCCTGTCCTTTGTCTAAAACTGTATGTATCTGGACCCTTCCTGGTTGGAAATTTTCCCTTAGCTGCCTAGGAAGCTAGATAGCCCAAAGGATAGAGCACTGGGCCAGGATTCAGAAAGACCTGAGTTCAGATCTAGCCTCTTAAGTCACTTAACCTCTATTTGCTTCAGTTTCCTCAACTGTAAGAAATGGGGATAATAAAAGCACCTACCTCCCAAGGTGGTTGTGAAGAGCAAATGAGATAATATTTGTAAAAAATGCTCAGCACAATGACTGGCACACAGTAGGTGTTAAGTGCAAAACTACCTTCCTGTGACATCAGAGATGTGACAAACACCTAGTCAGACTAGCCTGAGGGAGATGTTGCCCCATACCACAAAGCCCCTAGCCTTCATTTCTGTTGGGCAACAGCCTTGCCATGTGGGCCAATGAATGGTCTGTGTAACAGCAAGCACCCTAGCGTAACCAGGATGGCCTCTTAGCACAGGTTCTTTAATCTGCTTTTCTAGGAAAGACTGCTCAAAAAGGGGTTAACAATCCTACTTTTAATTACATTCACTAGTTCAGGGGAAGGGTCAACACACTTAACATCAGAGAAAATACAAGCAGAGAAGTTAGCACAAAGACCAACAGACAGAGCTCTGACTGCCTGAATCAAAGTAATATTGCTATACACTTTACATAAACCACTGGATTGAGAGAGCCTTTACATCTGAGCAGCTGAGGGGTCTGAACATACAGCTACTCAGAGTCTCGACCAGGGAATCACAAGGTCCTTCTCATGAGCAAAATACCTACTTGGAGTATACATATACTTCTCAGAGCCAGAAGGCATCATATCCCTTGTGACTCAGTGCCTAATCAACTTAGTGCCTTCCTACCAGCAAGCTTCCCCTAAGCAAGCTTCCCTTAATGGGCTCCACATGAAGCCTATTAATGATAGGGGAAGATCTTCCTATCCCACTAACATTACAGTATGCCAGCCCCAAAGTGGAGAAGGCATAAGATTTTGGTCTAACCTGGATGCTAGGTTAGGAGGGAGTTTCCCCCATGACCCTTTTCCTCATCCTCTAGTGGTCTAAAGATCCTCTCAAAGCAAGGGTTTCCTGTCCCTTCTTTCTCTTTTCCCTCCTGGTTAAGTCATAGATTATATAGCCTACTCTTCAGGTGATAAAGCAATATCTTTGTATCTCTGGTGAAAGTAATACAGACTTACCCTTCCTCTCATCTCGTTCCATTCATTCATTACTTACATATGTCTATGGTCAAGCACTTTCCCCTCTGTGAATTAAAATGCATCAAATAAAGGCCTCATACTTTTTAGTCTCATTGGCTGCTTTTGCTTCTTCTGGGGAAAACCTTTAAGTTGCTTAAAAAAAACCAGGTACAACAGACCAGTGCAATCTGGGATATTCCTCATGGGGAAAGGAAGGGGGAAAGGAATAAGTATTTATGTAGAGCCTAAGTGCTAAGCGCTTTTTACAAATGTTTTGTCCTCAGCAGTAGGTGCTATCATTAGCTCCGTTTTGCAGTTGAGGAAACTAAAGCAATCGGAGGGTTGAGTGACTTGGCCAAGGTTATTAGTAAGTGTCTGAGGCTGGATTTGAATCCAGGTCTTCCTGACTCTAGGCCCAGCAGGGATGCTCCTCAGTTAATTCTCAGCATGATCTCTTACTTATACCAAAAATCTACCCTTGATCATGAACACCCGTGTGCCCGCTAAAACCAGTCTAGGTGTTTCTTTAACTCTAGGCTCATAAACCGGTGAGGCAGAGGGGGGAGCACTGATATGGCCAGTGCTCTTGAAGGTACAATTTTGAAAGTGTAAGTTTCTGTAGATAGGAGATGGATGCAGCTTCAGGTTTCACAATCACTGAGTCAGCTGATGACGAAGTCCAAAGGCCCAGGGAACAGAGCTCTGGACCGGGTGGGAGTCAGAAAGGCCTCAAACACTAATCTAGTAGTGTGACCCAGAGCAAGCCATGTCCCCTCTGTCTGCCTCAGTTCCCCCTTCTGTAAAATGGGGATAACAATAGCGCCTCCCTCCCAGAGTCATTGCAGGGATCCAGCGAGATAACACTTGTAAAGCACTTTGCAAACCTCAAAGTGCTATTTAAATGTTATATATTATCATTAGGAAAGTTAATTTGCTTTGGAAAGACATCAGGAAAACAAAGGTGCAGAAGGGAGCTATAGT
The DNA here is from genome assembly GCA_028646595.1 of Phalanger gymnotis. Classification (NCBI taxonomy): domain Eukaryota; kingdom Metazoa; phylum Chordata; class Mammalia; order Diprotodontia; family Phalangeridae; genus Phalanger; species Phalanger gymnotis. The sequence continues at coordinate 213,277,253 of CM053626.1, forward strand.
TGCTAGAAGGGACCTTAGGAACCATCTAGTCTGAGCCCTTCATTTTACAAATGAAGAAACTGAGGACCAAGGAGGTCAAGTGACTTGTCCAAGGCCATACAGTTAGTAAATGTCAGAAACAGGCCTGGAACTTGGGTCTTCTCTCCCGACCCAGTGCCCTTTCCACCATAACACTAAATTTAGACATACTCTATACACCGTACTCTATACCAAGGCATACACCGTCAGTGCATCCGTTTCTAGCCCAACCCGTACCTGAACAGGAATTCTTTCTATAGAAAAACATTCCAATTCAACTTCCATTTTCCATTTCAGCTAACATTTATTAAGCCTCTTGCTCTGTGGGAGGCACTACGTGCTAGGCACTAGGGGCTCAAAGGCACACCCACAGATAAATCCACATGAAGTAAGACTAAATAACTTCCAAGTTGGAGAGGGTACTAGCAGAAGAGATAGTTAGGAAAGGCCTTGTACAGAAGGTGATGCCTGAGCTGAGCTTTGAAAGAAGCTAGGGACGTTTGGAAGTGCAGGATAGGAGACAGCCATTCCCGGAACAGAAGAGTCCCTATGCCTTAAAGACTCAAGATTCGGGAGATGGAAAGGTAAGTACAGGAAACAACTAGCAAGCCAGCTGACAGTCCCAGCCTGTATCCATCCATCTCTGTTTGAAGATCTCCAGTAACAGAGAGCTTGCTAGATAGATCTCAGGGCAGTACAATCCATTTTTGGACTGTCCTAACTGCTGAGAAGTTTGTCTTTAAATAAGAAGGTTGTTCAGGGGTGTCCCCACCCGCTCAATCAGTCGTGTGAGCTGTCAGAGCATGGTCATGCCCATTGGTACCTTATTAAAAGATCAAAGACACCTCCTAATTGGTTGCCAGTATGTGGGATACTAATTGATTTTTCAGTGACTGGAGCTGCCCCTAAGGTGATTGGTTGTCTAGGGCTCAGGATGACAGACTCATCAAAGAAACCATCCCTCTGGAAGAGAGCTCATGGATGACACTTGTCCTTTTCTGCCTTTTCCATATTTGGTGAACAGACCAGCAAATAGTAGTGTGAACCCTATATTCTACACTGAGGGAGTGGGGAAACCTACGCATGCACAGTCTCCTCCCCCAAGGAGCTATTAATGGCTTTCTTGGGCAGAAGAAGCACTTGGGAGGGTGGGCCTGAGGGAAGTTTCAAGTTCAGTTCCTTCTGAGCAGAACTACTTTGCTTGAAGTGTTTTGAATATCTATTTATGGGCCCCTGTGAGTCCTTTGTGTACATTCTGTATCCGCTTACAGAATCCTATGAGTTCTTTGGATCATTTGCATTTTCGGTGGGGTGAGATAAAGGCTGTCCTACAGCCAATTTGCATTTACTGTACTGAGTGCTTGTATAGTAGCTGGGCACCCATAGTTTAGCCACATTTGTGGAGACCCAAATACCGGCATATTGGAAAATGTTCTTGAAGTAAACTTGTAATGGGGACAAACCAAAGAGAAAAGGACCATTTTGGGGTGAATCCCCAAAATGGTTCATGTGAGCCCAGGGTGTAGGGGGCCCTGTGCCATGGCTCACACTTCTATCCAGCTGAAATCTTGCCACTTTATGACTTTCACCCAATTAACCCTCTTGGGCCAAATAGAGCAAATCTAATCTCTCTTCCATGTGCCAATCCTTCAAGCATTTGAAGATAGGTGTCATGTAAAGTATCCCCTCCATCTTTACCTAAGCTCATATGGAGAGAACAAGGTTCAGCATGGATGAGATATATAGCAGGAGAGGGATTCATCACTTCTCTCTCAAATAATGAATGAATTGTGCATAGAATCTCAGAGTTAGAAGGGACTTTAATTAGAATGTTCCTTTCAAATCCACCCTTATATTCTATCTTGAGAGTCAAATCCCTTCTGGGCTTATTAAAGCTAATTAATGAGGCAGCCTTGAATTATCTTTTTTGATGGTCCAGGAGGACAGTATTGTGTTCTTTCTTTCTTCATTCCCCAATAACTTCTCCCTCAAAGGCCCAAGCAGAGAGAGTGGGTAAAGTTACATAACAGGATATTGGTTTGTACCTCTGAAAACAAAAGGTTTCTTTCTTCCCCAGTAGTAAAACGACTGGCTCTTGGACTGGTAGAATTTGCTAAAACTAATTTGCGTAAGAAGCTTAATTTATTTATATGACACTTCCCTTAATCTCTCTTTCTCTCCCTCCCTCCCTCTCTTCCTCTCTCTCCCTCTCTCAATCTCTCTCTCCCTCTCTCTCTCTCTCTGTCTCTCTCTCTCTCTGGCTCTCTCTCTCTCTCCCCTTCCTTCCTTCCCTCCCATTCACTCTCTCTCTGTCTCTCTCTCTGTCACACACACACACACACACACACACACACACACACACAAAATCTCACTCAAAAAGGCTTTGACATGTAGTAGACAGGGAGCCTGGAAAGCTATATGATTAAAGCTAGTTATAAAAGCAAAATTTGAACAGATTTCCATTACTATCCAAGCTTCAGACTCAATACCTGAGATGTGTCTGCTGTCTAAGGATCATAAAGACCAGTTAAACTGAAACTGAAATGTGAAGTATATTTGTAAAGCAGCTCCTATGTGCATGGCCCTATGATGGGCTGCTGGGAATACAAATGCAATCCTTTAGCCCTTAGCCTGCTGCCTGGTGAATGTAGCCATAGAGATACCAGACCCTAGATGTAGCCAAATAGATTCTGCCTTAGAATTCACCAGTTTTGAGGGTTTTTAATTTAGCACTGAGACTTGTGTGGGAAAGAGAAGCCAGAAGTGATTTTATTTTGTATGTTGCAGGGTAGAGGGTAGTGGGCAGGGTCAAGCACGGGCATCTGATCCCTGGCTACCTGGTCCTTCCCCTTCCCTTGGGTTACTGGGACTCTTGAAAGCTGCTGTTGTAACACAGGGGTTAACTGGAACTGGGGGGAATGGACCAATCAATAAGAACTGAATGAAGTAGTGGTGAGGTCTGAACTGATTGGGGCTTCTCAGGCCTCTGCTCCTTTTCATCATCCGAAGGGAATTATCTGAAAGCCTCCTTAATTCCCAGATGAACCGTGAGATGCTCCTTATTACCCCTACCTTCCTTCCTTCTCAGGTAAAAGGAGGAAGAGACAGAAGGAAGGACATAGGTGAGGGTTTACATTGTTTATTTCCTAGTTGTACCCTGTTGCATTATTATATATGTCCATGTGTTTGATAAATGCTAAATCAGACAGATGCCTACATGCTTGTCGGTGTGATTAAGGGCACCATGGATGAAGATTTGGGAAGAGGTTTTGACCCAAAAGTGATGAGAGATACTATCCCTCTTTTGAAAATGATCTGAGGGGAGCAGGGGGCAAAGAGAAGCGTGGACATGTTTCCCATTTGAACTTCCCATAAGCAATAGGTGGCACTGGGCCTGGAGTCAGGAGTTCAAATCTGGCCTCGGACACCATGTGACCCTGGGCAAGTCACTTAACTCTGCTTCAGTTTCCTTACCTGCAAAATGAGCTGGAGAAGGAAATGGCAAATCACTCCATTATCTTTGCCAAGAAAACTCCAAATGGGGTCACAAAGAGTCAGACACAATGAAAATGACTGAACATCAACATAAGCAATAGAGATGTACCATAAACATAGCCTCCAGACTAATGTAAGCTACCTATAAATAGGAAAGCATTTTTTTAAAAAAATTCATTCCCCCCCCAATTACAAGTAAAATAACTTTTTAACATTTATTTTTTAAAAAATATTGAGTTTTAAATTCTCTCCTTCCCTCTCTCACTTTCCTCCCCACCCCCCCACATTGAGAAAGCAAGCAATTTTATATAGGTCATACACGTGCAGAATAGGAAAGCAATTAAGCATAAACTATCACTTATTTTTCTAGCTAGAACATAAGAAGCCTTTGAGACAAATGAGAGCCCAGAAAGGGACCTGTGAGGTAGCTGGGAAATGCTAGAGACACCTATTTACATGAGAACTCAATAATGCCACCTGCCTGGGAACTCAATGAAACAAATCATCCTTACATATGAAGAGCCTTGATCTATTTTCCACAAAGATTAAAAATGACAAGTTTTTGCTCTTAAGAAGTTATAGTTGGGGGAGGGGCAGGCATATTACATATACATAGGTAAGTATACAAGTTATCACCATACAACTGATATCATATTGCTTGCCTTCTCAGTAAGTGGAGGAGGGGCTAAAGGGCATTTGGAGCTCAAAATTAAAAAAAATAATGTTAAAATAAATAAAGTATAATTTTGTTAAAAAATGTAACACAAGTTAGGGAGTTAGGAGGGAAAAGAGATCCATTTGTCAATTGAACAACCAACAAGTGTTTATCCAAAGCAGTCTAGGAAAATTTGAGGGGGGCATTTGCAGCTGGTGGTAGGGGGTAGTGGTGATCAGAGGCGAGGTAATGACCAGGTGAAGGCTTGAAGAGAAGGATTTTCAAAGCCCCAGGTGAGGAGATAATGAATTCTAGGCTGGGAGATCCTGTGAGTGCACTGAGACTGGAGAAGGCACATCTCAAACTCAATCTGTCAAAAATAAAACTCATTATATTTTCTCCCAAACTCACCTTTCTTCTGAACTTCCCTATTCCTGTCGAGGGTATCACAATCCTCACAGTCACCCAGGTCTCAACCTCTGGTGTCATCTTCAACTCCTCACTCTCACTCATCTCAAAAATCCAATCGGTGACTAAATCTTGTCATTTATTTCTCCAAGAAGACATATTCACATCTGTCTCCTCTCTATTCAGCTGGGTCCTTATCACTACTAATAAAATAGTTCCTTAATTGGCTTCCTTACCTCAAGTCTCTCTCCTCCCCTCCATATAGCTGCCAAAATGATTTTATTAAAGCCCACGCCTGACCATATCACTCCTCTACTCATTAATCACCAGTGGTTCCCTATTACTTCCAGAATAAAATATAAATTCATCTACGTGGCACAGTGAATAGAGTGCCAGACCTGTAGTCAGGAAGATTCGTCTTCTTGAGTTCAAATCTGGCCTCAGATACTTATTAGCTGTGGGACCCTGGGAAAGTCACTCAATCCTGTTTGCCTCAGTTTCCTCATCTGCAAAATGAGCTGGAGAAGGAAATGGTAAACCATTCCAGTATTTCTGTCAAGAAAACCCCAAATGGGGTCACAAAGAGTCAGACACAACTGACTGAACGACAAAAAATTTGGCATTTAAAGCCCTTTACAACATATCCTCCAGCTACTTTCCCAGTCTGATTACATAGTACTCCCCTTCCTGCCCTTTCCAGTCCAGTCAAATTGGCTTTCTTACTCTTTCTCACATAAGACATTCCACATTCCATCTCTAGGCATTCGAACAGCCTGATCCCCATGCCTGGAATGCTTTCACTCCTCCAAGAATCTTAGCCTCTTTCAAGACTTAGCTGAAGTGGCACTTTCTACATGAAACCTTCCAGATCCGCCCGGCTGCTTATGGTTGTTGGTCAATCCCACCCCCTTTTTCTGTATTTTGCATGCACTTATATATGCATTTGTGGTCTAGGCTAAAAAATCCTTGAGGCAGAGACAATTTCATTTTTGTATTTCTATCATCAGTGCTAGCAAAGTTCCTAACAGATAGTAGGTGCCTATTAAGGGGTTGTTGGTTGCCTGATTGAGTTGTAAAATGGTCACTCTAGTAAATTGCGTGCTTTACCTTAGGGTTATTGTGAGGAAAATGAATTATAAATCTTAAAAGTGCTACATAAATGAGACTATTAATTTAAGATAAGCCAATTTTAATAGTTAGCCCTCAAATTTTCAAATGAGATGCAGATGATTCCCCATGTGCATTAAGACAAGAAATAAATTTTAACTTCAAGCAAGCTTCTTCCTCCTACCTAGGAAATTTCTGGGCTCCCTGCCATCATTTAACATGTGTTCGGGCCACCCAAAATAACTTTAATTGCAGCCTAAGAAAAACATAATTAAGAAGGTAAAGCTATGGCTAAAACAAACCATACAATGCCTTCTAAAATCAACTATCAATATTTTGGCTTATCTGATTTTATATAATTGGTACCATATCATTAGCAAAGATAATTGAGGTTAGATTACAATGACTAATAAAAATAGCCAAGCCCACTGTTATTACTGTAGCATTTGTACTTTCAAAGTACACCTATTCCTATCATTTCATTTTGTCCTCTGAAGATCTTTGTGGAAGAGAAAGAGCTGATTCTCCCTCTTTCTAAATAGGGTTATCAGTCTTGACTAGTCAGGAAACAAGAAACAGCAATGGATTGGGAGGGAGAGGACCTGGATTCTATTCAGACAAATTATATCACTGCTCTGGACCTCAGTCTGCTTATCTTTAAAATAGAGATCGAGGTGGAATAATATCTGAGGTTCTTTCCAGATCAAAAGGGTAATTATGAAAATCATAACAATCAGGCTTGTGTCTGCTGTAGATACCTATTAAAAGGCCAGGACTTGGTGGGCATGGAGAAAATAATGACCTTAGCTTTTATGTTTGCTCAGATTCTCTTGCACAGCAAATTCAAAACATTTCAATTCCATAAAAGGCTGCAGTGGATCACACTCAGCTGTCTCACTTATTTTCAACTTCTCTTTGTCTACTGGCTGCTTTCCTGCCAGCTACAAACACACCCACGTTTCACTCAAAAAAACCTCACTTGATCTGACCATCCCCATTTCATGACTAAACTCCTCATGAGAAAGACATCTACGATCGACATCCCTGCTTTCTTCCCTCTTACTCTCATCTTCACTCTCTACTAGTCTGGTTTCTGATTTAACTGAAACTGCTCCCTACAAAATTACCATTGATCTGTAATTGCCAAATCCAATAACCTTTTCTCAATCTTAATATTGCTCAAGAGCCTGGACCACGGTGGTGACTAAGAATGGAAAGAAGGGACCATATACTGATATTGTATGTAACATACAATATGGCTATTGTGAAGTACAAATGGCAAGTCTTGATGACAGATAGGACATGAGGAGTGAGGAAGAGTGAAGAGTTGATGATGACCCCAAGATTGTGAGTCTGGGTGACTGGGATGATGGTGGCACCCTCCAAAGTAATAGGAAAAGTGAAGAGAGGAGGGTTTGGAGAGAAATAATGAGGATTTCTATTTTGGACATACTGACTTTGAGAAGTCCAAAAAACTATTGGTGACATAGGAGTAGAATTCAGAAGACAGATTGGAGTTGGATATATAGATCTGGCAATATTTGGCATAGAGATGATTATTGAATCTATGGGTCCTGATGAGATCTCCAAGATAATTGGTATAGTGGGAAAGAAAAATGAACCCATGACGAGTCCTTGAAGGTCAACCACAGTAAGTAGGCATGACCAGGATGATGATCCAGCCGAGAAGATTGAGGAGTAGTTGAACAGATAGGAGGAGAATGGGAAGAGAGCTACATCACAAAACAGAGTGAAAAGAGTATCCAGAAGAGGGTGCTTAACAGTGTCAGAGGCTTCAGAGAAGTCAGAAAAAGATGGAGATTGAGAAAAGGATATTAGATTTGTTGATTAAGAGATCACTAGTAATTTTGCAGAGAACAGTTTCAGTTGAATGATGCAGAAGGAAATTGGAACAGAGGGTTTAGTAGAGAGTCAAAATGAAATGTAGTAGCTAGTGTAGATAGCTTTTTCAAGGAGTGTAGATGAGACTGGAAAGAGATATAGGATGATAAGTAGTAGGGAGGTGCAGATTAAGTGAGGATTTTTTTTTTAAGAATTCAGGGGACATGAGTGTGTTTGGAGGCAGCAGGGAAGGAACCAATAGAAAGGGAGAAATTGAATAGAGAGAGACTGAGGAGCAATCTGCTGGGGTGGTGATGCCTCGGCAAGGAAAAGGGCCACATCTTCATGTAAAATAGGAGGAAGGAGGAGATAGTTGAGGAATATTATCTCCGTGGTATGAGGTGAGAGTGGACAGAAGAGGGAGCTCTTGGTGAATGTCCTCAACTTTTATTTATTTATTTACTCATTCATTCATTCATTCATTCATTCATTTACCTATCCATTTATTTGTTTGTTTTTGTGAAGGCAAGGTCCACAGCCAAATGAGTGGAAGGATTTCAATGAGAGGCTAGAGGAGTAATAAAAATATCGGAATATTTGGAATAGCTGAGGAGGCAGGGATGCAGCATCTGTTGGTAGCAGTTGGGCAGTAGCTAGAGGTAGTGGTTAAAGTTAGACCTGCCTGGCACATGCTGCCTTCTGTTTTTACTTCTGAATGCCTTGTTCCTTCAACCAGGCTATCTTGCCTGCCTTGTAGGAGGCAGTTATAATGGGCAGTTGGAGCAGATAACTGGCCCCTTCACAATGACTTCTCTAAATGATGACTTCAGGAAATGTGGCGAAAGTAACCAATCAATAAACATTTATTAAAAGTCTACTATGTGCCAGGCACTACACTAAGTGATAGAGATAAAAAAAGATGCAAAAGATAGTCCCTGCCTTCAAGAAACTCGGTGGCCTGGGGTGGGGGTGGGGAGAGGGGTTTGGAATGTTACTGTTCTTAGAGTCCTGAGGCTTCTGCCTGTTGGTGGCAGTTGGTCAGCAGTTGGTGGTGGTGAAGAGGGATGGCCTCTTCTTCAGGGATTGGATCCTTGGATGATGGCTGCAGACACAGGTCTAGAAACAAGGTAGGTGGTCTTGGGGGACATTGCTGTTCCCAGAGCTTTTGGGCTCAGGGACTTGGGTTATTTCCATTAAGATCTGAAGAAACATTGTGATTGAGTGGTAATAGTAGTATGTCAGATGTTATCTCCTGTGCCCTATGGCATGAATATCAGGATCAGGAATTTGCATTTAAGCATATAAACGGTGGGGAGCCACTGAAGGTTTTTAAGCAGGAGAGTAACATCAGATCTACAGATTAGGATTACTTATACTTTAGAAACAAACATCAGTCCTGTTATATACACTGACATTATTTCCCAAGTCTGTGATTTGTACAAGAACAGGAATAAAAATAAAACATACATACATCCATCAGGAAGAATTTATTAAGCACCTAATATGTGTCAGACATTGTGCTAGGTCCTGGGGGTACAAAGACAAAAGTGAGATAGTCCCTGATCTCAAGGGGCTTACATTCTAGGGGGATGCAATGTGTTCACAGATAACTGAAGCTTAGATTAAAACAACTAAATCAAATACATATAAAAAGCATATATGTTTATAGATATATGCATATGACATAAGCTGTCAAGTTCATACAGTTTTCTGATGATACCCAGAACAGGTCACTGGTGCTAAACAAAGTCAAAGAATTGCCATTTATTTTAAGAAATGGTGCAAATAGCTTAACAATAAACCAAATTCTTCTTATTGGGAGAACTCATAAAACAATCCATGTGTCCACATCATAGTCGATGTTGGCAATGTAGACCTGTGACATAGGGGTTGGGGGATGATTGACCAGGATCTCGATGTCTTGTTTCTCAAATTTGTCGAGTAACTGAATGCCTCAGAGTAGCTTTCAAATTTGTGAAATAGCTGAGGACATTGCTTTGGAGTGTTCCTTGATCACTGCCACAAGTCCATTAATAGCAAGCACAATACTTCTGATCTGTGTTTCTGTGTAATTTAAAACTTTTCTAATCCTCTAGAATTGAGTCCACATTCTTCTTATCAGGAAGAGGAAACAGTTGTTTTTGGCTGGTGATCAAACACCCTAGTATCAGCGCTTCAGGAATATTTTCTTCAACCTGAACTCTATCCTTTCAACAAGTCAGGTTCTTTCAGACCCTTCTGTAAGCCCATTGAGCTGGAACTTCTGCCTTCTCCAGTTCTGTTTGTTCTGTACAGGTGAATCAGCAGACGCTGGTCAACTAAGTGCAGTTATAGAAATAAAGCCATTTTGGAGGTCTTTTATTTTGTGGGGAAAACTCTGATTATGCCTCCTTGATGGGTGGAATATCCCTGTGGAATAATTAAGTAGCAATTATCAGAGGTGATTTCATTAGATCAGAGGACTATAGATCTAAGACACATTCTTTGAACTAGAAAGAGAGCCAAGCTGAGATCTGTAGATTCAGAGATAATAGAGTATAGACCAAAGACATGAGAATGGACTTGAGTGCCAACAGTAAAGTCCCTCAGGGAACTCAGCTTACCAAACCCCCAGTTTCAGAGATGGCGGACATGGAAATGTAGTAGCAAAGCCTCTTTGCCCAAGAAATGGCAATAGATGGGGGCACAGGTGGCAAGGGTGGAGTGGCAATGGTTCTAAAACTCTTGGTTCTTGGACAGGCAGTGATGCAAACTCTCAACCTCAGAGATGGTAGCCATGGAGAGAAAAGCCACTATGGGAGTTCATCCTCTAGATGTGGACCAAAGATCCAGCATATGACCCTGGAATTGGAGGCATAGCAATGGACTGAATCACAAAGTAGAGAAATTAAACTTGGGCTTTGCCACAATAACTTATTCAGTTAACAACTTCCAGTGGGAAGAGGGATTTCTCTCAACCTTAAATGTCTCCTTTTTGGTGGGAAAACAAGCTCTTAGAATAATACTATAAGATAGGAGGCCTGCAAAAGTCCCTGGGGTAGAAAGTAGGACTCAACAGAATGTAGGGATTGATTCTCCAGCAACCCCAAATTCAATTTCTTTTTTCCTAGGGGGGAGTCTAAGCCCTTAGGATAGTACTATAATGCTGCAGGATTGTATAGGCCCCTGGGGAAAAAGTGAGACTCAACAGAAGAGGGAAAAGAGAAATGTATTGACTATGTACAGCCTGCTTGTGAGTCTTTTATAGTTTTTCATTTTCCATGGGGTGAAAAAAGGGCTGTGCTATTTCTGATATGCATTGTCACTTTGAATGCTTGCATAGGAGGTGAGGCCTCTCTCTCTCTGAAAAGATTGAGATATAAGGTTTTTAAGAACAACAAAAAACCTAGAGGTATATATAACATCTGCGAAGCGGACTCTCTTAACAAATGAATATAGTCCATATAAAACCAAAGCTTAGGGCTCTGGGCAACAGTTTACAGGGCTATTTTTTCCACATTGATACTGCAGAGGCCTCCAAATAGTGAAGGATTAATTCTGAAAAAAAGCACTTCTTTATTTTTCTGTATTGTAGACCAGATGTCTTCTTTCCTACAGCTTCCTTTCTTGTCTTCCCTTCTTCTCATTCCTATTGATAGGTTTTTTGAAGGTTTCTTCAGCTTGGTGTCCCAGTATTTGAGGATTCTGCTTTCTGGAACCCATTTATCCCAATTTTTATTCCAACTCCTGTGATGTATGAGGAGTTTCATTTGTTTTTCCTTTATGGTGACCTAGACATACTTGGCTTCATAAAAGAGAGGTACACGAAACCAAAAACCCCAGTTTACTCTCTTGGCATTCAGGCTGTGGGTCCTGCTTCACCTTTTCGCCTTTCCTGCTACTGCTGGAGCCCCCACCCCATCCTGGGCTGGTTTTGCCAGAGTCCAGCAGGGTTCACTGAATACTAAGAGACCCACCGTTCTTGGATATCAGCAGCCGAATGTCTCAAGTCTCTCTCCAGCCCAATTAGTCCTATCCCAATCAACTTCATTCGTTGACTCACAATGAATGTAAATAGGAATTGTTTCTGTTTTGTCCAGAAACCCTGAGGGTCTTCCCCTCCCAGTTTGATTTTTTTTTTTGAACTAGGTTAAAGAGGCTGTTCTTTGCCTCATTTTTTTACCTCACCTTAATCGCTGAATGAGCTTTGGCTCAGTCAAACTCTGCTAAAGACCTGAGCTTTAAAAGGCCAAAGTCTTCCACTGTATCTGGGGCCATCTTCAGTTGTCCTGATATGTATCTGGCCACTGGATCCAGCTAACTGTGGTGGAGAAAGTGAGGCTGTCATGGCATCACCTCCCTGACGTCAAGGTCCTCTTTGAGAATAAAGAACAAACAACCATAACGGACAAACAGCAACAACAACCACTTGTCTATCACACGCTTCAGAACCCCAGTGGCATTTTTTTCTGGACTTATTTACAACAGGAGAGAATATATAAATATATATTCAGAAATAAGAAGGTAAAGTAATTAAAGAGTAGGTTAAAATGCTTGTGGTACCATCCAATCTGATACGGTGTCATTTTCTTGAGAAATTTCCATAGGACGTTGTGTCCTCCCAGAAAGGAAGTTCCTAGAAGGAAAGGAATTGGGCTTTTTATCACTGTATTCTCAGCACCTAGTACAGAGTAGGTGCTTAATAAATGTTTGTTGAATTGAATTGTGTAAAAAGTCACCCAGTTCTAGCTTTACGATCCTCTCTAGACCCAAGAATGCGCAACTCTCTTGTGGCCACAGAAAAGGCCATATTTTTGAATCTGAACACAACCCCATTCAGGTTTGAAAGTGGCATCCCTAAAAGTCCACTCTATGTCTCCTAGGCTCTCTTAAGTTCAATCTTGGAAAGCCTTGCCTCTTCATCTCTGCCTCTTGGCTTCTCTGTCATTTGGGCACTGGATTTTGTGCCATACTCAAATTCTTAACTTTTTATGATATTTTTAAGTCTGTGGTTTTAAGCATGGATATTATTACAAGGAATCTTATGAAGTTTGTAACTCTCAGAAAGCATAGTTCAGTGACTGTCAGAGAGACTGCAGGGGCTAAGCATAGCGGAAGCCAAGCGTTTCAAGGGTCATCGAGCCCACAACGAAATGGGGCCAGTCATACCCAAGTGCAAAGGAAAGTTTGGTCAAAAATGAAAAATGACAACAAGAGCTGACAAAACTATTGCTGGAAACAGCCTAATTAGCTCTCTAAAAAACCCAAACCAAAACATAGCCCATAAGCAAAGACTCTCAGAGGGACCTGGCAACCAGAGGGCTTGTTATGGATTTTTTTTCCTAAGGATGTAGCATAAGCTTCTTGAAGTTGCAAAAACACAACCTTGAATCATGCTGAATGTCATGAAAGGTCAAGAAATGTATCCAAGTGATGGATGGAAGGAAGGAAACAAGCACTTAGTAAGCACCTACTATGTGTCAGGTGCTTTACATGCATTATTTCATTTGATCCTCATCGCAACCCTGAGAGGTAGGTGTTATTTATACCTGTTTTACAGTTGAAGAAACTCTTTGGTTAAAAAAAAAATTGACTTGTCAAGTGATTCGCCAAGAGTCCTACAGCTTAGTAAGTTTCTAAGGTTAGATCTGAGCTCAGGTCTTTCTGATTCCAGGCTCAACGCTCTGTCCGCTTGTCACTAGCTAGACATGCTCAAGAACCTGTCTGAGCTCCATTGAAAACCTCTGGGCCATAATCAAGGCTAGACTTAGATGAATGGATTATCATCAAAGGCACCCTTAATGTGATAAAAGCATGACAAATCTTTTAAACCCAGTGCTGAATCGTGATAAACAAGTCACGGCAGCAAAAAAGGATATTGCATATTAAAAAAAGTTTTTTAAAAGATGTAAAAAGCTGTAGGGTTTGCCATATGTCAATGAATCTAATTATTTTGCTTTGTCCCAGTTAATTTCCATGCCACTGTACATTATATAAACAAATAGATATAAAAAGCTCCTACTATGTGCTGGGCACCATGCTCAGCATTATCTCATTTGAGCCTCACAACAAGGTACAGCCATTATTGTACCCACTTTTGAGATGAGCAAACTAAGGCTAAAACTAAGTGACTTACTCATAACCACACAGTAAAGAGAGCCTGTGCATTTGCACATTGTCTTCCTAGCCCTTCAAACCAGTTCTAGTTTGTTGTCATTTTCCAATTCAAACCAGTCTCTGCCTTGGGGCAGAGACAGTGGTAGTTACCTGAGTTTGTCCACAGCTTTCTGAGAATAGGGCGAATACTAGAGTTCCTGGCCAGGGATTTTCTCAGGACAATAGAAGCACATGACTAAAGTAGCAACATGCTTGCTCATGTGTCTTAAGAGAGGATTTATGGACGGTGTTCATGAACTCTAAACCTCCTGTGGTTGGGGGGAGAGGCAGAGATTTCAGCACCCTGGACAACACAGAATCTAACCTTCTACCCAGAAAAGAGATTGTCTGGGCAGTGCCAACCTTGGGAGCTACCTCATGAATAATACATAGTTTGAGAGTTCATGCATCAGACAGACCATCTAAAAAAAGATGATTGATTGCCCACACAGTTTGGGAATAGCATCCTGCCTGGAGAACAAACACCACTCATATGACCTCTGCAACTAAAGGAAAGAGGCAAGAGATCTGGACCTTCCTCTGATATTACAGTCAATTATTCAGACAATGCTTGTCTAATGGGAAGGGATATTGACATTGAATGGTTCCAAAAATGTGTTTTCCTCAGTTTCTTCAACTGTAAAATGAGGATTATACATAATAGTACCTATATCCTAGGGTTCTTGTATGGATCAAATGAGGTATTTGTAATGCACTTAGCGCAGTGCTGGGTACATAGGTAGGCACTTAATAAATGCTTGTTCCTGTCCCCTGCTTCCTTCCCATTAAGTATCTTTATATGCCAGGCACTGGGCTAGGCATTGGGGAAACAAAGATAAAAGTAAAAATAGCCCTTGGCTTCAAGGAGCTTACTGTCTAGGGTTTTAACCTTTCTTTCTCTGTCATGGCCCTCTTTGGCAGTCTAGTGAAACCTAAATACCCTTTCTTAGAATAATGTTAAATGATTGAAAGAAATGTTAAATTTAAGTTAGAAGTTAAAGAAAATACCAAACTTTTTTTCCCATTCAAGTTCACAGACCCCTCGAAAGTTATCCGTGGATTTCCTTGGATGTCTGTAGGACCTCAAGTTAAGAAATTCTGGTTTAGGGAGAGACTATGCATGTATAAGTACAAAATATTAAAAGGCACTTTAGAGGGAGGAGATCACATTAGTCATGAGATAACTAGGGAAAATCTCATGTAGCAGGTGAAGCTTGAGCTGAGCTTTGAAGGAAACTTTTTATTCTGAAAGATGGAGGAAGTAAGTACATTATAGGCACAAGGGATAAGCCATGCAAAGATATGAAGGTGGGAGGGCAGTGGATGAGCAAAAAGGCCAGTTTGGCTGAACCCCAGCTATGTGCCAAAGGAAGTAAAAAAAACTTCCTTTTTTAGTAAAAGTAAAAATAGTAAGAAATAATTTCTTCCTCTAAAGAGGTAGCTAGAGGAGCAGCTAGTAGTAGAGTACTAGCCCTGGAGTCAGGAGGACCAGACTTCAAAGCTGGCCTCAGATGATTGACATACTTACTACCTGTGTGACCTTGGGCATGTCACTTAACCCCAATTGCCCTACTTTCCCCCCTCAAAAAAAAAATAAAGAGGTAGCTAGGTGGTAGAATGGATAGACTCCAGAGATCTAGAGTCAGAAATTAGTCGTTTTTCCATCATGTCCCCATTTGGGGTTTTCTTGGCAAAAATACCAGAGTGGTCTGCCATTTCTGAGGCAAACAGGTTAAATGACTTGCCTAGGGTCACACAACTAGTAAGTGTCTGAGGCCAGATTTGAACTCAGGAAGATGAGTCTTTCTGACTTCAGGGCAGGTACTCTATCCACTGTACCACCCAAGTTCAAATGCATTCTCAAATACTTACTAGCTGTGTGAACCTGGGAAAGTCATTTTACTTTGGTCTGCCTTAGTTTTTTCATATGTGAAGTGGCAATAATAATGGCGCTTTCCAGGATTATTGTGAGAATAAAATTAGATATTTGTAAAATGCTTCAAAAACCTTAAAGTGCTAGTTCTTCTAATGATTTCCAGACTCCTGGGGAAAGTCTTGGGGAAAGGTGAGTAATGGGTAGAGAACAATAAGGTTTTTCTTAGGGACTTGGATTAAGGATGCAACCAACAAAGAAGAGCTCTTCTTTATGCCACTGCTCTCCTACTCCTAAAACGATTGATACTAGGACTCGGCCAAATGAAGTAACTTCTCTTCCATTGAAAGGGAGGCACCTTTGCCACATCCTGTTCAGAAAAGATTGTCAATATCATCTCCCATTGGTCCCTCCAGGGGAATAGGCCAGGAAGAAATAAGATGGTGACTTGCAACAATTCTGGAATATAAACTCAAACTGTCTTTTTACTTATTGTGATCTTTTCCTTGTTCAAGATTCCTAGAAATGTTCTCTGAAATCTTGGGGCAGAGAGTAATGCTGGAAAGCATAGGAGACTAAGGCAGTTTGGACATCTCTCTTTCCAAACTAGAAATATTTGGATATTAGATTAATACTAAATTAATTTTTTTACAAAGCTGAGCCTAAATTTGGGGTACTGTATTATTTTTTCTTTATTATTTAAAATTCGCACTGGATAATTACTAAAATTCCTAAGCCGAATAGAAAGCCATCATGGGTCCTGGAGAACTTCTCTTTGAAAGACTTTTGTGGCCAACTAAATAGAAATGGAGGGACCTTTTAAACCTTTATAGGAAAGTTTTTACTACAGAACTGTCCCTAGCCTTGCCTCCAGCCTATGGTGAGGCTCACAGAGTTTGACCATTTGAGAGAAAGGCTGACACTGTCAGCTACAGTAAAAAGGTATTTATACATGTCTGTTCTGATGAACATGAGCATATCTGTTCATGTTTGTGTTGATGGCCACCTTATATGTTGTGTATGGTAAGCCTTATGTTATGCCAGCATAAATCCTTTATTTAGCAACTTTAAGTCATCTCTCTAGTCTGGAACGAAGTCAATTTCAGCCACAATTGACCACCGGTTAGGAGGACGGTGTCTCTGCTATTGAGGATGATTGTGCCTAATCCCGTGATCCTAGGTGACAGGTAAGCTATCTTTACCCTTTTCTTGGTGTTGGGCAGCAGTTTACCTGGGACTAGTGGTCTTTCCCATAAGCTTAACTACTCCTGGATTCTCTGGGAATTCCACAAACCCCAATGTACTCTGCCAAAGGAACTCTGAACTGGCAAAATAAACAAACAAAAAAAGTGGTACGTTTGGTATTTTTCACTCTTGTGGTTCATTTTAGTATCTATTCCTCAGTTATGTGTTTAAAATATAAAGGCCTAAAGAGTAATTAATCTTAAAATTAGTAGAGCCTCCATAGAAAAAAGTGTATGGGACCACAAGAGCATCCTCCTCCTACCCCAAGAAGTACTTGACCTCTTAATTCAGAAATCCTTTTGGTCATTTTGGAGTGCTCAATCAAAATTGGTTATTGAACCCTCCTAGCTGAGAGTGGTTATCCTCAGAATCATGATTGCTGATCCTCTGCAACAGGAAATGAAATTAGAGATGTCTACGCATGCAGGAAAAAAAAAAGACTAGATTCCCTTTTATCAGGGTGGAGCTGGCTTCAGGATCCTGTTGGCCAGTAAACTTTGAAAACAGGTCTTCCACTATGGACATTCAGTACTGAATGTCCAACTTGGGAAAAGTTGGGGAAACCTTCGACTGAGGAGCCAAACATATAAAAATGTCCCTGTTCCCAGAAAAGCTAGCATTTATATCTCACCCACTAGAGAAATGAAACGTGAAATCTTGGTCAAAATGATTTGACTAACGTTGTTTGTAAAGGATCCTTGTTTAATCCAATTTAAAAGTGCACCCTGTAGATTTTTGGTTATGTGCATGATTGTTGTTAGCAATGGAAACATTTCTCATCTTTTCTGTAAGTCGGTATTAATATCTGTTCAGTTAAAAGGTGGTCAGTCCTTAAACAGAACTGAAACCAATTTTCTCTCCAGTAACTTCAAAAAAGAGAAAAAGAAAAAAGAATTTGCTATTTTTGTTTGTTTGTTTGCTTGCTTCAAAGCTAAGCCATCCCTGATACTCAACAAAAAACTAGCAGGTATTTGTTCTTTCTAAAAGTCAAGTAATTGGGAGGAAAAAGGGCAAATTTTTATTTTAAAAGTTTGGTTTTCCAGCTTAATGTGAGCTTATGGATACGGCAGAAAATTATTGTCTTTGTAAATTAGAGGCAAAGTGACCTAAAGGGAACTTCAACATACCATTTATTTGCAAATTCTTAAGTTAAAAAACCAAATTGGAAGTGTTTTGCGTGGCCAAATGAGAAACTGCCAGTAAACCTGGAAGTTTTGGCTCTGACCACCCAAAAGCAAAGCTTTGAAATGGATTTGAGAGGTAAAAGAAAATTGAGCTAATTTGCAAAGGAGAGACTCAATAGAGTAAAAAGAAACTGGACTTAAAAATAATTTGAAAGCAAACAAAAATGAGATTAAGAAATACACAGACTTAGAAAGTAAAATAATATATTAAGAGAAATGCAGTTCTGTGATTTGGAAAGCGCTCAGTATGGGAGAAAAATCAGAATTAGAAATAGCTGTGACACAGCGTAAACTTGACACTCAATTAAAAGACAATAAGAAATGTATAAAGGTGCTGTTAAAAATTTAAAAAAGCCCAAAACCTAAAAATACAATTCTGCTTGCAAAAGTATTAAACTCATCTCGAACTCAGAGGAGTGGCTTCTTCTTCTGGTTCCCCAAAAGCTGTCAGTATCTCTAGTCAGGACCAATCTGACTGGGGGTGGAGGGTGGAAGGCGATAGGGGAGAGGGAAAAGTAAAGAAAAAAGAAAAGGCCAGGATTTTGGAAAATATTACATAAAGTTTAAGAAAGTTTTTGGTCTTCCATGAAATAGGAGAAGGGCAAAATAGCAAGCTTGCCATTCCTCTAAAGCTGTGAACTCAACTTGGAGAAATGCTTATTTTATCCTTGGGAAGACAAAGTTATTACTGAGATTGCTGATGATTTCAAAGCTTAATTTCCAGATAACTAGTATTCCTGTACATGTGGAAAAGTATCTGGATCCATGTAGCAGCCTTAACAAATTAAACAGTTTAAAACTTGAATTTATATCATGTTTGATAAATTAATAAGGAACAATTATTAATCAAAGCATGGTTAATCTGTGTTCTGCATAGTAAATGTTAGTGCCACATCTTTTTGGCTATGTTAGTAAAAGTGATAACTACCAGTGGAGTAGAAGGAAATAATAGGGCCAAACTGTCCCCAGCTGAACTCTGTAGATTTAGAAAGCGAACCACATTGAGTCCTGTTTGGGAAATTAAAGAAAAAATATTATAAGTCATTTTTTCCAGCCCAGTTCAGCATAGGAAAGATTGTCAGAGATGTCTGTAAACACTAAGGATGGCAGGAGTGCATTGTATGGAACCTTCCAGCATGGTGCCTGAAGGAAGGCCTGTCTGTGACTGTGTACCAGAGCAAGAAGAAGAGGTCACAGATCTGGCAGAGAGAGGACTGAATTTGTACAGGAAGTAACGCCAGATGCCAACTGATAGCTTTGTAATTTAATCTCTTGTGTTGGGTCGCAGTTCTAGTGCAGATTGAAGAGGACCACCTAAGCTGCCATCTAAGGGTGGCATTCCAAGGCAAAGATAGAAGTTAATGTCTGCCCAAGACAAGAAGAAATATTAAAGTCAAAACTAAAAGCGTTTTGGAGATAGAAGAAAGTGCAACATAGCTCCTATCAAAAACAACTGACATGGAAAACAGATCAAGGAGACATAATTTAAGAATCATTCAACTTTCTGAAAACCATGATAAAAAAGAAATGAGCCAAGACATTATATTTTAAGAAATCATTAAAGAAAACTACCCAGATCTCTTAAAATCAGAGAACAAAATGGAAATAAAATACATCAGTCACCTCCTAAAATTGTTTTAAAATAAAAACTCTCAGAAACATTCTAACCAAAATTCAGAGATTCCAAGTCAAAGAAAAATGCTACAAGTTGCCAAAAAAAAAAATAATTCAAATACAGAAGAGCCAGTCAGACTCACACAAGATTTAGAAGCAGCCACTATAAAGGAGTCCAAAGCTTGGAATATAATGTTCCAAAATGTAAAAAGATGTAGGTTTGCAACCAAGACTAACTCAGAAAACTTAAATGTAATCTCACTGTATTGGGTCTTTATTGAAACAGAGAACTTACAAGTATTCCTGGTGAAAAGCCCAGAGCTACGTAGAAAATTTGAAATACAGACATAGACTCCTGTCCAGAGAAACATAAAAGATCAATATGAGGAAACAATAATAAGGAACTAAACAAGGATGAACTGTTTACATTCTAATAAGAAGTGATGATAAATGTGTCCCCTCAGAACCCCAGCATCATAAGAGATCATAGAAAATATAATAAAACAGAGGGACTGGGAGTTTTTATATTTTGATGATCTTAAAAGAAGAAAGGAAAGGGAGAGAAAAATGTACACACTAGGGGAAAAGGAGGAAGTGTGGGGAAATTTTCACATAATTTAGGCGCAGAAATAAAAAAAAAGGACCAAAGGGTGCGGGTGGGGGGAGCAGGTGACCCTTGAGCCTCACTCTCATCTGAACTAGTCAAAGAAGGGAAGAATACACACATGCTCACACACACACACAGAGTTGGATGCAGAAATACATTTCACTCAACAGGAAAATAGGGGGAAAAAAGAAGGAAGAATAAAAAGGGAGAGTAAACTAAGGAAGGAATTAGTCCTAGTAGCAAAATAAACTCCAATCCTAGAGAATGGGTCTTGAAGAGGGGTTTAAAAAGAAAGAATGGATAAGAATCTGTGATTGGGCTCTGGACAGGGAAAGAGAAAAGAGGCAGCAGAGCCAAAGCAGATTACAGCAAACCAAATGCACTAGTGCTTTATCACTACCCCTCTCTACTCCTAAAGAGAGGGTGAGAAACTCTGAGCAACACAAAGACCAAGATAATTCCAGAGTACTCATGATGAAATGCAAATCAACTCCTGACAGAGAAGTGACGGAATCAGAACGAAGATTGAGACATTTTTGGGAAGTGGGGGAGACACAACATGGGAATTTGTTTTGCTTGACTGAATTTTTACAAAGGTTTTGTTTTTTTTGCCTTTTCAATGGTAAGGGGGAGAGTGGGAGGAGGGAGAGAAGGTGGATTTTCATTAATTGAACATTAAAATTTAATTGAAAATTTGAAAAAAAAATTTTAAAAGAGGATTTAGGTTAAATTCAATTAAACTTAGAAGGGAATCAACTGGGGGGGGGCGTGGCAGGAAGAATTTGCAGCAGGTTTCTTTGATAAAGACACCATTTCCAAGATGGACAGGGTACTAAATTCAAAATTATAAGAATAAGAACCATTTCCCAACTGATAGTCAGGGGATGTGAACAGGCATTTTTGAAGAAAGACATCCAATCTATCAATAGTCATGGAAAAAAATCTTCCAAATCACTAATACAGAAATGCAAATTAAACTCTGGGATTCTACCCCATACCCCGTATACTGACAAAACTGACAAACACAAGAAAAGAAAAATGACAAATATTGGAAGGACTATGGGAAAATTGGCATATTGTTGTCAGAGCTGTGAACTAATCCAGCCATTTTGGAAAGCAATTTGTAGCTATGCCCCCAGAGTTACTAAACTGTTCAACTTCTTTGACACAGAAAGAGGAAAATGACTTATATGTACAAAAACATCTGTAGCAACTCTTTTTGTAAGGGCAAAAACAAAAAAAAAACCTCTGGAAATTAAGGGAGAGACCAGCAATTAGAGAAGAGCTGAACAAATTATGTTATATGAATGAAATGAAACTTCATTGTGCCATAAGAAATGACAAAAGGGATGGTATTAGACAAACCTGGAAAGACTTATATGAACTGATGCAGAGTGAAGTGAGCAGAACCAGTAGAACAATTTATATAATAACATGGTAAAGATAAACAATTCTGATCAATGCAATGACCAACCACAATTCCAGAAGACTAATAATGAAGAATGTTATTCATCTCCTATAAGATAGGGGATTGACTCAAGGTGCAGAACAAGGTATACACTTTTATATGGCCAATATGGGAATTTGTTTTGCTTGATCATAGATATTTCTTACAAGGGGATTGTTTCTTTCTTTTCTTTTTTCAATGGGAAGTGGGTTATGGGGAGAAGAGAAAATACTTGTTAATTTGAGAAAAACCAAATTAAAAAAATCGTATGATGTTATACTGGTTCCTGAATGCAGTCAGTATAAAATGACAAAATTGGTAGAAAAATGAAATTATTTTTCCATGTGGGTTATTTGGAGATGCATTTAACTAGGTCGATTTTATTTGATTAAGACATTTTGTTTTGTATTTATCTTTTGAGTCCATGAGATTGCTTTATATTAATGTTATGTTTATAAGTTTATTCTGTTATGGTTTTTGGAAATTATTATGTAAAGATACTGTTGATTTTGCAATGATATCTATTGTGATTCACTTAAAATGTTAGGAGGTTGGATCCTCCTTGGTCAGAATGCTACTGTTGATTTATGAATTAGAACCATTACAAAACAGGGCTCTTGTATGGAATGATGACTGTGTATCCTTTGTTTTTTAATGTCCTTTTGATTTTGGTAAACAGTACAACAGATTTTGGGAAGCTGGAAATGCTAGTAGAAAGTGTAGCTTGAAAACCAGTAAAATTCAAAGGATTGGGAATATTTAGAATTAATTTAAATGTGAGATAAACTACTTATATTGTACTTAATGATAAATTTAGTAAATTGTTCCTTAGGGCCCCAAACATATTCCTGTAATCTATTCAAGTTACCCTGTTTTTGAGATTGTTAAACTTCTATCAGTGGGTATTTGACTCTGAGTATAGTCCCAGGCAATTGCCAGCAGATTTCTTCTCATTGTTGAGAACTATTTCCAGTGCTTGAAGTACTGAGACAACCCTCCTTGAATGCAATCAGCATAGAATGTTGTGTTTATCTTTTAAGTCCATGAGATTGTTTTATATTAGTGTTATGTTTGTAAGTTTGGAAATTTCATATAGAAGTGCTGTTGATTTTGCAATGACACTGTAATTCATTTGCAACATTAAGAAGTTATGTCACCCTTGATCAGAATGCTATGGTTGATTTACAAATTTGAACCATTATAGATCAAGTCTCTTGTCAACCATTTTTCTGGAGAACTGGGTTCAGGAGAATAAAAAAGTTAAGTGGAAAATTCAGGCTAGAGACAAACTTTGGAAATCTTGTTTTCATAGACTACATAAAGCTTGTGAAGGGGGATTTTTTTTTCCTTTTAAAAGTACAATCCAATTCTGTCCTGGGAATAGCTAGGCTGAGGTCAATTGGATATCCAAGATCTTTTTCAAACCTCAGACAGAGCAATTATGACTAAACCTTACTTTAGCTTCCTTAGCCTATCTAGAAGACCTTGCTCTTCCACAAGACTTGTTTTGGTTAAAAATAATCCTCACTTTCATTTAGTGTCGGATGTGATGCATGGGAGCAAAGAGAGGGAAGTTGATGTTAATTGGGATTATTTGATATTATTATGCACTACAAAAATTTTTTTTCTTGAAAATGTTAACAACATTATTGTACTGGCTTCATCTGTCAGGCACATAATATTGCCCAAAAAGGATGGGGTAATTAACACATTGAGCTCAGGGAAACCTTATTGTCTGTGTGAGTCTGGTCAAATCACTTACTCGTTCAGACTTTCCTTATCTGTGAAAATCAGATAATAATAGCATCTATTTCCTGGGAATGGTGAGAAGATCAAATGAATTTAGATAAACAAAATATTTTGCAAACCCCAAAGTAGCCATGTGAATGATAGTTATTAACACAAAGAAAGGACAACGTATGATGGATCTTTTTCTTTTTATCATATGACTAAGTGCTCTAATGATGAATGTATTCTTGTTGTTGTACATATGATTTTAGAATGAATTGATGTTTATCTTACACTGGGCCTACAGTCAGGAAGATGTTAGGGAAAATCTGACCTCGGACACTTATTAGCTGTACAACCCTGGGAAAGTCACTTAACCTCTGTTTGTTTCAGTTTCCTCAACTGTAAAACAGGATGATTAATAACAGTACCTACCTCACAGGGTTGTTGTGAGGATCGAATGAGATATTTGCAAAGTGCCAAGCACAGGGCCTGGCGCATGAAGGGAAATGCTTGTTTTCTTCTCTTCCCTTTCCTCCTGCTGCTAAAGTAGCCACCAAAGCCATCACAAAGGAAATTCTGAAAGACTTTTGTAACTATGTTACTGCCAACAAATGACTACTGAAAGCCAGATTCTTCAATACAGAGATCACATATTCAATTGTAAACGAACTTTTGCTCCCATACAGTTTAAGGCAAGTGGATAGGATAATTGTACTGATAACCTCTCTACAGCATAGAAAAGAAGATGTGCCACTCCAAAGCAAAGAGACTATCTTGCAATAGTGTATCTACCAAATCCAAGACAAAAGACTATGAGTTAATTCTTGGTGTATGACTTTCTGGAAGGAACTGTGAAAGGTTCACCTGGGAATGTGAAATATGTTGTGTGTAGGAACCAGCTGAGCGTATTACCTTTACTTACCACTTGCTGTGTTGGTGGACAACTAAAAAAGTAGATAACTGTGCACGCCAGGATCCAAAAGTGTCTGTAATTGCTTATTTACAAATTGTTCCCATTGATGACCGTACTATCCTTTCTAATATCACTGAAATTTCTAAGGAAATAGATAGAGCTATGGTGCAGGTACTGGTGTTTGAGTGAAGAGATCACATAGCTATCTCATTATGATAGGATTTAAAATTGGGAAACAGGGTAAATGGGTACAATGCTATGCTAGAGATTTTAAGATGACCCTTTAACAACCTGTTACTTCCCAACTGTTTTAAGACTTCAGTTTTCTGACACTTCTTGACTAGACTAGCGCCAGAATGCCCTTACTACTTAGAAGTAAAGGAGATTTAATGGCACACTTTTGTGACAGAACCTAACACTACTATTTCAGTGTGGAATGTATGTAAAGGTTTGGAAACCACTAGATGATATAATTAGAAAACTTACTACCATTATGACAGGAGACTGTTGAATCAGCTACAACGGATCTGAGGGAGCTCCACATCCTTTCTGCACACAGTAACCTTATGAAAACTTTCTTCTCCTCACTAATGAGTGAGATTATCTTAATTGGCTGAGACATTCCAATGGGACAGTGCAATACTTTGAGGTCTAGAATTTCTTAAATTACCAGCTGTGAGCCATACATGATGACCTCTCTCATCAATGTTGGCCAGACAGTTCAAGGAATCAAGAATTCCTTCTGACCTATGTCCATGGAGTTATGCCTAGAGGTTCTCGGCTTGGAAGAGCAGTCACCCACAATGCACCCTCTACACCTATGACCCCAGGAGGGGAATCTGGGGCCTGACTGAGGTACACTGGGAAGGTGCATGTGGGACTGAGCAGTCAATGGTGATGTGTGAGACCTCAAATTCTCAGGGGAGCCAAGTTGATTCATAGTAAATATTCCTGTAATAATGCCAGATATTTGGCTTAGAATAAGATGTCAATGAACTTTCTAACCTTTACAAACATTCAGCAGCTATGTGTGAAAAACTTCAAGATTAGGATACAGTACTTGATAAGACATGTTAAACACAACAATTTATTGTGTTGTGTTGAACAGATAATAGCAAATACACTCTCCAGATGAGCATTATAGCTATATGCATTTTTGAAATGGTAGAAATTGGAAGCCTTTGAAACTTAGGAAATTGCCCTGACAGTGTTCTGCCTAGCCCAAGTGTATGAAAGTAACCATAAAAATATGGTGTGCTAGTTTACTATGTGCTTTTCATTGAATATAGTTCATTTGTTTTATTTTGTGATGGAGATAATATTTAATAATTACTGTAAAGTGGCTTAATCTTTATTCATCTATATTTAAATGGTGAAAAAGTAAACCTAAATGTATGGTATAAAATGTTATTAAAAAGATCAAATAAAGTCTACATGGTCTATTTTTTTTAAAGTTATAGTTATAAGAATCAGTTTGTGAACTTAAGATGCCTGTTTTGTCACAGGTATGAGTAAATGGATGGGACTATCAACTGGGCAAATGACCAGGAACAAAAAGTTCTAATCACTTTTAATTTGGGAGACCTTGATCCCAGACAGCTTATTAATGTGCATTGCCTTTTGATTACTGTTCGGAGTATTAAAAGGCTGGCTGGAGACTCAAATACGTTTGAATACTAGTCTACCCACTTCATTACTTTCTGTATCCCAGTTCAAGGCAATTCTCCAACCCTATTATACCTCTTATTGTGGCATATTGTTGTAGCATCAAAAATAGTTTTTGACATCTCGTTGTTTTGCCGCCTTCAAAAAAGCAAAAGAAATTGCGTATTTTGAACTGACCAAAGTAATGTATTTTGTTAGTGATTAGTTGGCACAAAATTGACATCCTAGGTTTAATAGGTATTTTGCTTCAAATCAATTATGCAAGTAGCTCAAAGAGGGGATCTGTGGAAGCATATTAAAAACTTTTTTAAAAGTAAAACAAAAATATTAAACAGTATTTTCCTTTAAAGTCTTTTCCGAAGTCCTAGGGAAAACACCTTAGAAAAGCGAGTGATCAGTAGAGAACAAAAAGACTTCTCTTAGAGAATGGATCAAGGAGTGATAGCCAACTTTTTTAACAAACAGTAAGTCTTGTTTATATCAGTGCTTCCCATTCATTAAAGCAACTGGCACTGGGGCCCACTCAAATTAAATGTTCTCTGTTTCACTGAAAGTGGGGCATCCTTACCACCTTCTTTTCAGAAAAGATGATCATTATCATCTCCCATTAATCCCTCAGTGGAAGTGGTCCAGGCAGGGGGAAGACAAGATAGTGACTTGGTTATCCAAAAATTTTAGAATGTTAACTCACTGTATTTTTGCATAGTGTGATCTTTTTCTCATTCAAGAATTCTAAAAATGTTATCAAAAATCAGTGAGTCATGTTGGAAGGCATGGAAGACTGTGCCAGTTTAGACATTCTCTTCTCTCATTTTCCCAAAGGTAAAAATGCTTGAATATTAGATTAATGTTAAATTAAATAAATAAAATAGTTTCTGGTAGATCTGAGTCTTAAATGCAGAGTACTTTATTATTATTCATTCTTCAACAGTAATAAATCGAGAAATGTTGACTAGGAGCAGGTCGCAAAGGGCTTTAAAGGCCAAAGAGAAGTGTTTACATTTGATCATGGGGGAGGTAATAGACATTCACTAGAATTTATTGAGTAAAAGAATGACATGATTGGACCCACTAGGGTGGTTGTATAAGTGAAGAGAAGGGTCCAGATGGGAGAGATGTGGTGGAGGTAGAGATACCAAGAACTGAGCAGGTATATATGGTGAACTAATTTCAAAGGAATTCAAATCCTAAAATGATTTCTGTGGGGTTAAAGAGGGACTTCTTAGAATTTGTGCTTTTTGTGTATTTCTGTATTTGCTAATGTAGTTCCATGAGTCCATTTCATCTTATACATTTTCTGTGGAATGACATAAAGGTAATCTAACCCATACATACTACATTTGAGTGCCTACATGAAAAATGTTTTCAATATTTGAAGAAACCTAAAGACCTAAGTTATACCTAAACTATAATGGAAGATTTTCCTGGAGCAATTTCAGATGGAGACAATGAGCCCAAGAGAAACTGGTACATTTGGGTCCTGTCCTTGAGATAAGACTCAGTGATTTTGGGATCCAAAGTTTTTGGAGGAGATATAACTTGGATGACAGGTTATACTAAGAAGTTCCTCACAGTCTGTAAACCTCCTGAATTTGTCAATGGACAGGTCAGAATTCCTAGCAGTTTGCATCTACGTATCTTAGGAAAAGCGATTGAGACAGATTAGAGGAATTTTGTTGAGGAGTGTTCCAGAGCCCATACTCCTACCTCCAATGATGTTTCCTTGGCCACAAAGTCAAGAACCACTTAATCCTGTGATCAATGAAGGCAAATTTAAACAGGGAGAGAAAATCAAAGCAGGCACTTAAATGTTAGTTAACTGACCCTCACTCTACTAGGCCTTTAAGCAAAGGCTGGGTGGCTAAATTAGACGTGTTGTAGAGGATTCTTGTTCAGGTATAGATTGGACCAGATGAGGTCATTTCAACTCTGAAATTCTATAATTCTAGGAGATAATTTATAGCTGAAGAAACTAAGTAAGGGATATTTGGCCTAGAGAAGAGAAGACCTAAGTGGGACATGATAGCTGTCTTCAAAAATCTGAAGAGTTATGCTAGAAGAAGACAATCTGCTTGGCCTCAGAAGGAGTACCCAGGAGCAAAAGGGAACAGCTGCAGAGAGACAGATTTAGGTTTCTCACAGGCTCATAGATTTAGAACTATGGCACCGGAATGCAGATTATTAAATTTTCAGTGTGAGCATTTATACTTTAGAAATTGGCAAAGATATAAATCAAGGCTTGGTTTATTTTGTGGAGTACATAGACTTGAGGAAGTGATCGAGAAAAGTTAACAATTAACAATTCAGGGCTTCTTAAACTTCTTAAACTTTCTCCATTTGCTATCCCTTTTTGTTTTGTCAGCTTTCATTGGCATTGCTGTGTGCTCAAAACCAAGGCTGCAGAGAAGTGGAAACACATGCAAGCACTGCCAGGCACACTTCAGATTCATTATGTGTTTGATTTTTAATTAATTTTTGGTCATTGCATATTCAGAAACCTTTTACTGTTGCCAAATTTGGGGGCCCGTGACCCACAGTTTAAGAAGGGCTGAATTATAGATTACACTTGAATATCAAAAAAAAGTATTATACATTTTTTTTTCCCAGAGAGCTGGGTGTTAAACATTTACCAGGATACCCCTGATGTGGGTATCTTGACCAACCCTCTCCTGTTACCAATGACAAACTAATTCCCAGAGAGATTAAGAGTTAGAATTAGAGTTCAGGTCCTCTGACTCAGGATC
Organism: Phalanger gymnotis; assembly: GCA_028646595.1. NCBI lineage: Eukaryota > Metazoa > Chordata > Mammalia > Diprotodontia > Phalangeridae > Phalanger > Phalanger gymnotis. The sequence goes on from CM053626.1 coordinate 213,305,936, forward strand.
CACCATGTTTTTTTACGTACCATGATACTTCCTTATGCCCACACTGCTTGATATAAGGAAAAACTTCCAATTAGGTATCCCAAAGTAGAACTCAACTTAGGAGGCAGCAATTCTCTCTCCCCCCTCCTCCTTAAAGGTCTTCAAGCAAAGCCTTGTTGTCTCTGATTCTTGTCCAGGTATAGACTGAGCTTGATGTCTCTAGTTTCCCTTCTAGCTCTGAGGTTCTGGAAAGGCTGCCCTAACTGGCAGGCATACAGTGGTTGGGACTTCTTTCCTATTCTCCAGATGATTCCCACCTCCTCTACCCTTGTTTCCCAGCACTACCATATCCAGGGTGCTCAGAGGACTCTTCTTTTAAGGACGTTGATCCCTTCTTCATAGATTTCCCAATTCTTCCCTAACCCTAAATTCACTTTTCTCAGTATCTCACTCAATTTACAAACCTTGTGGATGGCTGTATGGTGCCCTCTGGTGTTCAGAATTCCAGAAACCAAACTATCCCTAAAGTTGGACAGGGCCTAAGAGGCCACCTACCCTTCCCCGAAATAGGAATCCCTTCTGTAACATGTGCCCTCCATGAGCACTCTGTCTGCAATTTAAAGAACTCTAGTAAGTGGGAACCTACTGCTTCCTTCCATTCTTAGCTCTAATTATTACGAATGTAGCCTAAATCTGCAATTTTCACACATTGTTTCTAAGTTTGTCCTCTGGAGCCAAGCAGTACAAATATAAACTCTATTCTACATGAGAGGCATTCAGATATGTGACAATAGACTTTGTTTCCCCTCTCTACCCCACACCCTCCACATCTTCTCACTGAATTAAATATCTCCAATTAATCCTCCTTAGGAAAATAAAGACATGTTGCCAGGGGCTTATAGGAGCTGTCCCATTCCTGAGAGGCAACTGGCAACATTATCAGTGTCAGTATTTACACCTTGGAAATCAGTAAACTTCAGGGCTTGATTTAATGTTTTGTCAATTGTATAGACTGGAGAAAATTTTAATAATGCAGATTCAATTTAAAATCGGGTCATGGATACATTTTTCCTCCCCAGAGAGCGGTTTGTTAATCACTTACCAACTCACCACTGACTCTACCATAAGTTCTCTCTTCTTCCTTATTCAATGCCTCTTTTACAAAACTATTTTACATGGTTTTATATTTTCTATTCCTTTGTGCCAGTCTGACAAATCAGTCAAGCAAACAAGTATTTACTACTGGGTGCTATGCCTTGGGAATACAAAGACACAAACGACAGTCCCAAACATCAAGGATCTTAACATTTTACTGGTGGGAAACAAAAGACACACATCAAAGTAAACTCAAAATTCCAATGAGGTAGTTCAGTGGACTCCCTACCATCATGGGGGCTAGGGGTGAGGGGAAGAGTATAAAGAAAGACCATGTAGGTGGCACTTGAGATACTCTAGATTATCATAGAGCCCAGCACACAGAAAATACTTGATAATTGTTTGTCGACTGACTTCAAAGGATTGAAGGTAAAGGATGTTTCCTATCAGTAGAGGTGGTGGACTATAGATGTTGAGTGAAAAAAAAAAATTATAATGTATTTATTTTAAACATTCTTTTCTTTTTAAATGTTGAATTTTAGATTCTTTCCCTCCCTCTCACTATTCCCCCACCCACCAAGAAAGCAAACAATATGACTTCAACTATGCATGTGAAATCATGTGAAACATATTTCCATATTAGTCATACATATCACAAAACAAAGCAAAAAATAAAAGCAAGAAAATTACACTTCTATTTGCACCAAGTTCATCAGTTCTCTCTCTCTCTCTCTCTGTCTTTCTCTGGAGGTGGATAGCATTTTTCAACATGATTCCTTTGAAATTGTCTTGGATCATTGTACTGATCAGAGTAAAGTCTTTCACAGTTGGTCATCACTACAACATTGCTGTTACTGTACACAATGATGTCCTGGTTCTTCTCATTTCACTTCGCATCAATTCATAAAGGTCTTATCATGTTTTTCTGAAACCACCCCTCACCATTTCCCACAGCAGAATAGCACTTCATCACAATCATCTGCCGCAACTTGTTCAGTCATTTCCCAATTAATGAGCATCTCCTTGAAGGCCTTTCTTAATGACTAAATCTGAAGGTCTTTTCTCAGTTGTCTTCCCCTTTGACCTCTTCATTTTTTGACACTATTGACCACCTAATGATTATTCTCTCCTCTCTAGGTTTTCATGACATTGTTTTCTCCTGTTTCTCCTCTACCTGTCTGGCAGCTCTTTCTTGGTCTACTGTGCTAGATCATCATCTATATCCCATCCCTCAATGAAGAATATACCCTGAGTCTCTATCCTAGGGTATCTTCTCTAGGGTATCTTCTATCTCTACACCAGAGCCAAAAATAGGATAGAACAACTACTACTTTGATTCAGATACTGACATCTGGGGGCTTCCTCACTACAAAGCAGAGAGTCTGCTTGCTTGCCCAGACTCCAGATGACCATACCTGTGGATCTGGGGTCTTTCATGGCCTTTTTTGGATCAGTGCAAGGATCAGCAGAGAAGGTGGTATGGTGAAGAGTCTTGTGTTCATGCCATGAAGGAGCTAGGGATGTTTAGTTGGAGAAAGGAAGGCCCAGGGTTAGGTCATGATAGCTGTCTTTAAGTCTTTGAAGGTCTGCCATGTGGAAGAAGTATTAGAACTGTCCTGTTTGACCATAGAAAGCAAAACTAGGAGCAATGGGTAGAAGTACAAAGGGGGAAATGTAGACTTTATAAAGAAGAATTTTCTGACAGAGCTATCCTTAAATGGAATAGGTGGTATGGTTGGAGATGTAGAGTATATAGAATGGGTTGTTTTTCCTTTAAAGACAAGGGAAGACTATTCTTGGTATCATCATTGGTTTGGCTTCTCTTTTGCCTGAGGCATAAAAGGTTCAGTCTGTGGGGAGTGGGTGTCAGAGATTTAGTGGAATTTTTACTCCCTTATAAGCATGCCTTTCCAATCTAGTATTGCAACTATTGAGGCTAAAGCAAGGCAATGTTTTATTTGAGTTCAACTAGGAATTATCTCTCTTAAAACCTTATTCTGAGTAAAATTGTTTTTATTGCATTTTATGATTGGCCAGGATCTCACTGCATTCTAATCCCAAGCCTGAATCACTGAACTGGCCTGAGCTAGGTCCAGCCCCAAATATTTGGTATTAGCCAAGGCTGATTGCCACAATGTCAGGGCTAATTTATATGTTGAAGTAGGGGAAAGATGCTTAGAAGAAAAGGAGCCTCAAGTGATATAATGGCCAGATACAGGATCCTGGTATTCTGTGGCTACAGCACGGTTAGATGTACATGGGGAGCCTTCTCAGTAGAATAAGGAGGGAACTTCCACTGATCCTATTTAGCCAAACAAATGCTTAAGGAGCTTAAGCAGACAGTTGACATATAGCAAAGTTAAGTATTCCCTGGCTTTTATTAATTTTAAAAAAGAAAGATCACCAGTGTAAGAAGATGAAAATAAATTATATTTTCACATTTGGCCATTAGAGGCAGAGGTGAATGTTTCCAATTTTAAGTACTGTGCCCAGAAGGCGGAAAACTTGCTCTTATAGATCCATAGATTTAGTAACTGCATAAGTGAAAGGGGCAGTGCAAAGTAAGGTAGGAATCAATAGGCTGCAGACAGAAAGTATGATCTCTAATGGAAAGGTTTTGCTGGAAAACATGTCAGATCCTGCTGAGATTAGAGATCTAAGGGAAATATTTTTAAAATGAGTGATAAGGATAAATGAAAGATAACCTTGGGCCTACCTCAGTATCCCCCACATGTTATTATTCCCTGGGGAATCATTTCCTTCACCAGGAGTCTGAGGTTGGTGGGCTTTCACAACCAAGGAACTTGGAAGGTTGCGGGATATTTTTAAGCCTCAAGCGATTGAATCATTAAAGAATGGTCATGAGGATGTGGTCTACTGGGGGAAATACAGGGGTTTTGTCCATTTCATACTTCTGTCATCTGGAAAGATTATGGGCACTTGCTCTTGTAAAGAAACTGAACCAATTAGAAGTCACAGAATGAGACCACCTTTTCTCCATTTTCTGATGGTTAAAATGGAGAATTCTGCATCATTGGTCCCACAAAGATGAATTCCCTCTGAAGCTGCTTCCAGAATGGGAGACAGAGCTTAGAACAGGGGTGAAATATTTTCAAGAGATGGCTTTAGTCAACTGCATTTATGAGCTCTTTGCATGGTTATCTGCCACCCCTCCCTTCCCCCCCCCCAAAAAAAAAACTACTTTAAGTACAATAGATCCTGCCTTTTTGGCAGAGATCTCTGTGATTGGAATCAGGTTTTAGCTATGGCCCCAGGGAGATCTGGCCCTCCCTGCCAGGCTGGCTGGGAGATTTGCTGATGAAGTTTGAGCAGCTTCAGCAATTTTTCAAGTAAAATGGGCTCTCCATACAAATGAGTGCTCTGGGAATTGTGCCCACCACCATGTTAGGGGGCAAGAAGGTGGTGATATTCTTCCCGTAGGAGCTTTGGACATGTCTTTTGAAACATGAGGTCTTTTGAAACAAAAAGATGATGTCAGCCTGTGGGGTATTAGTGAGACTGCATGAAGACATCTGGGACCGAGGCAATAGAAAGCCTTTCTACCCAATTTAAGCCATTCCTGAAAGTCCCTACCCTAGCTTGTTATTCTGAGTCACTCAAGTCTTCATATCTAGATTTGAGGGATTGTTAGAATGAGTTGGCCTAAGATAAGAGCTAAGTCTCAGACTATCTAACTGAGGACCACAAGGAGACTAGAAGTTACATCTTCTTTTTTTAATTTATGGAATAAAATAAACATTTCCATAACAGTATAATAAAAAAAAGATGATTGAACATGAAATTGCAAAGCTACTATACACAACTTGCTATTCCTTTCAAATATGCAACAAAATTACCATGTAAATTTCTAATTTTTTTTTCCTTTTTTTTCTTGATGTCTCATAAAATCATTAGCTTCCACTTGCCTAATTCTAATCTCTAACAAATTGTTTTCTTCAGTTAGCTTTTGTGCCTCCTTTTCCATTTGGCCAATTCTACTTTTTTTTTTCCTTTTCTATGGTTGCCTTTCCTCTGAATGCTCTCCGGGTTATCAGTGTTTTTCCTAAAATGAAGAGCACAGAACTGAACACAGGTAATGATCGATCTGATCAAAATAAGGTAGAGAGAGATGGTCACTTCTTTTTTTTTAAATTTAATTTAATTTTTATTTAATATGTTGCTTTTCACAGGAGTTTGAATTATAAACTTTCTCCCCATTTCTACCCCCCTCACTCCAAGATGGCATATATTCTGGTTGCCCTGTTC
>CM053626.1:213311775-213342825 GCA_028646595.1 Phalanger gymnotis
CCTAGATCTTCAGCAGGCTCTTCACTCCTGCTCTGATCCACCACTTAATTCCTCCCACTAGGTGGGCCTGGGGCCAGAAGCAACTGCAGCTGTAGTTCTGTAGCTGCCCCACCTCCACTGCCCCAGGGGCAGTAGCCAAACCACAAACTCCCTGTCCCCACAGCTTTTCCCACTAACCTGAGAGGTCTGGTAAATGCCACAGCTCACTGATTCAGGGCCCTAGGGCACGCTCTGCCCGGCTCCCGGTCAGGTCGGTCCGCGGTCTGGTTGGTCTGTGCCACCCACGCTGGGCTCTGCTCTGCTCAGCTCCGCTCCCCTCCCCTCAGCTCCCAGCTCCGTGTGGGATAGACCTTACCCAGAGAACATCCAGGCTGTCCTGGGCTGGAGCCCTGCTTCCCTCCACCACTTTGTGGGTTCTGCAGTTCTAGAATTGGTTCAGAGCCATTTTTTATAGGTTTTTGGAGGGACTTGATGGGGAGCTCACAGTAGTCCCTGCTTTCCAGCCGCCATCTTGGCTCCACCCCCCATTCTACTTTTTAAGGAGTTATTTTCTTCAGTATACATTTTTCCATCTTGTCAATTGTATTTTTAAAGGAATTGTTCGATTTTTCTTCTATTTCTCTAATTTGACCTTTAAAAATCCTTCTTGAGTTCTTCCAAGAAAGTTTTTTGGTCTTGAGACCAGTTCATATTCCCCTTTGAGGTTTCATGTGGGTATAGTGACAATGTTGTCCTCTTCTGAATTTGTGTTTTGTTCTTTGCTGTCCCAAAATAAGAATCTATGGTCTTTTTCTACCATGCTTTTTGCTGATGGTGTTTGCCTTTTTCCTGGCTTTTTAAAGTTGATCTCTGCTTCTGGGGTACAGGGAGCACTGTCCCATACTTCTTGTGCTGGGGGATAGGGCACTGATTACTGGCTTTGGGTACTGAGGCCTCAGGTTCTGGCAGCTGGAGGAAGTAGAAGCCATAGTTTTCCTGGTGCTGAGCTGGAGCTGCTGTATGCCTACGCCAGGTGGGGTTTTACTGCTTTTCCCCGGATTACATTGAAGCTCTCTGGGTGAGGTGTGGGGGAGGGGTGGTCTGGCCCCTGAAGGTCACCTCCCTAGCCTTGGGCTGCACTAGAACAGGGGCTTAGCCCCTGGTGACACCCATTCACCCAGCAAGTGGTGGTTCCCCACACTAGCATCTGCCTGTTCCCCTGGCTATGCAAGGGCACAAGGGAGGGTCCTGGTATTGGCGCTTGCCTGCTCCACCACCCTGGGACTCAGGATCTCCCCTGGTTTGTTGAGATGGGGCTTGCCACTGGCTTGATGGGACACCTCCCATCCTGTACTGGTTTCCTTCAGCCACAGCAAGAGGGACCTCTCCCATTAATCCCCCTAGCTTCACAAGCTAAAAAGCTGCTACATTCCCTCTTTCTGCTGCCTCCACTGTTCCAAGATTTTTCCTGGGGTGGTATTTTCTGGGTTTTTCAAGGTCAATGAGGGAGAGTGAGAGCGACTTATGGCTTACTCTGCCATCTTGGTTCCTGGAAGTCAACACCCTCCTTTTCCTTTTTGTTCTTCCCTCCCCTCCTCCCCCCACCCTAGAAGGAAGGCGGTTTAGCAGGAGCAGAACTTAAACTGCATTATAAGGTAGTACTTATCAAAACTATCTGGTACTGGCTAAGAAATAGAAAGGTAGAGCAAAGGAATAGAGTAGACATACAATTTACAGCAGCAAATAAACATAATAACCTTGTATTTGACAAATGTAAAGACAAGATTTGGGGATAAGAATTCATTATTTGTAAGAAAAAATTGTTGAGAAAACTGGAAAGCAGTATAGCGGAAACTGGGCATGGACTGATATCTCGCATCATTTACCAAGATAAAAGTCAAAATGGGTACATAACTTAGATATAAAGAGAAATTTTACAAGAAAATTAGAAGAACGTGGAAGTCATATCTTCTCAATTCATTCTCTGGTTCCAGGATAGCATGCTTAGCTGTTCCAATTAGCAAAACTGCAAAGTTGGATGAAATGATCATGAGCAAACTCCTTTTAATTCTCACGTATACCCCTGACATTCCACGTCAGTCCCAGAGACTAGACTGGGTAAAGATGGCAGACAGGGCTGTGACATTGCCCCTCTTTCTACATAGCAACAAAATTTCTGGCTTCCAATGTGAGTCAATAGAGGGATGTGACAGGGTAATGTGACTTTGGGCTGTATTAAGAAAGGCATAGTTTCAGAACTAGGGAAATCATGATAATTCACTGTACTCTACCCACAGCAATCCGCATTTGGAATAATGTGTCTGCCTAGAAAAAGACGAGGATGATAAAGGCCCTTGAGTTTGTGTCCTATAAAGATTGACTAAAGGAACTGGGGGTGTTTAGCCTGGAGAAGAGAACACTCAGAGATGGATACGATAGCTGTCTCCAAGTATTTAAAGGGCTGTCACATGGAAAAGAAATTAGATCAGACTTGTTCTGCTTTTCCCCAGAGGGAAAAACTAGGCATAATAGGTGTTGCAAAGAGGCAAATTGAGACTTGAGAAAAGGAAAATACTTTGCTGAAAGTAGTTATTACAAAGTAGAGTGAAGTGCCTCAAGGGACAATGAAATCCCCCTCACCGGAGATCTTTTATTTTTGGCATGAAATTTCTAAAAAATATATTCTATTGATTTAGGGAGGATTTTTGCATTATCACTTCTCAATGCCACTTCCCTCATATATCTGTTTCTTGTAACAAAGAAAACAGTTAAAATCAAAATAGACACATTGACAATGTCTGAGAGCTCATCTAGCATTCCACGGCTGAGTCCACCACCTCTCTACCAAGAGGATGGACTCAAGAAACCTTTAAGCAAAGCTTCCTGAGGGGACCTTAAGGGATGAATAGCACAAGGCCTCCTCTGAAGAGCTTTCCACCTTTGAGGTTTGCTAGCCTTTCACTTCTGTGTATCCACCCTGGTCCCTTTAGAAAACTCCTTTCCCTCCTCATCAGAATTGGTCTTCTTTGTGTTTTCAGATTCCCATTCTTAAGCATCTCCTAACCCTGCTGAGATAACTTTCCTTGCAGAATTTTAGACCATGGGATTCTACATGTCCTCTCTCCAAACCTTTTGAAATCTTTTCTCTCCAAATGAATTAATCAATGTGGGAACTGTGGTGCTGGCTTCTGGTCACATATGACTCAAGGCTAAAGGGCTTTTATTCTGATATGACAAAGTGTCTCCTTATTGGCTGCTCAGTAGACCTTTACAAAGAGGAGACATTTTCTAGCTAGGGCTCTCTTTTAAAAGGTTTGGCAATTTAAGCCTGCTTAGTTGAGTCTACATTCCATATGGAGAACAGCGTTGGGGTCACCAGGATACCGGAGTAGAGGAAGATCCATTTTCCCCACCCATTACTGAAGTCACATGGTGCCACCTGGAGAATCACAACTAGGAAAGACCCAGCCAAACTAAGCTTATTTCTCCTTTGAAAAGGTCCACTGAGCCACCACTCCCTCCAGTTCAGCAGGAGATTTTTTTGTCTACTAAGAACGTGAAACGTTTTGCCCTGAGTAACATATAGCACCCAAATTTCCACATTTTCAGCTTCAACCAAGAATGGCTGCTCTGTGAAGTGAACAGAACCAGAATGCTGTACACAGTGACAGCAATATTCTATGAATAACTGTGAATGATTTAACTATTCTCAGCAACACAATGATCCAAGACAATCCCAAAGGACTAATGATGAAGCATACTATCTTCCTCCAGGGAAAGAACTGATACTGATTGAATGCAGACTGGAGCATGCCATTTTTCTCTTTCCTTCATTTTTTTCCCTTTTATTCAAGTCTTCTTGTACAAAATGACTAATATGGAAATGTTTTACATAATTGCACTTGTATAAACTAGATCTGATTGCTTGCCATCTCAGGGAATGGGAGAGGGGAGGGAAGAGAGAAAAGGGTAGAATCTGGAACTCAAAACTTTAGATAAAAATGTTAAAAAATTGGGGGGAAAAAAAGAAACTGCCACAGTCATCCTAACCTTTAGCAACCACCGCCTTGACTGGTGAGCAGCCATCAACATCGAGACAAGACCCTCCACCAGCAAAAAATATTATGACTTGCTGAAGGCTCAGATGATAGTTAGCATTTTTTAGCAATAAAGTATTTTTAAATTTAAAAAAAGAATGCCAAAAAAAGGGCAGCTCTGAGTCCTTGTTACAAAGTCAATCATTAAGCATTTATTGAGTGTACTCTATGTGCTAAATATGGTGTGGAGTAAAGGGAATACAAAGAAAAAGAAAAAAATAATAGGCCCTACCCTCAAGGAGTTTACATTGGAGCTAGGGAGACAACATCTATGTAAACAGGTAAGTATAAGATACATACAGAGTATTGAAGGCACTGGCAGGGTCCCATAGAAGGGACTGGGAAAGGCTTGCAAAAGGCGGCATTTGAGCTGAGCCTTGAAGGAAGGCAGGGATTTGAAGAAATGGAGATAAGGAGAGAGGACATTCCAGGAGTGGAGACAGCCAGGGCTCAGGGATTTCCCTAGCTCTCCTTAATGAAAAATGGACAAAAATCATCAGAGGGACAAAAGTTTAAGAAACATCTACAATGCAATTAATACCAAATGCAGTGGATCGAAAGTCAAACAACACATGTTCAAATCCTGACTTTGACACCTGTTCTGTTTTGACTGGGAGTGGGTTTAGGCCAGTGACTTCTCTGGGTCTCCGTTTTCCCCTCTATAAGATGAGAGGTGTGGACTAGATGGTCTCTAAGCTCTAAATCTTATTGATATAAAAATCCTAAGATTTCTGGGGAAATAAATGAAATTATAAATTCTATACCCCCTCTCCCAAGGGCAATTGGGTGGCACAGTGGAGGGAGCACTGGGCCTGGAGTCAGGAAGATTCATCTACCTAAGTTCAAATCCAGCCTCCGACAGTTACTAGCTGTGTGATCCTGTGCAAGTCATTTAACCCTGTTTGCCTCAGTTTCCTCATCTTGGAGAAGGAAATGGCAAACCACTCCAGTGTCTTTGCTAAAATGGTGTCATAGTCAGACATGACAACAACAAACCCCCCACCCACCAACCATGCCCTCTTACCCAGAAAGACCAAACCTAGGCCACATCTCTGGGGGATTAGGATATTGAGAGACATATACAATTTAGAATCAATCAAATAATTGGTCAGCTCTATGTAGTCTCCCTGCCCTCCTCTCCCTCACACTTCTCTCCCAACTTCTACAAGTCCTGGCAGGCTGAGTTCCTAGAGAGTAATGACTATTGCTCCCTTCAGGGGGGTAGTAACTAACTCTAAGAGGATGGTGTTTTTTATTGTTGCTTATGAGTCACTATTCAGTCTGCTCTCCATTAACAATCAACCGGTAGAAATGTATTAGCTTTTAGAGAAGAGATCTATTGAGAAGGTGTAGCAGCAACAACAGTAGCTATAAAATAATTTTCTCAAACTGGAGATATACCATCCCCTTATACACACAACATCCCTAGGGAGGATGGGCTCAAACCCAGAGAGCACATTTGGTCACAGGGTAAACTAATAGCTCCCGATTTCCCAAAGTCCCTTTCTCCCTTTGAGAATTCCTCATGAAGTTACTTTTAGGTGGAGCTTTATTTTGGGCTCTGAGAGTCAGCATTCTTGTAAAATCTTGAAGCTTCCTTTATTGTGTTTAGTTTGTTCTCAGTATCTCTTTCAGTATTTGATACAGATGCTCCTATCAGCCACTGCAGTCCAGGGGTAATGTTGCATATGCTAGTCGACACTCAAAATCTTCTGACCTTTCATCATTCACAAGGTCATCACCTGATCAATGGAGGGAAAGAAGGAGAGAAAGACAAAACTCTCTCTTCCTCCAAGGGCAATTCTCCTCAGGAATCCTTCGCAAATGGATTTTGACCACCACTTGACAGGCTTTCTTCTGGAATGCTTACCATAAAGTATTTGGACCCAGAAGTGTATTTCAACCAGCTGCAAGATATTCCTTGAGCAGTATCATCTGCTTATATCCAATGACTCCTAAGCACCTACGATCTTTTCAAATTGATAAAAGATCTATTCACATGTAGTTTTATTTTTTAAATAGTTTCATGTGAAATGTCCTGGGCCTTCTGTGATTACATTAATTGGGGAGGGCCATCTCCAGTTGTCCTGATCTGTATCTCGCCACTGGACCCAGATGGCTCTGGAGGAGAAAGTGAAGCTGATGACTTTGCACAGCCCTCCTTCACTTAAATCCAATTCATTTGCAAGTCATGGTATCAGCTCCCTGACATCATGGTCCTCTTCAAGAATGAAGGACCAACAACAACAATTTGGATGGGGGTGGAAGCCCATGCCATTACGTATACAATGTGTTTGACTAAGTATCCCCTTGTGGGATACTTAGACCCCTGTCCTGTGTACTAGTATAGAGAGAATCGGAAGAATAAGACATCGTCCCCAACCTCCGGGACTCTTATTCTGATGGGGAAATGGCATACATTTGAAAAGAGGTATGACAATAGGAAGTTAAAATTTGGAATCAATCACAGCCACACAGAGATGTACACACGAGTTTATAGAACACTGAGAAAACTGGGACTTCTCTAGTCTCAGTTGGGATGAAGAAAGTCAGGACAATCTTTGGGCACCATGAGGAAAGGTAGGAACATGAACCTTCACTTTGGAGTGAGAAAGGAAGGCTGACAAATATAAAATCTTCAGCTCTGGAAATTTTACTTTCAGACAGACTAAAAAGCAAAATAAATGGAATGTGCTGAGACTGAGCTACAACCATTTACAACTCTGCAAACCATATTCAATCCATTCTCATCTTCCCCACTCTGTACAAGCCAAAACAGGCTAGAAAGGGAGGTGGAAAGGTTATTACTGTAGTTGTCAGCTCATACCAGTCCTTTCCCTCCCCGTACCATGCAGGACCATGTAGAATATCTATACATAAACTATGCAACATATGTGAAGCCAATGAGGCAAAAAACACCCAGAAAAGCTACCCCGGGTTCAAGATATTTGGTGGGTCCGCATCAACCATAATTCAAGTGTCTCCATTAGGGGGTTGCTTTTTTTTTTTAAAGTCAAAAGACACAATTTTTTTTTTTTTTTAAAAAGGCATTTAATGAAATAGCATAAGAATAAAGTAGCATAAGAACATTCCTTCTCCAGGACTCCTGATGTCTTCAAGGTGATGTCATTGTGTTGCTCTCTCTGGGCCTGTTTCTGGTGGGCCTGCTAGCTGGGCAACTGAGACCTGTTAAAGATCTTAGCTTGAAAAGGCCAAGGTCCCCCAATGCATCCTGGGCCATCTTCAGTTGTCCCGATCTATATCCTGCCACTGGACCCAGATGGCTCTGGAGGAGAAAGTGAGGCTGGTGACTTTGCACAGGACTCCCTTACTTAAATACAATTCACTTGCATGTCATGGCATCACCTCCCTGGTCATGGTCCTCTTTGTGAATGAAGGACAAACAACAAGCTATCTTCTGGGTTTCTGTCCTCTCCCCTGGGTGCATCACTCTGCTAGTCTTGGAGTTCTTGCTCCCTGCTAACAGCTTATCTCTTCATAGACCTCTGCTTATCATCTCTGCTCCTAACTCAGAGGGCGTCAGGTTTAGAAAAACTCTCCCTTATCAGGTCGAGTGGACAGCTCCTTAGTCACAGTCAGACCACACCCAACTAACAAGGACCCAGGACCTCAGACTAAGATTAAGTCTTTTCTTCTAAACCCAGTATTTTAGATAAAGATCATTATTTTAGGGTTAGAGAATATCAAGATCCTCTTTGCCTTGACATACAAATGAATTTGAGACAGAAAACAAAAGATAAGTGACGAGACTAGATCATTATCCTCTACCCAACATATCTGCCTTTAGTATGCAGTAACCACTAGATGTCGCTGAGGAGAACAAGGTTGTCTAGGAATCCTCCCAGGCCATGAAGCTAGTCCACAGGGGCTAGCTCAGAGCGGAGTCTTTCCTTTTCGGCCACTACACTCTTTTCCGATTTCTCTCCCTTCCTAGGGCAAGGGCCACACACTGTCCTAGCGAGCCACATCTGATTTAGGACAATGGGCTCAACTGCTCAAGTTCAGAGGAAATGTTCCTAGAGTGGAGTTACATATCTGTCAGTGGGCGGCTAAGTGACACAGTGGAGAGAGCGCTGAACCTGGAATCAGGAGGACCTAAGCTCAAATCCAGTCTTAGACCCTTACTAGTTGTGTGGCCCTGGGCAAGTCACTTAACCCTGTTGGCCTCAGTTTCCTCATCTGACAAATGAGCTGGAAAAGCAAATGGCAAACCAGTATCTTTGCCAAAAAAAAAGTCCAACTGAAACAACTGAGCAATAGAGATATACCATAATCATGTCCTCTAGACTAATATAAGCTAGCTATAAATAGGAAAGCATTTTTAAAATACTGTACAATGCAGAGCCATGGTGAAATAAAAAAGGCCTTTTCAGCAGTCCAGAAAACTGTATTCATGTCTAAATATTTTAAGTAATTACCACTTAGGAAAATTGAACAGGAACTGTAAATTATTTTTTGTTTAAATTTTCAATCAATATGTGCTTATAGGACATGTGTTAAGCATTTCTTATGCATAGAACTAAATAGCCGTCCTATGCCTGATCTACGTTGTATGTTGAGTACCTTTCTACTTCTCCTTTTGAGGCGATCCCAGACATGAGACAAAATTTAAGCTTTAAGTAATTTTTAACCTGAAGCCCTGTGGTGATGTAAAGAGTTAAAGAGGATGGAAAAAAGGCTTGCTCCACCCCTCCGCCAGTGGAGTGATGATGAATGTTTAATAACTGCTCTCCGAGAGGACTGTATCCTCTGAGCAGAAGACACTTTAAAGTTCAGTCTGCATTATTAATATTTTCTTCATCACTTTCTTAAATATAGACAATCAACATAACTCAAACCCCAACTTTCAGCATTTGCCAATTTCCAAGTTATAAATGCTTATGCTAAAAAATTAACAATTGGTTCCCAGAGGCAGGTTCAAACTAGCACCAGCACACTCCAGCTATCCCTTTTCATCAGACTGAGTTCCCCCAAGACTGAATTCCTCCAGGTTAGAAATTGTTGAATCAACAAACTAAAAAAAGGGAAAAAAAATAGGCTTTTAATAAATTGACGTGTAGGTCCAGAGCATATGGCCCCTTAGAGAATAAGAAGTCAATCACCCTTTACCCCTCCAGGCCCAGAAGCTGGGTATAATCTTCAGATATACAAAGTAAATGTAAGGTAGGCGGCTAGGTATCACAGTGGATAAAGCACTAAGCCTGAAGTCAGGAAATCCTGAGTTCAAGTCCAGGCTCAGATACTTGCTAGCTGTGCGACATGGGGCAAGTGACTTAACATCTGGCTATCTAATGGAAAAATATAATAGCACCTACCTCTCGTAGTTGTTTCAAGGATCCAATGAGATAAATGAAGTACTTAGTATACATAGCACCTAACACATAGTAGGTACTATAAAAATGCTGTTATTATCAAGGAGGAGTCACTAGCAGCAAAAGAGGGGTGGGGGAGAGGATTAAAAAAAAAAGTATCAGGTAGGACGCAGCATTTGAGCCAAGCTTAAAAGGAATTTAGGAATTCTAAGAGATTGAGAAGATGGGGATCCAAGAATGGGAGGTGGCTTGTGCAAAGACATGGAGAGAGGAGATGGAGGATCATGCATGAGAAACGGAAAGAAGCTGAGCTGTGATTTTGCAGCTTTAACTTTGAAGTTTTGAAAGAAAATTCATTTGTGAATTCAATCCCAAAGAAATTCCTTCTGAAAGTAATGAAAGAACTCACGATTTTGACTGCTGAGGGACTGATAATCTCATCTTTAAAGATTATGGAGAACACAAAAGATACCATGGGATTCGAGGCTGGCAAATGTCATGGTTTTGAAGAAAAGATGTCCCGATGTCCAGTGCCCAAGGTTACACTGAACTTCTTTGACTGCACAATCTTTAACTAAACTGCAGAGAACAAGAGAGAATTCAGAATTCAGAAATTCCATTCCTGACAGAATTTGACCTCTCCATCTTTTAACAGAGTTCACTCTTCATTGATTTGTGCTGTGTAGGGTATTGAGGGGAGGGAAAACTGGCAGGATGCTAGCAACTATGTCATAAGCCTACCTACACAGCTCTCTTCTCACCCCACCGGCCCTCTTGGGCCAATTATGTAATGTACTACAGCTATTCAAACTTTCAATCACATTCACACTTTCTTGGATTACTCCCTCAGTTCTCACCAAGTCCAAATAAGAAGCTACAATTTTAAAACTTTATGTTTCCCTTTATTCTTGCTCCCAAATCTCACTTTCTAATCTCTGACACAGCAGAAAATGGAGGGTAGAAATCTTCTATGATGGAACATATCTGTGTCCCTCTGTTTTCTCAGTCCAATAATGTCTCAAACCTCTGAAAAGAAGTTTATAGGCTGGTGAGGCAGACTTCAATTCCTGGCAGCGTTTTAGAACTTACTATTAAGTGGTGGTGATTTGTAACCTGTTAGAAAAGAAAAGGGTGATCAAAAAGAGCCAGAATGGGTTCTTCAGTATAATTTTTTATAGGCTACTAGACTAGTAGATGAGAAGAATGCCGTAGAACCAGAATATTTACATTTTAGCAAGCCATTTGATAGTCTCTTGTGATGTCTTTTGTGAATAAGATGAAGATATATGAGTTAGAAGATAGTATAGCTAGGTAGAGTTGGAAATAGTTGAACCAATAAACTCAATTTTTAAAAACAAATTGATGTCAACCTGGAGATAGGTCTCTAATGTGGTACCTCAGGGTACTCTACTTAGTTCTGTGCTGTTTGACCTTCTTATCAATGACATGGATAAATGCACATATGACATGATCATCACATTTACAAGTGAAGCAAAGCTGGGAAGACTAGCTAATATATCACAAAATATATAGCTGGATCTCCAAAATTTTGGACAGGAGAGGCTGATGGTCTAAATCTAACAAGATGAAATACCTCCTCTTGCATTAAAAAAAAATAGAATGCATAAGCACAGGATAAGGGGAAAATGCCCAGACAACAGTTTGTGTGAAAAAGATCTGGGAGTCTTAGTGGACTGCAAGTTTGATAAAAGCTAATAAAGTGACAGTAGATTTTTAAAACATCTAACAATCTTAAACTGTATTAATTGAGGCATAATGTTCAGAATAAGAGATTCGATAACCTCACTACCCTTTTCCTTGTTCAAAGTCGAACACAGAGTAGGACAGTCAGGGCTTTGCTCCAGGGCACCAAAATTTAGAGGGCTCAAAAATTGAATGATCTTAAAAGATCACACAATTGATAATGTACCATTTACATTTTGGCAGTACTTTCACCCTTTCAGCCACATAAAAACTAGATAGCAAGAATAACTCATTAAACTTGGAAGCTACCAGATTGTGTGCTGTGGTCCCACATCAGGTGAGTTCCATCCTGTCCCATCCCACCCTACTCCTTCCTGACAGTGGCCCCTCCAACAATGGGATTGAACTGTTTGGGGAGCCATCTGAGGGTGAAGAGGTGTAGTGTCCCATAGTCTCTCCTTTGTGGCTAACTGATTTATCTGAGCTGTTTTCTATTCTTGCCCTAGATGCCAAAATTCCAAACAACCGCATCAATCCCCATCAGACCACGTCTGCTGTATTCTGTTCAGCTCCGTGAACGAGATTGCGAAAGAATTTTGACAAATTGGTGTCTGTCTGGATGGGGAGGGGGATGGTAACCAGTATGGTGAGAGGACTAGCAACCCTGTCATATGATGATTACTTGAAAGGATCTAGAGACGTTTAGCCTGGAGAAGAACATGAGGATGAGAACAACAATCACTGACATTTATATAATGCTTTAAAGTTTATAAACATCTTTCCAGGGGCACGATCGCTCTCTTTGAGTATTTTTAGATCTGCCCTATACAAGAGGACTATTGTTCCCCTTGGCTCCAGAACAAACGTGGGAGTAAAGGAGTAAAAGTTTCAGAGAGGTAGATTTTAGCCTGATAAGAAGTAAAAAGCTCCCTAATAATTAGTGTTGTCCATGAGTTGAAAGGGCTGCCTTGGGAAGTAGTGAGCTACTACTAATTGGAGGTCTTCCAGCAAAGGTTGGACGAGCACTTACTTCTCTGTTATGTTGTAAAAGGGATGGCCCCCAACTCCAGCCACTCCTGAAACTTTGTGACGTAGTGGGGAAGTAAGAACAGGAGAGAACCAGGTTTAAGTAGACAAGAAAGTGTAATGGAAAAAACACAGGATTTGGAGACAGAAGACTTCAACTCGTATCCTATTGTATATTCTATCCTCCAGCTTCAGTTTCCTCAATCGAAAGTCTAGTCTAGAATATTCTAAAACGTATCTTTGGTTGGCCAGATCAAAATCTAATGAGTAACTAGGCTATCCAATCAGCACATCTCCCAACATTAGAAGGTGCTGGGTTGACTGTCATCATCCTGAACTCCTTAAGATAGGGGCTTTTTGTTGTTGTTGTTTTGGGTTTTTTGTTTGTTTCTTTCTCTTTGTATCCCCAGTGTTTAGCACAGTGCCTGGCACATCCCGGACACTTGATAAATGCTTGTTAACTGATTGCCATCCCTAAAGTCCCCTGTGGTCTATCCAACACCATATCCCCTTCCTCTCCTCCCACTCCCACCCCACCCTACCCTAGCCACAAAGGTCCTAAGAGTTTGGGGTGGAAGATAGAGGGGCCTAGTGACAACCCCAGAGGAAAAAAACTAGAGGTGACCAGGGAGTGTCTCAGGCCCCTGAAGGGCGAGATAGGACCTTGTTTCTATGCTTAGAGAGCTGTCTGGTAATAAAGGGAGAGGGAGGAGAAGGGTGTTTAGCTCCAGCCCAGGAAAGACGTTTTAGCCAGAGAAACAAAGATACAGATACAGGTACAGGTACAGGTACAGGCTACAGCTTAGCTCCCTGAGCCCTCATCCTCTGGCTCCAAGAAATCCACCACTGGTCAACAAACATTTCTGAAACTCTTACTGTGTGTAAAGTACTATGCTAGTCCCAGAGGGAGATACGAAATTTAGAAAAGACAAGACCCTGACTTCATCACTCTATAAGCAGAGGTCTCCAAACTTATTTGACCTACCCTTTTAAAAAAAATGACTCAGAATTCCCCTGGAAATCTACTTTCTTTAACCTTTTAATGGTTTTTTTTATTTTCATCATTTGAAAAAATATAAATATATATATATATATATTAAATGACATCTTAAATTTAATAATTTATTGTAAATTTAGGGGTTTTTCCTGCATTGAAATTTTGATAATGCAATATTATGTCATGTAACCATATAGTATCATACTGTAAACAACTCATTACACATACATATTCTTCCAGATGTGTGCTGGACTTCCCAACAATGCTTGAATGCTCACCTGCCAACATTTGCTTGTTAAGACCTATTGGGAGACTTGACCACTGATCAGTTATAAGTTGCATTTTGTGTGTTTACTTGGAAAATAATGTAACCACTATGACTTCAACTCTGGTACACAGCAGATGAAATATGTATGAATGGTTTTTCTAAATTTTCTTCTCTTCTCTGCTTTCCTTATGCTTCCACTGCCCTCTTACTTTTATTTAACACCCTCCAATTGCACCCAAGGCTACTACCGCTCCCCTGGATCATTCCTGCATCTCCCAGGGGGCAGAAACACTTTGGGAACCTATGCATAGGATGGATGAAACCAGCACAAGTAACTTAAATACGCACAGTTACATGATAAGTACATTGGAGAGATGTAAAATGAGGTGCTCTAGGAGTGATCTGGGAAGGCTTCATGGAGAAGGGTCTTTTTTTTTTAAAAAGTCAGACACTTCTCAGCTGGGTGATCCTGGGCTAGTCACTTGACCTCCGGCTGCCTCTGGATTCCACCACTGTAAGAAGATGGTGACAATAACACTCCCTTCACATGGTTTTTGGGAGGGTCAAATGAGATGCTAATTGTAAATTAGCACAGTGCCCAGCTCATAGCAGGTGTTTGATAAACGTTTATTCCCTGCCTTCTTCCTTTTGAAATGAACTTTAAAGAATAGGCAAGAATTCAGTGAGCAGAGGAAGAATGGCCAATCCAAACATAGAGTACAGTGAGCAAAGGAAGGTGTCTAGAGAGGAAAGGACAGAGCTGGTGTGCCGAGAAAGACAGTAGTCCAGTTTGGCCAGGGTGTGCAACGTATGCAAGGGAACAATAATGTTAAATAATGCTGGGAAAGAATGCACCCGGAACATGAAGAAGTTGGATGCCAAGCAGAGGAATTTAAGATTTATTCAGGCAAGAAGACCACTACAAGTTTGGAGTAGAGTGTTGACATAACCATATCTATACATAAGGAATAGCACGTATAGATATTATGAATAATATGTATAGTCCAACTGGACTGCTAGGTGAGATTTTAAAAAAAAAGAGGCAAGAATATCTTGTCTTTAACTCTTACTATTTGGGTCACCTGAGGCAAGTCACCCCAAAATTCCCCAGACCTGTTTCTTCATTTGTAAAATAAAGTTTTGGATGACTAAATGTTTTCCAAAGAGTTTTCTAGCTATATATTGATGATGCTATTACCTGTTAGGAGGTTAGGAGACTGTGGCATTAATGGAACTAGATAGCAATGAGGGCCTAAGGTGCTGTCAGAGGTAAGCCCAGAGCACAGCTATGTAATGTGACAAAAGACTCCTCAAGCTCTAAGTGGGGCACTGACTCTGCCATCCAGTGTGTTGGCTTTCTCATAAACTTTGGTAAGTACACCATCTGTGCCTTTATCCGTGTCACTGGTAAAAACGTTAAACAAGTACAGTGCCAAGTACAAATCCCTAGGTCATCAGACCATTAGTGACTATTTTTTGGTTGATTCATTCAATATGTTCTGAGTTAATCTAAATTGTACTATAATCAAGTCTATATTTCTACCTTTTCTCATAATACTAGCATGAGAGGTTTTGCCAAATGCTTTGCTAAAATATAGATAAATTATATCTATGGCGCTTCCTTCATCTACCACTTCAGGAACTCTATCAGAGTTAACCTGGTATGATCTGACCTTAACGTCAGTGAGACATTGTAGATGTCAGGCCTGGGGGTTTGAATAAGGACTGCTACCCCATCAGATTGGACAAAGAGTACTTAACCTGGGAACCATGAACTCTTTTTAAAATTTATATGTATATAGATAGATATGTATGTGTGTGTATACACATACACGAAAACACACACGCATATATTTGGTAACTGTATTGTAATATCATTGCCTTTGTAATCCTATTTTACACATTTAAAAACATTATTCTGAGTAGAGGTCCATAAGCTTCACCAGACTGCCAGAGTGTTCCATTTCTCTCTCTCTCTCTTTTTCACACACACACACACACACACACAAAACCTTTAAGAACCACTGGTCTAGACTGAATAGCTGTAACCCTAGCCCTTTCCATGGTATAGGGAAGGATGCTGTCAGGAGAAAATAAGGTGATAGATATAAACATGTTTTTAAAGTAAAAGCTCTGAGATCAAAAGATATTCTACCAGTTGTCATCTATTTATTCAAATTTAGAAAATGAAAATCTGAAATACTGCAGACAGTATATATTTTACTTTGGAATGTGTTGTATATTTCTACATATATAGGAATATGTGTGTTTGTGTGTCTAGGCAGCAGATTTCCTTCCCAATAGTTTTACTTAGGGTATTGTTACAATTAATTTGGGCTATTAACTAATAGTAGGGAAGGAAACCCAGTAAATGGGAGAAGTGAAAGAAAGAAACTGATGTAGGTCCAGAGAGTAATTGATTGAAAGATCTAGGCCCTCTGTATACGGAATATTGCTCTATCCTTGGTGTGTATGGAGTGTTCAAGGAGCACTAGCACCTCTGATATGAAGGCTTGTCAAGCAAGCCCTTTTCAGGGCTACTTATCCAACTTTGATGTCTACTTCTCCCCCAATTCTCACCTATGACTCCAAGAAGCTGCAGCATGCACAGTGGCCACACCCCAGTAAACTGTCTCACCAGATGGACTAACCTAGATTGAGGGTAACCAAAGTCCTCAAAAATGTCTTTGAGTTGGGGAAATGTCTACTCCAAGTATGTGAAGACTTTCTCCAGTGGAATGAGCGAATGAGGACAAATTGTTCCAATGGCCACGAAGGCAGCTGAAGCAAGTACGATGGAGAACTTAGACGCTAGTCAGAAATCAAAGATGCCAAGGTCATCTGCTATATCTCGAGCCCTCACCAGCCATCCTAACTTTTGTCTTGCCACCAGACTGCAATGTCTCTGGAAGAAAGGGTGAGTCCTTAGACTTTGTGCAACTCTGCCTCACTTAAATCCAATTAATGCTCAAGTCAAGGCATCTCCCCAGGATGTCATTGGCCTTATTTGAAAATGAAGGACAAACAATTGCTCTATCCTGTAGTAGTAGATAACACTGATAATGTGACTTACTCTTGGCCTTCCAGGAACACAAAAAGAAGCTAAAAAGAATTCACGAACAGCCAGAAGAAGAAGTTGACAATATTCATTTGAAAAAAAAAAGTTCAGAATTATTGATAATCAAAGAAATGTATATTAAAATAAACTAACATTCATTTTTAAAGAAACTACTATGTGCCAGGCACTGTACTAGGTGCTAAGGATACAAATATAAGTGTCAGCTAGATCGTGCCCTCAGAGAGCTTACTTACAGCTACAATCTAAAACAACTAAGGTAGAATCTTAAGTCCATTAACTTGGCAAAGATGGTAAAAGGTGAAAAAAAAATCAATGCTAGTAGGTCTGTGAGGGAAAAAAGAGGCATATTAATTCTAGTGGTGCTATGAATTAGTTTGACAATTTTGGAAAACAAAATGGAGCTAGGAAATAAAAATTACAGAATTATTCATACCCTCCAACCCTTCAATAACAGTAATAAATGGATTTATATCATAAGGATGTCACTGACAGGAAGAAAAGACCTATTTATGCAAAAAAACTTATACCTGCACTATTTATACTAATTTTTTTAAACTATGCCTAATGTTTGGGGAATGGCTGAATAAATCGTAGTGCATGAATAAAATGTAATATTATTTTTATAAGGAATGACAAATATGAAGAGTACATTTAAATATGGAAGACTTAGGAGATAACGAAATGTCAACTGTTGTTTCATGAGGAAAGCAACTGGGAGTTAAAACTGTCATCTCTTAGAAGATTAAGAGACGGTTTAGCAGTTATTCCTGTGAAAGCTAAACTGTTTCTTAATCTTAGATAGAGTTAGCTGTTATCTCGTGAATGAATCTGAAGAAACATTGTGAGAGAAATGCATTTAACTCTTATTTTGTGAAGAGACATTTGGAAGAGAATTTCAGAAAAATGTGAATTACAATTCTAAGTGACCTCTGTGTAGTGAATTGAGGAGGAATTAGTCAATGTGTATAGAAGAATATTCTCTTCTATTTTGGCTGCTTTTTTAGGAGCACAAAGGTAACAGGCTGCAAACATTACTCACTGCCAATACACTGCAAATATTTATTTATCTGCATTATTCTTTTCTTCTGTAATAAATTACATGAGCAAGCCTGTGAGACCAAAAAAAGTTTGAGATAAGAGTAAAAGCTTATGGGAAAAGAGAGTTCTCTGTTTTATTTATAAACTGGGGTAGGGGCTCAGAGCTACCTGATTAATTAATAAGTGATATTATACATTATACATATTAATACATGTCTATTGATTTATGAAGAAATATCAGAATAGACTGCCTTAGAATTCAAGTAGAGAATTAACATGGAAATGAGAGCTGGTAGCAGAACTAGAAGGACTGAGGATTAATGTGGCTGCCTGACTCAAGCACACATAGCCACTACAAAGTCTATTATACCTATATATGTATATTTATTCAGTCATTTTTTAATCACATCCAATTCTCCATGACCCTATTTGGGGTTTTCTTGACAAAGATACTGGAGTGGTTTGCCATTTTCTCCTCTAATTCATTTTCAGATGAGGAAACCAAAGCAAACAGGGTTAAGTGACTTGCCCAGAGCCACACAGCTAGCGTCCGAGGCCACATTTGAACTCAGGAAGAGTTCCTGGTACTCTATGCATTGCCTAATGAAATAGCTACCTAACCTCTTAACTAGGAGTATACAGACAAAGCTATACAGATTAGATGAATTAAATAATGTCTCATTACAGTTTAAGTCTTAGTTCATTCTGTTCTTCCTGGTCAGTATGTTTAACCTGCCCCTTTCTCCAACATTTTATTTGTCAATTATTTCAAGGCCTTTGGTCACTAAAAAAGAATGAAACTGCCTTCTTATTTTGGTTCCCGGCCTAGTCTTCATCTTCAAGTTAGAAATTGGATCTTCCCTCCTTGCCACTCGAATCCTGATTAAACAATATCCAACCTAAAGTAGTTTCACTTTGCTGTATAGAGTTTGTCCAAAAAGCTTCCTCTTCTAGATTGGACCTGTCACTCATTATGTCATGCACTTCATTTAAGCCACCTAAAAAAAATCGTACTCCCCTAACAGACAGGCTATGAGCAACCCTTTTTATGACGGCTCCTGCCCCTTTCATGTAGGATCATGCAGAAAACGGCATTTCAGAAGCTGTATTTGCCATGCTGAAAAAGGAAGTACTCCAGATTAAAGAAAGGCAGGAAAATGGAATAGCACTTTGGTACTTTCAGCTACAAAAATAAAAAAGGAAAACAAATTATCTCAAATACATATGTAAACATAAGGAAAGTAGTATGATAGAAAGCATGTGATGATAGGATGATCTATGTATTTGCAACTAAATGTTATAGCAGATGGAGTGCTAGCCTTGGAGTCGGGAAGACCTGAGTTCAAATCTGGGCTCAGACACTTACTAGCTGGCTGACCCTGAACAAGTCACTTAACCTTGCTTGCCTCCGTTTCTTCATCTGTCAACTGAGCTGGAGAAAGAAACGGAAAACTACCCCAGTATCTCTACCAAGAAAACCCCGAACGGAGTCACAGAGAGTTGGAAACAACTGAAAAACAGCATGAACATGTTGTCTCTCCCCAGTAGAATGTAAACTTGGGGACAGAGACTATCTCCCTTTTGCCTTTATATCCCAAGTGCCAAGCACAGCGTCCAGCACATAGGAGACATTTAATCAATATTTATTAACTGAATGCAGAAAGCTAGTAGTTTAGGAAGAGGGATTAAACAATTACCAAGAAGACTCTCAGTCTTAGAAGGAATAAGACTGACAATGATCATCTTAGGAATTAACTTTAAACTACTATGCATTTTGTGTGATTTTAAAATAACTCAACATCCCTTCCTTTTGTAGATCCTATAATAAATTTGCAAACAAACTTCCTCCAAATCTAGCCTGTATAATACCTTAATGCAGACAATCATTGGTATTATTTTTCATGTGTACCTAGTAGGTTTAGTTTGATTCTTGTCCCGAATGCCATGAGCTGGAGAGTTAAATTGGAGCTCTAAGCTTGAAGATATCTATGGAAGATGATGGGAACTGAACTGGGGTGACTTGGGATAGGATAGAGGAAGGAAGAGAGAAGGGAAGGGAGGGAGGGAGGAAGGAAGGAAGGAAGAAAGGGAGGGAAGAATGAAGGGAGGAAGAGGGAAAAGAGAACGGGAAAAAAGGAGAGATGGAGGAAAGAAGGGAGGGGAGAAAGGAAGGCCCCAAAGGTTTTGGGCTGGGTTATTGTTCATTCTTCATTTTCGAGTCTTGACTGGCATGTGAATTGGATTTAAGTGAGGCAGAGTTGCACTAAGTTGTCAGCTTCACTGTCCTAGTTATTGAAGTCTAGTGGCAAGACAAAAGTTAGGATGACTGGTGAGGGCCAGGGATGCAGTGGATTATTTGGAATCTTCGATGTCTGATGGAGCTCTGAATTCTCCATAGAGCCTGCTTCCGCCACCTTCATGGCCTATGGAACAAATTGTTCTCATCCACTCATTCCACTGAGGGATGTCTTCACATGCTTGAGATAGACATCTCCCTACCTCACTGACGGTTTGAGGCTTGTTGCTTATCCTCACCCTGGTTTAGCCCGTCTGTTGAGACAATTTTACAGCGGTGTGGCCATTGTGCATGCTACAGCTTCTTGAAGAGTTAGAGGACAAATGGACCCCAAAGTTGGATAAGCAGTCCCAAAAAGGGCTTGGCAAGTCCTCCCACCAGTGATACTAGTCCTCCATTGTTATGGAAAAATCTTATCTAAGGTGCTTCCCCCTCTAAATGTGGACATTTAGTTTGCTGAAGGGAGGAAAAAGGGTGGGGGTGGGGGGGAGCATTCCTGTGACAAAAGCAGCTTGAGACAGCTCTGAGTACAGGAGAGAAAATTACCTCTCAAATAAGCGTACTGAAAAGACCTGTTTGAAAGCAGCTTAAAGGCACAAATATTGACTGAATGTGGAAATGGCCGCAGGACGTTGTCCATCAGTTAATTTACACGTGACAGTTTTCTGATTTCCAAATATAGCTGAAAAACTATAAATCGAAGAACTCTTTGGGGGCTATGGGAAAATCGTATATTATTTATTTGTATTATATCTGATTCAACTGTGAATTTGGGGTTTATCAACCTGAATTACAGATGGGTCACTACTTATGGTCATTAGAAGCCCAAGAAATGAGAAAGCCAATGATCAGAGAAACAAGAAGACAGAGCAGCTGCCTTAAGAGAGCTGACTGTCCCTTGATGCTTGAGAGAATCCGAATGGAAGAAATGAAAGATGAGAGCAGTGGCTTTGAGCAGCATTAGATTGAAGCGGGACACGTACTGCTGCTGAGGCCGTTGTAGCTGGCTTATTGACTTCTAGCACCATCTACAGGCTGAGGCAGGGACAACGTGTCAGGTGGTTGCCCGCATTGCCTACTTACTGCCCTTGCAGGCTTGATAATGAGCAATTCCTCAGAGGCCCAGAGAGCAGATGTGAGGGGCTTTGCAGTCCTCTAGCTTAAGGGGGACTGCTTGTCACTGAAATAGCTTAATACTGCTTTAGTGCCTAACCAAAGCAACACCATATTTGGAAAGCTGCAAACCCCAGGCTACAGCCTCACTGAAAGAATATAGTGCTTCTGCTTTACACACATACACACACCCCTTTAGTGGCCTGACAGTGTCAGACAAGTGACTTTATCCAGCACACCATTTCCTAAAAAGGATCACCAACTTCTAAGTCTTCAGTCTAACAGTCCAAATGCACGATTTGTCCTCCACACATGGAATTTCCTTCTCACGTGCCTCATTGCTAGGTTTCTGTGTAAGTATATACTTGTATCCACTCTGCCTCCCCCATCTTCCCCCTTCACACACACACTTCATGCTTAGGTGATAGAAACCCAGATTTCTAGGTAGACTATTATGGTTTGATTATTCTTGCTCTTGCCTTTTACTGAGTAAATGTTATGGTTGTTATTTGTATCCGATCATCTAGTAAATGTTTCACGTCTCAAAGTCAATGGTGTCATTGGAAATAATTTTGTATAAATGGAAAGCACACCAGTGGGGCTCAAAAGCTACATGCAGCAATGAGTAATTATCCCTAGGACTCTGAGAGTGAATAATAGCTTCCCCTCTGAGGAACCACAAAATGAGGGGTGAACAAGCAAGCCCCACCCAGCCCTGAGGAGGATTGTGGTCAGTGCCACATCTAGTGTATGCTGCAGGAGTTCATATGGGATTTATTATGCCACCTTTTACATTGGCAGAGATCTACCGGAGAGAGGATTTATTAAATAATTTCCCAGGAATCTACTAGAAAAATAAAATGTTGGAATTTTTTGAAATTTTTCTTTATAAGACAAACCAGTTTCTTTGATATAGTTTTGATTATTTAATAATTAGTTACTTCTATCTTTTGATTTATTAACCTATTAAGTATGAAGGCTAATATCAGTAATAACGATATAGTGTGTTTAGAGTACTGGCACTTAGCAATGCTGACAGTCTTCTACCAAAGGAATACCGCCTAATCTAAGAAACAAAGATGTTAAAGATTCTACAAGATGCTATTAAAAATGCAAAGAAAAGTGAATTGTTAAGCAGGAGGTATGAAGAGAAAGATAAAATCTTTTCCATATTTAAATTATCTGAGGATGTAAACCCTTGTAAAATTCTTCATAAGACAGGGGTTTTCAATATTGCAATTACTTACCGGTGGGCCAGCCTGACTCAAGTCTCTCCCTGTTCCAATCCATCCTCCATTCAGCTAGTAAAGTGATTATATATACACATACATTTTATATTACATAAAGCCCAGGTCTGACCATGTCACCTCCCCTTTTCCCCACTGGCTCCCTATCACGACCAGGATCCAATACAAAATTCACTGTTTGAAGTTCTAAGACCTTTACAACCTAAACCCCTCCTACTTTTCTGGCCTTCTTACACCTTACTAGCAGTCACCTACTCCTTGATCCGGTGATACTGGCCTCTGGGCTGTTTCATAAACAAGACACTCTCTCTTTCCTGCCTCCCAGAATTTTCTCTGGCTGTCCCCCACACCTAGAATGTTCTCCCTCCTCATCTCTGACTTCCCTGGTCTCGGTCACCAAGTCCCAGTTAAAAACCCCATCTTTTGCAGGAAGCCTTTCTCAACCCCTCTTAATTCCGGTGCCTTCCCTCTTCTTTCCTATTTATCCTACATGTATAGCTTGTTTGTACATATTTGTTTGCTTGTTGTCTCCTCCATTACAGCATGAGCCCTCAAAAGCAAGTACTCTCTTTTGTCTCTTTTTAGATCCCCCAAGCTTAGGAGGGTGACTGGCACATAGTAGGTGCTTGGTAAATATTAATTGTATTGTATGCAACTTGTCCACCGAGAGCATTTTATAGCCGGCTTATACCAACCATGAATCTTTCCATTTTCCTTTGAGGTATTTGTATCTTTGATATCCTTCTGACATCATGGTACTGTATGATTCATAGCCTGGAGAATAATGTTTTAAAGATACTAACATTAATGAATTCTTCTATTTTCATAATGCTTTACAGTCACGAAGCACTTTAACGTAAAGTAAAGAAGGCAGGTATCTATCTCCGTTTTACCAATGAGGAAAGAGATGGAGACTTGGCCAAGCTAGCAAATAGCGAAACCAAGTCCTGAATCCATGTGTTCTGAACCCTTACCTGGCCTTCATGACTCTAGATATCCCAGCTCCCATAGTTAGTAGTATCAGACTGAAAGGTCCCAGCATATTTTTAAGGAGCTAAAGGACATTGTTCCCCTATGCCCCACTCCCAATCCCTTCAGGAGAGCTCCTCTGAAAGGCTTGATAGGATCAGTAGTATGCTATACTAGAAAGAATATTAGACTTGATACCAGAGAAGTCTGGCTGAGTCTTCCCTCTACTACATATTAAGTGAATAGCACTGAACAAGTTATTTGGCCTCTTAAAACCAGTTTCCTCATTTGCAAAATGAGGATTATAATATCTGCCTTGCAGGGTTGTGAGGGTAAATTCAGTTATGCCCCTACTGGGCACTTGATCAGTTGTGAAAAAGCTGGGCTGTTCTGTTCCTACTCACTCCATCTACTTCTTGCAACTTCCTCCTCTTGCTTCTAATTCTGCCTCTGGAACCAAAGAGAACCCCTCTAAAAACTACAAATAATTCTCCTAACAAAGTGAATTAGTCAAGGATAATGTTAGCCTACAACTGCAGAGAATGGCCAGAATTTAGACACTAGGCTTCTCTCCCCAGTGAGATTCTAAGAGATGTTTTTATACATTCCAAAGAGAACAAAGGCTATTAATTACCACCATTAACAGCTTGAGAGGAAAACCCAACAAACTCAAGGAACTTCAAAGATGCAGCACCCTCCTTGCTGATAATCCAGACATTTACTGTTAAAAGTCCTATTTTGAGTTTAAAATAACATTGCAAGTTGAAGTCATTCTGCTTCCTTTTCAAGATAACACTTGCTGCACGATTCAGAATAGAGCCTTTAATATCTTTATCACTTTTCCTCTTTCCCATGACAGCCTTCGAATATACGAATTGTCATTATCACTCTCCCAAAATTTCTCTTCTGCAGGACTAAACATGCGGTTTCTTCAATTAGACCGTATATTACATTGCATCTACCCACTATCTTGGCTGTCCTCCTCTCAATGTTCTCCAGTTTATTAAAGCCCTTCTTAAAATGTGGTGGCCAGAACAGTTACCAGGTATGGGGGAACTACAGTACCATCTCCCTTGTTTTCAGCACTATGACCTTTTTAAAGCAGCTGATTGAAATTTGCTTTTATGGATGCCATGTCACCTTGGTGGCTCATATTGGTTGTATCTCTAATATCCACAATTTCAGTTCTGCCACTTACTTGCTATATGAGTTTCAGTAAATTGCTGAATTTCTCTAGCCCAGAGGTAGGGGACCTGAGGCCTTGAAAGGCCACACGTGGCCCTCTAGGTCCTCAAGTGCAGCCCTTTGAATCCAAACTTCACAGAACAAATACCCTTAATAAAAGGACTTGTTCGGTGAAGTTTGGATTCAAAGGGTTACACTTGAGGACCTAGAGGGCCACATGTGGTCTTGAGGTTGTAGGTTCCCCAACCCTGCTCTAAGACTATCCTATCATCTATAAAATGAGGGGGTTGGGCTGGAAGACCTCTAAGATCCCTTGCAGCAATAAGTCCTAGGATTTTTTTGCTGAATTTTATCAGCATCACGACACCACAAATTTCTAATGATGTCGCAGCCTCATTCCAAAGTTCCTCTAGGGTTACTCCAGAGGCTGTGATTTTGAACAATTTGAAATCATGGCAATTAATCCAATTCAATAAACATTTATTGTGTTTAGTATGCACAAGGCATACATGTGAAAGTATCATTTCTAACAACCACATTCCAGGTGCACTTGCTTTATTAGCTTCCAGTTTGCTGGTGATCTCCTAATCCCCAGCCTCAAAGGAACCAAGGAGACCACTAAAATTAAATGCTTAGCAATGTTTTTTTTTCATCCATAATATTATACATTCAAATTACTTGCTCAGAAGCCTAAATAAATTGGACTGGACCTAAAATCTCTTGAATTGTAGGGAAGAATTTTATTATAAGTTGAAAATTTGACCCCGTGTGGGTTCTACTTTAGATTTTTTATGTTCACTCTGAATGGATTATTATGATGATGTATTGAGATTTAGGAATATTTGGCAGACTGACAGAATAATTTGATGGGTGGAAAGGTTGAAAATCCTTTTGTGGATGAACTGAGCTTTAAACACTCCTTAGAAATGCTACAAGGCATTCTGAAAATTAACATTATAAAAAGTGTGGCTTCTTTTATGTAAAGGGCATGGTAACTAGAGAGCCTAGACTTCTAGATATGTTCATGTGTAGTCTGATCTTATTCAAGGAAATAAATATGCCTGCCTATTGCAGCAAGTTGATAAGCCCAGATTAGTGTTGAAAATAAAGTATGTGCTATCTTGAAATCTTAATACTAGAGAAAAACTTTATCTATACTATGGCTTCAGCAGATTTTTAATTCACTAGCCTGGGACTCAAAGAATCATTCCTAACAGAATTCAAATGGGGAAATGAATTTTCTGGCACTCAAAAAGGTAACAGGGTAACTCAGAGAATACTTTCTACTCTCTTGTGGAAGCCTGCCCCCTACTGGTCAGTCAGTTCATCTCAACCATATAAACTAAAGAAAAGTCCTAAGTAGAATTGTGCTCATATTTGTAAACCTCATTTAAAACTATGCAGTTATTTTGACCATTCAAACTATAAACACTTTAGAGATTAACTTTTAAGAGAAAGCATTTTTTAACAATAAGGAACTAAAAATGTGCTACAGGATTGTTTTAAAATACCCCTAAAAGTTTATTTACCACTTCCCTTTTCCAGAAACACACACACACACATATCTGAAACTATAAAGATGTATTACAAAAATATGTTTTCTTCACAATTTAAATATGCAATAATTTTTCTTTGTTCGTAAAAAATCAATTGCATGTTAATAACACTAGTGTTAAGGTGCAGAAAAGACCCACAAAACAAACCAAGCCAAACAAGCACTGAAATAACATGATTAACAAATGAAAAAGCATTCATTAAGCACTCACAATTGTGCTAAGCTCAGATACAAAAAGAAAAACACAACAGTCCTAGCTCTCAAGGAGTTCACATTCTAGTAAGGAAAGAGAATATAGGAGGCTTTAGCAATGCAGCTTCAAGTCAAATGGAAAGGTCTCTGATCAAAAGTTTAAATGTTTTACTCATCACCTATGCCCCACAAACTCCCCCTCAACTTTATTTAAAAGGAAAAATATTTTACCTAACTACTGTTTTATTTAGCACTTGTTATCACAGGTCTGTAAGGCTGGTGAACGCTAATTCCATTTTACGAATGAGAATACTTGGAGGTTAAAGTGGGCCAAACTCCAATTGGTATGAATCTTGTAGTAAAGGATTCCTATTTTTTCTACCAAGAATTTCTTTGTCAACTGAAAACACATTCATTCATCCTATACAATACAAAGTGTCCCCAAAGTCTTAGTGTGGGGTTAATATATTAAAGCTTTACACTGCACTAAGACTTTGAGGACATCTTGTATTCAAATGTGTAACTTTCCTTTGCACATATTTTCCAAAGGACCTGCATTCACAAGAAGCAACAACTTCTCCAAGTTTCTCCTTCCATTCTACTTGAGATCTCTGGCTTAAATTGAGAGTGACCCAAACTGGGCCTCTTTGAGAGTGATAAAAATGCTCAAAGCTTAAGTTAAAACATTTTAAAAGCACTTCAGTGGCCCATACAATGAGCATAAATCACACAAACCCATTATCAATATTACCCATTACTGGAATTTGATTTTCTTGGCCAAATGTCTCAACTGATAATGAGAAATAATCTGAACCAGTATATAACAGTTAATAAAAAGAAAGAGCAAACCAGCTAACCAAATGAGAAGAAAGGTGTTTTTCCCTTGGAACTCAAGGAAATACGCAGGAGCCAGCCATAAGGCCTGTCCCATAAACCACAGCCCAAGGAGGAGGACAGCTCTCTTCCAGGACATCCATATTTGTGGCATCACAAGAGGTAGTAAGCAGAGGTACCATAAAAAATACTGGGAAGTGCAGACCTTATTAAAACTCACAAAAATGGCAGTGTGAAGGAAACAACAGAAGGGAAGGTCCCTATAGTAAGCAAAAGACACAACCACAAGTAACAACAACTGCGGAAGAAACGCCGCCAGTCCCAGTGAAAAACTCCATTTGCTTTCTGCCGTCAGATAGAGCATGTAGAAGTAAGGGGAAAAATTGTGCCGGATGTCACGTCTGGTCAGGTGGTAGAGATAAGTGTGCTCCAAAAACTCCCAGCCATATTTGTAATAAAACCCTAAGGCCAGGGCAAAAAACGTGAGTCCGGCGACCCCTGCAAAGAGCAGCACATTCCGAGTCCAGAGCCTCCGAGCCAGCGCCCAGAGCCGGGTAGGGAGGCGCCTCTGGGAGCTGCCCTCCTCCGCCCGGCCGGGCGCAATCTGCAGAGACAGCGCTATGGGAAGGATATAGGTGCCCGGGTACACTTTCATGTGCACCGCCAGCCCGTAGACCGCCGCTGCCCAGGCCACGCGCCTCCTCTCCAGGAGGTACAGGGAGGTCAGCACTAGGGCGGCGATGACCGACTCGGCGTTGCCCCGGCTGGACACCACCAGGGGCAGCGGGTTGAGCAGCCACCAGGCGCAGGAGCCGCGGGCCTGGCGAGGGCTCAGGCCGGTGATGAGCAGCAGACGGAGCATTAGGAAGCCGGCGAGCAGGTCGCAGCTGACGAAGAGAAACTTGCCGAAGAGTTCGGTGAACCAGACGTTGGGTGTGAGGAGCCAGGCCAGCAGCGGCGTGTAGCGGTACGTGGCTCTCTGGTAGGGGGAGCGGCCCTCCGTCACCAAGCGCGCCGCGTCCGTGAACACCCGGTAGTCGATGTCCGTGAACTTCACCACCAGGGTCCGGTCCTGGTAGAGGCCGTAGAAGACCAGCGTTACGCGGACCACCAGCGCCGCGCCGAACATGGCGGCGGGCCCGGCGAAGCGCCTCGCCTTCATCCTCGGCAGCCCCGGCTCCATCCGCAGCCTCTCACCCGACCTTCGTAGCGGAGCTCTTTCGGATACCAGCCTCGCACCCCGGACATGGTTCTCTGTGCCGCATAGCACAGCGGAGCGGAGCAGAGCAGGGCAGGGCACCCACAACGGAAGCTTCCGGGAAGGTAGTCCCGCCCCTAGGACCTACTTCCGGTACCGGTCTAGCGTTGTTGATTGGTTCCTATGCCTCTCGCGCCCCGTCCACTTTTCAGGGAAAGGGCAGGACTTCCTGTCTCGCGAGTGTGTCGCGTTCAAAGGAGCCAGGTGAGAAACCCTTCCACTGGCCCTCAGAAGCAAGAAGGGGCGTGGCCTATGTGTGGGCGTGGTGAGGCAAGATGAAGCTTGAATTGCTGGTGCCGGTAGACCCGGATTAGAACCGCCAGCCGCCTGAGATTGGTGGGCCAGTGACTTTGAAAGGTGGTGAAAACAGGATTGGAGGAGGGCAGGTGTCGTGATTTAAAAAAAAAAAATGGAAGAGATATTCAGTACTCTGCAAACTAGGGGCCAGCGTGCTAGACTTCTGAATTGAGTTATAAAAAGGATGGTTAGTGAGCATCCAAAGAGGAGCTGTGATTCCCTAAGATCCAGCGTGGCTTCATCAAGGAACAGACCATGCGGATCTAACCTCATTCCTCATTTAATCTAAGTAATCAGAATCCACTGCTCTTTCTACTATTACCAGCTAGCTTTATTTAGCAAATCAGTGGATAAAAAAATCTCATACTATTTTCTGCATAAAAATTAAAAAAAAAACACATGTAGGCTAAATGTTAGAAGAATTGGGTAGTTTCTGAAGTGCTTGAATGGCTGGAGATCAACTTTCAAGGTTTCCGAGCAGTAGCCCTTAGGATCTGTGCTTGGCCCTGTGATTTTCACATTTTTATGAATGACATGGACAAAAGGACAGATAGTGTACCTATCATGGGACAGCTAGGTGGCATAGTGAAATGAGTGTTGGAGCAATAAGACCCTGGGCAGATCACTTAACCTGTTTGCCTCAGTTTCTTCCATTGTGAAAACAGAGATAACAATAGCCCCTACCTCACAGAGTTGTTGTGAGGATTAAATGAGATATTATTTGTGAAGCACTTGGTACATAATAGGCACTATATAAATGCTGTAGCTATTATTAGACATACATGGCAAACTTAGAGCACCTTCTATGTGCCAGGCACTGTGCTAAACACTTTACAAATATCATAATGCCCAGAAGGAGGGAGGTGATAGTTTCGCTGCTCTAGCTTTTTCAGATATCTGGAGCATTGTGTTCAGATTGCTGTTGTTTGTCCTTTGTTCTCAAAGAGGACCATGACCTCAGAAAGGTGATGTCATGACTTGCAAGTGAATTGGATTTAAGTGAGGGAGGCCTGTGCAAAGTCACCAGCCTGACTTTCTCTCCCAGAACCTTCTGGGTCCAGTGGCCATATGTAGATCAGAACAAAGGAGATGGCCCCAGATGCAGTGTTAGACCATGGTCTTTTTAAGCTAAAGTCTTTAACAGGTCTGTTTGACTGAGACAATGTTCATTCAGTGATTAAGGCTAGGTGAGAGGTGAGGCAAAGAATGGCCTCTTTTACCTAGTAAAAAAAAGGTAACATGAACGAATGATGATGATGAATGATCACATATTCTTAGTAAGTACTTGCTAAGTGCCCACCAAGTCCAAGGCACTGTTCAAAGTGCTGGGGTTACAACTACAAACAAAAGGGTCCCCTCTGCTTACATTCTAATGAGGAAAGGCACAGCTTGGATGTGGGAGATAGAAAAGGAGGCAGTGTGGGGAAGAAGTTGTTGGCTAACAGAGAGATAGCATAGTTTAAAAGTACTTCCCAAACTTTAAAGTGCCATGTAAATGTCAGCTTTTATTAACCTGAGTGCTGTACATTTTAAGAAGGACATTGACAAGCTGGGGACTTCCAGAGGGTAACCAGAATAGCTGATAGTCTCCTTTCAGGGGCCAGGGACAGACCCCTGCTTCCTCACACTGCAAAGGCTACAATCTCTTCTGTCCAAGTTTTGGTGATCCTCGAGGGCCTTATGGCCACCCTCACCACACACTTGCATTTTGTCTGTGCAGATAGCTCCTGATCTTCTCTTCTCCTTTAGGGACAGGGGGATGTGAGCTTTCAATCACAGTTTCCTGGCTCTTCAAGTTCAAATAATTATAAGAATTGGAGCAACCTTGGTTACAGGTAGTACGTTTTTCTTTGAGCCTCAGTCAGCCTTCCTGTAACTTCTATCTGTTCCTAGTTCTGCTCTTTAGGGCCAAGTAGCCCAAGTTTAATCCTTCTTCCATGGAACAGCCTTCAATTAGGCTGTCCATGTCTTTCCCCTCAATCTTCTCTTTTGTAAGTTAAACACCCTAGCTATTGCCTGACCAAGCTATTGATCAAAACTCCTACTTGCTGGATTCTCTACTTCCACTATTGATGTCTCACTGGAGCTATCAAAATTCTCACTGTCTCCCGTCTCCACCCTCTTCAAAGCATCCCCCCACAAAGCTACAATATGGATATTCAGAAAGTCCATGTCTTATGATGCCATTCTCCTGCTCAAGAAGTTTCTGTGGCTCCTAGGCAGCTAGGTGGCGCAATAGAGTTCCTGGCCTGGAAATCAGAAAGACCAGAGTTCAAATCTGTCCTCAGACCCTTACTAGTTGTGTGACTGGGCAAGTCACTTAACTTCTGTTTGCCTGAGTTTCCTCACCTGTGAAATGGGGATAATAATATCACCTACCTCCCCGGGTTCTTCATTGTAAAGCACTTAGCACAGTGCCTGGCACATAGTAAGCATTATATAAATGTTAGCTATTCTTATTAATTCCCTATTGCCTCCAGGATGAAATGCAAGCTCCCTTTTTGGCATTATGAAAAAAACACACGAAGCTAGTGATTTGATGAGAAATCAAGATATTATCAAACAGAACCAAAGGAATGAAAA
>CM053626.1:213343325-213359230 GCA_028646595.1 Phalanger gymnotis
GGCAGACTGGGGAACAGGGCAACCAGAGTGTACGCCATCTTGGAGTGGGGGTGGGGGAGGAAATGGGGAGAAAATTTGTAATTCAAACGCCTGTGAAAATCAATGCTGAAAACCTAACATGTCAAAAATAAATTAAAATAAAATACAAAAAAAAAAGAAAAAAACACACGAAAAATCAAAACCTTTTACAATCTAGTTCCAATCTACTTTTCCTGATTGTTTTCACATACTTTACATGCCAGTTAAATTGTCCTTTTTTCTGTTTTCTATGCTTGGACTATGACTGGAGCCATCTCTAACCAGTCTGCAAGAGCCTATTGTTAATTATTCATTTGAGCATTAACACCTTAGAAATTATCAATTGCTAGGAATAAGTCCTTGATTAATTATTGTGTTGATTTCTAGATTTAAGAAAGTGATGGGAGAAATATTAATAATATGGATTAAAGTAAAAGTGTATATGAATACTTTCTCCCCCCAAAGACCCTGGTTGTTCAACCTTTACCATCATATAGCTGTGTTGCTCTATAAATGTTCTTGAACTCAAGAGAAGTGCAGTAGAGGCTCAGGAAATAAAGAGAGATGACCGTAAGCTAACAACAACAATTGGCATTTATAAAGTGCTTTGAGGTTTGCAAAGTATTTTACATCTCGTATCTCATTTGAGCCTTAAAACACCCCTACATGCATGACAGTACATCTCCTACCTCCATGTTTTTCCATAGGCTGTCCCCTATGTCCTCTATGCTTTGCTTCTGTACTTCCAACTCCAGGAATCCTTAGCTCTCTCCAAAGTTCAGCTCAAGTACCATCTCCTAAAAGAAGCCTTTCATGATTTTTCAAGATATTAGCACCTCCTTTTCCCCTTTGAAATTACTTCGTATCTATTTCTCAATCATCTCGTGGGATATTCATTTAACCTGCACTCAGTTTGGGTTTGTTTTCCCCCAAAAGAGCTACCACTTCAGGTTATCTAAGATTATCTTGTGGATACTCATTTCTAAAACTATAAACCCAAGTCACCACTTGGTTGTGGTATCCTTCCTATGAACAATCAGCCAGTATATATGGTCAGCTCTTAGCAAAGACATTTATTTACCAAGACTGAGTAGTATAAAACAATGGCTACAAAACCTTCTCCCCATAACCCCAGGAACATATTCTCTCAGAAATATACACAGTGTCTATGGAAGAGTGGCCATGAACAGAGTATGCTGGTAGTGTGCCAGATGTGTGTTAAACATGTGGCCAGAGCAATTCATACCTACAGAATGGCAGGGCCTGGAAGTCTTTTCTCTCCTGTGGAGTCCTCACAGCAGTCCCCTGGATGCAATATGTCTGCTGGTTGGGCTTCCAGGGTCTGCTTTTCTCCACATATCAACTCTCAAATTTCTTGACTCCATACATGCTTCACTTTTGTGCTGCTTGGGGTCCAGTTCCTCAATTGTGATATCTGCCTCACCAGACTTCTCTCAGGACTTATTTCTGTCTAGAGCAGGGGTAGGGAACCTTCGGCCTTGAGGTCACATGCTATAGAGTATGTGGTTCTGCTGCCTCTACTATGTGTTGAATTCTCCTGAACTAATTCTCCTACTGCATTATGGGTGAATCTTTTTGGACAAATAGCTCTGAAGCTATACTCCTTAGCCAATAGAATGGGATGGTATGGAAAGAGAAGTCTTCTCCAAGGAGGGGATCTCCTCCATAAGTAACATCTAGTCTGCATTCAACCAAACTGGTCAATTCTTTTAGCTATTTAAAGCCCCCAGGCATGGGGCTCATTTTCAGCCCTGAAAATCATGTGGCCTCATCTGATTCACTCAGAAAAAGATAGATTTTCAAAGGGTCATTGAGTATTAACCTGTCAAATCCTCTATGTTATCTATTTATTGCTTTCGGAGATTGCATCAGCTAGAGAAATGGAGGGAAAGAACCAAGTATATCGTCCTTATATTTTGGATATAGTTTGTATCTATTTGTTCTTGTACATGTTTTTGTTTTTTTCCCCAACTGAATTTTAAACTCCATGAAAGCAGAAATTTTCATTATTTTTTGTCTTTCTAGGTCTAACACTGCATAGTGGCTGACACATAATAGGTACATAACCCAGGTGTAATCACGTCATCCCCCCTACTCAATAAACTTCAGTGGCTTCCTGTTGCCTCCAGGACCAAATACAAAATGCTCTGTTTGGTATTCAAAGCCCTTTATAACCTAGCCCGCTCTTGCCTTTCCAGTCTTCTTAAACCTTACTCCCCGACTCAGTGACATTGATCTGCTGAGTATTGCACAAACAAGACACTCTATCTTTCCACACATTTTTTTCTGACTGTCACCCATTCCTAGAAAGCTCTCCCTCCTCCCCTCTGACTACCGATCCCCCAATTTCCTTTAAGTCCCAATTAAAATTCCATCTCTTTGAGGAAGCCTTCCCCAACCACTTTTAATTCCAGTGCCTTCCTTCTTGTAATTATTTCCTATATTGCCAAGAAAACCCCAAATGGGGTTACAGAGTCAGACACAACTGAACAACGGCAATGGCAAAGATACTGGAGTGGTTTGCCATTTCCTTCTCCAGCTCATCTGACAGATGAGGAAACTGAGGCAAATGAGAAAAGTAACTTGCCTAGGGTCACACAATAAATGTCTGAGGCCAGATTTGAACTGAGGAAATGAGTCTTCCTAACTTCAGGCCTAGCACTCTATCTACTACACCACTTAGCTGTTCCAGGGTTTGACAAAATAACCTCCCAGAAGCCATGACAATGTTATATACTCTAAATCTCATACTTGGAGCAATGTCATTTGTCTCAACCTGAATTGTCTAATCTTTGTGGGCCCAGATAAAAATGGCAAAGCAGGAACTGGAAAACAGATGTCCTAACTCCCAGACCAATGCTTTTTCCACTATGCCACTATCTTATTTTTAAAAAACTAATTAACTTTTATTTTATTTTCAGATCCACATTCTCTGGTTCCTGTCCATTTCTTCCCTTCTAGTTAATAAAGGAAGAAAACCAATACCCCTGTTATAAACATGTATGCTCACTCTGGTACTCTGGCACATGTTTCATCTCAAGTCCTCTGGAATTGTAGTTGGTCTTTGTTATATCATTAATTGTACATCACTTACGATCTGGACCGTCCACATGGCCCTCTTCCCGAGGGCAGAAGCTGCATCTAAATAATCTTGATGGCCCCTGCCCCCATCCCTAAAGTACCCAGTGCAGCAGTCTTGTGCCTAGCAGGCTTCAATAAATGTTTATTTAATGAATTTGTCCCAAAGCGTCAAGATCACTGGGAGTAACCTGTCATGCCAAATCTTTGACTAGAACAAGGAAAGGCCAAGTTTTGTGCCTAGATGGAAATCCCAATGATGGGGATATTTAGAGGTTAGCTGGTAGACCTTGGTTTCTTGGTTGAAGATCTTTGCCCTACAGAATAAAATCCAAATTCCTTAAGGACTACTTGAAGCTGAAATCTCCTATATATGCTGCCTTCCCTTATTAGAATATGAGCTACTTGAGATCAAGGACCGTGATATTTTCCTATTTGTAATTTCAGTACTTAGCACTCCACTTTGCACACAGTTCACAAATGCTTTTTTCATTCGTTCATTAACTGGGCATTCAACATTGAGGACTCTATAGTCCAACCTCAACTATTCCTTTAGGCTTATATTCCACTCCTCTCTCCCCCAAAAATTCTCTGCTCCAGCCAAGTTCCTCTTTTTAGTGACTCCTAAATATTTTTGTTGTTCAGTCGTTTCCTACTCTTCATGACCTCATTTGGTGTTTTTCTTGGCGAAGACACTGGAGTGGTTTGCCATTTCCTTCTCCAGCTCATTTGACAGATGAGGAAACTGAGGACAATGGGGTTAAATGATTTGCCCAGGGTCACACAGCTAGTAAGTGTCTGAGGCCAGATTTGAACTCACAAAGATGAGTCTTGCTGACTCAAGGCCTTGTACTCTCTCCACTGCTTCACCTAGCTGCCCACTTCTAAATATACCTTGTACATTTTTATCCTCCAGTCTTTGCTCATGCTATTTTTCCACTCAGAATGTACTCCCTATTCCCTTCCACTTATCTAAATTCTATCCATTTCACAGGCCTGCTCAGGCATCACCTCCTTTATGAAGCCTTTTCCAAAGTGACATCTCTGTCCTTGAAACTTCCTAAGCATAATTATCTCTTCATGGAAAGAACAAAGACTTGGAGTCAGAAGACTCGGGGCCAAGTCCCAACTCCAATACCTCGTAGCTTTATTACCCTGGGCAAATCACTTAATTTTTTTGAGCCTCAGTTTTACCATATGTAAAATAGAGATAATAATACTTTGTCTCCCTACCTCACAAGATTGTTGTGAGCAAAATGCTTTGTAAACCCTAAAACACAATAGAAATGGGAGTATCATTCATTTGGCACTTAATTTCCACTATTTATTATTTTACCTATATTTCCCTTCCCCCCCTACCTGCTTTATAAGTACCTTGAGGGCAGAAACTGGGCTTTATATATTATTATAACTGCAGTGCTTTATACATACATAATAGGTACTCAATAAACATTTATTGATATTGTTAAATGTTTATTTATGAGACTCTTTTTTTCCCTTTCTTCCTTCCTTACCTATTCTGTGGAACAGGGGCTCTTCAATGTATTTCTTCTCTTGGTAAAAGAAATGTTCTTTGGCTGCCTGGGAATATACAGCTCTATCTCAGAACTTCAATTATGAAAGCAGAAGAGAGGTCAATTTCTCTGAGATCTGAGTCAGATCTCTAGTCTAAGCCGGGGAAATAGGACCATGGACCTTTGATCTCCTTTCCAACTCTGTGATTCTGTGAAGATTCATCCACAAATACAGGCAACAGGCCAACTGATTGGTTTAGAAGAGGGAAAAAATGGTTTTGTGATAATTGCTGGATGAAAAGAGTACCCAGTATCTCAGGTGAAATGACCTTTGGGAGCATGATGCCAGATAGGACTTCGAAGGGTGTAGGAAATACTTCTTTTATCTTTTCTGAGAAAACCAGTGACTTCCCCTTTTCCCCACCCAAGTCATATGGGGTATCTCAATAGGTTGTTGAAGGGGTTAAAAGTAGGAGAATAGGTGAAAGAGTGAGTGGCCTTGGCCAAAGGCTTAATGGAGATGGGGGGGGGAGGGGGCGGTCAGACCAATAAACCAGTAGTGGTTATTCATCTGGTCAAACCCTAACCACTCCCAGGCCTCTCTATTTCTTTCTCTCCATACACCCCCACCCCCACAACTTCCCCCATTAAAATTTTTTTATTACTGCTAAGAGGCTTGATTTCCAAGAACAGCCTGGATACAAATTATGGTGATGAAGTATTTTATTTAGTAGCTTATTCTGTACAGAAAAAAAAAATACTCAAGCATCTTTTTCCTGGATAAATCTGACCTGGTTTAGTTTTTAGCACAATGAATGGAAATACCTTTTCCTAAATACTTCTGATTCAGTAGAATGGGCCATTACTGGGCCAGGGGCCCAAGCTAGCTTTATAGTGAAGGCAGCAGCATGTTACTTTAAAAACAAAATATATAAGTCAAGTGAGGGAGAAGGACTAGGGTAACAGCCTGGGGAAGGGAATAATATTCCTGCCACGCAGGGTAGGGGAGTTGTAGGTAACCTCTTCCTTTCCTTCAGGCCACATATAAATCCCCAGGTAGTCTCATTAGATTTGGGAGACGCTGAGGGACTAAGCATAGTGTGAAAGATGCAGCTGGCTCTTCCCCAGAGCAATCATACCCTCTTCTCCTAGCTATACAGAAGCAACCTATCTTCACTCATGACAGGATTAGGGTCTACCTGCCTTTGGAGGCATCGTCCTCCTAAGTGCTGCTTTCAACCAGCACTTAGATGCCTAAGCATCTATCTTAGGAGTACCATTGGTACCCGTCATTGGAGGGTTGAGATGAGGGAGCCATGAAGGCAAGGCAGAATCTTCCTACCCCAACTCCCCTGCCCCCACCCCCAGCTTACATGATAGGAAGGCCATGATAGAATCTCAGTGATGATAGTCATTACCCCTAACAGCTCAGGTTGTAGTTGCCATCACCTCTGTGAATAGAAAGAATATGGACTACTGAGAGGGGCAAATTGGATTGGACTCTACTTAAAAAAATAGTGCATGTGGGCTAGGAGCCAACTAGGATTCAGAAACAGAGATAAGATGTTTTCCACACTTAGCCTCTACACTAAGAGTAAGAACCCAGAAAGCCTCCTCCCCAAGGGCTCTCCTTTCTTAGACTTTCTCCGTTTCTTCCCCTATCTACCAGTAGGCCCCCTTCAGGCCCTTGCAGCAGCACTGGGCTGTGGGGAATGATTAGTTTTCTGAATATCACAAGCTCACAATAGATGCCTCTATTTCCCACAAGATCAGCCCGTTCCACCCTTTCTCAATCTCCAGTAACCTCAGAGCCAATCCCCCAACTTTAGACTGTGACCAGAAGCAGCGACCATCATGAGACAGGGAGTCCGGGGCATCCCACCCATCCCTCTCCCAACCTGCCCTGTGTCCTGCCCCTCACTGTAAGTTCTTTGTGCACTTTTCTGTATACATATTTACACATGCAGATATGTATATATATATATATATTATATATTATTTCTTCTATCTCTCTTCCATAGGTAAACCTTCTATACATGTCATATGACCTTTCCCCCCTTATCTAAGGTGTCTAGTGTTGTAAGGAGGTGAATGTAAGGCATAAAAGTTTTGTGGTTTTTTTCATGGTTTCAGTGGGTTCCCTCATTACCACCACCTTCTTCTGTTTTCTCACCCCAGCCACCTCAAGGACCCCACCCCTTGCGGGAGTTACCAGACTATCCTCTGAAGCATCCCCCATCTGTATCCCTAACTCTTCCCTTTCCCCCATATTCCCTAATGATAGTTAGTGGAGATATGATCCATTTTCTTAAGAATTGCCCATGTCTG
The DNA here is from genome assembly GCA_028646595.1 of Phalanger gymnotis. NCBI lineage: Eukaryota > Metazoa > Chordata > Mammalia > Diprotodontia > Phalangeridae > Phalanger > Phalanger gymnotis. The sequence goes on from CM053626.1 coordinate 213,350,285, forward strand.
GAGGCACATCTCACAGAAGAGAAGAGAAACAAGACTCATCCAGGGAGAGACTGCCCTCTGTTGAAGGCATTCAGGGTAGTAGAGTGGGATCCCTGGCATGTGGGTGAGGGGATGAGTGCCAGACCGGACCAAAGGAGAACATGCCAAATAAAGTGCAAGTTACATGTAGGCCTGGAGTTGGGGACAGGACGCAAGCAGGGAAAGGGCCTCTGAGAGAAACCAGTGAATTGGGTTTCAGTCAATTTCTCAAGTTTGCTTACTGTCCAGAGAGTTGGGACTAAGAGTAAGGGAGTGGAGGGAGGGAGGAGGAATGACTCATGTAGGGGGGTGGCAGCTATGTGCAGAAGAAACCAGATGGACAGGGACTGATTAGGAATAACATATAGGTATGGACATTATATGTCAGTGTGTAAGTGTCCCTTTCTGTACATACACACCCGTACAGAAGAAATCAGGAAAGTCTGATTGGCCAGAAGATGGCCCCCTCCCTTCTGGTCCCTGTGGAAGGCTTTCGAGTATCTGCAAGCTTCAACTCTGTCTAAATTCCACGTAGGCCAGGGGCCTCTAGAGGGGCTTATTATAGGTAGAGATTGATGGAGAGGTGGTATCAGGCTCCACTTAACGGTTGTGATTAGCCAAGTCCAAAAGGCTCTTCATGGGTGGAGCTTATGGAGGTGTGGTCATTTCGTGATTCTAGGGCCCGCGTGGAGCTACTGGGAGCCTGTCTGCAGGGCTACAGGATGAGTGTACACATATAGGATAGCTGGATGCAAACACATTTTTGGTAAAACTATAGGTTGGAATGTGATTAGCTGGGCATAGGCTTATATAAACCATCATATAGTTGCTTCTGCTATAGCCTACTCTCTCCTAATGTAGAGACAGGGTCTTCTCTCAGTTACTTCATTTAATGACATTCCACAAGAACTCTGCAAAACTTGTCCCTGTTACCTGCCAATAGGGCTACCCTCCATGGTTATGGAGGCTTTCTTCAGTGGCTCTCTAACCAGGGAATGAATCACAGATTTGGAGCTAGAAAAGACCTTAGAGGCCAGTTAGCCCACCTGATTTGCAGATGAAGGAAGTGAGACCCAGAGAGTTTAAGTGATTTGCTCTAGGTCACACAGGTAGTAAGTGACAGAACCAGCATTTGAACTCAGGTTCTCTGACTCCAAATCCAGCATTCTTTCTATTGTGTCACACTGCCTTCTTTGGGTGGGCTGTAATCCAGTCCTATTATTTTGAGAAGCCTTGCCCACTAAGCATCTGGGACTGAGTTCTAGGGGAACAGGAGGGCTGGGACGATGTGGATCCTCTTCACTTTCCTCTGGGCCCTGGGAATGTCATGTTCTTCTTTCTGAGAGCATTCGGGTGTTTACCTAATGACCTGGGAAATAACTTGTGCTTTTCAGAGGAGTACAGGTGAGTGGGAGTGGTAATAGTGACTTCTAACCATAGATCTTGATTTCTATCCAGTCCTTAATAGCATATCACCAGTTCCTTGAATGCATACCCAAGCAGCTTTACCCAAAGGCCTGTCATATGGAGAACTTGGTGAAATTGGTCCAATTTCACTAGAGCTTCTGGGCTCTGAGATCTTGTCTTCAGTGTAGCAAAGAATAAAGAAAAGTCCTTCTTTCTACTTCCCATTCACCTTGGGAAATAGAGTCAATATGGTAAGGGAAAAGGGACATTGAACAAACTGGTTGGAAGGGAGGGATACCTAGGTGCAGCTTTTGTCTGAAACATCATCTTAGACCCTCTCCTGAGGGTTCAGACACCTGAACCCTTCCTTAGAGAATGAGTCACCAGGGTCAGACCTCTCACAGGACACCTTGAATAACCTAGGGAGATAAGCACCTGGAATTTGGATAATTTCTCTTTTCCAGTGATCCTCAATTTGAAGAATTTTAAACTCTGTGAGTGTGTGATTGTGGTATGACTATGTGTTGTGGTCATTTATTATGATCGATCCCAATCTTTGGGGATATAGGCATCAAAGGAAGGACAAGTCAGATCTGGGACATAGTGGGGAGGGTCCACTTGGGGAATTGTGAAGGAGCAAATGGTAGTGATCAAGCCCATAGGTTTGGGCCAGAAGGGGAATCAGTCTCATCAGAAGAGGAAGTAGTGTACTCTGTTGGGGTATAGCAGGGTACTATGACAGATTGATGCTTTATCCACTGCCAGGTCCCAGTATCAGGCATATCTAAGAGTGTAGTCCCCAGAGTGACCAGCAGAGAGAGCCTGGGCTCAGGGAACTAGCTGGGTAGGAAGGTAGAAAAGGAAAATCCTCCATCCTCAAGGCACCAAGTTTCATAAATGGAGCAGAGTCCATCCATCCAACTGCACAGTTCTCTTATGGAGTCTCCAGTAATGGCTGAGATTTTCTAATCCTCTTCAGCCCAATCTACTCTGTCCCAAATACCCCAAACCTTGGCTTGGAGGTGGTACTCAATCCAAAGGGGGACTGTTCCCTCAGGCTGGCCTAGGCAAATTATAGGCCACTGGGTATAGGGAGATGGGATTGGGAGAAGGGTGATTCTGGGGCTCTCTCCAATGAGCCTGGGCAGGACACCCCACCTGGGAGCTGGGAGAGAGAGAACGAGCATGAGTCAGGGGGTAGGGTCGAACCAGAGAATATCTCCTCTGGCCAGAAGGGGTGAGGGAAGTGAGAGTCAAAGCAGTCAGACATTGCTGATTCGTACACTGAGGGCACTGCCCTCCTTCCCTTCCTGTTCCCGGAATGATTCCTCTAGCTTGAGCTTTTCAGGGTCCCCATAACGGACAGTGGTATCTCGGAGGCTGCCAGGGGGCGTCACTTTCACAACCTGGTCAAAGAGGCTGAAATCAGCCACATACTTGCCACTAGCAGAGAGTGAGATGGCAGGTGTGAATTCATAACCCCAGAGGATCTCCTCCGGCAAGTAGGATGTGCGCACTTGGCAGGTGGCACTGGTGGATTCCACTGTCCCACTGAGGATCAGAACCAACTCAAAGTCCCCCTCACCACTTCGCAGGGGCAGGTCACGCAGAGGGCTGGATTCATCCACCACATGGTAGAAAGTAAGGGGTAGGATGAGGAATGGGCTGTCAGAGGCTGTATCCACCTGGAAAGCCACATTGACTTGATTGAGCCGGATGCTCTCCCCTTCCTTGGTTAAATGAGTCTGGAGCAGCTTACCTGTCACCTGGCAGCCAATGAGGAGGCTTTTGCGCATGTTGGCAACACGGATCATAAGGCAGGGTTTGCCATCATGAGTGGCCACCACAGCATGCTGGCTAAAACGGATGGTCTCAGCCCTCTTCTTGGGCCGAGCAATTTTGGCCAGGAAGGTGCCTGTGATAAAGATCTCCAGGATGGTAGTGAGCACCAGCTGGGCAATGAGGAGGACAATGGCCAGTGGACACTCTTCACTAATATAGCGGAACCCGTAGCCAATGGTTGTCTGTGACTCGAGAGAGAAGAGGAAGGCACCTGTGAGCGTGTGTACTTGCACCACACAGGGTGTGTGGTTAGCAGGAGGCCCTAGCTCCAGCAGGTCTCCATGGACCACAGCCACCAGGTACCACACCACACCAAACAGAAACCAGGTTCCTGCAAAGGTGGCAGAGAATAATAGCAGCTTATAGCGCCACTGCATGTCAATGAAGGTGGTCCATAGGTCCTTGAGGTAGAGGAAGCGCTTGTCAGCGATGTGTTCCATGCGGATGTTACTGCGGCCATCCTTGGTCAGTACCCGCCGGCGGCGCAACCCCGGACCCATCAGGGGCCGGCTCTCTGTCTGGGTGGTCTGGCTATAGTACACCTTTGCAACTGAAGTCATCTGGAGAGGAAGACAGCATGACAGGTTTATATAAGACTCTGGCCATCCTCTGGCAGCCACGCCAAGAGGGTCTCTGAAAATTCTATCCTTTTCTGAGGGTGATGCTATCATCAGCCTGGCCTCAGATTCGACCACAGACTCATTCCACCATCCCCATATGGGAGTGAGAAGAGACTGAAATGGGACCCACTACCTCTAAATATCCCTAATGTCCATTAGGCCCCATAACAAATTCTCTGGAGCTTTCGCTTCTAAGGTAGGATTCTGCCCGTGCTGGTGTATGTCATGAGCAAGAAAGGCGATCCTATGAGAGCATCGCCAGGCCTGCCCACTGCCACAGTACAGAGAACACTGATTGTGTATCAGCACCTGGGCTTGAATTCTGCCCCTGCCACTCCTGGCATGACTTAGGGCAAATTCACAATCTCTCTAGGCCTCAGTCTCCTCCCCCGTTAAATGGCGATGTCTCTAAGATCCCTTCCAGTTCTGTCTGTCTATGATTGTCCCCATTCCTAAACCTAGTGAAGACGCAGAGATATCTAGCCATCTCAAAAATAATAACAGCTGACATTTATATGGTACTTTAAGGTCCCCCTCCAAATCATGCTGGATATGTGATCCTGGACAAGTCACTTAGCTTCTCAGTGCTGTAGGTGGTTTTAAAAGACTATAAATTGCAGAGAAGGTGCTGACCTGCATTAGTGTAAGGAGGTTTTCTATCTAGGAGTTCCTCATATATCAGGTCCTGTCCTTATGCCTTTTTTTAGGTTGTGTCACTTGAGCTTTACAAAACCCACATAGATACTGCAGATTTTATTATCCCTATTTGACAGTTGAAGAAACTGAGGCTCAGAGGTGGCATTTAAACCCAAGTCCCTCCTGACCCAAAGTCCAGCCCTTGGTCTACTACATCACAACATCTCAGAAGCTGGTCTCCCTCTCCTCTGCTCCCCTTGTCCCCAAACAATGCTTGGTGGTTAATCTCATGCCTAAGGGACTGCGTGTGTAACAGGTAAAGGTATGCACAGGACTCATAGATGCGCATAGGACAAAGGAAGGAACAATGAAGGAAGGAGCTCTTCTGAAGGTGGTAGGGCAATTTCTTAAGGGTCCCCTGGGTAAGACTAGTAGATTTCAAATTGAAGAATTGTTCTGGCCCAGGGAGGAAGGTGGAAGAGGGATGGAGTACTAACTACGGATGGTGTCTGACCAGACCTAAGTTCAGGACCGCTGTGCATCCTGCCAGTAGAAAAGTGAACAAAGCACTGAAATAGGAGACTATCTCCTCTAGATTGGATATGTGGCACCCCTGCCTGCCTGTGGAGTAACTTGTACTTTTCCAGGGGTAAAGAAGCATTGGTGAACTGAGCCTCAACATTCTGCCTGGGGGCCTGGCCTCCTGGGGATGTCCTGGACCTGCCCTGGGGAGATAATTACATCTTGAGAAGCGATACTCCCAGGAAGACAAGTCACTAAGACTTTCAGAGCACCCAGGGGTCTAGATTGCTGCTGCTTTTGCCTTCCCTCGTTTAAAAAAATTTTAAAGAGAGAATAGGGATGATTCCCCCTGGAACATAATCAAAGTAATAACAATTATGGCCAAACTTCCTAGGAGAGTTTTTCTCATTGGTCTCAAGCTTCCAAGGGGAAATATCTCTGCTACATGTGTAGTGACCCTAGAAAAACCAGGACAAACACAGCCTCAATAGCCCATCTCACTCAGCTTCATCCTCATGGGCACTAGGGCCCTTGGCTTCTAGCTGGCCTTTTTGCCACCTCCGCCTGTTGTGTCTGCCACCTCCAGTTGTTGTATCTGCTGGTGCCAGCTGTTTTATCTGCCTCCTTCATCTTTTATCTGATGCCCCCAGCTGTTGTGTCTGCCACCTCCCACACCCCAGTGACTTGGCTCCTCGTGGAGAGCCAGGGCCAAGAGTGGCTGAGAAAGGATCTCCCTCTCATCCCCTCCACCTTCGAACTGGACCCAGCTGGACATGTGGCAAGGCAAGCAGGCCAAAGCTCCAATGACATAGGGGCTCTGTCCCCACTTTGCTCCCACTTCTACCACCAGAGGGTGACGTTGTCCTACTCTCCAGGACTCAAACCAAAGTCAAGCTCAGAGAAGGCTAAGAGAGATCAACATCAGAAGAATCACAGGATTTTAGAGCTGGGAAGGAACCACAGAGATCACAGGATCATAGATTTCGAGCTGCAAGGGACTTTAGATGTTATGTATTCTAACTCCCCTTGTCGTACAGATGAGAACAACGAAGCCCAGAAAGATGAAAGAACCAAGCCAAGGTCACGCAGGAAGGAAGCGAAAGAGCTGGCATTTGAATGTGGGGCAGCTGACTCTTGTCCCAGGCTACAGTGGGTGGTCATAACCAGATTCTGCACAGGTGCTTCTCACTGCTCCTCCCCCCACCCCTTTCCTTCCTGTGAGGCGGGATAAAACAGCTAGTCTTAACCACAACACTCACCTCCAAATTCCGCACCAAATGTGTTGGCAGGAATACCCTTAACTACACAAGGGAAGGTCCTCTAATTTACCCAGATATCTTAATCTGTAATGCTCTGGCTCAGAGTTGTAAAGGGATTTTTCCCCCTTGGTCATTCAGCTAGTAAGTTTTCAAATCCGTTTTTGTCTCCATTTTACAGAAGCGGAAACTGAGGGTCAGAGGAGTAAAATAACTTTGCTGTTATCACACAGCTATCCAAGTCAATGCGACTAACATGGCTTAAGTGTCTTTCCACAGAGACAAAAATCAAATTAGTCTCAGCCTTCCAGGAGCTAATCTACCAGGGATCATAAGTTTTGAAATCATGATTTGCACCTAGTTTTTCTGACTCTTTTTCACTAACCTCTAAAAGTGAATGGACAGGATTAAGGAAACAATCTGTACCTGTGAACCAATTCCACATGCCTCCATACCCTCAACTAATCCACAGGGGAATCAAACACAAGGTCAAGAACTAAAAGCTTGGTGTTCTAACTAGCTATGTAAGCCAGCCACAGAACGCATTTATCACAATTATATTTTTTAGCAATGGATTTGCCTTCTTCATGCTATTTTGTTGAAACTCCTATTAAAATTAGGTTACCTCCTTTTCCCACCCTGACAACCAGGGGAGTTCTTGATCAAAGCATGCTGGGAGGCTGGTGGGAGCCAGGTTGGTAGGAAGACTTTACTCAGGGATAATGCCCAGGATGAATGACATGGGTAATTAGATGTGACCGCATTCTTTTTTGTTTCCTGTGCTCAGTGTTCTCCAGCTTTCTTCTATTGTTTTTTCAGGCTATCTTCTTTCTTCTCCCCACTTTTCTTCTATGAATCCACTTTCCCACTCCCTTATTTTCTGATTTTTGTGTTGCGTCCTTTGTTTCTCATCCATCCTGTCATCTCCTTGGGTATGTTTTCTCCTGTTTCCTAGTTTCTCCATCTTCTTTGTCTCTCTCCTTCTTTATCTCTGTCTTCCCCTCCTGTATTGTTAATGTATTTTTGCTTAATGGGAAGATCTTTCCCATCCATTAATAGGCCCAAGTGACCTTCTTAAGTCACATGGAAGCCTAAGTCACATGAATTTGAGTCATATAAGCCTGGGTCACTAGGGTTGTGATGTCCCCTGACCCTGAAGAAGTGTAGATATATACTCTGAGGTTAGCATTTTGCTTTGGGGTTCACTCATTGGAAGTGTTCCTATGATTTAGCCAGATGAGACTCTGGGTAGCCATTAAGGAGCCCTCCAGATTTGAAAAACCCAGACGTTGGTGCTTCTTTCTCTGGTGACTATGTATATATTGCTTTTGGTCAGACAGTTGGAAATCCTGTCTCTTTGTCTTTGCTGTTTCTATTTGCTCTGTTTATATAATTTCCACTTGTAATTTCTGTTTGTGTTTCCTCTGAAGTTCAGGGTCCTAACTTTTCCCTTGAACTAAGTGAATGATATATATACATATCTATGTACATACACATAGATATGTATATATACATATATATGTATGTTTGATTAAAGTAAGATTGTTGACCCCTTTTAAGTTACTTTCCTTTAGATCAAAGAACCTGTGCTAGCAGCCCTCCTGTGTGCTGTTCTTATTGGTCTTATACCCCCACGGCAGCTGCAAGTAACATTGTTGTTACACCTCTCTCTCCTCATGGGGCTCCCCAGTTTCTTGTGTTGGATTTGGAGTCAGGAACACCTGAATTTAAATGGCACCTCAGTTCTATTCAACAAGCATTTATTAAGTGCCTACTATGTGACAGGAATATGTTAGGTACTGGAGAAATACTAATAAAAATTAAAAATGAAATAGACCTTGCCCTAAAGAAACTTACATAATAACTCTCTCTCTCTCTCTCTCTCTCTCTCTCTCTCTCTCTCTCTCTCTCTTTCTCTCCTTTTTCACATACACATATTCCCACATATTCTTTCCTTTCCCTTCCTCTCTCATTCATATACATGTATATTCATATATGTATATATGTATGTACATTTATGGTTGTGAGGATCACAGGAGGTGATCTATGTAAAGCTCTTTGCAAAATTTAATGTACTGTATAGATGTCAGCTAATAATACTATTTTTTCTTTATATCTGTGATTTCTTTGGTGAAGAGAATTCATTGTGAGGGAACTAACTCCCGCTGGCAATGTAAATTGGCAGTTCTGCACTTAGGGTTTTAGAAAATTCACTGGACACCAAGAGGTTAATTGACCTGCCCAGATTCACAAAGTCAGTATGCGTCAGAGGCAGAACCTGAACTTGGGTCTTTCTGACTTTAAGGCCAGCTCTCCATCCTCTACCCCTATGATGTCTCTATAGGAAAGATATCATTTCAGAAAATTTTGGAAAAACTGAATGGCGTGTCCATTCCACTTTTGGAAATCTCTAATTATGAAAGTTTTCCCCTATTTTGAGCTAGAATCTGCATCTCTTCAACTTCTACCCTTTCTTCTTACTTAATTCCTCTGGAGCCAATCAGCACAAATCTGTCCCCTCATCTATGCAGCAGCCCATCAAATACATGAAAACAACTAGGTTATGTCTTCCCCCTCATCCCTTGTCTTCTCCAGACTAAACACCTTGAGTTCCTTCAGTAGATCTTAGAAATGGCATGCTTTCC
>CM053626.1:213359330-213374002 GCA_028646595.1 Phalanger gymnotis
GAATTATATGAACAACAAAACTTGGAGCGGGGGAGGGTGGAGGGGACAGGATGAGGGTTATGTGTATGTGTGTGTGTTCGTGCTTATTTCTGGCTGATTCAAAATTGCCTCTGTCCCCATCCTCTGCCCTTCTCCCTTTTCTCTCCCATCCTTTGGCCTCAGCCTGGCACATAGGCCCTAGGCCCATGGCAGAAGAATAGGCTTTTCTTCCCTTGTGTCAATGTTTGGAAAGTTTTCATTGCCCGAACAAAAAAGAGAGAAAAGGCTTCAAAGTGTTTCCCGGGAGGCAGAGACCTCTGCTTGGCCCCTTCAGTTCCCCCATGTGCTTTCCGGTTAGGGGAAGGAGGGAAGGAGAGATGGGACCATACTAGAGGCCCTTCTCTAACCATCCAGCTCCTCTGTCTGATGGGCTGATCTTGGCCGCTCCCTCTTTCCCCCCTTCCCCCTCCCAAGCCCAATAATTCCCAATTTTTAGGTCATGCCCTCTGTCCTCCGGAAAGAGGGCACAATGTTCCTGCAGAGAGTTGCCCGGAGGTTGGCACTCCAGGGCTTCCCTCTCTCAGTTTGTAAATTGAGGGCACCTGGAGGGCAGGCTCCCTGGGGCACTCAGCAGATGGATACTGGTTCTATGCAACCCCTCCCCACTCTCCAGGATCACCAGGCCACAGCAGGGACCGCACCAAGGAATCTGCCCTATACCAGGGCGGCAGTGTTAGGTGTCCTGGCAACAGCTGGGGTTCTTTTAGTGGACTTGGGCTTAAAGGGTGACTGAGGACTCAACTACAGTTGCCCAGCAGGAAGAGTTGGAAACAAAACTTCTCAGCCTTGAGTCCCATCAGTCATTCTCATCAAAGAAAGGGCTGAAGTCACGTGCAGCCCAGAGGATGGTATTCCAGTGCTTGCCACCTCCCACCTTTCCAATCCCTCTCACTGAGGAGTCAGAGGAAATGAGATTAATCCCGAACAGAAGAGACTGAAGTTAGTCATTGGGGTAACCACATAACAGACAGTATGAAGGACCTAAGAGTAGTTGAATTGAGTTGAATTGGATAAAGGGAGATTATAGAGTCCCTTTCCTGGAGGAATCTGGGCTGGGTAAGGTTGAGGCAAGGGAATAGACAAGATGGCCTCCTCTCTCTCTCTCTCTCTCTCTGTCAGCTGTATTCTGAGGGCTGACAAGTCTTCTCTAAGCTTCAGCACATCCCTCTCTGTGTTCCAGAGGTTCTCCATAGGGAGGACCACGTGGAGGAGGCTTCAAGAGAAATGGCAAAGGGTGCCAATAGAGAGAAGAGATGTCCTACACAAAAGGCAGGGACACTGTAATAACTAGTATGGAAACACTGCTTTAAGGCTTACAGTGCACTTTGCAAATATTATCTCCACAACAACACTAGGAAGGGAGGGGCTATTCCTATCACCATCTTACAGATGAAGAAACTGGGGTAGCCAGAGGTTAAGGGACTTGCCCAGATTCTGTCGCATAGCTAGGAAATGTCTGAGGCCAAATCTGAACTCAGGTCTTCCTGATTCCAGGTCCGGCCATCCACCCAGCAGCCTTTTCTAATGGCTTCACTTACCGTTTCAGCTCCCTTGCAGAGATTTGCCCCCAACCTCCTTCTCCCCAGATTCGAGAGCCTGGACTGGAGGATGGAGCAGGAAGAAGAAGACACCTTGATGTCAGTACGCTAGAACTCCTTGTTGGAGAAGCAGTGTCCCACCAGCAGAGGGCAGGGCTCTCTGGCTCGTGGGTTTGGGGGGGGTCACCATAAGTGTTGTTTGAACTGTCATTGGCCCCAAGCAGACTCTTCTCCTTCCCTGAACCCTCCCCCAAAACAGAGCCTAATCTAATTTCCAGATGCTCCCAGGAAACTCAGGGCTACACCAAGTAGCCCTTGTTTCTCTGCCACAGAGTCACCAATCTCCAAGCCCAAGAAGGGGCCAGTAGGCAGAGGGCTAGGAGACCAGAATACATTATTCTCTTAGATGAACAAAGACTGATGAGGTCAGGGATCCCCACTCTACTTTTACCTCTCCCTCACTTCCCTGGGTGCCTCCTCCCATATAACTCCCTAGCAAGAGGGGCTCCTGCAAATTGTCATGGGGGTATTTTTTTAGTTATTAAGATTCTAAGTAGAGCTGAACTTCCCAATTTTTGTCACCACCACCCCCAATCAGGGCATGCACCCTTCACCTTCCCCAGGCTCCCGGCTCCAAGAAGCTGGCAGGCCCTGAATGCTGGTCTGTGGCATGGAGATGGCTAGGCCCCAGGAGATAAGGCCTAGGGAAGTGGAGTCCAAAGCACTATTGAGCTGTCACCAGATCTGCCACCAGCATCTTGGGCCATGGCCCCATGGAGGAGCCAGGAAACCGGAGAGGGGCCTGAGCTTGTCAGACCGGCTCCTCAGGGGCTCCTGGCCCCCTGGGCCCAGAATGAGGCCATACTGTCCTCCAGCAGGTAGAAGGGAAAAAGGGCAGGGGCACTGGCCTATGTCTCATCCTTGTTTTCCTAATTCTATGCCTCAGTTTCCCTGCCTACTGGGTAACTACCCTCTGGGGTATAAGGAAGTAGTAAGAGGAAAGTGTTTGAAAATCCTTGGTGGGGGGTTTCAGAGAAAGAATAGAAGATTGAAGGAAAACCCTAAGGAATGGAGGGTTTCTGGGTGGTGGAGGGGCAGGCAAGATCACACTCCTGTTGGAATACATGTGGGATCAGTTCCTATAAGGTTTTTTAGAACAGGCTGAGACCTCTAGAGGTCATTTCATTCATCCTCCTGCCTTACCTCTTTCAAACTAGAAAACCTCTTCTTTATTGAAAGAGGTTATGCGAGAGCAAACGATTGCATATATACTCGTCCCCCATATTCAATCAGCCATGCTAGGATCTGATACTCCCCATTGTTTGAAAGTTCCTACTTCTGTCTGCCCTCAGTCCCCCTTATTGCAGCCACAGCCTAACCTTTCAAGGACTTGGGGATTCTAACTCAGTCTCTCTTCAATCTCTCTTTCCTCCAGATTGAATTTAACACTTGCTCCTAGAGCCTATCCTCCTGGCTCTCTCCCTTTCTCTGTATCTGTTCTTAGTGACTCCTCTCCAACACACTTGTGAGCTCTCTGTCACTGGGGAGCCCAGGTTTCTGGAGGGGTCACAGTCCTGCAGGGGAAACTGAAAAACAGAAAGTCACAAATCTGGAGCCAAGAGGCCCAGCAGCAGGACTCCTGAGTTCCTCTGCCAGGACTTAGGGGAATGAGCAGGTTACAGGACCTGGAGGTCAAAGCCAGAGAGCTATGGACCCAAGAGATGTCCTCCAGACCCAGCAAGCATCCCTAGGAAACATTCCTGACCCCCCTGGCTGCCCATGGTCCCATGATACAGATTCCTGGCTGCAGCTGAGAGGCAGTAAAGGTCCAGGTTCAACCTACCTCTGCCATTTATGTACTTGTGTGATGTCAGGCAAGTATCGTAACCTCTGAACCCCTGTTTCCTGATCTGTAAAATGAAAACGTTGGACTAGATAATCTCTAATGTTCCTTTCAATTCTAAATATATGATCCTACCCTTTGATCAATAGAAAGGGAAACTGAGGCCTAGGGAGAAAGATTGGGAAGGTGAGAGAGGGAGAAGGACCAGCCCTTAGTCCCTGGGGATTACAAAGTTTCTACATTTTTTTCCCCTCCAGATGTATACATAAGTGGACTTTGAAAGATGGGTGAATTTTTCCACAGGCAAAAATGAGGGAGAGAAGGGAAAATAAGGCAGCAGCAACAGCTTGATTGGTTGTGGAAAAGCACAAGATAGAGAACAATAAATGGTCCGACTTGGCTGGATTGTTCATGTCAAGAAACTGGGTCAGAAGGAGCCTGTCTGAAAACTCCAAAGTGGAATTCTATGACTACTTTTCCTAGACTGGTTCAATCTAATGGAATAACTCAATACATAACCACTTTTCACCTCAGTTGCTTCATTTTTAACATAAAGATGGCAAGAATATCCCTGCCCTTTCCCCCTAAGCTGCCATTTCTCTTCCTGTTCTTTCCACAGGCCTCTGTCCCTGAGTAGGCTCCCAAGTCCTGCAGAGACCAGTTATGCTGTCCCAGCCTATAAAAACATCTGGTTGGGTTCATCTCATGTTCTCCCTCTACTACATTTCAGGTAAGTGGGTTAAGAGAAAGAGTTAGGAATCTGCCTGATTGGGACCAACAATAGGGAAGATGAAAACAGATGGAGCTAGGGGGGATGGCAAGGACAATTACAAGTGTACACACCAGATTGAAGATGAGGGCAAGTCCAATATTACTACCCTTCCACCTCAACCTAGATTTGATCATTTTGAGGGCAGGGTGGATGGCAGGAGTGAGGGGAATGGGGCAAAATGATCTCATTGTGGGACATATTGAAAATCTGTCAGAAAATTCAGAAAGTTTCAGAAAATTCCACAGCCAACGATCTCTGGAAAGCTTATTTTAGCTTCCAGACATAATTGTCCCTTGCTCAGCCTCATCCTATCTGAGTATCTTCCCTTCACTGACATTTCCAAGAGAATTTGTCATCTCCTCCACGCCTGGGTGACCTCCAACCATTAGGAAGGTTTTTTTTTAATTCCATGTACTGATATCTAATCAGATTCTTCCAGACTTAACCCTTGGCAGAAATGGAGATCAAGGGTAACCTTAAAACTCCCCCTCCCACCTCATCCAACACACAGATCTAGGATCACACTTCCATCTCTATCTCAGGTTGCAGACCCCTTCAAAAAGAAAGCCCACTCCCCAAGCCACTTTCATAGTTTCCACCTAAACTTTTCCTCCACATTCCTCCTTTAGGGATGCAGATATTGAGAGTGTCAGAAAGAGGAAACCCAAATACAGAGACAGAATCCTGGAACAGAGAAGCAAGGGAGACTTTTGCCTAGAAAGCTGTGGAAGCAAGAACATGACCACCTCACTATCCCCAGTGGTTTTGGACTGGAGGAATGATGAGATCTTTTGGGGGAAGACCCATCTTGAGAGAAGACAGCAGGAGAAGGCAGGGAGGGAGAAAGGGACTAAGGCTAGGAGTTAATGAGGGAGAGATAAGGGGCTGGGACTTTAGGAGAGAGAGGAGGGCTGGCGGATACTGAGGAAGGGGCTGGGCCTAGGAGCTTTCCGTGCATTCTTCATTTTGCCACACAGGGAACGTTGGCAGTGTATAAAATATGCAAACAAGCGAATCAACTCCAGTTCAGGTGTTACTGTCATTGGTGTTTTAGAGGGTATTACCCCAAGCCAGAATCCCTTCCCTGAAACCTCGCTCTAGTCCGTAGGACTCTCATCCTGTGGTGGGAGTACTCCTATGATTTCCCTCTCTGTCCTTTGAGGGCGTGCACTACCAGAACCTTGATACCAAAAGGTGCTTCATCTTTGAGAGGTTGTGAAGCCTAGCCCCGTAGGAGCTCCAGCATCAGAAGGGATAGAGATTGGATATGAGAAAAGACTTCCTAGCACAAAAGCATCTGGGATACTGGGATGGGCAACCTGGGGGGTTGGAGAGCCTCTCCGTCTGGCCAGGCAGAACAAGGATGAGGTGACCTTTCCAGGATTCTCTAATAGGTCTCCCTTCATCCTCTCCTTCCCTCTCACATCTTCCTAGGTTGATGGGGCAGGTAAGGGAGAGAGGAATCCTCATTTGAAACATAGCTTTGGGGACTGAAACAGATCAGAGGTGCAGCAACCACACAGTGGGGAGTTGGCTTGGTCTGTCCAGGGGCAGAGGGGGGCCCATGCCCTTTCTGGGGGGAGAAGGATTCTGGAAGAGGTTGCTATGCCTTGCTCAGGAGCCGCAGGGAGTGTGCTCTAGTTAAAGTTTAAGCGGCTGCTGGAGTAGTGGGACATTCTCAGCCCCAGGGCCACATTCTCGAGGTCACAACAAGTGCAAACTTGTTACAACCTGTGTCAGAGCAGCAGGTGGCAGGCAAGGGCACGGCTGGGGGGAGCTGAGGTGCCCATGGAAGAGAAAGGGGGTGCCAAGGCCTCCAAACCCAAGAACATGGTTAGGATGGGGCGGGGGGTGGGGGAGGTAAAGGACATGTGTGTATATTTGAGTAGGTGTCAGAGTATATGTGCAGGTGTGTTTGTGTGTGGCCATCAATGATGGCAAGATATATGAATATCGTTGTGTCTGTAGGTGGGGTCTTGTGTGTACCTACAGATGTATACGTATGTATGAGCAGGCACATATAATAAGAACTCACATTTCTATAGTGCTGTGAGATTTACAAAGTGCTTTCTTCACAACAACCTCAGGAGGTAGGTAATGCAAATACTCTTATCCCATTTGACATAGGGGGAAACTGAGACTCAGAGAGATTAAGTCTCTTGCCCAGGGTCACACAGCCAAGATGTTTTACAAGTAGGATTCATACTCAAGTCTTCTGACTTCACAGTCAGAGGTCTTTACACTATACTATGCGGTGTCTCAATGAGCATGTCTGTGTATGTGTCTGCATATATGAGAATGTCTTTGTGTATGTGGGGATACGTGTCTGCATGTATGAGTGTGTGCCAGTGTGTGTGTGTGTGCATATATAAGTGTCTGAATATAAATGGGCAGGGGGTAGTGTGTCTGTTTCCATCCTATGTTAGGGGTTTGGGAGAACAGAAGAATGATAGTTATGAGACCATGCTGGGTATTTGTGACCATGGAAGTGGGCACCTCTGGAAGTGTCTCCTTCCTCCAGCCCCAGAGAACCCACATTCCAAGCAGGAGTGGCTGCCCCCCCCAATTCAACTCCCACTGGGAATTCAGTGCTCTGCCTGCATCTGTGCCCAGTGAAGTCTGGACTTGCCAACTGCCCATCTTTCATGCCTGACCCAGGGGTGGCAGTGCCCCCTGCCCATTCTCCCCACCCCCAAGGCCTCTGGCTCAGAGCCCACTCCTCCACTCTCCCCAGCCCCTCCGGACACTGTTGGGGGGGAGGAGAGGCTCTGAAAGCAGGTGACTGTTTGGGGGGAACTCAGGGACAGAGCCCCCATTGTGCCTGTCTCAGAGCCGCCTCAATGGAGAGCTGGGGCACAAAGCGGCTTTGACAATGGGCCCTGCATTAGTATGCAGGGCTGGCCCCTCCTCTGGCTCCCTGTCCCACAGTCTGGGAGAGTATGTGTGTGTGTATGGTTGTGGAGGAGTTGTCGGGGGAGGAGGATGCAGAGCCTTGGTGGAGGAGGACTGGGTCAGAGCTAAGGACAGAGATGAGAAGCCTTGGATCCTTGAGAGCTCCCTTAAAGGCACTAAACAGGAAAGAGAAAGAGGAAAGGGTTGAACCCCTTGAGAGAGTCTGCCATTCATGATCCAGACCCCCCAAAAAACCCAAGAAAGGATTTTCCAAATGAAAAAATGCCACAGAAACCCCTTAGGGATAAGGGGGGAAGGGGGAGAATGGACTTGGAAATATAGCATCCAGGCATGCCTCTAGAATGGGGGAAGGGAGGGGGGCTGGTCTCACCCACTCTCTGCCTTAGTTTCCCCGACTGTTTTTAAGGGGGTGGTGGAAGATAGAGAAATAGAGCTCTTCAGATGAAGCTAAAAATGACAGAGTCAGGTCCAAGGGTGGGATCCTGAAGGAGGGAGCTACAGCCACAGAAGTCTCCCGTCCCACATACCCCAGCTGGCCCTTCTCACATGCTTCATGAGGACAGACCAAGGTAGAAAGAGTACCTGAGCCCAGCCTTTAAGCCAGGGGGA
The DNA here is from genome assembly GCA_028646595.1 of Phalanger gymnotis. Taxonomy (NCBI): domain Eukaryota; kingdom Metazoa; phylum Chordata; class Mammalia; order Diprotodontia; family Phalangeridae; genus Phalanger; species Phalanger gymnotis. Next base: position 213,367,045 of record CM053626.1, read on the forward strand.
TCAGGGCTTAAAGAACAACCTGTTTGTGCTCGTGCTCTGTGTCTGTCTCTCTTTTTCTGTCTCCATCACAACCACCCTGTGTGAGCAGCAAGCAGTATCAGTGTCCAGGCCTGTCCCCATTCATCCATTCAACAAGCCCCTTCATCCCCAACCCCGCCTCCAGCTCCATCCCGACCCCAGGCGCCAGGACACAAATCAGGGAGGGAACCCAGGGGTAGTTACTGCGGACAGCTGGCATGGAGCAGAGCACAGTAAAGGGTGAGACAGCTAGAAGGCCAGGAAGAGAATTAAGGGAAACTATCTGGGAAAAGGTGACGGGGGGGTGGGGGGCAGGAATGGCACTGAATCATAGAAACAGGGCATACAAACAGGATGGACAACCAGGTGGGCAGCTGTGTTGCAAGAAATGCAAACTCCCATCACCCCCAGCCCAGGGCACTACACAGACTATGAGGTCAAGGAAGGGCATGGGCTTTGGAAGTTAATAGAAGGATATAAGAAACACCAGGTTGGCTATTTTTCCGATCAGTGTGGAAAGAACATTAGAATGGAAGAGAAAAGACGAACCTGCTTGATTTCCAGTTCTGCTCCTCAGCAGCTTGGTGGTGTCTGGCAAGTTATCTAACCTGTCTGAGCTTCAGTTTGCTATGCTTTAAAATGAGACTGATAATACTTGGGGTACAAACCTCACAGGACTATTTTGAGGATTAAATAAAGTAGTATATTTGGGGAGACTTTGTATACTGCAAAGCACCAGAGAAATGTAAATTTTCGTTATTACTTTCCAAACTGTCATCCTGAGATGCTCCTTGAAAACCTTATTACCCTCCTGTGACTTCAGGCAAACCACTTCATAACTCTAGGCCCCTGAGGGGACCTGTCCCAACGTGACCCCACTGCAGTATCTCACTGTCCCTACATTACAGCAGCCTAGTGAGCCCTGAACTCCAAAGTCAGGCTAGAACCAGATTGGTGTTGGGCAAAGACATGCAGCGTTTTGACCCAACATGGCAAAAGCAACAGGGTCCCCATTTTAGATCCCCACACTAAAACAGTGTAGGAGTGTGGGAAGAAGAAGGGAGAAGAGAAAGGTTCACTCCGGGAGGTCCTGAGGGACCGCTTCTTGCCCTGCCTAAGACCCAGGGTGCCCAGGAGCCTCAGATCCTGCTTTCTGGGACTAGAAGTGATTCTTTCCTCAATTTGGATTTGGAGTCAGTTCAGATCTTTAGTTATTACTCGCTGTGTGACCTTGGATAAATCCCTTTTGTCCACATGGTCTCTCTGGGCCTTAGTGTCTTTATCAATAAAATGAAAGGGTTGGACTAAATGGCCTCTGAGGTTCCTCCCAGCTCTAAATCTGTAACCTGATTGTACTTTATACTCTTTAGAAGTGGACGGACCTTAGAGATTATCTAGTCTGACCTCTCCATTTCAAGATAATAGCAACCGTGCACATTTACATAGAATTTAAAGGTTTGAAAACCCTTCGCCTATGTTATTTTGCTTCATCTTTACCACAACCCTGAGGGGTAAGTGCTGTTATTTACAGATGAGAAAAGGAAAGGTAAGAGATGCAGTGAGCTTGCCCAGGATCATACAGCTAATGTCTGAGGCAGGACTAAAACTCTAGTCTTCCCGACTCAAAGTCCCCCACTTTTCCCATGTACCACTTACTTCTGATGAAGAAACTGAGGCCCAGAGAGGGGGAAATGACTCACCTAAAGACACAGAAATAGTAAGTTGCAGAGCTGGGCTTCAAACCCACATCTCCATGCATTTACTATAGCTTCTACTACTACTAAATTATTAGCTCCTGGAATGTAGACACCACATTTTATGGAGCTTTGTACTGTTTCCAGAGCTTTGTATGACGTCTTATACAGAGTAAGATGTTTAACTAATATTTGTTCAATGAATGAATGATGAACAGTAAAAATGATCGGGAGTCCAACATTTTTCCACATTGCAACCTATATTGTTGTTTCAGTCGTGTCTGACTCTCCATGACCCCATTTGGGGTTTTCTTGGCAAAGGTACTGGAATGGTTTGCCATTTCCTTCTCTAGTTCATTTTATATATGAGGAAACTGAGGTAAACAGCATTAAGTGACTTGCCCAGGGTCACCCAGCTAGTAAGTGTCTGAGGCTGCATTTGAACTCAGATCTCCCAGACTCCAGGTCCGGCTCCTGGCTGCAACCTATAACTTTCTGCTTATTTACTCCATATCCAAGCTGGGCACTTGGAGATTATCTCAGTCAGAAGTTATACTCAGCTAACTCCATGGGAGGAAAATGGCACACATACCCAATATAAATAATTTAGAATGTTAACACCGTAATTAGTACATATGACATCCTGAAAGATAGCTGGGCCTGAGCATGAAGAGGGATGCTATAGAGACTCACACATTTGGGTGGAAACAGTCTGGGAGGCTTCCTGGATAAGGTGAGTCAGGAACAGTTTGCCAGGAAATAGGTCAGTGGTCAGCCAAGAGAAGGGGAAGGTGGAGGTCCTTACCTAGAAAGGGTGGAGGGGCGGTGATGGAATCTGTGTCAAGGCTCAGGGGTGAGAGAGGGTGAGGCATGGGTGAACAATGGAAAGGTCTAGTTTGTTTGCCTAGAAAAGTCTATAAATGGAGGAAACCCTAGTAGGTCAGTGTAGTTAGGTAGGAAGAGGGTCCCAAGTACACAGCAACAGCTTCTATTCATTCAGTACTCCTGTACAATTTATGAACCTCTTCCAGGTACATTATTACATGTGACCTTCACAATAACTGTCACATAGGTGGAGGCAGACATTATAAGGTGGGGTTCCATTTTGTAGATCAGGAAATAGTGGCTCAAAAAGTGATTACCTCACCTCTAAAAGGAGGGGGTTGGACTAATGCTCCATAAAATTCTAAAGGCTCTAAAATTCTGTAATTGTAACCTCTAGACCAGACCCTGAGGCAGCATGGGCCAGTGGAATGAGTACTGGCTCTGAAAAGTCAGATGACCTTGGTTCAAATCTTGGCACTGGATATCTACATGACTTTGGGCAAATCATTTAACTTCTCTGATTTTCAGTTTCTTCATCTGTGAAATGGGGAGGTTGAAGTAGGTAGCCTCCAAGGTCCTCTCCAGCTTCAAATCTGCAATCCCAAGACTCAAGGTAGAAGAGCTGAGATTGGCTCCAAATGCAATGCTTTTTTTTCTCCTTCTGTACATCATGATGCCTTCAGTGGAAAACCTCTGATTAGAAGGTTTTCATTGGATATGAGACGATTGTGTCACTGTGAGGATCTAAATAAGGAAAAAGGAAGGCAATTCTCTGTGTGGGGTATAAAGTAGATATGAGTAGAGAGATACTGGGTGAAGGTTGTTTAAGATGTCCAAGCAGAATGGGAATGTGGGTCCAGATGAAGATGGAAAGGTATAGAAGGACAGAAAGGCATGTTCAGGAAAAGCAGAATGACTGACAAGTTCGGGGGAAGGCAAGAGAGGGAGGACACAAAAGTTCCATGATAAGCAATGTAGAGGAATGAATTGAGGAACCTGGGTTTGAATCCTGAATCTGCTACTTATTATCTGTGTGACCTTGGGGAAGTCACTTAATTTCTTGAGCACTATCTCATCTGTCAAATGAGGGGGGTGACCTAGATGATGGCTGAAGTCTTTGCTGGTGGTTTCATTTAGCCCTAAAATCTTACAGTGAGCACAGGGATTAATGTCATCGGCCAAAATGGAGAAGATGCAATAAAGGACTTTGGCAGGGGAGGTGGGGAATTGAAGAGCTTAATTTTGGACCTACAGCATTGCCCTGTGGGCAGAAGGAGATTTGGAACCAGAGATGTGGAAAAGGTGAATGGAGCTGTGGAATTGAGGAATGAGACCTCTAGCTATCAGACATACACTTAGCATACAGTAGGTACTCACTGAATAGTTGATGATTGAATTAAACAAAGTTTATTATGTAGCCACTGGGTGCAAGGCAATGTGCTCTGTGAAAGAAGGCTCTGAGAAGTAAGTGTAGGGTAAAACCCACTTTAAGAGGTCAGGAAAAGGAGATAAAGGAACATTAAGAGAGATTAAAGGAGAACATGGTGAAGACAGGGGCCCCTGAAATCCAGAGGAGAAAGGATGCCTAGGGCACCACTGTGGAACTTTAGTCTCTAAGATAATTCTAGACTGGCTGGTCCTCCACGGTCACATCTATCTCTTTGTCTCTGAGGCAGAGCCAGATGATATGACTTCTTCCGCAGGAGGTCACCTGGGACAAAGAGGTCAGAGCCTCCCTTTCCTTTTCTCTTCTCTATGCTCTGTATTTCAGATACCTTTTCCTTATGCATCATCTGCCTATTTCCTCAACTCTACTGTCCTCAGTGGAAAAAGGAAAGTTCAGGTTATACACACACACGCTCACGCACATATACATATATACACATATGTATATATACATAAATATTTGTGTATGTGTGTATATGTATATAAAATAATTATTATGCATTGTACATACACTAACCTCTGAGTGCTTTGAAGACCACCATTCAGCCTTCCTGCCTCACTCCAGGTTCCCCAACTTTCTACTTTCCAGACTGAGCAGCCTTATAATCTCTTATTTCCCACCCAGTAGAAAAGAATTTAAAGAAATTACTTTACCTCTGTGGACCTCAGTCTCCCCATCTGTAAAATATAGGCTTTGTGTTAAATTAAGTCTAAGGCCCTTTCTAGATCTGATATTCTATTAAGTATTTGCTTCCTTTTCCTAACCACCTGTTTTGTCAGCCTGGGTTATAGATCTGATGTGAAAAGGAAGGAAGGAAGGAAGGAAGGAAGGAAGGAAGGAAGGAAGGAAGGAAGGAAGGAAGGAAGGAAAGAAGGAAGGGAAAGAGAGGAGAGAAAGGAAAGGAAAGAAGGAAGGAAAGGAGGGAGGGAGGAAGGAAAGGAAGAGGGAGAGAAGAAGGAAGAAAAGGAGGAAGGAGGGAGGGAGGGAGGAAGGGAAGAAGGGTGGAAGGAAAGGAGGGAGGGAAGGGAAGGAGAAAGGAAGAAAGGGAGAGAAGGGAGAAAGGGGGGAGGGAAGAGATGGAAAGAAGGAAAGAAGGAATCACCCATTTATTAAGCATTTGCTTTGTGCCATGCACAGTGCTAAGCATTGGGGATATAAATACAAGCAAAAAGAAAGAGCCCTTGCTCTTGAGGACCTTCCATTTTAAAGGGTAAGATGACACCCAAAGGGAGCTCAAAAGCAGAATTGGGTGGAGAGAGAGGATGGTTCTGAAATCCAGACAAAATCAGAATCAGAACCAGGAGGGGAATGAATGCAAGCTGGTTGAATCCCTCCACAAAATAGAGGCTCCTAGAGGAAATCACTGATGGGAATAGGTTTTCCCTACAGTGTTTTTCCCTTGTACTTTTTAAAGGCTCCAGGAAGGGAGGGCATCCTAAGACAGAGACATTTCAGGAAGAGGGTTAGTTAAAGGTAAAGGGAGGAGGGCTTGAACCTGAACAACGAATGCTAAGTTTGGCAAAAATTGGTATCTCTAAGCATGAAGAAACCACCCCTCCTCCCTGTGATCCCCCAATGAGAGGGGCTGTAGAGTTGGTCCCGAGACAAGAGAATGGACAAGATGATGTCAAGAGAGCCTAGCCAGCTCTAGTTCTAGCCTCTCCTTCGCATTTATCTAAGGCCCAGATGAACACATCTTCCTACTCTCTGTCTACACACCTATCACTACTGGGGCTTTGGGTCCCCTTCCTCAACCTTCTTACGGTCCCATCTTAGCACTGTATCATGGTTTCCTACACTCTCTTTCCTCTATCTAGGTCCTCAGCCTCACCCTGCCATCTCAAACGCTTGCCCTTGTCTTGGCTGGACCATGAACCAATCAGGCAGAAGGAGAATCTAGGCCAGGGGAGGCATGGGTTCCAAAAGCTGGTTTTTTCCTTCTGTCCTAAATAACTTTTGGCAACAGGCTTTGGGGGCTCCACTACCCAGTTCTATCCTCTCCAGCCTCACAGCCAATGCCAAAGGGTCACTGCCCTGCTCTGCCTTGTGTCTAAGATCCAGGCATCTTCCCAATTTGATTGTGGAGGGTCCCTCTATGGTCACTCTGCATTACCTTACCCACCCACCCCCAAGATCATCAACCTCAGGACTGCACAGAATTGGGAGAGGTTGGGAGAGAGACCTGATGTGCCCTGATCCTCAAATCTTAGATTCTTTGAGCCAGGGGAACAAGTAGAAAGGATGCAGTAATACTGGCATCATGGACATCTGAATAAATTTGCCAGCCTCTTCTCTCTCTCACTCCCAAGCTCTTAAACTTAAATTGATGATAGAACTGACTTCATGAGTAGGGAGTGATACAAGAGGGTATATGGTAATTAGAGGGGGAGCAGAGGACGATAACTCTGCCCCTCTACACAAATATACACCCATCATGTGCATCAGTGCGGGTGGAATCATATCAGACATAGCAAGGGGGCAGATGGGATTCAAAAGAGTGGAGACAGAGCAGGATATAAATGGCAAAACAGTAGTGGCTTTTGCTCAGGGTGAGGAGTGGGGGGGTCAGGCTTTGTGCCAAAGCTACTATAAGGAATCTGGACCATTCCCTCCCCTCCCCATTAGTGGAGTCATTGCCATTTGATATCCACAGAGATGAGCTGGCTGCTCAAGCTGGGGGGGCGGGGAGGAGGAGGGATGACTCTGAAAACAGCAGCTCCTTTCAGGGCCCAGGTTGGCAGGGGCTTCTGGAGGCCAGAGAGGCCTGGAGCCCCCCCCCTCTTCACCCTACCTTTGCCCTGGCCACCAAAGGGGCTGGGGAGAGGACATGGAAGAAGAGAAATTGACATCACTCAAGACTATACCTACTACGTCTGTAGACAATCCCTTGCCCCTCTTCCCTTCATGATACCTCCCCCCACTACCATTCTGAAGAATTTGCTGGAAGCCAAGATACCTGTTTTCTCCCAGGTCC
>CM053626.1:213374502-213474158 GCA_028646595.1 Phalanger gymnotis
AAAATGTGGAGAGGATGGTATGAGTATATATTGGAAAGTGAATGAAGTTGATGGTTCTGTAATATAGAACTGGCATTAGCAAGCAAGGAGCAAACCCTGCTCCTTCTTGATGGTGATAGGATAATTCAAAAAGGCAAAAAGATAAGAAGGTGAATACAAGTACATTAGAAGAGGATATTGCAACAGCCAAATGGTGGGTCTGCCTGCCACGAGTCTCCCCCCACTCTAATATATCCTCTATTCATCTATCAGGGATGATTTTTCTTTTTTTAATTTTTAATTCATGGAATAAAACAAGCATTTCCATAACATGGTATAATTTTTAAAAATGATTAAACATGAAACTACAAGTCTATTATATACAACTTGCTATTCCTTTTAAATATATTATAAAATTATTCTTTAAATTTACTTTTTTCCTCTTTTTTACCTCCTCGCCCCCACCCTAGAGACAGCTATCATTAGACACAATTATGTATCTTGAAAATTGTGTGGCACTTTCTTTGTTTTGTTTTTCTACTTAATAGTATTTCTTTTTTCCAATTACATGTAGAGATCATTTTCAACATTCACCTTTATAAGATTTTGAGTTCCAAAATTTTTTCTCTCTCCTTTTACCCCTCCTCAATATGGCAAGCAATCTGATGTAGGCTATATATGTACAATCATATTTAATGTATTTCCACATTAGTCATGTTGTGAAAGAAGAATCAGAACAAAAGGGAAAAACCACAAGAAAGAAAAAACACAAAAAAATGAAAACGACATGCTTAGAGCTGCATTCACACTTCATAGTTCTTTCTCTGGATGTGGATAGCATTTTCTATCATGAGTCTTTCAGAATTGTCTTAGATCATTGTATTACTGAGAAGAGCTAAGTCTAGAGCTAAGCTGGTCATTGAACAGTATTGCTATTACTGTGTACAGTGTTCTCCTGGTGCTACTCACTTCACTCAGCATCAGTTCATGTAAGTCTTTCCAGGTTTTTCTGAAATCCGCCAGAGTGATTTTTCTAAAGCATAAGTTTGACTAGTCACTGTCCTGCTCAATAAACTTCAGTGGCACCTTATCACCTTCAGGACCAAATACAAAATTCTATAGCATTCAAAGCCCTTCATAACTGCCCCCTCTCCCACTGTTCCAGTCTTTTTACATGTTATATCCTCCCAGGCACTCTTTAGTCAAGTGACACTTCATTTCAGCCAAGTGTCATCGCTGCTGTTCCCTGAGCAAGGCATTCCATTCCTCTGCTCTGGGCATTTCCTCTGGCTGTCCCCGATGTCTGCAGTGCTTTCGTTACTCATCTCTGCCTCCTGGCTTCCCTGGCTTACTCCAAGTCTTAGCTAAAATCCTACCTTCTACAGGAAGACTTTCCCAATCCCTTGCAATCCCAATGCCTTCCCTCTCTTAATTATTTCCTATTTATCCTGTATATAGCTTGTTTGTACATATTTGTTTACATGTTGTCTCCTCCATTAGAATGAGCATTCCTTGAGGACAAAGACTGTCTTGCCTTTCTTTGTATCCCCACTACTTAGCACAGTGTCTGGCAAATAATAGGCATTAATAAATGCTTGTTTACTGACTGACTGACATAGCAGTATCTAGAGAAAGCCAGGTTTCCATTAACAATAAGGACAATCTGTACTATGATCCCAGCTCTGCCAAAAGCTCACTATGCCACCTTAAGCAAAGCACTTTCCTCTCTCTGGGCCTTAGTTTCCCCAATTGTGAAATGAGGTTGGCCTAAATCAAGAGTTCTTAGCTTTTTTTTTGTTTCAAAGACCCTTTTAGCAATCTAATGAAGTCTATAGACCCCTTCTCATTTAAATGCCTAGAATAAAACATGCATAGAGAACTCTAGAAAATCAAGTAAAAACCCATTGAAATAATGACTTCCAAATGAATTTTGTTATTGTTTTTCCTAGCTCTATAAAATAATTCTTCGGTGGTTTGATAGTATGGCACTAAATAAGTAAATTAGCTTCAATAGAATTGTCATTTTTATTATATTGAATCAGTCTACCCATGAGCAATTAGTATTTCTCCAAATGTTTAGACCTGCCTTTATTTGTGTGAAAAGTGTTTTGCAATTGTGTTCATATAATCCCTGGGTTTGTCTTGACAGGTAGACTCCAAGTATTTTATATTGCTTACAATTATTTTAAATGGAATTATTCCTTAAATGTTTGGGAGAATTTAGTTGTAAATTGACCTGGTTCTGGGGATTTTTTCTTACGGAGATCATTGATGGCTTGCTCTCTTTTTTTCTAACATAGTTAATTTAAGTATTCTATTTCCTCTTCTGTTAATCTGGACGGTTTATAGTTTTGTAAATATTCATCCATTTCCTTTAGATTTCCAGTTTTATTGGCATATAATTAAGCAAAATAACTCCTAATAATTGCTTTAATTTCATCTTCATTGGTGGTGTATTCATCCTTTTCATTTTTGATACAAGTAATTTTCTTCTTTCCTTTCTTTAATCAAATTAACCAATGGTTTATCTATTTTATTGGTTTTTTTTTTCATAAAAACCAGCTCCTAGTTTTATTTATTAGTTCAATGGTTTATTTATTTTTTTATTCTCAATTAGCAATTTTCCTTTCTAACACTATAGTTTGGGAGGTGAGGAGACAGGAGGGCAAACAGTTGGAGGGTTGGATTGAATTTGAGGTTGAGAATAGGTGGAATATAAGCTCCTTGAAAGCAGAGAATGGGGTCTTTTTTTTTAGCTTTGTATCCAATGCACGTATGGAAAAGCACCATGGCTACCTTTTAGAATGCTGCAGAAAGGAAGAATGAATGCCTAGTATAGTGCCTTGCACTACGGAATGAGTGTTAAGGGAGGCACTATCTCAGAAACAGAGTGAGATTTTGAGGGTCTGGAAGTGCAAAGGAAGAAGAGAATTATATAGAGCGGAACCAAGAACTGGCAGCCCCTGGTGAACTAGTTAAAGAAGGGGAGTGGAATGTAAAAATAAGCTTTGGAAGGGAAGGGAGCTATTGAAGAGGGCCATCAGTTCTACAGACATAAAGCAGAAGACCCAGGTTGATGCCCCTAAAGTACTCACATACTCTGTGAGTATGACTTTGAGCGAAGTGCTGAGAAAAGGTTTGCTCTTTCTCCAACTGTCCCTCCAAGTGCCTATCTGTCCACAGACACACAGTATAATCTGCTGTTTTGTTTCTAGTAACCTGAATTTTGCCTCAAACAAAAAGAGGCCAGGGGTTAACTAGAGAAGGATATAAATGTAAATCTAGGCAGAGAGACCAACTTCTGCCTAAATCAAGAAATTCTTGGCCTTTTTTGTGTGATGGACCCCGTTGGAAGTCAGGTGAAACCTATGGACTCCTTCTCAGAATGTTAAAAAAAAAAGCACACAGTTTAAGAAAATGCTAAATTTCAGTTAAAGGTTAGTGAAAATAAAGATGCAATTTTTCTTCCATCCAAGTTCATAGACACCTCCCATCCCCAAAAGTTTATCCATTCTAGATCCCGGGATAAGAACTCTTTGCCTAAATATTAACATTTTTTTTTGTTAACTGGGAGCTCTGAGTGATTACAATTGAACTCATAACTTTTTGTCTAAAAGTTCCCTAAAGCAGCAGAGGAGGGAATAATATGTACCTCAGAGGCCGTTTTATTGCACCTAGGCTTAAATAACTAGGTAGTATATTAATGGTAGCTAGGTGGCGTAGTGGATAGAGTGCCAGGCTTGGAATCAGGAAGACCTGAATTCAAATGTGGCCTCAGATACTTACTAGCTGTGTGACCCTTGGCAAGTCACCTAACCCTGTTTGCCTCAGTTTCCTCATCTGTAAAATAAGCTGAATAAGGAGATGGTAAACCATTCAAGTATGGAATCACAAAGAGTTGGATGCAACTGAACAACAACAAATTATATTAACACATTTAAAAATAATTGAATCCTTAAAAAAAATAATTAATTATTTAGGAAAACTTAGAACTTTAGTAGAGGTCCTGCACTTAGGAACTAGGCCTTGATAAATGGTTATTGAATTGAAAACTGGACTGAATTGAGGTTGAATATGATAGTGGAAAGAACAATAGACTCAGCCTGCAGATCTGAATGCTCTTCCTGGCTCTGCCATTAACTAGTTGTATAACTGCAAAGTTCACTTTGCCTTGCTGGGCTTTAGTTTCCCTATCTGTAATGTGAGGGAGTTAGATTAGATAATCACTAAGGTTCCTTCGTTCTCAAAAAACTCTATGACAGACCATCATCCACATGTGTACTGCTTTAGGTAAAATAAATGTTAAGGATCTGAACTCTCAAATCAAATAAATTAGAGGGTGATTCTTCCATTTTCAGAAAGATTTGCCAAAGAATTTCTTTAAATGATGTGCAATTTTAAAACTATAATGTCGTGTGATCAGGTGGTATAAAACTCAAGTAGAAACAAGGGTCTCTACACTATTCATAAGGAAAACTTTGAAAACTCCATATTAACATTATCTATGTTTTATTATATTTTTATTTATTTTGTTAAATATTTCCCAATTCCGTTTTATTCTGGTTCTAGTCACACTCAGAAAGTGTAGGCTACATGTTGGACATCTCTGATGTGGTGGAAAGAAGACTTGTGTGGAACTCAGGAGGTCTAGGCTCCAATCCAGGCTCTGCAGCTTACTATCCCTTTCCCCTTTCTTGACCTTAGTCTTCTCATATTAAGGGAATGGTCCTTGAAAGGCCAGGATCTAATAGCCGAAAAGGAGCCAACAAAGAGCTGTTAAGCTAACTGTAAAAGATGCTGGTGGTTTCTTTATGAGGTGCAAATTATTCTCTTGAATGAATCAGAAAGAAAACAACAGGATGAGTACAAGAACAAGAGGCCTCCGGACTATCTTTGAAAGTCAGTTCAGATGGGAGGGCAGATTAAAGGGAGTGGTGATGAGAAGCAAAACTCTGGTAAGGAGGAACAGAGTGAAAGGATAAAGGAAAGTATAAACGGCAAAAATAGAATGGAGAGAAATACACAGTTAGTAATCATAACTGTGAATGTGAATGGTATGATCTCTCCCATAAAATGGAAGCAGATAGCAGAGTGGATTAAAAACTAGAATCCTACAATATGTTGTTTACAAGAAACATATTTGAAGCAGAGAGATATTGTATTGCCAAAGCAATATTCACAGTGGTCTATTACTATGAGTATGCTGGTGTGATTCTGAATTGCAAAAATAAGAGACTCTCCATATAGAAGACAGAAGCAAAACATTTATTCAGACACCAGAAAGCCAAATCCCAACACCAGTAAACTGGATCCATCATAGCAACAAAGAATTTAATACATGTTATCACTACAGAGAGCAACTCCATTCCAAAGCCATCCCAACCCCCTGCTGAGGCCTTCCCACAAACAAACACTCACAGCACTGCTAGCTTTCCTCCTCTTTCTCTTTCAACTCTAACTGTTCTGATTGCTCCAACCAGCTTCCTTCCTGCTCCACTCTTTCATGTTCCACCTGTTCAGAAAGCTCCTACCACCACATGTGACTTAGGCTTCCTGTGACATAAGCAGATCACATGAGCTTATAAATGGTTGGGGAAGATCTCCAAATTAAGCAAAAATACATTATCAATACAGATACACACAGAGCAAAGGTAAAAGGCTTGAGCAGAATATATTATATTTCAGCTGAAGTAAAAAAATAAAAGCAGGGGTAGCAATCCTGATCTCAGACAAAGAAAAAGCAAAAATAGATCCAATTAAAAGAGATAAGGAAGGAAATTACATATTGCTAAAAGATGTCATAGACAATGAGGTAATATAAATACTAAACCTATATGCACCAAATGGTATAGCATCCAAATTCTTAGAAGAGAAATTAAGTGAGTTACAGGAAGAAACAGAAGCAAAACTATACTTATGGGAGGCCTCAAACTCTCCCTCTCGGAACCAGATAAATCTAACCACAAAATAAGCAAGAAAGAAGTGAAGAAAGTGAATAGAATTTTAGAAAAGTTAGATATGATAGACCTCTAGAGAAAATTGAATGGGGATAGAAAAGAATATAGCTTTTTCTCAGAGGTACATGGCACCTACACAAAAACTGACCATGCATTAGGGCATAAAAACCTTACAAACAAATGAAGAAAGGCAGAAATATTAAATGCATCCTTTTCAGTTCATGATGCAATAAAAATTACATGTAACAATAGGCCTTGGAGAGATAAGCTAAAAGCAAATTGGAGACTAAATAATCTAATCCTAAAGAATGGGTGGTTCAAACAACAAATCATAGAAACAATAATTTCATCAAAAAGAATGACAATAATGAGACAATGTACCAAAATTTATGGGATGCAGCCAAAGCCGTCTTTAGATGAAATTTCATATCTCTCAATACTTACATGAATAAAATAGAGAAAGAAGAGATTGATGAATTGGGCATGCACTAAAAAAGCTAGAAAAAGAACAAATTAAAATCCCCAGTTAAATACCATAGAAATTCTGAAACTCAAAGGAGAGCTTGATAAAATTGAAATTAAGAAAGCTACTGAACTAATAAATAAAAATAAGAGGTGGTTTTATGAAAAAACAATAAAATAGATAAACCTTTGTTTAATTTGATTTAAAAAATAAGAAAGAAGAAAACCAAATTACCAGGATCAAAAATGAAAATGGCGAATTCACCACCAGTGAAGAGGAAATTAAAGCAATAATTAGGAGCTATTTTGCCCAACTGTATGCCAATAAATCTGACAATCTAAAGGAAATAGATGAATATTTACAAAAATATAAATTGCTCAATTAACAGAATAGGGAATTAAATAAGTAAACAACCCGTTTTAGAAAAAGAAATTGAACAAATCATCAATGAATTCCCTAACAAAAAGTTTTCCAGGGCCAGATGGATTTACAAGTGAATTCTACCAAACATTTAAAGAACAATTAATTTCAGTACTATATAAACTATTTGGAAAAACAATTCCTGCCAGATTCCTTTTATGACACAAATATGGTGCTGATACCTAAACCAGGAAGAGCCAAAATAGACCAAGAAAATTATAGACTAATTTCCCTAACGAATATTGATGCAAAAATTTCAAATAAAACATTGTCAAAGCGATTACAGCAATTTATCACTAGAATAATACACTAAGACCAGGTGGGATTTATACCAAGGATGCAGGGCTGGTTCAATATTAGGAAAATTATCAGCATAATTGACCATATCAGTAATGAAACTAACAGAAATCATATGATTATCTCAATAGATGCAGAAAAAGCTTTTGACAAAATACAGCACCCATTGCTATTAAAAACACCAGAGAGCATAGCAATAAATGGAGTCTTCCTTAAAATGATAAGTAGTATCTATCTAAAACCAACAGCAAGCATTATAAGTAATGAGAATAAGCTAGAAACATTCTCAGTAAGATCAGGAATGAAACAAAGATGCCCATTATCACCACTAGTATTCAATACTGTATTAGAAATGTTAGCTTGAGCAATAAGAGAAGAAAAAGAAATTGAAGGAACTAAAATAAGCAGTGAGGAAACAAAACTATCACTCTTTGGAGATGATATGATGATATACTTAGAGAATCCTAGAGAATCAACTAAAAAAACTACTTGAAACAATTAACAACTTCATCAAAATTGCAGGATACAAAATAAACCCACATAAATTATCAGCATTTCTATATATTACCAACAAAGCCCATCAGCAAGAGATAGAAAGAGAAATTCCATTTAAAACAACAATACACAATATGAAATATTTGAGAGTCTACCTGCCAAGACGAATCCAGGAACTATATGAACACAATTACAAAGCACTTTTCACACAAATAAAGTCAGATGTAAATGATTGGAAAAATATAAATTCTTCATGGGTAAGCCAAGCTAATATAATAAAAATGACAATTCTGCCTAAATTAATTTGCTTATTCAATGCCATACCAATCAAACTACCAAAAATTATTTTGTAGAGCTGGAAAAAATAACAAAATTCATCTGGAAGAACAAAAGGTCAAAAATATCAAGGAAATTAATGAAAAAATGCAAAGGAAAGTGGGCTAGCCATACCAGATCTAAAACTATGTTATAAAGTGGCAATCATCTAAATTATTTGATATTGACTAAGAAATAGAGTGGTGGATCAGTGGAGGAGGTTAGGTACACAATACACAGTAGTAAATGACTATAGTAATCTACTATTTGATAAACCCAAAGATTCCAGCTTCTAGGATAAGAACTCACTATTTGACAAAAACTACTGGGAAAACTAGAAAACAGTATGACAGAAACCAGGCATAGACCAACATTTCACACCCTATACCAAGATCAAAATGGGTACATGATTTAGACATAAGGGATGATACCATAAGCAAATTAGGAGAGCAAAGAATAGTTTACCTGTCAGCTCTATGGAGAAAGGAAGAATTTATGACCAAACAAGATAAAGAACATTATAAAATGCAAAATGGATAATTTTGATTACATTAAATTTAAAAGGTTTTGCACAAATAAAACCAATACAACCAATATTAGAAAGAAAGCAGAAAGCTGGGAAACTATTTTTACAGCCAGTATTTCTGATAAAGGCCTCATTTCTCAAATATGTAGAGAACTGAGCCAAATGTATAAGAATGCAAGTCATTTGCCAATTGATAAATGGTCAAAGGATATGAACAGGCAGTTTTCAGAGGAAGAAATTAAAGCTATCTATAATCAGATGGAAAATGTTCTAAATCATTATTGATGAGAGAAATTCAAATTAAAACAAACTCTGAAGTACCACCTCACATCTATCGGATTGACTAATATGACAGAAAAGAAAATGATAAATGTTACAAAAGATGTGGGAAAATTGGAACATTAATGCATTGTTGTTGGAGTTGTGAACTGATCTAACCATTCTGGAGAGCAATTTGGAACTATGCTCAAAGGGCAACCAAACTCTGCATAACCCTTTGATCCAGCAATACCAGTACTAGGTCTTTATCTCAAAGAGATCATAAAAAGGGAAAAGGACCCACATGTACAAAAAATATTTAGCAGCTTTTTTTGTGGTGGCAAAGAATTGGAAATTGAGGGGATGCCCATCAGTTGGGGAATGGGGAATCAGTTGTGGTATATGAATGTAATGGAATACTATTGTTTTATAAGAAATTATAAGCAGATAAAAAGGTGCATACCTTTTGACCCTGCAATACCACTTCTAGGGCTGTATCCCAAAGAGATTGTACAAATGTGAAAAGAACCCACATGTACAAAAATATTTATAGCAACTCTTTTTGTGGTGGCAAAGAACTAGAAACTGAGGTGATGCCCATTAATTGGAGAATGGCTGAACAAGTTGTGATATATGAATGTAATGGAATACTATTGTGCTATAAGAAATGATGAGCAGACAGACTTCATAATAACCTGGAAAGACATATATGAACTGATGCTGAGTGAGGGGAGCAGAACCAGGAAAATATTATGCACAGTCATAGCCACATTCTGCAATGACTAACTTTGATAGACTTGGCTCTTCTCAGCAAAGCAAGGTTCTAAGAAAACTCCAAAAGGCTCATGATGGAAAATGCTATCCACATCCAGAGAAAGAACTATGGAATCTGAGTGCAGATCGAAGCATACCATTTGCTCTCTCTTTTGTTTTGTTTTGTTTTGTTTCTTCTTTCTCGTGGTTCATTCCATTGGTTATAATTCTTCTTTGCAACATGACTAATGCAAAAATATGTTTAATGTGAATGTATATGTAGAGCCTATATCAGATTGCATGCCATCTTGGGGAGGGAAGGGGGAAATTTGGAATTCAAAAGCTTGTGGAACTGAATGTTGTAAACTAAAAATAAATAAATAAACTTAAAAAAAAGAAATTATGAGTAGGCAGATTTCAGAAGACCCTGGGAAGACTTACATGAACTGATGCTGAGTGAAGTGAGCAGAACCAGGAGAACATTATACTCAGCAACAGCAATATTGTATAATGATTAACTATGATAGACTTAGCTCTTCTCAGCAATACAGTCATCCAAGACAATTCCAAGACTCATGATGGAAAATTCTAATCACATCCAGAGAAAGAACCATAGAGTCTGAATGCAGATCAAAGCATACATTTTCACTTTTTGTTGTTGTTGTTGTTTGCTTTTTCTTTCTCATACTTTTTCTCTTTTGTTCTGATTCTTTTTTCCCAACATGACTAACGTGGAAATATGTTTAACATGATTGTACATGTATAACATATCATATTGCTCGCTGTCTTGGAGAGGAGTGAGGGGAGGGAAGAAGGGAGAAAAATTTGGAATTCAAAATTTTACAAAAATAAATGTTGAAAATTAGCTTTGCATGTAACTGGAAAAAAATTAAGTACTACTAAGGAAAAAATAAATACAAGTCTTATTTTTAAAAAAAAAAGAAAAGAAAAAAAAGTCAGAGGAGCCCAAATACTGACTGGAGGAAAAGCCGCATGGGACAGCAGAAGTGCAGGAAGGGGCACCATAAAGAAAAGGACCTGGAGAGAGGCTGCTTGGGACACTGGGGTTAAAGTATGTACATTGGGAGAGAAACTTTATTATTGAAATCCCTATTCTACAGACCCCACCCCCATGGCTATAATAGTGTACCTTTTATTTCTCCTTAAGTTCTATCTGGGGAGCCTGAATCTTTTTCCTTCGGGTATGGTCTTGGGAGGGATTTTTTTCTTGTTCCCTTTTAAATGTCTATTTTGTCTTTATATACAGTGGCAACCATCAGAAATTACTCATTAGAAATTGCTGGTACTTACTTATTGCTGGTACTATACTTATTAGAGTTGGGAAGAAGCAACCAAGAAACAACCCCAAGGAAGAGATAAACTTAGATTTAATACAGATGTTTTTTCAGAAGCGCTTTCTCTGCTGGGGGCTCAAAGCTAACAAAAAAGATAAAGAGACTTGCACATCTTTTAATATAACATGGAGAAGGTGGATTTATATCCAAAATGAGGATCAAAAAGGTGGCTTAACTACTCTGATCACCATAAAAGGATTTATATAAACTCTGAAGGAAAGAGGTATTTTTTCATACCTGCTACTTCAACCATATCTTACCCCCTAGGACCTCATTTCCCCTGAATTTCATTTAGATTGTCACTGTCACTCTCAATTTCTCTACTCTGCTTCAGTTTACTCTTGTCTGGTCCTATCTCTTCCCCTCCTCAGGCCTTCTACTTCCTCTAGGTTTTTACCCAAACTGTCCCATATTCTGTATGGTGAAGCAGATTTGGAGTCAGATAACATAGGTTCACGTCCTATCTTTGACACTTAGGAGCTGTGTGACCTTGATTGAATCATTTCTCTGACCATCCATTACCTTATCACCAAACTAGGAATAATAATAGTATGCACACCTACAATTGTCTTCAACCATATACACAATATGGTCACACCTCTGATCTCACCATCACTCACAAAATGTTTTGCTTCCATGATCAAAGAAATGATTCCTTAATCTGATCATAACCACCTATCTTTAATCTGTCCATGTGCCTCATTTCTGCTAAATATCTTTTCTTTCTTTTTTTTTTTACATTTGCAAAAAATGTGTGATTTTATTTAATCAGGTTTCATATTCTAGATCAGGGATGGGAAACCTGTGGCCTTGAGGCCACATGTGGCCCTCTAGGTCCTCAAGTGTGACCCTTTGACTGAATCCAAACTTCACAGAACAAATCCCCTTAATAAAAGGATTTGTTCAGTAAAACTTGGACTCAGCCAAAAGGCCATACCCAAAGACCTGGAAGTCCACATGTGGCCTTGAGGCTGCAGACTCCCCACCACATTCTAGATTGTTGAGGGATAGAGCATCACTTGGATCCTGTGTCCAATGGCCTTGGCAGGAAAATTGCTTCTGAACTTGGCTCCAACCATTCCAATATTTCCATGAGCCTGAGTAACTTTTCCCAGATCACTCTTGTCCTTTGTATACATAAGCACATGTCTTGCCTAAATAGAATTCAGTTTCATTCCAAGCATAGACTTCTTCAGTTTTCAGAAGAGTTGTATGTTCCCTCTGGTTTCATAGGCCTTGCTTGTGGCCAGCAAAAATGGCCTTGGACCCCAGCCTTCCAGACTTTTGCTGCTCTAGAAGTCCTGTTTCCAGTAGGCCTCCCAGGCTCCCAGATGCAGGAAAGAGCTACACCTCTTTTCATGACCTCCAACTCTGCTACCCTTCTGACTATCCAGACTATCACCCCTGCTACACCTAGCACATAGTAGGCACTACCTAAATGCTTGTTCCCTTCCTCTTCCCCCTTCTAGGAGCTTGACTGAGAAAGGTAGGAGTGAGATGTAGAATGAGAACTTCAGTGGATTGTATAGTCCAGTGATTGTAGTAGCTATACGCTAGAGGAGATGGACGAGGATGGTTAGAGGTTACAAGTAGAGAAACTGACCTTGGTGAAAAGTGCCACCTCTTCATCAGAGACTGGAGTAAAGCGGAAGAGAATAGAGGATGATATCAAGGGATTTTGAGAAACAGAATAGGAGAGAGAGGACACAATTCTCCCTTCTCAATCAACCCTAATGTCAGCAATTCAGCTTTACCCTATCTTCTGCTCTTGGATCCCTCAGTCTCATCAATACTGTTGCCCTGCCAGACCTCAACAGTGAGTGACGGTGAGGATACTCACTGTCTTTTTCTGTATCTACTTGCATTCAGCTGAATTGTGCTGGAAGAAGTCACACAACTGTGCTGACTAGGTCCATTAGAAATTTATATTATAAAATGGCAACAGGGAAAGGCAAT
Organism: Phalanger gymnotis; assembly: GCA_028646595.1. Classification (NCBI taxonomy): domain Eukaryota; kingdom Metazoa; phylum Chordata; class Mammalia; order Diprotodontia; family Phalangeridae; genus Phalanger; species Phalanger gymnotis. The sequence goes on from CM053626.1 coordinate 213,387,277, forward strand.
GCTAGGTAATAAGTGCAGAACCGGTCTTGGTGTTAAGAAGACCTGGGTTCAGTTCCTTTGTCCTATACATACTAGTCATGTGACCTTGGGCAAGTCACCTCTTAGCTCCCCCAGGAAACTGCCCAAGACTACAAGTGCAAAGCAGGTGTTGATCTTAATGGGTAGAGGGAATCTCCTCACCTGGAGTCCCCTATTAATGAAATCAGACACCCAGTACAAAATCTCAACTGGATCTTTTCACAAGGAAATTCTTTCATTCTTCCCTGACTTCTTATTGCATTCTCCACAGCACTTGTCTGGAATTTTCTTTTTTCTCTTCCTGTCGTTCAGTCTTGTCAGTTGTGTACAACTCTTCATGACTCCATTTGGGGTTTTCTTGGTAAAGATACTGGAGTGGTTTGCCATTCCTTCTCCAGCTCACTTTACAAATGAGGAAACTGAGGCAAGCAAGGTTAAGTGACTTGCCCAGGGTCACACAGCTAAGAAGTGCCTGAGTCTGGATTTGAACTCATGAAAATGAAGATTTCTCTCTTCAGGATTCCCTAGCTAATCTCCATTCTCCTCCTCAGCAGATGAGCCTCCTATTTACCTGAGAAAACAGAGACTATTGCCTGTTAGTTTCCACTGTTCCCTGTTCTTATGTCTCAGAACCTTTTGATATCATCCTGCATTACTCCAGTCTCTGATGAAGAGGTGGCACTTTTCACCAAGGTCAATTTCTCTACTTGTGTCCTCTAAACCATCCCCTCCCATCTCCTCCGGTTTATAGCTGCTGTTACAATCACTGGACCATACAATTCCCTGAAGCAATCATTCTGCACCTCTCTCCTGCCTTTCTCAGTCAAGCTCCTAGGAGGGGAGGAGGGAAGAGAAATAAGCATTTATATAGTGCCTACTATGTGCCAGGCACTATGCTAATCACTTTACAAATATCTCATTTGATCTTCACAACAACTCTGAAAGGTAGGTACTGTTATTATCCCCATTGAGGAAATTAAAACAAACAGAGGTCACACAGCTACTAACAATAATTGTTAGCATTTATATACCACTTACTGTGTGTCAAGCACTTATAAATATATTCTCATTTGATCCTGTTCTATTATTGTTCTCATTTTACAGATGAGAAACTGAGGCAAACAGGGTTAAGAGACCTGCCTGGGGTTACACAGCTAGCAAGTATCTGAGGCCAAATCTGAACTTAGGTCTTATTGACCTGAGGCCTGGTGCTCTATCCACTAGTACCACCTAGTTGCTTCTGGAAAAAGCTGTCTATACTCTTGTCTCCACTTCTTTTCTCTTTCCTTATCCCTCTGCCATTTGGCTTCTGACTTCATCACTCAACAAAAACTACTCTCTGCGAAGTTACCTAGTTCTGATGATCTTTCCTCAGTTGTCATCCTTCTTACCTCTTTGCTGTATTTAATATGGTTGACCTCACATCCTATTTCTACACATGCTCTCCTCTGAGTTTTTGAGACTTAATATACTCTCCTACATACTCTGATATCCAACCACTCCTTCTCACTCTCCTTTGCAAGTCCATCATTCATATAAGGCACCCTAACCATGGGTGTCCCTCAAGGTTCTGTCCTGGGCTCTTTTCTATTCTGTTCTATATCTTCTTCATTCCTCCACTTGGTTACCAAATTCCCTCCCCATGGGTTCAATTATCATTTCTATAGAGATGACATATATATTTTGTATATTATATATGTGTGTATATGTATATATGTGTGAACATACACACAAACACACATTTGTATATGTGTGTGTTACATATATGTATATATCACAGGATCATAAATTTAGAGTTGGAAGGGACCTGAGAAATCATTCATTGCCTAGTTTTATTGACTCTTTGTATAACATCTCTTGCATCGGTTTCCTTCTCTCTATTCACCCAGATACTGCTCTAATTTATGCCCTTGTCATCTGTCTCCTGGATTACTGCAATACCCCCAAATCTTCTCCTTGCTTCCTGTCTTATCCCACCCCACTCCGCCCCATCCATCCTCCACACAACTGCCAGTGATGTTTCTAAAGCACAGGTCTGACTATGTCACTCCTATGCTCAGAAAGTTCTACTGGTTTCCTCTTGCTATATGGTCAAATATAAACTTCTCTGTTGGATATTTAAAGCCTTTCACAATCTGACTCCAGCCTGCCTTTCCAGGATTGTTGAAAATGATTATCTTTCATACACTCTATGTTCCAGCCAAACCAGCTTACTTGCTTCCCATAAATGATATTGCATCTCTAGCCTCCAAGCACTTGAACACTCTATCCCTGGAATTCTCTGCTTCCTCATTTCTATCTCCCAGAATCCTTTGTCTTTTTCAAAGTTCTGCTCATGGGCTGCTTCCTCCTTGAGGCCTTTCCTCACCCACCCTGGACTGGTCCCCTTCTGCCCAAATGATTTTGTATATAATTTGTATTTACTTACATAACAAAGACCTGGAGCATGCTCAGATTTGTCCTTCCTTATTTGTGAGTTATACAGAGCAGGCATGGAAATTCCCTGCCTTTCAGGAAAGGCCTCACGTAGGAGGTAGCATTTGAGCTAAGCTTTGAAGAAGACGCAGGGAACTTTGAGGGCCTGCCTTCTAGTCCTATGTGCGTGATGGGCTTGTACTGTGTGATAAGGAAAAGGCCTCTAATTGACTGCTGAGCCTGAAGAACTGATCGCTCAGGGCTGGAGGAGCTTTGTGGATTTGTAAAAGGATGACCTGACTCTAAGTCCCCTTCTGTCCAGCTCTAAGAATGGTTATGGTACCTTGGGCTGCCTCCCAAGCCAGGTGGAGGGAGAGGAAACTGCCCTGCAGCTCTTTCTCACCTAGCCATGGTGGCTGTTAATTCATGAACGTCTCTGTCCCTTTGTGTTTGCTCTTTGCAAATCATAAGTGAATGAGTATCCAGAAAAAAAATTGTTCAGGTGATAACATTGTGAGGATTCTCTTTTTTAAAAAATGTTTTTTGATCTATACTTGTGATCTTTTAAAAATTTTATTTAATTTTTATTCTGAATGTAGACATACATTTTTATTTATGTTGTATATTAATAATAACAATAACCAACATTTATATAGCACTTATTGTGTGTCAGATGTTTTATACTTATTATCTCATTTAATCTTCACAACAACCCAGGGAAGTAGGTGCTATTATTGTCTCTGCTTTACAGACAAGGAAACCGAAACAAACAGATTAAATGTCTAAGGCCACATTTGAACTCAGGTCTTCCTGATGCTAAGGCTGGTACTCTATCCATTTCTATAGAGATGACATATATATATATATATATGTATAGTATATTATATATATTTTGTATATTATATATGCGTATGTATATATGTATATATGTGTGTACACACACAAACACACATTTATAGGTGTGTATATCACAGGGAATATATCTAGCTACCTAGATGCCCAGTATAACAGAAGAGAATCATGTAGAAAACTGGAGCTCAGCCTGCTATAATATACAGCTTATGTTTTATAGATATAGACAAAGATATAGATATAGATGTAGATGTAGATGTAGATGTAGATATAGATACAGATATAGATATAGATGGTTGTTGACAGCTTAGATTTCTTCCATTGAAAATGACTATTCATATTCTTTTACCATTTATCTATTGGGGAAAGACGCTTGTTTCTATACATTTGAATCTATGCTTTATGCAACTCGAATATGAGAACTTTATCAGAGAAATTTGCTGCAAAGATTTTTTCCCCATTTATTTCATCTAATTTTAGCTGCATTGGTTTTGTTTGTGCAACAACTTTTAAATATTATGCCATCAGGACTGTCCTTTTACCTTTTGTGATCTTCTTTATCCCTTGTTTGGTGATAAACTCTTCCCCTATCCATAGATCTGAAAGATAATTTCACTCTTGTTCCTCAAATTTGTTTACAATGTCATCCTTTATGTCTATATCATATATCAATTTGGAACTTACCACTTAATTTCTGCCAGATTGCTTTCCAGTTTTCCCACTAGGTTTTGTTGAATAGAGTCCTTAACCCAATCATTATAGTCTTTGAGTTTATTGAACACTATGCTATTGTGTTTATTTGCTTTTGGATGTTGTGTACCTAACCTGTTCTACTGAATGATCTCTATTTTTTAAACAGCAACAAATAGTTTTAATGATTACTTCTTTGTACTGTAGTTTGGTTTTTGCTACTGCTAGAACCCCTCCCTTTTGCACGTTTTTCCCATTACTTCTCTTGAGATTTTTTTTCATTTTTTGTTCTTCCATATAAATTTTGTTATTTTTTCCTACTTCTACAAAATAATCCTTTGAAAGAAAAGAAATAAACATTTAATAAATGCCTGCTGTGTGCTAGGTGTTTTACAAATATTATTTCATTTTATCTTTGCAACAACTCTGGAAGGCAGGTGCTATTGTTATCCCCACTTTACAGATGAGGAAACTGAGGCAGCTAGAGGTTATGTGAATTGCCAGGGTCACATAACTGGTAAGTGTCTGAGGTCAGATTGGAGCTTAGGTTTTTTTGATTCCAAGTCTAGCACTCAATCCACTGTGCCACTTAGCTACCTCTAGGTAGTTTGATTAGCATGGCACTACATAAGTTAATTAATTTAAGTAGTATTGCAATGGTATTCCTAGGAGTAATTAATATTTCTCCATTTATTTGTCTATCTTTTTTCTTTAATGAGCATTTTGTACTTATATTCCAGTAAACTCCCAAATAGTTTATGTACTCTGTTGTTATTTTTAATAGACCTTCTCTTCCTACATCTTCTGGCTGGGGTTTGTTGGTAATATACAGAAATCTGGAAGATATGTTCAGAATTATTCTATAACCTGCAACTTTACTAAAATCATTGTTTCAACTAATTTTTAATTGATTCTTTAGTGTTTGATTCTTTAGATTCTCTAGATAGATATCATCTGAAAAACTAAATAATTTTATTACTTTAATTTCTTTTTCTTGTCTTATTGCTATAGAAGGTATTTCTGGCATTATGTTAAACAGTGGTAGAGCTAATGGATAATTTATCTCTGGTCTTATTGGAAGGTCTTTAGCCTTTCTCCACTATATATAGTATTTGCTTTCGCTATTAGGTGAACATCATATTCCAGAAAGGTCCATTTATCCCTGTATTTCTAGTGCTTTTTCTCTTTTAACAAAAACGAATGTTGAATTCTGTTTAAAAAAATCTTTTTCAGCATTTATTGATGTAATCATGTATGAGGGCTTGAGTTTTTATTATTTTTGTATTTTTCTATTAATATGTTCTGTTGTGTTTGTAGTTTTCATTATACAAATCAAACTTGGATTCTTGAAACAAATCTGTGCTATGCATAATCTTTTGAATATATTGTTATAGCCTTTTATTGTAATGAATGTTTTTGTGTTGATATTCATCAAGGATATTGGCCTATAGATTTTGTTCTCTGCTTTGTCTCTCCCTGGTTTAGATATCAAAATTATATTTGTATCATAGAGTTTGGAAGGAAATCTTTTCTTATTTTTAAAATTTATATAATATTAGAATTAATTGTTCCCATTCACTAATCATCTGTTTCTTCTGAAGTTCTATTCAAGCCTTTAACTTCTTTATTTTTCTTTATTTAAGATTTCTCTAGATCTAAAAGAGGTACATTGAGGTCCTTCACTATTTTAGTTTTACTTTCATTTTTCTCTATGATTCGATTAACTTTTCCTATAAATATTTATATGCTTCCATTCACTCTATACATATATAGTATATGGATATACATATTAACATGTATATGTAGATACATGTATAGATATAATACTACAAATATATGTTATTTGTTATATGCATATTATATACATGTTAATTACATGTACACATGTGTATAGCTACACATAATATATAAAAGCACATATATCTATAGTATATATCTATATATGTGTATCTATATAGTTATATACTATAGATATAGATGTATATACATTATTGATATTGGGTCATAATCTATAGACCTTTTAAGCATTATATAGTTTCTCTGCTTATCTCTTTTAAACATTTATATTTTATTGTTGCCTTATCTGAAAGAATAATGAGTATATATAATTAATATATATGTGTGTATATGTATGTACATATATACATATGTAAATACACATATATTATACATACATATATATGTATATAACAGGTACCTTCCTATGCTTCTCTTAATTCTGTGTTTGTATTCCAGTAATTCTGCTCTGTTCTGACCTTTTCATCAGGACTGCTTAGAAGTCTTCTATTTAATTAAACATCTATTTTTTCCTCTTGTAGGATTATACTGTTTTTCCAGAAATCTCATTCTTGGTCATAAGCCTTTATCTTTTGTCTTTTGGAATATTATATTCCCTTCCTTATAAGTGACAGCTGCCAAGTCTTGTGTGATACTAACTGTAGCTCCTTGGTCCTTGAACTCTTTTTGACTACTTTCTTTGGATTTTGTTTTCTGGGAGTTTTTCATCTTCAGACGTCTTTCACACAGTGACTAGTGTTAGTTATACTTTCTATTTTTACTTTGAGCTCTGGTTCTAATTTATCTGAGTAGTTTGCACTTATGATTTCTTGAAATATGGTTTCCAGGCTTCTTGCTCTAGTAGTGATCTTCAGATAGTTCAATGATTCTACAATTATCTCTCCTTGACCTGTTTTCTAGATCAGTTGTTTTTTGGGTAGTATATACCTTACATTTTCTTCTTTTTTTTTTTTTAGGCTTTTGATTTTACTTTTCTATTTCTTATTATCTCATGGAGTCATTGCTTTCTGTTCTGTCCCTTCTAAATTTCAGAAAGGTAAATTCTTGTTTTGTTTTTTTTTTGGAGGGGGAAAGCAGGGCAATTGGGGTTAAGTGACTTGCCCAAGGTCACATAACTAGGAACTGTGTCAAGTGTCTGAGGCTGGATTTGAACTCAGGTCCTCCTGACTCCAGGGCCAGTGCTCTACTGACTGCGCAACCTAGCTGCCCCAAGAAGGGTAAATTCTTATATAATGTTCTAAGCTATTAATTTTCCTTACCACTCTTTCCTCCCTGGCTATTGTTTTCTTTAATATTTCACTTGTTATTTCTTCTTTCATCTCTTCTAGCTACCCATGTACTTCTCATGGCCAGGTCATTCTTTTCTCTGAGACTTTATTTGGACTTGTAGATTTAATCTTCTCTTTTGGAACTGTCTCTTGGACTTTTCTCAGTTCAAGATATTTCTTCATTGTGTTAAGTACTTTCTTCTCTCTCCTCATGTCTCTAGCCTCAGTTTCTGAATCAGGGCTTTGTGTTTTGGTCAGACTCTGCTCTCTTTCATGTTCTTAGATGGTGCAGGCAAGTCCTACTTAGTCCTAAATGTGATGCATAAAACTAGGCCCTATCTTCTGCAGGAATTCCTGGGCTTGGTTTCAGTCTCCTGGGGACTCACATTAGTTGCTTCTTCATCTCCTTCATATATAGTTTTAATCTGGATTTGGTTCTGTCCCTTGCTATGAGCCTAACAGATCCCAGAAAGATGTCGGTGCTGGTACTCTGGAGAGATCCTGGGTGCTGTGCTTCCTAGGTTTTGCCTTGAACCTTTCTCCTGCTTTGACTAAAGAATGGGCTACCTGGGCACTGAGAAGCCTTGTGCTGACTTGTCCCTATTTCTACTGTGCCTTGGGCACGGCTGCCCAGGTACTGAGCTGCTTAAGGCTTGAACTTCCAGGATGTTGTGAACTGTACTGCCTGGGCACTTACCTGGTCCAGTCTCATTTTGTGCCTCCCTTGGGGCTGTCTGGGTGCTCAGAGCTGGGCCACCTGGTTGCCGTGCACTGTGCTGCCTGTGAGGTGCCGGTCTGGCACTGTCCTCAGTGCCTCTTCTTTAAGGCCTACTGGTCATTGGGTGCTGAGCTGCCTGGGCACAGTGCCTCAGCACTGATCTGGCCTCATCTCCTGCTGTTTCTCTGGCAGACTGCCTATGTGCTGAGCTATTTGGGAGCTGGCCTCATGTTATTTCTTGAGCTGGGTCCTTGCTTTGGTTTATGATTGCCCAGACCAGTTTCTGCTCTGAAGCTCTGTAGGATTGACAGGATATTTTTGTTGCTGTTCTGCTATTTTTTTTTGTTTTTTGTTTTTATTTTTGCCATAGTCCTAGACTAGATGGAGGAGCTTATAAATGTTTCTCTTTGATTGTCTATATCATTATTCCTTCTGGTATATTTCTAGGTCCTAACACACAGCTATCTTCCTACTGACATTGTGTCTGGAGGTCTGTGTCTGTGGTGTCAATGCCAGTGTTCACTAGAATAGTAGTGGCCTACAGCCATGGAAGGGCGGCCAGGTGACACAGTGGATAGAATTCTAGGCCTGAGTCAGGAAGATCTGAATTCAAATTCAACCTCAGACACTTACTAGCTGTGTGACCCTGGGCAAGTCACTTAACCCTGTTTGCCTCAGTTTCCTCATCTGTAAAATGAGCTGGAGAAGAACATGGCAAACCATGCTAGTGTCTTTGCCAAGAAATCCCCATAATGGGGTCATGGAGAGTCGGACACAGCTGAAGTGAATGAACAACAATGGCAGCTGTGGAAGTGTCTGTATCAGGAGAGGATTGATACGCTGAGGACATACAGATGTGGAGTTACCTGAGCATGACAGCAGCTTCAGGGAATAAGACCCCGGTGGAGGAGAGATGTTCCAGCTATGGACTCAAGAAGGGCTTAGATCCTGGAAACCAAGCTGAGCAGCCCCACCAGAAGGGCAAGGCTGCCCAGGTACTGGGCAATTTCCTAAAGATTCAATGAAAGGAGACAAGGCCTTCTGGAACCAGGATCCGGGAGATATTCTGTTGGGCAGAATGTCCTTGGCATGTGGCTTGCTAACATTAGACTTGAAGCCACCCTCCCCTGGATATTGTATTTGTGGGAGAATGTGCCCCAAGTTTGGGGGGAAGTGTTTTATATGAAGTATTCTTACTTCATCTCAGCAAATGCTATTTCTAAAAGTTAATGGAGGCTATTGGCTGATTATTAATGGAGAGCACTCTGGCCGAGGGTTAGTAGCTACAGGAAAGAAGCATAACCCGTCTGGACTTCCCTTAGAACCCTGAGAGAATGAGTAGTAGTTACTCACTTTCCCTTGGGACCCAACTTCCCAATGTGAGTTCCATTTTGGGCAATCCCAGAGAGGGTGTTCCATCTAAAGTGTCCCTTCATTCTCCACCTCACCCCCAGAAAATGTTAAGCTCCCAGATGCAAGAAGCTTTTTGTGGTCTTTTGTGTCCCTGGTGTTTAGCACAGTTCTTGGCACTTAGTAGATGATTAATAAAAACTTGTTGGATGATTGATTGGTGGGTTGATTACCTGCAATAGCTATCTCATAGGGTTGTGACAAAAGCATTTTTTAACTCTTAAAGCACTATATAAATGAAACATGTTCTGCTTTTTACAATTGTAGCTCAAGGCTTTCTCTTACAGGAAGTCTTCCCAGATTCATATTCCTCTTCTGATCCTGTCCCACTTCCCAATCCATTCTCACCACAACTATTTTTATGTATTTCTATTGATGTTCTAAATGTCGACTTATTCTCCTTAATTAAACCATGAGCTCCTTAAAGGCCAAGGACCATGCCCCATCTTGACTCTGTGCACTAGTGCACAGTTATGTTCCCTGTGACATTCAATAAAAAGTTGATGATTATTGGACAAGTGAGGTTAGACTACAAGAAGGACTTCCTAACCATCACTAGGAACACTAGAATGGGGTGGGGGGGGTTAAGCAAGTAGTTGTCTCTACTTTCCTCGAGAACTCTAAGAGGAGGAGAGACCTTCCATAATAAGTGTCTTGAATTGAATTGAATATGACATCTCAAGAGCACAGGCAACCTTAAAGACTGTTTTTTTCTCCTCAAGGAAATGGGGCCAGGTCCATGCAAATGTGGCCCTGTGAGGAGTTTGATTTCCTTTGCCCAAGCCCCTGGCACAGTGGTGCCAACTTGAGCTGCCCCTTGGCAAGACAGATAGGGACAGGTGAGCAGCTCCAGGCTCAGATGACAGGGTTGTGGCCAGGAGGCATGGATGGTGAGTGGGGCTTTAATAGCCTCCCTGATGCCAATCTTGGGCTGAAAACCTGATATTTCCACTTAGAACAACAAGAAACATGAAGAAGGTGGGGCACTGGTATGGGGAATGGAGTGGGGAGGGGATGTATCTGGAGTGCCCCCTGCAGATCACATCCATAGGTGCCAGAATGGAGGCAAAAGACAATTCACTCCAATGTTTAATGAAATGCCTATTGTGTGAAGGCCTTTGGCTATGTGCTGGGGAAGGACATACCCTGCCCTCAAGGATCTTATAATTCCCTTGACAGAATTTGTTATAATACAGAATAGAATATGCTAGGTCGTAACCCATTACAAATCAGGTATCATGGGAGACAATCTTGTCTAAACCCTCATTTGACAGATGAGGAAGCAAAGGACCAATGACTTGCCCAAGGGCAAACAGCTAGTAAGTAGCTGGGTTGGCATTTAAACTTAAACCCCTCTGATTCTCAATCCAGTGCTCATTCCACCACCTCTCCTCTTCAGAAAAGGAAATCCTAACCATATCCATGGCTCATTCCTTGGTGGCCCTGTACAGTGACTATAATACTTCAAGGACCTCTCTTTTCATCCATGTAGATATTCTCCCCATTGATACAGATTGCAATCCTTCCATCACTTGGTGAATAGTCTTTGAGACATATTATGATTGAAAAATTTATCACTTTATCATCTCTCTATGAATTCAAATCAGGCCTCTCACACTTGCTAGCTGTGTGACCCTGGGCATTTAACTGCTCTGTGCCTCAGTTCCTCCATCTGAAAAATGGGGCTAATAATAGCACCAACCTTATAGGATCAAATGAGTTAATATACGTAAAAGGCCTTTCAAACCTTAAAATGCCATGTAAATGTTGTTGATGATGATGATGACGAACCTCCCTGAATCTAGCCCACTCCTAGATCATAGGACAGGACCTGCCACCTCCTCCATTCTGCTAATGGAGGCTTCAAAAAGCCAAGAGTTAGAGATCATCCATGCCAAAAAGGGGCATTACCAGAGAAGCGATAATGGCAAGTAACGACAACAGCCTTGATGGCGTGTTGCGCTGGCATAGTTTCTTCTGACTCTTCACTGCAGTGTGGCCATGGAGCTATTCCGGGAGAATACAAGCTCTGCCGGGCCCTACCAAACTGGAGAGACACTGTGAGAATGTTCACTTGTCATCAAAAGAGGGAAAGGGGGAAGGAAACAGACATTCATTAAGCACCTACTAAGCACCAGGCACAGTGCTAAGAGCTTTATAATTATCATCCCATTTGACCCTCATAACAACCCTGGGAGGTAGGTGCTAATATTATCCCCATTCTACAGATAAGGAAACTGAGGAGGACCAACTTAACTAAATTCAATAGGCTGACCCAGAGAGGGTTAATTTTGGGGGGCGGGGAGGGGACACATAGAAATTCATTAAACACATAGAAGGGTAATAATAATAACAAGCATTTATCCAGTGCCTGCTATGTGCCAGACGCTGTGCTAAGTGTTTTGCAGATTTTATCTCATTTGATTCTCACAACCCTTGGAGTTGGGTGCTATTATAAACCCCATTTTACAGATGAAGAAACTGAGACAATCAAGTTAAGTGATTGACCAAAATCACAAACTAATAGGTATCTGATGAACTCACCTATTCCCTGACTTATAATTGAAGGCACTACCCACACAGATGGAATCATGAGGGTTTTTTTTAAAGCATTGCAGCGAATATTTCTACAGAATTATGCATTTTTAAATGTTTTCAGATTATTTCAACGTGATAACAATTGTCCAGTGAATTAGGTGATATCTCCGTTTGATAGATAAAGAAACTGAGGCACAAAGAATTTAAGATTATTTGTATGACTTACTCTAGATCTCGCAGCTTATTAATGATGAAGCTAAGACCAGAACCCCAGGCCCTTAACTTTCTGCCTTCCAATACTTCCCCAAAACCTGTCCCACTCCTCTTGATCACCCCCTAGCTCCCTCTCTCAGTCTCCCCTGAGCACTCTCACGGATAACGTCGGACAAATGCGACCTGAAGAATCTCATGGTTGGTCAGATTCAGTCAGGGAATAGCTCGCTTCACCTGTATCCTTGTAAGGTAAGATATCCCACCTTCCCCTGTTGAGGGATATCTCTGGTATCCTTAGGAAGCCCAGCCTTACCCCTATCTCCAAACCTATTAGACCCCTCAGTTTCACAAAAGGAAAACGAGTTTCTGTAGCATGAGCTGACTTCCTTGGTGGTAGAGGAGGGAGGTCTGGTGCAAGGAGTGGAGAGGCGGGTGGTAAATATTAGCTAAAAATAACCATAGTGTGTTGATCAGCCTCTAGTGGTACCCAGGATTGGGGGAGAGTAGGGGGAGGGCGGAAGCCGTCGCCTAGGAGGCCACCAGACTGGTTACCGTGGAAACAGGCAGGAGCAGGGGAGCCTGGGAAGTTAGAATGACACAGATAGCGAGTCCTGGTCGGAGCTGCCGCTAAATTTAGGAAAAACAGTGGTGTCCTCGACTTCCAATCTCCTGGGGGGGCCGCCCTGGGGGGGGAGGTGTCAGGGGCATGGACGCCACCCCCTGGGGGGCCCTGCGGCTATCTCCTCTGCTCCCCATGCACTGTGAGTTGAGTTGTGGAGGGGGGATTCAGGGTCTGGGGGCCCCGATTTCTGTGGCAGTAGGGAGGATGGGATGAGGGATGGGGGGGTCTGGATCCCTCAAATTCTCTTCAGACCACCTTGTGTACGGTTACTTCCCCAATACTCATATACTCCACTCCTTGTGGTGGTTTTGGAAGGGGGAAGTGATATCAAGGGGGACTGAAAGACCGAGGACTTTTGGGAATGGGGAAGAAGAGAACCCATAGAGGATAAGGTGAGGTGGGGGGTAGGGAGGAATGCAAGGAGAGGCTGGGCAGATCCTGGGATGGAAAGTGTCATTTGGGATCTTTCCACCACCTACAAGGGAAAGGGCAGCCCCCTCTTCATTCTAACCGTGAGAAAAAGGTTAGGATGGGGTAAAAATGGGAGGAAGGTCAGTCCTAGTTCTGGAATAATGGGTGAGGGGAGAAGGTTACTAAAGAAGGAGCTGAATGCTTGGAGTTCCTTCGTAATCCTGAGCAGAAGGGTCATCTAACAGACAAGATGAGAGAAAGGACGCCTGGGACCCTAGTGAGGCTGGACCATTTTGAGGGGTGCCAAGGGCTTGTGGGCCAGATGGGTTGTTTTTTGAGTGACCTAGGGCCTCTGAGTTGGCAAATGCTTAGAAATCACTCTAGGAGGACAGCTCTAGCCGCAGTGGAGGAAAAAGGAGGTCAGTGATGGGAGGAGGGGGGAGAGGGAAGGAATTGTTTGTTACCATCCTGTTCGAAGTTGGGGTAATACTATATGCTGTGATTAGAATGGTGTTCCCTGAGCTTTCCTGGAGAATCTATCTAGGGACCGTCTGCCCCCTAAGCTCTGAAACCGTTTTCTTTTACAGAGAATATGGCTGCAGTAACTCTAGGGCCTGGAGTTACAAATCTAGGCAATTTTTCTGCAGGTCCTGGCCACACTTTAAAGCCAACAGTGACCTTCTGTTAGTCCCCCTTCCCCCAACTCCTCTTCCTACTCCATAATATCCCTCCTTCCTATTATGGCCAACTTATTTCATTCTGCTCTCTATGTTCTCCAATTTATCAACTTAAGCTGAGGACTCCAGGTTGATTTGGGGATGAAGTCCTGGCAAATTTCAGGTGCTGATTGCTGGGAGAGGTCTTTTATGACGGGGAAAAGGAAAGGAGTAGCAGGACTAATAAGGGCAAGCTTCCTGGAAAAGGCCAAAATTAGGGAAGGAGAAAAGGTGGGTCAGTCAATGTGAGATAGGAAGCTATGTCAAGTGCTAGGAGAAATGAAGAAGAAGGGACTAAAGTGTTTGGGATGTGTACTAGATCTTCATTTAGTCTGATTTAATATATTTTTTCTAATGGAGAAACTGAGGCACATTGGGAGACAGAACCTACCAACAACTCTCACGAAGGTACAAGTCCAGCCTTCTCTAACCTTGGTTCTGTTGCCTATGTCCTCTTTCTTCCTGGGACCCTCTTGGCCTGAGGGAGGGCACTTCTCTCCTCCTTGTCTTTCAACGACTTATGAGAACAGAACCAAGAGGAAATTGGGCCGACCTTGCAGCAGAGAGGATGGTGGTTAAAGCTCAGTTAGAATTTCTAGGTGGGGCTTCCTAACGCAGAAAGCCTCCACTCACTTTCCAAACCCAGAGTTCCTTTTTTGCCTCCCTAAAGATGCAAAATAGTATTGGTGGAAAAAGCACTGGATTTAAAATCGGAAGATGAGTTTGAATCTGAACTAGCTATGATTGCAGAGAAGCCACCTCACCTCTCTGACCTTCAGTTTCATCATCTGTAAAAGAGGGATAAAAAATTTGTACCACATTCCCTGCAGGCTTATTGTAAGGAAAGAACTTTGTAAACCATAAAAGTGCCAAATAAACAAGAGCTATTATTATCTCTTTGTGGGGGTAGAGAAGAATGGAGGAACTGAGGTGAGAAGGATGGAAAAGGAAAAGAATCATTTTTAGTTATTTCCAGAGTAAAGGGAAAGGAGAACTGGGAAGGCAGCGATGAAGTGATCCATGGAGGCGTGTGTTATGGGTTCTAGACAGGGTAAATTGGCAGGCGAGAAATTCACAGCAGAGGGAGAATAGGGACTATTAGTTAAGCGAAGTGCATAGATCTCTGGGTTAGGATGCAGGTGCCCTGAATTCCCGTGAGACTAAACAACGTTCCAAGAAATCTAATTCGAAGCCACAAACATTTATTTTAAATAATTATGACTGACATGTATACAGCACCTGAGGGTTCACGAGGTGCTTTGCACATTATTTTCCACCTCATTTGATCCCTCACGACGACTCCACAGGTAGCTATAGCACTGGTGCTCCATCCTCATTTTATCTGCTGTGTGCAGGACAGTATTCGAGGTGTTGGGAACACTAAGCCAAAAACACCAACAGTCTTTATCCTCAAGGATTCTACTCTTAGAGCTGGAAGGGACTTTGGACGTCATCTAGTCAGACCCATCACTTGACAGATGAGAAGCCTGAGGCCCAGAGAGGTGACGTCAGTGTCACCTTGCCTAAGGTGACAGAGGTAATAGTGGGCAGGGCGGGATCGGAAGCCAGGTCCCCTAATTCTAAGTCCCAATTCATTCGGCCCTTCCAGGCAGGGCCACTGGGGAGGTGAAGGTGGAGTGGAGATGGAGGTGGAAGAGGGCTCACTCGGCTTTCAGCTCCCAGGACCTTGCTCTAACCCCGCACTGTCCCCTCCATCTCCGCAGCCTCCGAGGGGCGCCGCTGCTGACATGGCTCAGGAAAACTCGGCCTTCTCCCCTGGGCCCGAGGAGCCCCCCGGGGGTCTCCCCCGCGCCCTGGCCGCACGCGCCGAGCCCCGAGAGCCCCCGGAGAGGCCGCCCCGAAGGGGCCGCCAGCGCTATGTGGAGAAGGACGGCAAGTGCAACGTGCAGCAGGGCAACGTGCGGGAGACGTACCGCTACCTGACGGACATCTTCACCACGCTCGTGGACCTGCAGTGGCGGCTCAGTCTGCTCTTTTTCGTGCTCGCCTATGCGCTCACCTGGCTCTTTTTCGGCGCCATCTGGTGGCTGATCGCCTACGGCCGCGGGGACCTGGAGCACCTAGAGGACACGACATGGACGCCGTGCGTGAACAACCTCAACGGCTTCGTGGCCGCCTTCCTATTCTCCATCGAAACCGAGACCACCATCGGCTACGGGCACCGAGTCATCACAGACCAGTGCCCCGAGGGCATCGCGCTGCTGCTGCTGCAGGCCATCCTGGGGTCCATGGTCAACGCCTTCATGGTGGGCTGCATGTTCGTCAAGATCTCGCAGCCCAACAAGCGCGCCGCCACGCTCGTCTTCTCCTCGCACGCCGTGGTGTCTCTGCGCGACGGGCGCCTGTGCCTCATGTTCCGCGTGGGTGACCTGCGTTCGTCTCACATCGTGGAAGCCTCCATCCGCGCCAAGCTCATCCGTTCGCGCCAGACGCTCGAGGGCGAGTTCATTCCCCTGCACCAGACCGACCTCAGCGTCGGCTTCGACACGGGAGACGATCGTCTCTTTCTCGTCTCGCCCCTGGTCATCAGCCACGAGATAGATGCCTTCAGCCCCTTCTGGGAGGCGTCACGGCGTGCCCTCGAGAGGGACGACTTCGAGATCGTGGTGATCCTTGAGGGCATGGTGGAGGCCACTGGTGCGGGGACTGGGGCGTGGAAGAAAGGGCCGGGGTGGGGGGGGGGGTGGCATGGGAGAAGTGAGGAGTATCAGGGAAAGTGGGAAAGGAGGCCAGCACCCCTGGTGGGAAGGAGAGGGCAGCGGCATACTTAGAGGGGATAATAGGCATTCTTATGAGTGCATTGAAAGGAAGATAACTTGGACAGTGAGGTCAAGGAGGGGTAATGCCCTCTGGCAGACAGGCAGGAGCTTGGAGGGCAAGGAGGCAAGAGGCTGTAGACCTGAGGGATCGATGGAAAATTGTTCCAAGGTAGACAGAAATGGGGAGAGCTGCCCTAAAGGCTGAGGAATAGAGCAGAAGGTGGGGATTGGTGTAAAACAACTCGTGTGGGAGGCTTGAGGGATGGGGAGGGAGACACAAAATCTTAGAGTTGGAAGGGACCTGGGAGGTTATGTTATACATGAACAGGAATCTTCTCTACAGCAAACCTAGTGGGGAAAATAAGCAAACAAACCTCACCACCTCCTGAGGCAGCCCATTTCACTTTTGGGCAGGTCAGATTGTTAGGAAATTTTGCTTTGTTTGGACCTGAAATCTATCACTTTGCCCCATCGACCTTTTGTTCCTAGTCTTGGCCCCTGGAATCAAGCAGAAATGTCTAATCCTTCTGCGGTATAACCCCTCAGATACTTGAAGAAAGCTATCACATCTTTCTAAGTCTTCTTTTCTCCAAGCTAAACATTCCCAGATCCTAGGAACACTTAATCTCCAGTCTCATTACCACCCTTTAGACACTTTCAAGCTTATCAATGTCCTTCCTAAATTATGGCACCCAGAATTAAATACAATATCCCAAATGCAGTGCGACCTGGTCAGAGTACAGCAGAATTATCATCTTTGCTATGTATTCTGTGTCTCTCAACACTGCCTAAGAATGCATTGGCTTTTTTAGCTGCAGACAGCAGACAGATACCTGGGAGATAGGGGGGATATAAAGGTAGGGGAATGTGTGAACAAAGTCACACAACATAAAAAGGGATTGGGATGCTGGAAGTTGGGGAATGTTAAGTTGGATCCCCCTGAGGTTGGGAGGTTTGGGGAGAATTACAGCCAGGTAGCTGGAGGAGGAAAGAAACAGATGATCAGAGAACTAGGACAGAAGACAGAAGCTGAGAAGACCAATGAGTATGGGAATGAGAGAAGGGTAATTAAGTGATCTGGGGTGGGGTAGAAGGACAGGGATAAGGGAACAGGAGCTTGGGGTGGGGCACAAGTGACTGGGGACCAGGATATGGGGGAGATAAGGAAATGTAAGTATTAGTTGTTGGAGCAATAAAATGCATTGCTTCTGTGCCAGTACTTTTAAATGGTCCTCTCTAACAGCCACCCCCCCCCATTCTAACTCTCTTTCCCAGTCTCCCAGAGAGTGGGGGCTGCTGGAAAAGAGCTTAAGGTCAGCAGAGAATGGTACTCAGTCATTGTAGAACTGTGGGCTGAGACACTCCTGCCCCCAAGACAGGGGACTCTGAAATTGCTATGGAGTGGTCTCAGAGCTCCTGCTGCCCCCTGGTGGTCCCTCCCTGACAAACAGCTGTCTAAGAATCAATGGCCTCAGTACTCATTTTTAACCCTTTCTCCCAATATTTCCAGTAGCCCCAATCCCGTTCCTTTACTATCTCCTCATCATCCCCAGTATTCCTCTGTGTCACTGCTCCAGTGTTTTCCTTTCTCTTCCTAGTGCTTCCTAAACCACTGCTCCATCTGCCCTCTTCCTCATTATTTCCCGATACTTCTTCCTGCCCTGCCCCAACCCAATTCCAATAGTGCTTCATATTCTAGCATCCATCATGGGAAAAATAAAATCTTATTATACCCAAAGGTGTCTCAGGCAATGGGTTCACAGTGTTGAGAGGGAAACTAGTCTTCTGGGGCAGATTTATAAGGGAGAAAGGTCCAGCTTTCCTGACCTTACTCATTAATACTCATGTATTGTGGTCAGTTCCATGCACCATACTTTAAAAAGGATATTGGCAAAGTAAAGTATGCCCAAAGGGGTATAATGAGATTGATGAGGTTTTAAAACCTTGTTACAGGAGGAATAATTGAAGAAATGGGGCTTGTTTGATGTGGAAATGACTAAAGACATCTAAGAACTGACTTCAAATCTATGTATGACCGCGGAAGAGAATAGACTCATTCTCTGCTGCTCCAGAAGGCAGAACTAGCAAGAGTAAACAGGTAGGAAATATAGGGAATCATATCTTGGCTCAACAAGCTGTGGATTGGCCAACAATTAGAGCTGTCCAACGATGGAACAGGTTGTTTCTCAAAGGATTGTAAGCCTCATCAGTAGTAACGTATAAGCAGAGATTAAATATTTCATCTCTTCGTGCTGAGGAAGACCTTGAAAAGCTAATCACTGCATCATAGGAACTAAAAATTGTAAAGGATTTCAAAGGCTATCTCATCTAACGCATACTTGACTGGGAATTCCCCTAACAATATCATTTGCAAATAGTTATTCAGCTTTTATGAGACTTCCAGTAATGGAGAATCCAATTAACCAACTAAAAAGCGTTTATTAAACACCTACCATACGAGAGGCAAGATGAGAGGCAACATAGCATAGTGGGTAGATAACAAGCCTTGGAGTCAGGAAGACCTCGCTTCAAGTCCCATCAGCTGTGTGACTGCGGGCAAGTCACTCAGCCTGTCAGTGCTCTAAGCAACTCTTTAAGACTATCATTGGCTGGCTATTTCCAAATCATGCTTCCTGTGTTCTATCCATCTTCCTTATCCTCTTCTCATTAGTACCTGAACTCTGCTGCTGGGACTCAACTCTAATAGGTGAGCTTTTGCCTTATGTTGCCTAGAACCAGGCCTCTACTTCGTTTTTAGTCATTTTTAAACCATGCCACAACTCACATACTCTTTCCCCTTTCTTTCTCCCCTTGATGTGTTGTCTTTCCCCGTTAGAATGTAACCTCCTTAAATTTATTCTCTTTAGTCCTATAGTGCAAAACTGGATCATTGGATGGAAAGTTACAAATAAGCAAGCTTAGGAATGATGTAAGGAAAACATTCCTAACAATTGGATCTATTAAAAAATGAAATGGGCTACCTCATTGGTCAGCGGATACCCGTTTATTTGAAATCTTCGAGCAAAGGTTGGATGACCACTTGTGGGTTATGCTGTATAGGGAATTCCTATTCAGGGATGAGTAGAACTAAATGGACCCTGAGATTCCTTCCAACCTTGAAATTCTTTGATTATATTGTGAAGCTCAGCAGATTTAGGAACATGGAGGGAGTGATGGAAGAACAGAAGGATTTGAACAGAAAAGGGGATTTCAGAGTGCTGGATCTTGAAGGTTTGGAGTGATTGTGAATCTGACGTATGACCACTGCCACGGGTAGCTGAGGTAGAGGAAAGATATCATCCATGGGATTTGAGGAGGCTGATGAAGAGGAAGCCAGACTGTTCAAGGAGATATCAACTTAAATATTGAAGTCCCCAGTTATGAGGTTGGGAGTAGGGGAGGAGTGTTAGGGTAGAAAAGAATGCCTACTAACTATCCTTTTAGTAAAGTGTTCTAGGATTTTGTCAATAGAAGTCAAGTTATTCATTTTACCTTTTTTTGAAAAGCAAGACATTTGCTCTTCTCCAGCCCTGCAGCACCTCTCCCCTTCTCCAACATCTTTCAAATATTTCGGCGGCACAGCAGGCCCATCTATCTATCTATCTATGTCAGTATCCCCGATTATAAGGACTAAGTCATCAAAGTCTATTGACTTGTTTTTCCTTTGTTTCAAGGAGGAACAGTGATAACGTGCAGTAATGTCTTGACTGGCATGTGAATTGCATTTAAGTGAGGCAGAGATGCACAAAGTTGACTTGAACCCATTGGGAGCATCCAAATATTGTATTGTCAACTCCTCAACTATCTTGGTTTTCCATTTGCTCCTAATTATTGTTATTCTGTCTTTCTTAATCTGAGAAGCATTCCCCTTGGAAGATTAAACAGAAGCAATATGAGTGGAGTAGTTCAGCCTTCTTGCTATTATCATTTCTAATACTTTCATCACCTGAAGCAATAGTGCCATCATTTCTTTGACCTTCCTCACAACCCCTCCCCCACAATTTAGAGAAAATAGAAACAAGCAAAAAAAGTCCTTGAGAGACAATATAATATAATAATTAGGATACCAGATTTGGTGTCAGGAATCTTCTGGTTCTTCCTTTACTCTACAACAGTTCATTTAAGTACATTTAAATAGTATTCCAGTTTGGTCAGCCATTCCTCAGATGATGGGCATCCTCTTACCTTCCAGTTCTTTGCTTCTACAAAAAAAGAACTGCTATAAATATTTCTGTGCATATGGAGCCTTTTCCTCTTTCCTAATCTCTTTGTGGGGATAAGCCTCCTAGAGGTATTGCTGAGTCAAAGAGTATGTACAATTTAGTTACTTTGGGGGCATAGCTCCAAATTGCTTTTCAGAATGGCTGGCCCAATTCACAGCTTCATTAACGGGGCATTAATGTGCCTGTTTTCCCTCAGGCCCTCCAATATTTGTCAACCTAATATGAGTGAGGTACAAGCCCAGCATTGCTTTAATTTGCATTTCTCTAATCATGATTCGAATTATGTTTTCATATGGCTGTTGATAGCTTGAATTTCTTCCTTTGAAAACCGCCTGTCCACATCCTTTGACCATTGATCGATGGTAATCCATCTTCTTTAGTGGAATTTCCACTGATGAAATCCTGTTTCTGATATTGAACCATTTGCCAGCACCAAGGGCTTTCTGATGTGAACTTTCTTTTTCTCATCTTCAGTAACTGTGCCTGCTAAAAGAAACAGGACTCCACTATCTGTAAAAGAGTTGCCAGGATTCATTCCCAGAGGGATTGCTTCCTGGGATGATGGCCTGGGGGTGGGGGGAGCGGTAGGCTGGTGGTTTGGAAGTTGCTACTTCCTGTGCTCTTGGATTTCCTATGTGTTGGGGACAGTTGGTCAACAGTTGGTGAAGAAGGTGAGTCCCTTCTTCATAGTGATTGCTCCCCTCAATGATGGCTATAAGGTTCTGGCTGGAAGTAAGGCCTGGGGTCTGGAGGCACTACTTTTCCCAAGAGTTTTGAGTTCAAGGGCCTGGGATATCTCCCTCAGGGTTTGAGGGAAGGTGATGGGTAGGGTGGTGACAGTGTTTTGACTTGCCTGGCACATACTGCCTCCTATCTTTTCCTCAGGGTACCTTGCTGCTTCAGTAGGCTAGCTTGCCTACCTCATAGATGACAGTTGGTTGGGATGGCTGTCCTCTTTTCCACAAGAGCTACTTCCTTTTATAATAGCCTTATGAGTTGGGCTGGAACAGAGCCATTGATCTGGGGGATGCTGCAATTCCCAGAGCTCTTGGACCTACCTTCCCATTGGTGGCCGATGGTGTTGGTAGTGGTAAGGAAGTGACTGTTCCTCTCAATAGCAAAAGCTCCTAGGCTTTTAAAGCACGTTTGTAAGATATTTTGTAAACCTTAGAGCATTATATTAATGTAAGCTATTGTTACTGTAATTACCTATGAGGTCTAATTGGCTTCCTTGAAATTAGTATCTCTGACCTCCTCTGATTATTACCCATTCCTTGTACATTCTTTTGTATTTAGACGACTACGGTCATGAGTTTTAAGACTCTGCCTCTTTTAGGATAATCTCTCCCATGAATGAATGCTAGTCGATCAGTCAAGCAACAAGCATTTACTAAGTGACCACGATGTGCCAGGCATTGCGTCAGGCACTCGGGATACAAAGATAATGATGAAAACAGTTCCTGCCCTCGAGGAGTTTACATTCTAATGAGGGAGACAACATGTACATGTGTAAGTTTATACAAAATAAATACAAGGTTATTGAAGGGATGGGAGGAGCTGTTATGATGAAGAAAGGCTTCATGTAAAAGGTAGTACTTGAGCTGAGCCTTGAAGGAAAACAGAAATTCTAGGGTGGAAGAGATTGAGGAAGGCATTCAAGACAAGGGCCATGGACAACGTCAAGGACATGGAAATAGGAGATAGAGGGTCAGGGTGAGGACTAGCAAGAACTCCAGTTTGGCTGGACTGCAGGGAGTAATGTAAAACAAGGCTGAAAAGACGATGTGGCACCAAGTTGTAAAGAGCTTTAGATGCCCAACAGAAAGGAGGGGAAAAAGCATTTATTAAGTGCTTATCATGTGCCAAGCGCTTTACAATTATTTTCTCATTTGATCTTCACAACAAGCCCGGGAGATGAATACTGTTATTATCCCCATTTTATAATTGAGGAAACTGAGGCAAACAGAGGTTAGGTGACTTGTCCAGAGTCACACAGCTACTATAGCTGTGCAATGCCGCTGTGACTGCAGGCCCGGTGTTCTATCCACTGCGCTACTTAGCTACTTGGATATAGCTAGAGGAGATTACGCTTGATTCTAGAGGCAATAGGGAGCCAATGAAATTTCTGGAGTAGGGGAGTGACATTGCCAGATCTAAGCTTTAGGACAGCCAGGTGGCACAGTGGATATAGAGCCAGACCCGGAATCAGGAAGACCCGAGTTCAAATCCAGCCTCAAGACACTTACTAGCTGTGTGACCCTGGCAATATACTTAACCCTATCTGCCCCAGTTTCCTCTTGAGCTGGAGAAGGAAACGGCATACCACGCCAGTGTCTTTTCAAAAAAAAAACCTCAAATGGAGAACAGAGTCAGACAAGACTGAATAACAATAACAAAACTATCTAGGAAAATAACTTTGTCAACTGTGTTGAGGATGGATAGGAGAAGGGAGAGACTCAAGGCAGGGAGTCCAATTAAGAGACAATTTAGTAGTCCAAGTGAGAAGTGATGCAATCCTGACCTAAACTGGTGGCTGTGTAAATGGAAGGAGGGGCACAGATACAAGGAATTGTATGTATGTATGTATTGGGATATGAGTCTTTTTTTCTTTTGTTGCATCTGTTATAGATATAGATACAACACAAGTATCCAGGATACTTATGGACAATTTTGTCCTTTTCCTTCCCTTTTCATTCCAAACCCCACTCAGTCATGTTTCCAAGACTCCAGGCGAATATGTTTTACTTGTAATATACCTTGTCAGCTATATTTTATCCTTGCCTAAGGAGCAACTGTTCTTTGTTTTAGGCAGTAGTCTCTTCTTTAACAACTAAGAAAGTTGAGGCAATGAGAAGTTAAGTGACTTGACTGCAGAGAATAAACCCCAGACCCCTGATCTCTGAAGTGAGATGAAGAATAGTAGATAAGATTGTTGTAGAAAAGATTCCTGCATTGGGAGAGATAGTGGGCTAAAGGACTAACAAGGCCCCTTCCATGGGATTGCAGTAGCAAATGGATGAATCCCTGGATATCAGTTCTAGAGAGATGGGAAAGTATGGAGAGGTATGGGATAGTTAGAAAGGTCAGTAGGGATGGCTTTCTGGAAAAGGAGGATGCTAACCAAAATTTTGACAAAATTGAAAGAGGAGGAAAAGGATGGGTGAAGGTGTCCATAGTAAGGTGGGGAAGAGACAAGGGATACGTTCACAGGGCTAGAAGGAAGATACTGAGTACATATGAAAGTATCTCTCAGGTACCAAGAACGGTAGGGCCAAGGGGGCCTTGAGATGAAATAATGTGTTTGGGCATGACAGAGGGAAGGATGGATGAAGGGGAGCCCTTTCTTGACCCTTTCTGTTCTCCCTAATCCCCAGGGATGACGTGCCAAGCTAGGAGCTCATATCTGGTGGACGAGGTGCTTTGGGGTCACCGCTTCATGTCCGTACTGAGCCTGGAGGACGGCTTCTACGAGGTGGACTATGCCAGCTTCCATGAGACCTTCGAGGTGCCCACACCCTCCTGCAGTGCCCGAGAGTTGGCTGAGGCTGCTGCCCAGCTTGATGCTCATCTCTACTGGTCCATCCCCAGCCGGCTAGATGAGAAGGTGGAGGAGGAAGGGGCGGGAGAGGGGCCAGGCTGGGGGAATGAAGGGGACAAGGACAAGAATGGTCGCCTGCCCCCCCCAGAGAGTGAGTCCAAGGTGTAGCTGTAGCCAGAGGAGGTAGGATACACCCCTTCCCCACTACCTCCCAACCCCCAGTATCAGACAGATGGCCAGGATCAGGAGAGACAGGTCCAATGGTAGCAGAGAGGCCCAGGCATAAAAGCGAAAAAGACCTAAATAGTCACAAGGAGGTTGAAATTCAATGGGCCCTTTAGAATCTCAAGTCTAGGATCCATTCTGGGAAGAGAGAGCTAGTGCAGGCATCAGGGGTGGGATTGAGAATCCATTTGCCATGGAGCTAGAGAGGATGAAATAGGGGTTGTGGACCATGCATTTATGTTTGTTATTAAATCTATTTAAAGATGGACACACATTTGAGTAGCATAGGGTCAGATCAGTATTTGGATGAGAAGGTAGAGGGAAAGAGATATGATCTAATGAATATATGACTAGATGGGGAATTGGGAGTTTTATGAGAGGATGGGTAGAGAAATGGATGGAGCGATAAGATTGGGATTAGATTGGATTAAGTTGTTGAGTGGATTGGGGATAGAGGGAGTTGTGTAGGAAGCTGAGAGGGTTGGTGGATGGATGGATGGAAGGACAGAGACAGAGATAAATACTTGGACATTAGTAGGCAGGGGGGAGTGGCAGAATGGATAGGAATGTTGATAAATGGAAAAATAGAAGGGAGAGAGAGAGAGGAATAAAGGAACTCTTCCTGCCCTAGCTGGTAAGGTAGACAGCTCTGAGTTGAGAGGAGAGGAGAGAGAATCTGTGCCTGAGGGGTAGAAAGAGTGAGCCACGGAGTAGCTAGCTCTTCAGATAGGCTTTTTTAAAAACTTCTATATTAAGAGAATTATAGATACAGATCTACTTTTTAACTGTGGGGTGGGATGGAGTGGTAAGGACTTGGAAGTGATCCCAACACTAGCTCCAGTGCAGTTGGGGGTCAGAGGAGGCTATTCCTGGAGAAGACAGAGAGCGTTTGAGTGGTCGTGATCATTCAGACAAGTGTTATGGAAGCCAGAACTGAAGAAGAAGAATCTTCTATCACTTTTGTCACTGTTGAGCAAGATGGGAAATGGAGGAAGAAGAGAATCAATCAATGCTGTTGACTGAGCACCAGCTGCGAACTGAGCACTGACCTGGGCACAATAGAGAGAGGCAGTAGGATATGAGAAAAACTGGCCCCTGGCTTTGCCATCTACCTGGTAAGAAAGAATACATATGTGAAAAAACTGAATGGACAATATACCAATCCAGGAAAATCAGTATAACTGAGACTAAGACCAAGAGCTGAGCAGTGCCAAATAATGAGCATACAAATTGGGAGAGCACAGTGGTCTTGGAAGGCACCTTTGAGGGGAGTTCTGCTGCGTTTAAGGATCCGTGCTGGTGGGCAAAGAGAGGCTAGAGGGATTAATCTGGGTAGAAGGAATATAGCAAGTTGAGGAGGTGGGAAAGGGAGCAGACCAGCTTGGCAGAACCAGGTGAAATAGAGTCCCTGAGAATGATGGAGAGAAGAAGGCCTTAAATATCAAGATTAAGAATTTGCATTCTGCAGAGTTGGTATCAGAGAATCATTGATGGTTTTCCAACAGTTCAATAAGCACTGATTAAGTTCTTGCTATGTGCCAGGCACTAGGGTTACAAAGACAAAAATGAAACAGTCCCTGCCCTCATAGAGCTTATGTTCTCTTGGAGAGAGACAACACACGTGCACAGAGAAGTAAATAAAAATATAAGGATAAGGACCAAACTAGTGATTTCACTGGAAAAGGGAACTTCTGGCTAAAGAAACTCCCTCTACGATTCCTTTTACGTGTAAAGGTGGTGCCTTTTCTGCAATTTATGATCTTAGCAAGATCTCTGAAAAGATTAAGTGACTTGCCTAAGGCCACTTAGTCAATATATGTCAGAGACAGGGCTTAACCTGTCTTCCTAGATTCAAGGCCGGTTCTCTATCCACTATGCTTATACATGGTAAAGATGCAGCAACTGGGAAGGAGTAGGGCAGAGAAAGAAGCATAGGACAGGGTAGAGAGTCATGGAAAGGCATTCTCTAGGATGTGGCACTTAAGCGGAGCCTTGTTGGGGAGCTAGAGATAACAAGAGGTAAGGATGAGGAAAGAGGACATTTTGGGAAGAAAGTGGGATCAGGGCGAGGAGTGGAGAGGGAGGGGAGGATCATGGAGGATCATGCCTTTGCAAAGACAGAGATGAGAGAGCAGGATATGCATTGCGAATGGCAGGGGAGTGACATGGAATGATGCAAGTACGCTTTAGGAAGATTTGTCTGATGATGATCGTGGGATGGATTGAAAGCAAGAGAGAAAGGGGGCAGGGACCTCGAGAGGCAATTAGGAAGCAACTGCAGTAACCCATCCATGAGGGGACTGAGGAAAAGGCATTTAAGTCGGGCTGTAAAGGTTTAAAGGTTGGATTCAAGCTTGGGTTAATCCCCTGGGACTGATTCCTCTGGGGAGATGACCTGAATTAGAGAGGTGGCCATGGCAAGGGAGCCAATCTCTTCTAGAAGGGTGACCAGGATGTAGTTAGTAATGGATCAAACGAGGAATGAAGCCGAGAAGAGATTCAGAGATGACTTTGACTGTGACCGTGGCCTGCTATCTGTCTGTGCTTCGTGGACTGAGAGCCCCCCCAGAAATAATCTCCCTTCCATATCCTCTAATGCCCTGCCTGCCCTTCCCACTCTTCTGACCCAGTAATTAAAAGAGCAGAGGCCTTTGGGACCAGATCATGAGTGATAAGGGTGGGGGCAAACCTCGGATGCTAAGGTGTGATGAGAGGGAGGCAAACCTCTGGGACTGGTCTTCTCTAAAGGAAGTGAAAGAAAATATGGCCACTGGCCAGGAGCACCCACACCCAAGTCCTGCCTGCCCTCAAAAGGGAGGGAGGACGTCTGTGCCAGTACTGGCTTAGTGAGGGCCCTTTGCTTCACAACTGTGACTTCATACTCACTCCTGCTCTTTAATAAACTTACAGCCCCTCTGGGGGGAAGAACTCTAGCCCCATGTCTGGTCTGTTCCAGGTGTGTGTTTGTGTGTGTGTGTGTACACAGGGGAGTGCATAGCGATGGAAATGAGACTCCCTGGGTGACTGAACAACAGGATTCCCAATGATGGCAGATGCTCAAGAGCCAAGCTTTCAGAGAAGGAAATACAGGACATTTAGGGTCCTTTCCAAAGATATTATTACTATTAATAGTAACAGATGATAATTATACGGTGCTTAAGGTTTGTATCACATCTTACATTTTTTGTTTGATCCTCACAACAAACTACATGATGTAGGTACTAGGGGTATTTTTATTCCCATTTCACAGATGAGGAAATTGAGACTCCGAGAACCAAAATGATTTTACTGTGGTCACACAGCTAATAAGTATGAGAGGCAGCATGCTTATTTGCCAAATGTTCAGGAGACATAAAATTGGGAGGCAAGTTTCATGATATCTGTATCTGGATGATAGAGTCAGGCTCCCCAAAGATCCCAGTAGACTAGTATGATGGAGTCATACCTTCAGTACTGCAAAGACCCACGACATCATCTGCCTGAGCAGACCCTCTGCCAGTGTATATGTCAGCTCGTTTATATCTGAATGGATGGATTTGGAGACTATTCCACACTCATAGAACTTCTGTAACCTTGTAGTTAGCCCGGTAATAACTTCCCTGTCACTTGGCTAGGCTGGTCCTCAGACAGCAGACTTCGTTAGGCAGCTAGGTGGTACAGTGGAGAGAACACCAGGCCTGGAGTCAGGACAGGCCTGTGTTCAAGTCCAACCTCAGATGCTCACTAGCTTTGTGAATCTCTGCCTGCTTCAGTTTCTTCATTTGTAAAATGAGGATAATAGAACTTACCTCCCAGAGCCATTGTAAGGATCTAATGAGATAATAATTGTAAAGTGCTTAGCATAGTTCTTGGCATACAGTAAGTGCTACATAAGTGTTAGCTATTATTATCCTCTGTCATGAAGACTGCATTGAAAGTCTTTTCAGTCTGGTCAAGACTTGACAGTACTTTCACTCCCTGGACATTGCCTTCAAGAACTGACTCACCTACATACCACCATGAAGCACTTTGGGAGGTGGGGGAAGGATCTAATCAGATGGAATTCAGTTGGGATAAATGTAAATTCCTACATTTGGCTTCAAAATTTTTTTTGAGAGGATGGGGGAAATCCAGTTCCTGTGAAAAGATGTGTAGGTTTCAATGGGTTGCAAGTTCAATGTATCGATAGTACATCATGGCGGCCAAAAACAAAAGTGCATTCCTGTACTTCATTGAATAGTATAGTGTTCAGAACAAGGGAGATGATAATATACTGCCCTCTATTCTGGTCAAGTGCTATCTGAAATATGCATTCCTTTCTGGGTGCCATATTTTAGGAAAGACATTAACAAACCAGAGTGCCTCCAGAGGATAACTAGGATGACGAGGAAACTGGAGACTGTGCCACGTAAGGACCATTCAAAGGAAATAGGATGCTTATTGGCCAAAGGAAAAGTTAGAGGAGACATGATAACTGTTCTCAGGTGTTTGAAGAATTGTCATGTAGAAGAATAGACATTTTGTGCTTAACCCCAATAGGCATGACTAAGAACAACAAGTAAACATCGCAGAGAGATACAATATAAAGGAAATACAATATAAAAGAAAACTTCCTAACAATTCAAGTTGTCCAAAAATGGAACTGTTCTGCCTGAGGAGGTAGTTAGTTCCCTGCAGCTGGAGATCTCCAAGCAGAGGCTGGATGACCACTTGTTGGGGATGTTGTAAAAAGATTCTCGTCCAGATTAAAACCACAGGATTCTGAACTGGAAGGGGCCTTTGAGGTCATCTGGTCCAAATCTACCTTTGCTCTGCTTGGCACCAGAGGGCGGATGTAGAAACAATAGGTGGAAAGCTTCATAAGTCAAGCTACTTGAGAGTAAGGCATTTGTATCCTCTACACCTAGCATGGTACCTGGCACATAGTAAGTGCTTAATAAATACTTATTGCTTGATATAGAAAAACAAGAAGAGAGTAGGTGAAATAGACTTCAGGAAACTGCTTAACTCCATTAATGACCATAAACTTCTGCTAGAAACAAAAGCCCATCTTTCTAATACCAATATTCTACCAGTTTCGTGGGTTAATCAATATATCGAGATCATTCAAGATTACTTGGAAGATGCCACAACAGAAATAACCCAGTTTAATAACCCTCTGACAACAAATATAAGTCAAAGCATAAACCAGAGAGACAGGCTGTGCTTGCCAAAGGTGTTTGCCACTATGATGGAGGAGATACAATGCAAAGTTTAGGTCAAGGAGGGATTCCACATAGATGGTGAAGTCTTCCAGATGCTCCTGTTTGTGTATGACATTATTCTGATTGCATCAAGCCCAAGGATAATACAGAGCCTAACGACAGAGATCTGCAAGCACTCAAAGGAGTTTGGCATGTCTAGCCATACAAGGAAGACCAAGTGGATGAAGGACGTCCGTTGTCCCTATGTCAATATACATTTGGATAGATATCCTATAGAGCAAGGGTTTTTAACTTTTTTCTATGATGGCAGTCTGGTAAAGCCTACAGATCCCTTCTTAGAATAATGTTCTTAAATTTAAATTAAATATTAGTTTTCATTTTAAATACATAAAATAGGACGTGCCAGATTACAAAGAAAACCAATTATATTGAATTGCCTTCAGGAAATTGCATAGCTCTTTTACTGACCCCAAGCTTCCCAGGAAAGTAAAGGTCTTTTTTTTCACTAGTGACATTTTATTGGTGTTGCTATAGGAAGCAAGACGTGCAACATAGATGGTATCACCCAAAGAGCAATGGAGAGCATGGTAGATGTGAATACATTGCAATGTATAAACAAGGAGGAACTGTGAGCAGGAATAAAAGACATCATCCAAGGATTATATGACAGGAAGAGAAGATGGGCTAGTCATGTGGCAAGAGGAAGGGATGGCCTATGGATAGCCCATGTGTTACACCTGTGTCTTCACTTCAGAAGAAAGCAAAGAAGGTTCCCAGTACATTGGGCAGACCCCCACTGGCAAATGAGTGGGAGGACATGACATGGATAGGAGTCTCAGAGAATGGGCAGATATGGATGGATTGTGATCTGTGTTGTTGGAGGAAAAATCCTCATGGATGAGATTACGGGTATCTTTAAGTACCAGAAAAAAATCCTCACAGCTGTCCAAAAGCGGAATGGCTTCCCCTCATAAGATGTGATATTGCCATTACTGGAGATCTTCAAAAGGCAGATTAATGACTGCTTGTAAGCAATATCATGGAAGAAATTCCTACTCAGGTTTAGGGGTGTATGTCTGTAGTCACTCCTAACTCAAAGATTCTGTAGTTCTTAGTTCAGTCTTTGAAACTGAGAACTATGGTTGAGGAAAGGGCAGCAGATTGGGAACTGGGAGTACAGTCCTGTTTCTGATACTAACTAGTTTTACGACCTTGAACAAGTTATTTAACTTGCCTGTGCTTTAGTTTCCTTCTTTCTAATAACAGGTGATCTCTTCCAGCTGTGATGTTCAATTCTTTGATCAGGGAAGTGAGTGAAAACTCACCCCAAAAAAGCAGAGATTCAGGAGACCTTCTGTGCTGCCTGGGAACAGGAAAATCCATTTAGAATGAGCTGTGAGGTGGGGCCTACTGTGAAATTTACTCAAGAGGTAGGGGCAGAGCTAAGTGTTTGTGTGTCTAGATACACAGAGCAGGAGTGGAAATACTCACACTCATACCCACTGTAGATTCTAGGTCTCTTTTTTCCATCCTTCAAGTTGCTGTCAGGGACTTCTCTTTTATTGTTATCACAGGCAGAATGAAGTTCATGAAGGAGGTTGGATAGAGGGCCCTGCATCTGGTCCAGGGTCCAAGAAATGGGAAATATGGGGTGGAGAGGGCAGAACTGGGTACTGTATAAAAGTAGGGGAGCTGCCTCAAGGATTTTCTGTCCCCAAAGGCTGAATGAAGTGGTCAGTAGAATTGGGGCAGCTCCTTGATCTTTATTTGTGTTTGGAGCCCAGTTAAAGTTCACCTGAGCAATGGTAGCTCATACAACTGATGTGACCAAAAGGTCCCCCTCTTGGGAGAGTGCAGGGGACTGAGGTCAGATGGTAGGTGTGTTGAAAAGGGGCCTGAATCACCCAGAGAGGGAGCTCAAAGAATTTAAAGACCATCAGCCTCAATGGAAAACATAAGGCTTTTCTACAACATCTCTAATAAATGTACATACAATTTCCACTTTCACACCTCTACTGTGGAGGAACTTGTAACTTCCTGAGGCAACTCATGCTGGGTGTTTTATTCAGCTTTTTAATTTATTTTTTATTTTTAAAAATAGATTTAACATTTTATTTTCCCCAATTACGTGTAAAAACAATTTTTAACATTTGGGTTTTTTTTTTAATTTTGAGTTCCAGATTTTCTCCCTTCCTCCTTCCCTATTTCCCCCACCCGCTTCCTTTGAGAGGGCAAGCAATTTGATATAGGTTATACAAGTGTAGTCATGCAAAACAGATTTCCATATCATTCATGTTATGTAAGAAAACACAGTCCAAAAAAATAAAGAAAAAAAATTTTAAGTTATGCGTCGCTCTGCACTCAGATTCTATCAGTTCTTTCCCTGGAGATGACGAGCATTTTTCATCAAGTCATTCACAACTGATCATTGTACAGTGTTGCTGCTACTGTGTACAACGTTCTCCTGGTTCTGCTCATTTAACTTTGCATCAGTTCATGTAAGTCTTCCCATGATTGAGAACATCCTGCTTGTCATTTCTCATAATACAATAGTATTTCATCACAAGCATATATACACCACTTGTTCAGCTATTCCCCAAATGATGGGCATCTCCTTGGTTTCCAATTCTTTGCCACCACTAAAAGAGCTACTAAAAATATTTGTGTACATAATAGGTCCTTTTCCTTTTTTTTTTATTTCTTTGGGATACAGACCTAGTAGTGGTATTTCTGGGTCAAAGGGTATGCATAGTTGTATAGTCCTTTGGGCATAGTTCCAAAATTGCTTTCCAGAAGAGCTGAATTAGTTCACAACTTCATCAACAATCCATTAGTGTCTCAAATTTCCCACCTCTCCTCCAACATTTATCGTTTTCCTTTTCTGTCATATTAGCCAATCTGATAGGTGTGGGGACATGCCTCAGAATTGTTTTAATTTGCATTTCTCTAATCAGTAGTGACTTAGAGCATTTTTTTCCTTGTGACTATAGATAGCTTTAATTACTTCATCTGAAAACTAACCATTTGTCAGTAGAAGAATGGCTCTTATTTTTAGACATTTGACTCTGTTTTCTATGTATTTGAGAAATGAGGCTTTTATCAGAAAAACTTGCTGTAAAACTTTTTTCACAGTTATGATTACTGTGTATTTCCCTCCATTTTATTTTCCTTATTTATGCTACTGTCTCTCTTTTCACCATGTCTGTCCTCAAAAGTGTTTTGCTGACTACCACCTTCCCCAATCTGCCCTCCCTTCTATCAGGCTCCCCCACCTCTTCTCTTATCTCTTCTTCCTCCTATTTCCCTATAGGACAATATAGATTTCTATACCCACTGAGTTTATATTATTCCCTCTTTGAGCCAATTCTGATGAGAGTAATGTTCAAATGTTTGCCCCTTCCTCCCCCCTCTTCCCCTCACTGTGCAAGCTCTTTCGTGCCTCTTTTATGAGATAATTTACCCCATTCTACCCCTCAGTTTCCCCTTCTCCTAGTGCATTCCTCTTTCTCACCCTTTATTTTCTCATATTCCAATCTACATATATATTCCTTCTCACGGCCTTAATAGTGAGAAAATTCTTAGAAGTTACAAGTATTATCTTCCTTTGTAGGGATGTAAACAGTTTAACCTAATTGAATTCCTTGTGACTTCTCTTTTACTACTTACACTTCTCTTGATTCTTGTATTTGAAAGTCAAATTTTAATTCAGCTCTAGTCTTTTCATCAAGGATGCTTGAAAGTCCTCCATTTCATTGAGTATCTGTGTTTTTTCCCCCTGAAGGATTATAACTCAATTTTGCTGGAAAGGTGATTCTTGGTTGTAACCCTAGCTTCTTTGCTCTCCAGAATATCATATTCCACAGCCTCCAATCCTTTAACGTAGCTGCTAAATCTTGTGTTATCCTGACTGTGGCTCCATGATATTTAAAGTATTTCTTTCTGGTTGCTTGCAATATTTTCTCCCTGACCTGGAAGCTTTGGAATTTGGCTATGATATTCATGGGAATTTTCATTTTGGGATCTCTTTCAGGAGGTTAATTGGTGTATTCTTTCAATTCCTATTTTACCCCCTGGTTCTAGAATATCAGGGCTAACTCATGCTGTTTTGAATAAATACAGTTATTAGAAAGAATGTTCTTACATTGAACATATATGCCTCCCTGAAACTTCCACCCATTGACTGCAATTTTGCCTCCTGGTCTAATTCTAATAGTAGCTCATATTTCTGTCTTTGCTTTATGGTTTGCAAAATGCTCATTTGCTCCTTGTGATAGCCCTGTGGGGTAAGTGCTAGAGAAATTATTATCCTCATTTATAAAAAAAAGTAGAGGCTTAGAGAAGTCAATAAATTTCTCCATAATCACACAGCTAATATGTTTGAGGTGGAATCTGAATACAGGTCTCTGCTCACTCCAAGTCCAAACACTCTTTCCACCACACTGGCTTATTACAGCAACCTAAACATTCTTTCAAATGACAACCTTTCAGATACTGGAGGACAGCAACCCCGGCCTTCTCAAGCCTTTTCTCCAGGATAAATAATGCCAGTTTCCTCAACTCACCATTTATCTTACAATGTTGGGTCCTTGCCACTCTCCATCCACCTTAGGGGATCCTTGATTTTGTCAGTCAATGCCTGTCATCCAATGTGGCACAATAAATTAGCCACAATACTTCAGATGGGTCTGATCCAGGCAGAGTACAATGGAACTAACACCTCCCTCTTCTGGAGACCGTCTCTCAAGGCAGCCTAATTTTTTTTTAGCTACATCATCACAATGCTGACTATACTAAACTTACAGTCCCCTGGAATTTCCAGATCTTTCCCACATGAACTGTCCCATCTACCCCCTTCCTAATCTTGTACAGTTGACCTTCTTTGAACCTGAAGGTGGGATTTTATATTTGTCCTTATTAAAATTCATCTCGTTAGTGTCAACCCATTTCAGTCTGTAGAGATTTTGCGGTCTTTGATTCTGGCCAACCAAGATATTTGCTTCCATCCAGCTTTGTGTCGTGCCAAAATTATATCTAGATATAAGCCACTGATAAGAATAGTGAACAGAAAGAATAAGGTCAAACAGAGAACTCTACTGGACAGCTCCCTCCAGGCTGATACTGATCCATTATTTATAGGCTTGTCAGTCTTTACTATCTCCCTTCTATGGTGCCCCTCTACATACACATTAACACTAATTCTTCTAGCAGCTTAGGAACAGAAAGACAAAGGCTATGCCTAGTACCCAATTTTATTTAAAAAAACTTTATTCACATTTTAGAAAAAAACAGTTTTGGGGCAAGGGGTAAGGGCATGTCCACGGAAAAGGAAAAGGTCAGAAGAGAGAGCCAGGATTTGGGGGCAGTGGAGAGGAGGGCACACTGATCTCCACTTGAGGCAAGTAGAAGGATTGGGGCTGTGCCTGAGGCTTTGGAAAACCTCCCGGCCTGGCAGAGCAGAGGGGGAAATCCTGGTCCCCCCAAAATAAATAAAAAAGGCAGAAGACAGAAGGGACAGATTGGGAGTATAGGGTAGAGGACGTTTAGACAACTGATGTTGGGCTGGGAGCTGGGCTGGAAGACAGCTTGTACCTACAGAAACAAAAGAAAGAGTTGAGGGAGGGTGTAAAAGGTGAGCTCCAGCTTCTCCCACCTAAACTCATTATGGTACATAGCCTGATACCCCAAAGGAAAACAGCCTTGGGTAGACATGGGGGATCCTGGGGCAAGGACATAGGGTAGAACTAAGGCATCCAATGTCATAGCCTTTCTTCCAGTGGGAAAAAGTCAGGAGAGTAAGGAGTAGCTATTATTTCCGGGGGTCCCAGGACCTCACCATGGTGGGATTAGGGTTCACCGCTTTCTCAGTCTTTTCATGAAGCAACAAGTGACAGTGCTAAGGATGGTGATGCCTGTGACCAGGGCAGCCCCTGTACCCACCAGCAGGGGCACAAACAGAGTGTCCAGGGCTGAAAAGGGAGAAAAGAAAGAGAAATCTGTCAGTGACATTCTTGTCCCTTCCTCTCACTTTTTGTAGCTTTGGTCTCCCCCAAATCTACTCCAATTCCCAATAAGCCCTCTATCTATACCAGCCTCTGCTCCCACAGCTCATGGTGGGGGTGGGGGTGTGTGATTTAAGGGGCTCAAAAATAGCTCATTTCTAGAAATCCTCTAATGTTTAACAACGTGTTTTCCTCAAAATAGCCCTATAAGGTAAGGGCAGGAGTCAAAGCTGAATGTGGGGGAGTCACAGTATAAGGGCTGTTGAGAGAGGTTACTCACGAAGGGTGTAGGGGTAGACGGTGATGGGCTCAGAGCGGGCACTGCCTGCTTGGTACCAGCTGTAGTCGGCATGCTGCACCCAGGCGCTGGGGGCACAGTGGTATACTCCCTCGTCCTGTGGCCCCAGCTCGTGTAGTCTCAGACGGTGGCTTCGGGGCCCAACTTGCTCCACGCTGACAGCCCCTCCACCTGGCCGGATCCCCAGCTCTGCCACACCATCCCGGCCCATGCCACCAACCAGCTGGGGAGGGGATGGAACCAGGCCTGGCTCCCCTAACCGCTCCACCCACCAGCTGGTGGCCAGCCGTAGCCCTGGAGGGCCCCCCGTCACAGAAATGTTGCAGAACAGGGAGGCTGTCTCTCCCCGGTACACCGTGCCCCCTGCCAGCCATGCCACAGCTTCCAGCACCACACCTGTGAGGCATAGGAGCATGAGGTCAAGGGTTGCTGGCCCAGGAAATGCCTAGAGGATTTGAGGGAGGGGCAGGAAATTATGGAATATTAACCTTTCCCTGCTCTATCCATTATCCTGCATAAACCAGTTTTTGACAAGGAGAATCACTTTGGCAGAAGAATGGACAGTGGAGACAAAGGTATTATTTGGACAGAGGAAGAAGGGAAGGTTTCCTTGAAAATCTCTGGGAGGGTGATCTATGCTCTGTCTCAGGGCGTCCTCCAGATGACTCCCCCTTTTTGGAAGCCCTCTTCCTGCTGATGTAGATTTTATCCCCTCGGTCCCTCTACACCCTCTTACCTTCTTCGCTCACGTGCACAGGGAGTGGCCGAGAACGAACACTGGCGGCTTCCCGAAGCCGGGCCCCAGGTCCCCGAACATAGGCCCGTGCCAGGCAACGGTATGTGCCCGCATCACTAGGCCTTGCTGCCTCCAGCCGCAGACGGTAGGTAATAGGTGCCACCTTTTCCATGGAGATATGTCGGTCCTCATAGCCTGGGCCCAGACTGCCTATGCCCTCTGTGTCCAACTGGGCTACCAGGTGCCCAGGTCCAGGGGCCCCTGCAGGTGCCATCTCCCAGCCCACAGAGTAGGCAGCATGGGGTCCTGGTGGGGGTAGTGCCCCCGATACATTACACAGCAGCTCTAGGGACTCTCCGGGGCCTACCCGCAGCTCCCCAGGGCCCACAACTACCGCCAACTGGCTGGCTGAAACATACAATGGGATGGGGGTGGGGAGTCAGAGAAGAAAGAGGTGATTACTAAGTAGTTAGGGTATAGGATTCTTCCACCTCACAATCATGACTTGAGTTTCTCATCCAAAACAATATCCTTAAGACAGATTTCACCCCCATCCTCCCTCTTGGGCCTTTTTTGTGGTAAGGAGGAAAGGCAAAACAGAACAGACTACATCAGACACCCCTGCCTCCATCCTTAAGCTACGTGCCTCATGCCTGACCACTGCCAATTCCAGCTATCCGAGTAGGGGAGGGCCCAGAAGCAGGTAACTGGGACTTTGATGCCAACCCACCCTGCCTTCCCCCAGGAAATGGGTCTCTAGAACCAGCCTGGGCTCCTCTTGCTCACTCTAGCACCTGAAACAGAGTGGGCACCTATCCCTGCCCCAGTTCCTGCTGTGCCCACTTTAATACCGAGCCAGAAGCTTATGCTGGTTGCTAGGAACACTCACCAAGGGTCTGCACATCCACATGGGCCAGCACTGCCCGCTTCTCCCCAATCTGGGCCCAGCTGCCATCAGGGTCTTGGATCCATTCAGCAGCAGTGCAGTGGTAGGTGCCAGCATCCTCCGGATGGGCACCCCCCAGCACTAGCCGGTACCGCTCAGCACCCTCTTTGCTCAGCCGCAATTCGCCTGCGGTCAGTCGCTCAGTGTAGGGTGCCCCAGCCTCCACTGCCAGGTCAGATCGAAGCCCAGCCACTTCCTGTAGGGTTGCCCTCCCCACAGGTGCCTCAGGCACTGCCCGCCCAAAGGACACTGCCAGGTGCGTGTGTTCCTGGGTGCTCGTCCGAGCCACACAGCCAAGGGCCAATTCCTGGCCCTCTGGCACTACCAGGCGCGGAGGTGAGGATGAGCCCTGTCGGCCTCGGGGCCCTGGAGGGGCAGCAGACACCTGCAATACGTCTGGAAGGACTAAGAGAGAATAGTTAGAATGAAGATTGTGGTTGTGCACATCAGGAAGCTGAGATCTTAGGTTGCTTATACACACATACATGTACACATATGTATGTGTATGTATGTATATACGTATGTTCTATTTCCCCAAACAGATAGGAAAAATCTTAAAAGGGTAGGCAAAGTTCCCTCTTCTCCAACCAATCTAGGCAGAGCTCTCCAAGTTGCAGAGAAAGGACTCCTTGGGGCTTCCCCAACCAGAACATAAAGGGAAAAGATGATCAAAGTGACTTCTTTTGAAAGGCAATGTGGTATTGTGGAAAGAATACTGGCCTAGGAGACCAGCGGGCCTGGGTTCTAGCCTTAGCTCTGCTAGGGCTTGCTTCCTCAAGGATAAATAGTTGCATTCAATCTTTAAGGTCTCTTCCATATCAGCGATTCTTTGATAGAGAGACCGCTCCATCCTCCCATGCCCCAGCAGCCCTGGTACCTCTCAGTTCCACCTTGCCACTGTAGCTGCCTAGGTATCGGGCATCGGTAGATGGTGTGTAGCACTCATAGACACCAGC
The DNA here is from genome assembly GCA_028646595.1 of Phalanger gymnotis. Taxonomy (NCBI): domain Eukaryota; kingdom Metazoa; phylum Chordata; class Mammalia; order Diprotodontia; family Phalangeridae; genus Phalanger; species Phalanger gymnotis. The sequence continues at coordinate 213,425,829 of CM053626.1, forward strand.
GTCTTGGGTCTGCAGGCGTGAGATCTGAAGCATCACAGCATCATTCTGGAGCCGCTGAACCTGAATGTCACCCGATGCCACCCGGGGTCCAAACACAGCATATGGGAAGCGGCTGTCCCGTGTGCTGATTATCTGCAATGCTGACTCGGGCACCTCGGGTCGGTAGAGAAACCACTCAAAGTCTTGCTGAGAGGGACCCTCGTAGTTGGTGACATTGCAGGAGATGGAGATGGCAGTCCCTGCCACTCGGTACAGGGGTCCCTTAGGCATCACCACCTCCCGGGCACCACACACACCTGCAGTCAACATTGGACATGTCAAGGATGACAGGGCCCTTGATCTGAAAGGCCATTCACCAGCAGGGGACCTAGGGGGATACTGGGAGAGAGGGCATCTGGGTCTTAAGCATAAGTGAAAGTGGTAGGGCAGAAGAGACTTATCCCCTGCTTCACTCTTCCTAGATCGCTGTTCTGTTTACCATCAGCATGCCCCCTTCAGAGATGGCATTGTGAGGGTGGGAGAGGGTCTCCCCGGTTGTGAGATCCCCAGGGTGGGAATGGGCATTTCCTATCACATATTCCACTGACACCAGCTTGCCCCTCTACCCTTAAAGGATGGGAAACGAGGGAAGGTCTTGTTCAGAAGGGTCCATTGTCTCAGCTGCTCATACTAGTAGGGGCTGTGCCACCTGGGGCCATGAAACAATGGAGCCAGTAGCCCCGAGCTGGGCAGGGCCTGGACGCAGATGGAGTCATTCCTCCTCCGGGGACAATGCGCCATCCCCCACTACTATCCTCTCCAGCTGTGGATGGAGAGCTCACTGATTTCTCCACCTCGATAGACGGATACCCCTGCAGCTGAGGCCATCAGTGCCAAAGCCTGCCCCCAGGAGAGCCATCATGCTATCGTCTCCTCCCACAGAATCTTGACATCTCTTCCTGGACCCTCTGCCAGCTTCCCCAACTTATCTTACTGATGTTGGCCCCTTCTGTCTCCCAAGGGCCTAAACAATAAAGCCTGACTTGCATGGTGATTTGCATCTAATTTACATATTCATTTCATGTCAGGCTTCATGTCAACTCTCTCCTTTCCCTCTCTGGAAAGTTCTCATAGGCTGAGCACCTCCCCCCATGAGAGAAGGGATCCCCACAGATTGCCCAACCCCCCCACCCAAGACTCCTTGTTGAGCTCTGCTTTGGGTCAGCTCTGTCTCCTTATTTTTTCCACAGTGCCTTCTGTTCCAGGGTAGCCTCACTTTCCAATATTTCTCTAATCTGCCTTCCCAGGTTGCCAAGAGAGTGTCCCTGGGGATTAGGGTTGGAAGGAAGCACAGAGACTGATGAAATCTCAGGGTGAACTGTCACACTCTGATGCCCCTGACCAGAAAAACCTGGGCTCTTACACCCCCAGTCATCTAGTATCCAGTTCCCTTCAGACTGGGAATTCTGAAGCCACTTCCTATTCACCACATTCTAACAGGGACCAGGAACCGATGAGGAGACTTGGGAATCTTCGGGTCTCAGTTCCCATTAACCATCTCTAACATTCTCTAAAGCTCACAGCTTCTTCTTCCTGACTTGATCACCTAAGGGTCGAAAGAATAGGTGGAGGATTGGATGAGGGACTCGGGGTACGATGTATCAGTGCCAGGCACATAGTAAATGCGGAATAGATGCTTGTCGATTGACAGTAGATGCAATAATAATATCTCAGCCTTTACAGTTAAATCAGTCTACATGCATTTTCTTACTGTATACTTACAACTGCCCAGCGGGAGAGGTTCATGTAAGTATTATCATCCTCATTTTGGAGGGCTTAGAAAATTGAAGTAATTTGCCCAAGGCTAGTAAAGCTTAATTCTCTTGACACTTTATACCACTATTTCTGGTCCATTTCAACTCAATGTTAACGGTTCTATATGGGTGGGCAAGTCATCCCACCACTCTAGGACTCAATTTCCTCATCTGTAGAATATAAAATTTGGATGAGATTATTTCTCAAGTCCCTCGGGGTTCTAGAATTTTATGAGTCTGTGAGTCAGAAGGGCCCAGCCTCCAGCTGGTTTCATAACCAAGGAGACAATAAAGAGACCAAACCACTACCAAGTTACCCAACTGCACCAGATCTGGCCTTCTGTTTGTAAGAGGGCTTCTTCCCACCCCCAGACTCCTACACCTATATGTTGATGCTCCAAGATCCCCGTGGGAAAGCACCGCTCATCTTTGGAATTGACCACTACAAGGTCTACCCCAGCCTACTTCCTGTCCCTCCTCCTACACTTATCATCTCTTCCCCCCACCCCCCCAAATCCCTTAGCATTCCTGGCTAAACATCATACTGCCAATTGGGAAAAGCAAGCTATGTGCTAAGCAACCATTTCCTGTGGGTCTCTATTTCACCAACTGCCCAGCCCCAGGGACAGGTGGGGAGAAAAAAAGCCATCCTCTTCCAACCACCATGACCCAGGAGTCCACTCAGCCGAGTTGAGGATAAGGCAGAGGAGTTTGGGGACATCATGAAGCATCAGCAGATCTCTGGCCTAAAAATAGGTGACCAGGACAATTATTACTGACACTGTACCAATTCAGACTCAAATATCAAAATAAATTCTGGAAAATTAAATGGAGCATCAGTTTTCCTAAGGTTAGAAAACAATTCAATCCTTCTACTATCTTACTTCCTTCAAGTTCCCTACCATCTCCAGAAAGCCCTCAGGAAGGCCAAATAAACCTTAATGAGCTATTGACTGGCATCTTATCGTTACTGTATATGTTCCCACGGCAGCCTTTCAAACCTGCTTGGGCATAGGAAGGCACAAGGCCCAAATTTCCTGTCTGCACTGGGTAGCTCTCCTACTCATTGCAATGCCAGGGGCAAATGGTGCTTAGAGATTTTAGGATTAAAGACTCCACAGAGACCAGGCTGATGTTATCATAGACTGACTTCCCCACATCTGTCCTTGCCAACACATTCTGAACCCCAGACTTGGTAAGATTGGAGGATGGGGTGGATCAGAGCGAGGCTTTGTGTTACTAAGAAAGTCCCCACAACTGCCCATGGCCTAGCCACTTAACTGCAACGGTTAATGGAATGGACGAATGGTCCACGAAGGGAAATAAGAGTAAGAAACCTATGATAGTGAGGACAACGGGAGAGGGAGGGAGGGAAGGAGATGAGAGAGCTGGCTAGAGAAAGGGTTAAAAGCCTGAGGAAAATTCGGTGAGAATAAGAAGACTTGGGTTAGAGGAGGAGGGCAGAAAGAGGAGAATGGGGAGCTGGAAAGGAGGGGTCTGGAGAGCTGGGACAGTAAAGGGAACAGGGAGAAGGAACCCAGAGTTGACCAAAAAAGGGGGAGGGGGCAAGAGGGGTCACTGCCCCTGAGGAAACAATCTTCTAGTGAAGTCAAGGGGGCAATTAGGGGAGACTTAAAAGATTCTGGGCAGAGTCAGGCCCTTGGCCTCCCGCCAGCTCTGGGGCAATTACGAAGGCGGGCACTGCCCACGCCTAGGCCAGGCACAGAAAGCTGCAGTGCTCCTAGGGTCTGGCTATGCTGGTGCAGAGAAGCGCACCCGGGGTGGGGGGAGAGAGTTTGGGCATGGCATCCCAGAGATCAGCCATGGCGTTATAGTTCGGTGGCGTGGCCCCTTCAGTAGCTCCTCACCCTGTCCTCTACCAAACAGCTGGAGAGGAGGAGCCTGGAGCTGGGAAACCCCCTTTCCTCCCATTAAACCCTCTTCCTAATCGGCTCAGCTGAAGGCCACAGAAGCCAGCTGGGCACAGTCCTGCGCGCCTGGGTCTGGAGGAGCTCCGGGGGCAGTCAGTGCGGGGCCAGAGGCCCGAGGCAGTAGGGGCTGAAATGAAACTCCCATTCCCGCCGGCCCAGGCTGAGGATGCCCTGGTCCCCGCCAAGGTTGCCCGCCCGAAACCGACGCAGGGAAAGGGGAAGGGGCAAGGTTCAGGTGGAAAGGGGATGAGCCGGGCAGGCAGGACGTAGAGCAGGAAAGGCACGGGGAGATCTGTGGCTCCTTTTTCTTACCAAGCATTAGCAGCAGCAGCAGCCACGGAGTGCGCCCGGGGGCTTCCATGCTGCGCGCTGCAGAATCCGGGGAGGATCCGAGGGGCGGCTCGGGCTCTGGGGGACCAAGGGCTCGGGGGGCGCATGCCCGGCTGGAGGGAGTGAGGTGCACCAAGCCGGAGCGGCCGCGTCCCCTCCTTCCTCTTCCTCCTCCTCCCCCTCCTCCTTCTCCTCCTCCCGCTTTCCCTCTCCCTCCCTTCGGGTTTCTGGGCCCCGCCGGCCCCGCCTCCACCCCGCAGGGCTCCGCCCAGGCCCCGCCTCTACCCAGCCTCTCCCCCTCCCCTTCTCCGGGGGCCAATGGTTGGCACTTCTCTCCAATCTTGAATCTTCGTGCCATGTCCCGGGTCCCTGCTTCTCGCCCCAATGCCCTCCAGCTTGTCCCAAGGTCTTCGCTGGCCCCCCAACTTTAGGAGAGGGTTGGATCCCTTGAGAAAGGAGGAAGAAACCCAGAGCAAGTAGCGTCAGCGAGGGTTTGGGGGCCAGTTTGATTCCAGCTGTTTCCTGTTGGGCCTTGGGGCCTTCCCAGTTGGCTGGGAGAACCTGGGGGCGGGTTGGGGGGAGGGCTGGGGTAAGTAATGCAAAGGCTCAGAAAGAAGGTTCAGAGCTCCCTCAAAGCTTCCTGGAAGAAGGAAAGCCCCCTGCTTTTGCTCTCCATTGCTGCTAGGAAAAGAAAGAGAGAAGAAACTTTTGCAACAGGAGAATTTAGTCTACGTCGAAGACCTGCAGCGGGGGTGGGGCGAGAAGGGTGCTACCTGAAGGCCCCGGGCTAGGTGAAAGGATCTAGAAACCTCTCTTCCTTCCTGATTCATAGAAGCACAAGATTTAGAAGCTGAAAAGAGGGACCTAAGATAGACATCATCTAATTCAACCCCTTATTTTGCTGAAAAGGCAACTGAGGCCCAGAGCTGGGCAATGACGTGTCCAAGGTCACCTACTTAACAAGGAGCAGAGCTAGGATTCAAACCGATGTCCTCTGACTCTAGATTCAGCGTTGCGGAACCCCTGGTTTCTTTCCAGACTCGTCTCAAGTGCCCCCTTCTCCCCCAACCTCACCCCAGCCCCTAGGCTCTTTCTCCCCAAATTACCTTGTATTCATTTCACATGCATTCTGAATATACCGCTGTGTATGTTTTGTCACCTTCATTAGAATGTAATCTCTTTGAGAATAGACATTGTTTTTGTTTGTTTTTGTACCCTCAGTACTTAATACAGTGCGTAGTAAATACAGTCGTATATAAATATATAATATATAACTATATAGTATACATAATATATAAATATATAATATAAATATATAAAATATAGTAGGCACATAGTAAAAGATCAATGAATGTTGATTCATTGGTTCCTTGTTTCCCGTCACCGATAGTAGCCTGGTCCCTTATCATTAGCTTCTACAGAAGGCACATAGGCGGCCCACTCCTCCTCTAAGGCTCTGGAGCTTCAGAAATCTTGCAGACAAAAAAGATGTGACTCTACAAGAGGAGGCAGATCACAAAAACTGAGAGGAAGCAAAATAAAGGGAGAACTTCATCTCTGTCTCTTTGAGAAAAGTATCCTTAGTAGCTGAGAACAGAGGGCCTTAGAGAAGGAGCTTGAGACCTCAGAACAGGAAAGGAAAACTTCCTTATCTATCCCCTCCAGTCCTTTTCTCCTTCCAGGACCTCCAGGACCCGGCTGGGGTTGAGGGGACGAAAAGAGCAGAGTTCTCCTTTTTAACTAACATTCTGGCATTAAATTTGAGAAATTAATGCAGCACTTTTAAGGATCCTAAGCTTCATTCTGCTGCAAAAGCCCATCTTTTTAATATCGATATTCTCCTGGTGAGTTATTATATAAAGAATGTTGAATTAAATTGAATTATGTGATGGTGACTAGTGAAACATCATCTTAGAAAAGCCAAAATGATGACTCCAAATGTCAATGGAAAGGGACATAGTTTGTAAAAGTGTATAGGCTACAGCGCATTACCAACAATGACTTTTTAATGAAAAAGTAGCATAATAAATGATACCAGGGACTCTCTCTTACAGGATAATCCAAACAACCTGGACTACTTGGGGTTTCCATACATGGCAATCCCCTTCTCACTGCCATATCTTTGCTATACCCCATTCTGGTATGCTCTTCCATATGACTTCTGTCTAGCTCCATTCTAGCTCCAATCCATTCTAGCTCAACTCTTACCCAAGTTTTTTGTTGTTTTTTTTTTTTTCCTGATCCTCCCAGTTGTTAGAGCTCTCTCATCGCCTGGGGAAAAAAAAATAGTTTGTATTTACTTGTTTATGTACATGCTATTTCCCCTCCCCCCCAGTAGAATATAAGCTTCTTAAGAGTAGGGATTATTTCTTTTTGTATTTGTACCCCCAGACCAAGCACAGTGCCCAGCTTATAGTAGGCCCTTCAAACACACCTGTTTAATTGAATTGAATTGGGATCCAAAAAAAAAGGTAGGTTGATCATGTAATAAGAATGAGAGATGACAGAGAAAAAGACCAAGTTCTGCACTGATTTGAAGTAATATTAAAAAGAACCAGAGACAGCATGATATGATGGATGGAGAACCAGTCCTGTATTAAAGACCTGGCTTTATGTCCTACCTCTGACACATATAGGCTTTGTGCCTCTGAGCAAGTCACTTAACCTCTCAGTGGCCCCAGACAACTTTCTAAGACTGGGGTCCTTAACTTTTTTAATGGTAGTCTGGTGAAGCCTATGGACCTTCTCAAGTCAAGCCAACAAGTATTTATAATGCGTCAGACACTATGAATAATTTTTTAAATATGTAAAATAAAAATCATAGGATTAAATATGTAAAATAAAAGTCAAACAAAACCAATTATATTGAAATACAATCATCAGTAACAATGGTCCACTATAATTTAGCTACTCTGATCAATACAATGATGCAAGACAATTTCAAAAGACTCATGATGAAAAAAAATTGTACCCTTCCAGAGAGAGAATCTGAGCACAGATTAAATCATATTGTTTTTCACTTTTTTTCTTGCTTTTTTTCCTGTAGCATGGCTAATATAGAAATATGTTCTGCATGACTTCACATGTATAATAGGTATCATATTGCTTGCCTTCTCAATGGGTGGGGGGAGGCTGAAGGGAAGGAGAGAATTTGGAATTCAAAAATTTTGTCATCAAACTATTTTTTAAAGCAAGTTCACAGAACACTCCCCACCACCACCACTAAGTTAAGAATTCTTGTGCTGTTTTGCAAAGCAATCTGCATTGGTAATGGGAGTTCCGACAACAGAGAGTTCTCTATGCCAGTAGAATCACCAGTCTGGTTCTTCCGCTGCCCCTCCAAAAAATGGAAGGTCTCTGTTATGTTGAGTGGATCTTCTGTGTGGGATTTATGGAAAGACATGAACAAGAATGACCAAAAAAAAAAACCCAAAACCAGGGATGGGTCATGATATGCTTCCTCCCTCCTTTAGTGGATAGAGGACTTAACCTTATCTGTCCCCTGACTCCTTTTCTTCTCTCTCTCAAAAAGCCAAATATCCAACCTGAGACTCATGGCTTAGGGATGGAGGCATGAGGGTGGCGGTGGGGTAGGGAGAAGCTAGGGGCTGGACAGAGAGTCTGTTTAGGTTTCCCCAAAGAAAGGTGCACTCTCTCTCTCCGTCCCCAGTTTGTGAGTTCTAAAGACTATCAGCAGGGGGCGCCCATAGTTCAGTCCTGGCACAGCCCATCAGACACTTATGTAACTTAAGAAAAACAGGCCTGGGGAGGGGGGGGGGGGTGAGGAACAAGGAAGGAGCATGCTAGCTTACACACCGAGACCATATGTCTCCTACACACAGAGATACACACCCTGTGTCAGGAGATCCATTACACATACAGACAGAACATACAGTATACACAGGGTAACATCATACTCAAGTACATCATAGGAATATTAGAAACCCAGAAACGAAAAGACACCTTCGAAAGCAAGGTGGGATAGTAGAAAAAGACTTGTATTTGGGCTCAAAAGTCATAGGATCGAATCCTAACCCTGCTACCTACTAGCTAAGTGCCTTTGGATAAATCACGATCTCCCTAGTAATTGGTGTCTCCTGTTCAAAAAAAAAAAAAAACGGGAGAGGGGTCGACCAGATGATCTCTAAAGTCCTTTCTAGCAATAAAACCCCACGATTCTACAAAACAGGGCCTGGGAATAGCCCCAAGCATCTAGCATCCAGCATCCAGCACCTGGACCACTGCAAGGTAGTTAGGTAAGACCACGCCCTGCGGGGGTGGATGAGCAGAAGGCAGCCCTGGAGGAGTGCCAACCCAGACTCTAGGTGACTATGGTATGGGTTAGCAACTGAGCCCGTCACTGAGATGTAGACACAGATGTGTGGGGTGGGGTGGGTGGGTGTTGGGCACAGCAGTGCATGCAGAAGCTACAGAAGCCCTTTCAGTTTCTGTGTTTGCTGCCCATCACCAACCTGCCACCCACTCCCCATCTGCGGCTTGCTGTCAGCACACTCTTTGCACAGGGGCTGAGGCATCCGTGCATCACATGTACCCAGAGGCAGAGTCACGTGTCACTCACCCACCCACTGATGATATACCCAAGGATATAACAGACACACACCAGGATATACAAAAACAAATGCAGATACACTGACAAATATATGCCCACAGTCACAGGCTCAGACCCACTGAGAGACACCCACAGCGGCTAATATACATAGATAGCTTAATAGATATGAGTTCATCAGTGTGTATACTCCGGCTACCCACACAGATAGAAATAATAGGGAGCATTTAGATAGCGTTGTTCTCACAAGGCATTTTTCTCCTTGGATGCTTAGAACAAACCTGGGAGCTAGGTAGTATTATTATCTGTTTTACAGATTAAGCAATTGAGATCCAGAGAGCTTGGGACTTGCCCAAGGGCATGCAGCTAGGAAAGGGTATTAAATCTAAGTCTTCTAACTCCAAACACAGTGTTTGTTCCACTACATAACTGCATAGGGTTTTGGGGTACTCAGGTGGCTAAACCCCTTACCTGGTAGCCATATTTTTGGTAATGGACTTCTCAGGATTTACCTAAGCTGGTCCTTAGACTAGCCATCTTTGGGCCTTTCTTTTGCCAACTTTGGGCAGCTAGATGGCTGGACAGAGTACTAGGCCTGGAGTCAGAATAGATCTGGCCTCAGATACTTTCTAGGTGTGTGACCCTGGACAAGTTCCTTACCTTCTATCTGCCTCGGTTTCCTTAACTGTAAAATGAGGATAACAATAGCACCTATCTACCAGGGTCAAATGAGATAATATTTGTAAAGCAGATAGCATGGCATCTGGCACATAGTAGGCACTTAATAAATGCATGTTTCTGTTCTTGAAGCTTTTACATTTTGGTAGGACCTGCCACAGCTAATGCTTTGCTGGCACATAGCCATTCAAGAACTCTGGGTCTTCTCCATGCCTTGTAATCTCCTTGAGAATAGTGATTGTTTCATTCTTTGCATTTCAATCCCCAGCATGCAGAACAATGCCTGGCATACAGTAGATACCCAATGTAATGAGTCCCAAAGCCCTCTAGTATGGGACTCTTTCCTCCTTGGTGGAGATCAATGCCCCACACCTGTGTGAGGTGTGGGATAGAGTGGGTGAGAGCAGGAGAGAGGAGAGCCATAGGCTCTCAGGTCTCTTTGGGTTTTGGGCACTTCTAGCTTCTAGAGAGAAGGTGCATGATACCAACCCCATTTCAGGTTGCTAAAATGAAAATAAGACTCTGGGAAGAAGCCAACATGATTGGAATCAGCAATTGCCATCACCTGCCTATCCCCAGCCTGCTACATTAGCCACTACAAAGAATTTCCCTTTTGGGTGAGATCTGAGACTCTCTTGGTTGAGTTGTCTTGTTACCAATGGGAAAGCTTCTTTTCTCTGTAGTGTCTGGTATATTACTTTCAATCTCTCTCTCTCATTTATATACATACAAACATATGTAGGTATGTACATATGTATGTCTGTATATATACTTTCTCTGATTTTTGTTTTATTATCAACTTGCATAAATGGATTCATTTGCTATGTGGGTTCATTGTGGAACTAGTATTTGGTGGAAAAAGAGCCAAGACTTGGATATAAAGCTTGGGTCCTCCTTTCCCCCTGATAAATGAACATTAATCAGAAGTTTAGCTTGAACCTGAAAACCACATCCCCCAGACTAAAAACTGTTAAGAAGCAAATAGAAATAACTCTAGCCCAGTACTCTGAAGAGCAGTCACCAAACTTCTGGGTCCCAACCTATTGCCTTTTTCCTCCTGGCAAGAATTAGTTTTCCTTGGAGAAGGGGAGGACAGGGGGGAGAAGAAGTTAAAGATGTCTATTCTGCCTTCCTGTGAGCCACCCAATGGACACCCACATACTATATGTGGGAGATAGTCTTCATTACATTAATAAATGCTTGTTGAATGATTGCTCTCATGGTGACTCATGGGAAAAGTACTTTAGAAAAGGATAGATAGTTCATATATATATATATATATATATATATATATATGTGTGTGTGTGTGTGTGTATTATATGTATATATACACATATACATAACATTGTATATACTCCTGGCACCAAGATATTTATGGAAGTAGATACACAGAAAGTCACCATAACCACTAAAATATGTATAGCAGTGCTTTTTGATATAGCAAAGAACTAGAAACAAAGTAAATGCCCCTCAGCTGGGGAACTGTTATACAAATTGTGATACATGAATGTAGTGGAATGTGCTGAGAAATGTTGAATACTATGAACATAGAGAAGCTTGGAAAAACTTAAAGTGATGCAGAATGGAAGAAGCAAAGCCAAGAAAACAATTTACACAATTATTACAACAACATATATGCAAAGAACAACCACCACAAAATAATCAAAAGTGGATGTTGCAAAATTTCAAAGAATAAGCGTAGCCTCCAAGCAGAGATATAAGAAGACATCTTATTTTTCTCTTCCCCTTCTCCCACTCCTTTGAAGAGACATAGAGATGTGGGGTCCGTGAGTAGGGAACATTGTATATATTTCAGGGGTTTTTTGTGTTTGGTTGGTTTTGCTGATTGTTTTTTTCCTCTTCTTTTTTTTCCTGTAAAATATTCTCTGTTATATGGAACAGCTCTCTGAGAAGGGAAGGGGGAGGAATATTGGGGAAATTTAGGTGATATTAAAAAACGTTCAATAAAAATTTATTTTAAAAAAGAAATAGATATACATAGTCATAAATCATGTCCTTGTGCACATTGGACTCTTTGTTACAAATATGTGTAAATTTAGTATCATGATGCTGTCTGTGGTGGGAACCAAGATGATAGACTTTAGAACATCCAGTGATGGAATAAGTTTATGAGACCTTTGTCCTCTGCAGTCCTAAAGAGCTATGCTTTGACAGCATTCTAAATAGGGACAGTGGCTCTATGGAGTCATGGAAATAGGCAGACACAGTGAGGCCACATTTCATACACACAAACATCACATACTCGTAATATGTACAACTTCTCTCTTTATCCCCATCTGGCTCTGATGTAAGCCATTACAGGGGGCTGGATGGATATCCTCTTTGACTGGATTTCCCATTTGCCCTGGCTAGGATTCCTCCCACATTATTCTCTACCACCACCCCTCATCATTCTTAAATCCTCCATTAAGGGAATCAAAAAGACAGTTTCAAGAGAAGAAAGAGAGAGGCGAGGGAAATGGTATGTAGCTGCTGGGTTTTGCATTTCCCCGATCTTGAGCCTTTGAAGGGGGCATTGCCCTTTGCCTGCCCTGGCTCATTCCTGCTGACGCCCACTCTGGAATGTCACTTATGGATCCCTCTCTCAGCTGGAATCCCCCCTCAACCCTCCTCCCTTTAGTAAAGTTCTTTGCTCTGTCGAGCATGGCTCTAACCCTTTCCTACCCCCTACCCTCAGTTCTCCAAACCTTTGCCAGATGAGAAGGAGCAAAGGATCATAGATTTTACAGCTAGAATGAACTTCAAGGATCATCCCCTTAAACCCCCTCATTTTACAGATGAGGAAACTAAGGCCTAGAGTGGGAAGGTGACTTCCCAAAATCCCACAGGAGAAATTGAGGTACCTGTAGGGAACTAATGGGAGAGACAAGAGAACCCCTAAGGGGATATGGAATTTGGGACAGTATGTCTCCTACCCTCTTACCCTTTTTGTGATATCAACAGAAAAACTCCTAAATAATGTCAACTCAGCAACTCTGCAGGAATTTATAGTCTTAAGGAGTTGCCCAAGGCCCTGGGAGGTTAAATAATCCTCCCTAGGGTCATATAACTATTACCTGTCAGAGGAAGGACTTGAAACCAGATTTTCATCCACTCTTCCACACTCTGTCCTTAACCCCACTATTTTAATCAACATGAATTTAGGTTAAAAAGAACATAAAGTGCTTTTAGAGGAAAAAGAGGTTGCTTACGAGTTGCTTCTCTCCGTCACTGGAGTCTGGACCTAGATTGCTTACCCATCACTGGCTGACCTCTGGCTCCTCCCCAAGCTGTCATACAGCTCTGCCCTAAAATAAAGTACAGATTGATGTTCGAGAAGTGCTTGGGAGCCCAGGAAAAAAGAGGGTGTCCAGAAAATAGACCCATTTACAAAATATAATTTGGGGGCCTGGAATCAAAACTTCTGACACTGCATGCCCATAGACACACACAACATGGGCATATCCACATCTGCCCATAGGTCAACCCCTAACAAAGTTGCAAAATTCAGGACCTAGGGAGAAAAAAATTGCCTTTTGGGAACTTTGGGAGGGTACCGGGTATCCATTCAATTATTTCTTTTTCTTACTAGCTGTGTGACCTTGGGCAAGTCACTTAACCCCAATTGCCCTGCCTTTCCCCCTGCAAAAACAAAAACATAAAAAAAATTATTTCCTTTTCTGGGGAAGAGAGAAGGAATGAATGAAGTATTAAGAAGCTACTATGCACAAAGCCCTATGGGGAAACACTGGAGACACAAATAAGAAAGTAAGACAGCCCCTTCTCTCAAGGAGCTCACATTCTAATGGGAGAGAAAACATTCATGGAAGGTTTCGGCTGTGAGTCAGACAGCAAAGTCCCATGATCCTTAGGGTGCAGTGGCAAAAGAGATGCTTAATGTCTCTCCTTTAGTGTCATTTGCACTGATAAAATCACATAAGATTTTGATGTTGAACCATTTGATATTGTCAAGGACTTTAGTGGCAAGAACTTTTGGGGGGGAGTCTTCAGTAGCTGTGACAGTAGCTCCTGCAGATTGCCAGCCTGCATCTCTACAGAGGTTGCCTCCCAAGACAATGTCTGAGGGCACTGGGTGGGAAGCATTGCTTTTCTCAAAGCTTTGGGTTCAAGATCCTGGGTTGTCCCCATCAAGGTCCAAGGGGAGATAGTGGTCATGGACTGACTTATCTGTCACAGGTCTCTCCTTCAAGGTGCCCTACTACTTCCTCTAGGTTAGTTTTCCTGCCTGGTGTGTTGTGGTTGGTTAGCAGTTGGTAAGGGGCTGGACCCCCTTTCCATTGAAGTAACCTCTTCAGGTGATAGCTACATGAGCTGGGCTAGAAGAAGGAATGGTGGTCTAAGTGGTGCTGCCACTCCCAGGCTCCTGTGCCTGTTGACGGTGATTAGTTAGCGATTGTTCTTGGTGGTGACAAGGAAGATGGACCCCCTCCTCACAGTGATTTCTTCCCTTAATGCTGGCTGTGGGGAAGGCTAAAAGCACATCTGGTGGTCTGAGGACACTGCTGTTCCCAAGGCTCTGTGATCAAGGACCCTTGGCTGTTTCCAGAAGAGTTGGAGAAGAGATGGCGGTCAAGGCGGTGACAGAGTTTTGACTTACCTGGCACATGCTGCCTCCTCTCTTACCCTCAGGTGCCTAATTGTTTCAGTATGTGATAGTTCCTTTTCTGCTTTCCTTTCCCTATTTGGGGAGGGGGTGTGGGGAGAAGAGACAATTTCTAGTTAGATAAGTGGTGAGATAAGAACTTGGGTGAAATCACCTAAAGCCTTCCAGGTACCAACAGGCTTCCTGATTGGCCGAGAGCGATCCCAACATTGTAAATCAATGAAAGAGCTTGTTATAGTGAACCCATATGGGCCAAGCCCAAATGGCAGGTGGGGCTAGGTCACCCAAAGTATTTGGGGTTTTTTGGGGGGGAGAAGGTGGTCATAAAGGAGCAATATACTTAGTATATGTTTCAACCTAGAAAGGATCAGGGGACCAATCTGGGCCTGCCAAACTCTAAAGATTAAAGTAACTACTTTAGACACCATGTAATCTAGACTAGAATCATGTATATGCATTTTTTAAATTGCATTTACTACTGGTCTTAGGTCAGTGAATATAAAGTGCTGAGCCCAGAGTCGGGAGGACCTGAATTCAAATCTAGCCTCAAACACTTACTACTTTGTGTGACCCTGGGCAAGTCACTTAACCCTATATTGGCCTCAGTCTCCTCATCTGTAAAATGAGCAGGAAAAGGAAATGGCAAACCAGTCCAGTATCTCTGCCAAAAAAAAACATGAGGCCACGAAGAGTAGGATATAACTGAAATGACTGAACAACAAAAATACTAGTCTTACTGTTTCTGGATATTTCTTTCCTTTTGTGAGTAAGTCATAGTCTTGTGGTTTGTTGCATGTGGTGACAGAAAGAAATGAAAAGGGAGTGTGTGATTGAATGAAGCATCTCGTTACAGTAGCAGTAGCAGAATGTGGGGCCTGGATGTGACAGATCTCTGAGACCAGTGAACCCAGGAATGCGTCCAAGTCTGGGGAACCAATGAACGTGTCAAAGCCCAGGGAGCCAAGGAACATGTCCAAGTCTGTACGGTTCCAAGACCTCTGACCCAGGTATACCTGGCTCACAAAGTATTGTCAAAGAAGGAGCCATCACTGATCCCAAAACAGAGAGTTCCCACCGCCCAGCTCTGTGCCTATAGCTTCTCGCTCTCAGCAGCACAGCCCAATTCATAAAACATTCCCCAGGAAACAGCTGGAACATGGAAACACACATAGACTCACAGTGAAAATTATCCCAGTAACCAGACTTCCCCACACTGCACTGCTGTGCTCTTTCCAACAACATCTCTTTTCCAACCACAGTCTGAGGACCACTTTAAAGAGCACCAGATCTGCGGCCTTCATATACTGCCTACAGCCACCTCCAGAGTGGGAGAGAGGTTGGTGTCCTTATTAGGGCTACTGGCACTGATTCCTGCCTTCCTCTCCAACTGCTGTGCTGCCTTCTTGATTGGAGAAAACAAAGCAGGAACAGGGAGTTCCGCCACTCCAGCCAAGTGTAAAAGATCTGGGATGTTGGGAAAGCCACAAGACAACAGCACAGTTAGGTGGATTCTGAACTGGAAGAATGTCGGAATGGTATGGACCCAGAGAGAGGTCTCAAGTGGAGTGCCCCAGGGATCTGTCCTTGGCCCTGTGCTGTCTATCATTTTTATCAGTGACTTGAATTGACAAGTTTGGCTAGCATACAGGTCAGAAGTGTAGATGGTTAAAAAATGTGAGAAGGAAAACAAACACACTGAATGACAAAGTTAGGATCAAAAGAAATTTCAACAAGACAGAATGTTTGAAAGAACCTAAGAAGATGAGATAAATGTAAAGGAATACAAGTAAAGACTTATACATAGTCTTTTTGTTATCATTCAGTCGTTTTCAGTCATGTCTGACTCTTCTTGACCACATTTGGGGTTTTCTTGGCAGAGACACTGGAGTGATTCGCCATTTTCTTCTCCAGCTCATTTTACAGAGGAAACTCAGGCAAACAAGGTTAAGTGACTTGCCCAGGGTCACACAACCAGTAAGTATCTGAGACCAGATTTGAACTTTGCTCTAGGCCTGGCACTGCACTACCTAGCTGCTACTTAGTGTACTCCGCCAATATAAGATGGGAGACGAGTGTCTAGACAGCAGTTCGTCTGAAAAAGATCTGGATGGTTTAGTGGAAATCTCTGTCCTAGGCCCTCTTTATCCTCTATACTATCTCCCTTGCTGATCTCATCAGCTTTCATGGATTCAATTATCGTCTCTAAGCAGAAGCTTTCCAGATCTTATATAGCGAATCCTAGTCCTAGACTCTCACTTGAATTCTAGGCGTGCATCACCAATGTGCTCACTGAACATCTCGAACTAGATGCCCTGCAGACATTTAAAACTCACTTTGTCTAAAACCAAACTCATTATCTTTCCTTGAAAACCCTCTTCCTTCTGAATTTCCCAATTATTTTCAAAGAAGCCAGCATCTTCCCACTAACCTAGGTTGCCAACCTTGGTGTCATCATTAACTCCTCACTGACCTCACGTGTCTGATCTATCACCAAATTTTGTTATTTCTGTCAGCCTCACAACATCTCTTATAGATGACCCCTTCTCTCCACACACACGGCCACCACCCTGGTTCAGGCTCTCATCACTACCTCTCATCTGGACCATTGAGACAGTTTTCTAATCATTCTCTCTGCCTGAAGTCTCTCTGCATGCCAATCTATCCTCTATTTAGAAACTAAAATGATTTTCCCAAAGTAGAGGAAAATCTGACCTTTTCACTGCCCAATTTAATTAACTCCAGTTGCTTCCTATTATTTCTAGAATCAAAAATGATGTCCTCTGTGTCACATTTAAAACTCTTCACTAGGTAGCTGGCCCTCTCCCATCTTTTGAGTAGGTTTATGCTTTTATTTCCTTTGATATACTGGCTTACTCTCTCTTCCTCTCTCACAACACTCCATTGCTGCCTCTAAGAATCCCTGGATTTCTTCAAGATTCAACTCAAATGATACCCTTTGCAGGGAGGCCTTTCCCAGGCCCCCTGAGAGGCTAGAGGCTTACCTTGTAAGATCGCTTTTCATATACTCTCTATGTATCTTATATGTACCAGCTTATTTACATGTTGACCCCCCCCTTTTAGAATGTAAGCTCCTTGAGGTCAGGGCCTATCTTTACCTTCCTTTGTAAACCTCACCCCCACCCCCCACTTAGCACAGTATCTAGCACCTAAGAAGCACTTAATAAATACTGGTTGAATAAGTGAATGACGTGGCTGCCAAAAAAAGCTAATAAGATCTTGGGTTGAATTATGATACACATGGTGTCCAGAACAAAGGAATCTATAATACTTTGCCTTAAAAATAACATCTGGAATATTGCGTTTAGTCAGGCGCCACATTAGAAAAGACCCTGCTGAAATGGAGAGTATTTGAAGGAGGACGGCCAGTATGGTGAGGAGCCCCATGATCATGGCGTCCAAATATCTGTTGAAGGAACTGGAGATGTTTGGCATGAAAGAGAGAAGATCATGGGGGGAAATGATAGCTGTTTTCAAATTTGGAAGGCTGCAATATGGAAGAGAGATTAGTTTGGGATTTTGATTTGTTTTGGCTTGGCCCCAAAAAGCAGAACTAGGAATAACAATCCATGGAGAGGCAGATTTAAGTTCAATGTGCAGAAAAACTTCCTAACAATTTGAGCTGTCCAAAAGCAGAATGCACTGCCATGGGAGGAAGTGGGAACCTCTAGCCTGGAGGGCTTCAAGCAAAAGTTAGGTAAACATTTTCAACAGTATTATAAAGAAGATGCTTGTTTTAGCATAAGCTGGATTCAGTGATTGTTGAAGTCCTTTTCAGTCAGATTCTGTGCATACTGATGGATGGGGAATGATCTTGGGAACTCTTCCCTACCTGAAGTCTTATCTCCTTAGAGTCCCCACCCAGAGTTTCTTCTTGAAAATCTCAGAATCTTGTCTAATTTTCTAATGATGGGAAGTAAAAGGGCCTCAGTTCCTGCGCAAGTACTCAGGGTAACATTGCATTCAGGGACATGACAACCTTCATCTCATCCTCACAGGAAATGTAAAACAACATAACAGTAATTCAATAAAGGATCGATATAATGCTCTTTTAACTTTATTGAGTCACAGAGTCAGAGCCAACACTCTTTCCATTACATTGAGTCCTTTTCTGTCTATCTCTGTTTCCTCATCTGTGGAATGGGAAAAACTGACCTTATTTTCTATGGGAGTCAGGCAAGGAGGCAGAGCCCAGCCATCAATTATTCTAGGTTGAAGCTGCTTAGTCTGTTAATCAAACACATCAGGAGCTGGGGATGTAGAAGAGAGAAAATGGGAAGATCTTGTTGGAAAACTAGGGGGAATTAGGGCTGAGATATAAACAATGTTTTTACATTAAATAAATCAGATATAAATGCAATCTTCCCCTTGAAACCTCCTTGGATTACTGAGGAGGAAGTGACCGTGAGTTTTCAAAGGTTATACCAGAGGAGTTTGAGGGCTGGCAGACCTTAACAACTTGGGAAGGGTCACAGGACTAGTACTGGAAGGGACCTCTCAGAGGCCAGAAAGTTCAGCCTCCTCATTTTACAGACGAGCAAAGTAAAGTTCACAAAGCATCAGAGAAGAGATTTGAACCTGATTCCAACTTCAAAACATTATCCTGAGATTGTTGAAGGCAGAGTAGATAGAATGCTAGGCCTGGAGTCAGGAAGATCAAATCCAGCCTTAGACACTAAATGTATGACCCTAAGCAAGTCACTTAACCTCTGTTTGCCTCAGTTTCCTTGTCTGTAAAATGGGAATAATTAAATGTGCATAATAATAAACTCAGGGTTGTTTGATCTCAGGATCAAATGAGATTTGCAATGTACTTAGCACAGTGCCTGATACGTAATAGGTGCTATATAAATGCTTATTCCCCATCCCACCCCCACCTCCATCTGTGCTACAGCAATTTCATGGGTTGGGCTGTGTGTCTGCTCTATGAGATTCAGCCTGGCTACATCCTGGAGAGGCTCCCAGATGATGAGTTTTCCTGGTCATAGCTACTTATTAAAGTAGAGGTTCTTAACCGGGGATTCATGAGCTTTCTCTTTAAAAAAATAATGACTTTGCTTCAATAAATTAGGTTTTATTTTAATCTTATGCATTTCATTTTTTTGTGTTTTAAAACATTCTGAGGAGTCCATAGGCTTTACCAGACCACCCAAAGGGTCCGTGACACACAAATGGTTTAAGAATCCCTGTTTTAAAGTATCTACTCAGATATCAGAGGATGACGAAGCGTTTGTCTATGGAGAGAGAACGTACAGTGATGAAAGGAAGGAAGGAAGGGAGGAAGAAGGGAGGGAGGGAGAAAGGAAGGGATTCCTCATCTACTATATGCCAGGTATTTTACAAATATTACCTCATTTGATCCTGACAACAACCTTGGAAGGCAGGTGCTATTATTAGGTCCATTTTAAAGATTAGGAAACCAAGGCTAGCAGGGCGTAAGTGACTTGCCCAAGATTACAGAGCTAATAAGTGTCTGAGGTTGATTTTGAACTCAAGTCTTCCTGATTCCAGGCCCAACGTTCCATTCACTATGTCACTTAAGTCAATAAATTTTAAAATTAACTGGGTTCTTTTGGATGGTGTTAGATGTGCAGAGAAGAGACTCAGAGGTGGGAGGTATTGGCCTTTCTCTGAAGAGAAAATGAAGCACTGGCTAGGAAACAGTCTAGAACATAGCCCTGGGATAAAGGGGCCATCTTCCCAGCTCTCAGAACCGTTGGGGAGGGTCCTATTCTTTGAGATCGAAGTCCAAGATCCCAGAGAAGAAAGACAAATGAAGCTGTGTCCGGGGCTTGAGCTCGTGTGAGGCCGTGGAGGAGCGGAAGAAGCCAGAGGGAGTCAACAGAGTGTCCTGATAGGAGGAGCAGGGGAGGCGTGGTACTTGGGGCCAGCAGTTGGGTCAGATCTCTGGCCAAAGCAAACCCTCCTCAGGGGTAGGGGTCCTGCTCCCTCCGCCTCCCCTCAGATAGAATCAAAGACAAACAGGAATCCTGGAGGGCCCAGCTGTGTCCCTTGATCCCCATGCCCAGCATGGACCATTAACCCCATCTTCCCTGCAGCTGATACCATGTCTCTCCTTGCTTACAGGAACTTTGGAATCAAACCCAACCAGTGTTCATTGTGATAGGAATCACCCAATGTCGAAATGCACAGAAGGCCTCCAGTTCCACCCCCTCTCATAGTGTCCCTCTTCCCTCTCAGTGTCCTTTTAACCCTTTTTGTCCCAGTCCCTGTCCTTTCCTTTGCCCCAATCTCCCTCTCCCCCAGCGTCCCCTGTCCCCTCCTCCAAATGTCTGCCAGTCTCTACCTCTTTCCCTTCAATGCCTCACCAACCTTTGACCCCTACCTCAGTTTCTCTAGCCCCTGCCTTTTACCCCTTAATGTCCCCTTGAAGTTTATCCCCTCTCCCCAAATGTCTTCCTCCAAACCATTCTCATCTTGCCCTATATTTTCCTGGCTTCCCTCCCCAACCACAATCCCACTAAGCCTCTGACCTTCTCCCCAAAACCTTTATTCCTCTCCTCTCAATATCGTTCCAGGTCTGCCTCTGTTCAAGCTCCCTTCCACTGCCAATGACTAAAACTAAGAATAAAAGGTTTCTCAGAGTCCATCTAGTCTGGCTCATACCTGACCCAGAATCTCAACAACATTCCTGACAAAAGCAGCATCCCAAAGACCTCCAGTAAAAGCTACCACTTTTAGAGGCAGCCATTTACTGTGAGACAATGCAAAATACCAGAAAGTTTCCTTTTCTGTTAAGCAAAAATCTTCATCTTTACAATTTCCTCCTACCAGCGACTCCTCATTCTCCTCTCTTGGGCCAAGGAGAATAAATAGAATCCTGCTTCCATGTGACATCTTTTTGAATACTTGAAGACACAGATCATGGTCCCCTAAGTCTTCTCTTTTATATTAAAAGATCTCAGTCAAGGCCTTCCACCATCCTGTTACCCTCCTCTGACTGCTTTCCAGCTTACCTGTGACTTTTTGTCCAGGCTTATGATTTTATCAGCCTGAGGAACTTCTGGTGTGGAAACTCCTTCCAGTAATAGACCAAAACTTATATCCATCTACAAGTCATAATAATTAACAAACATGTATCAAGTGCCTGCCCATGCTATGTGCCAAGCACTCTGTAAGGCCTTGGGGAACTTATAGTCTTATAGAGTTACCTTCCATGATCTGTTTTCCACAGTGCCTCCTTCTCAGGGAGCAAAGTTGGCTTCCTGCTCCTATCCCAAGGGCAGCTGCACCCACTTCCAAAGATTCTCCCTTTCAATGACAATACTCCAACCAGAAAATATTTCACATTAGTACTGTGTCTAGTACATAGTAGGTGTCTAATAAGTGCTTGTTGATCAATTGATTAGGGCAGGCTAGGAAATGGTCCTAGAGGATAGGCCCTCTACCTTAGTAGCAGAGCTGAGAATTATCATGAATATCACTGGGTAGCAGGCAGGTGGGGAAATGGAGGCATTGTGCATGTCACACCCAGGGGAGCAAGTTTGCCTGTGCCCAGCATGGCTCCTGAGTCATCGAAGCTCACCTTTCCCTCCATCTCTGTCTCTCTGTCTCTGTGTCTCTGTTTCTGGCTCTCTCTGTCTCTGTCTCTGGGTCTCTCTCTGTCTCTCTCTCCTGTGTGCCTAACAGTGGATCAACAACATGAAGAGACTCAGACATGGAGAGAGAAGCCAAGGATGTAAACACAGAGAAAAAGCGAGAGTCAGAGATATTTGGAGAAGCAGAGATACTGTGGATGAGCCTGGGGAAGGAATGAATGGTAGAGACAAAGAAGAGAAAAGGAGAACAGGAGAAAGGCAGTGACAGAGTGACAGAGGAAAGAGAGAGAGAGAGAGAGAGAGAGAGAGAGAGAGAGAGAGAGAGAGAGAGAGAGAAGAGATGACGGAGAGGGAGCGGAGAGAGAAAGAAAGACAGATGCAAGCAGCAAAAGAAGGGGGAGAGAAGAGAGAAGTTTGGTGCAGGCTCAGGAGGTGGGGGTGGGGGTGATGGTAAGACCAAAGATGGGTGAGACTGAAGGAGAGTGGGTTAAAGGAGGCTAAAAGACTCCCTGCACTCTGTCTTTCCCCAGCCCCACCTCTTTCCCTCCCTCTCTCCTTCATGATCTTGAAACAACCTTCAAGTCTGGGCTGGAGGCCCCAGGAGGTCAGTCACTTAGGAAACAAAACTGTTTCTTGGAGACCTTGAAAGCCCATCTGCAGCCGATGCACGTCCCCAACCCCCGCTTCCCTGGTGTGTGCCGGCACACACACACACACACACACACACACACACACACACACACACACACACACATTCTCTCATAGAATCTCACGTAGACACCCAGACTCTCTCACAATCACTCAGCTACATACACACACACACACACACACACACACACACACACACATTTGCCCATGCTTCTACTCTACTGCACACACTCATACAGCATCACAGATTCTCACATACTCCAACACGTTTAGACTCACACTCCCACACGATAACACACACACACACATGCCCATGCTTCCACTCTACTGCACACACTCACGTACAGCATAGCACAAATTCTCTCATACTCCTGTATATTTAGACCCAAGTTTCTACATACTAACACACACACACCCATGCTTCCACTCTACTGCACACACTCACGTACAGCATTGCACAGATTCTCTCATACTCCTGCACATTTAGACCCAAGTTTCTATATACTAACACACACACACACACACCCACGCTTCCACTCTACTGCACACACTCACGTACAGCATAGCACAAATTCTCTCATACTCCTGTATATTTAGACCCAAGTTTCTACATACTAACACACACACACACACCCATGCTTCCACTCTACTGCACACACTCACGTACAGCATTGCACAGATTCTCTCATACTCCTGTACATTTAGACCCAAGTTTCTACATACTAACACACACACACACACACACACACACACACCCATGCTTCCACTCTACTGCACACATTCGTGTATAGCATTGCACGGATTCTCTCATACTCCTGTACATTTAGACCCAAGTTTCTACATACTAACACATACACACACACACACACACACCCATGCTTCTACTCTACTACATACACTCATGTACAGCATAGCACAGATTCTCTCATACTCCTGTACATTTAGACTCAAATTTCTATATACTAACACACACACGCCCATGCTTCCACTCTACTGCACACACTCACGTACAGCATTGCACAGATTCTCTCCTACTCCTGTGCATTTAGACCCAAGTTTCTATGTACTAACACAATACACTAACACTTGCACACTCCTCTATACGTAACGAGGTCTGGCTACAAAATCAAGGCAGTGGGACATAGAACAAGCACTGACCTGGATGTGCAGTCAAGAGACTGGGATTCTAACCTCAGCTCTGCCACTTACTACCTTTGGGACAGCCTCAGTTTCCTCCCATGTGAAAAGGAGGTGAAGATATTTCTGCTTGCCTCAAAAAGTTGGCGGGAGGAAAGCATTTGGTAATGCCTAAAGTGCCATAGAAAGGGGAATTTATCATTAGTGATATTTTGACTTAGTTATTGTTAGAAAATGAGTTTTTCTCCTTCAGAAGTAGTCTCCCTTGGGGGACCATGGCCTTACTTCATTCAGGTTTACAATCATTGCTCGTAATCCCTTTGAACTCTTTTGAAGTTGCCGTCTCCTATGTG
Organism: Phalanger gymnotis; assembly: GCA_028646595.1. Taxonomy (NCBI): domain Eukaryota; kingdom Metazoa; phylum Chordata; class Mammalia; order Diprotodontia; family Phalangeridae; genus Phalanger; species Phalanger gymnotis. The sequence goes on from CM053626.1 coordinate 213,449,467, forward strand.
AATGCCTCCCTTGATGGCCCCCTTCCCCTCCACTCACCTATATTTTAAAATTTTCTTCCACATTCCCATATTCTTACATTAATAAGCCAACACATATCTATGTCATTGTCACAGATATTCTCATTCACACTCCCAGTCAGCTCCCTCCTGCTTAGCTCTTTCCATGACAAACCTAACAAAGCCGTCCCCCATCCTATCTTTCATCCCTCTAACAAGCCAAATGCCGTTCCTCCCTTTTCTGTTCCTCTCAATTCAGAGCTGCCTCCTGTCCTGGCTTTCTGTGATTTCTCTTCTCAGCTCTGATCCTCCTTCCAGCTTCAACCCATCCCCCTGTCATTCTGGACCTTTCTCTTGCCCCCTCCTCTCACCACAAATTCCTCCTTACTCTCCCCTAGAATCCTACTTTGCCAGAGGCCCCAGTCTAACTGGATGCCCAAGGAAAGAGAGAAACCTGAGCGAGGTATCCAGACTCAAAAGGGTGAGAATGGCCATGCTCTAGTGCCAGATCCTGGGGTCTCTGTCAGTGGTGCGGGAGAAGGGATCTCTCTGAGTGGGGAAAGAAAGATACTGAAGTCCAGAGCAGAGAATAATATATTCTCCAAAGGAGAGTAGAAACAGTGGCGTATGGGAGCCAGGAATTCCATCCTTAGACTGCAGGGCTCCGTACTTACTATGGCCCTCCTCATCTAGTGCCATAGAAGTCCATGTGAGCAGCAACCCAAAATCCATTGGATTTGCTTTCGGTTTTGGCTGGCAAGTGTATGGGATGATGGCAGTGACCCCTAACTATGTCCATTGAGCAAACAGGAGAGAATGTAGCCCTAGCCTTTAAGCCGGCAGCTAAGAAAAGTCAGTTTTCCTGGGGTCATTATTACTAAGACAACCCTGAGAGATTAGTAATACAAATAGTATTATTTCCATTTTATAGGTAGGGAAATTGAGGCTCATGGAAGTTTAAGTCTTACCCATGGTTAGTTAGCTGCAAGTAATAAAACGAGGATTTAAACCTAGGCCACCTGATTCCAAGACCAGCTCTCTTTTTACCCCTCCATGCTGTCTCTAAAGGATGCAGGCATTGTAGGGTTACAAGTGGGGTGACCCTGGTTCTGGTCTCAACACCCGGGCCTAATGTTCTTTGAGAAGAAGCATGGAAAGAACACTGGTATTAAGAGACTGATAATATGGATCTATGGCCTACTTCTTCCTCTCACTAGCCATGTGACCTTGGGCAAGTCACTTTCCCAATTTGGGCCTCAGTTTGCTCAAGTGTAAAACGAGGAGTATGAACTAAATGAACTTCTTTTCCAGCTCCTATGGTTCTCATGGGGTTAGTTTTAACTGTGGGAGAGACTCTGAGGCTGGAGATCTCCCCTATCTTTATTCTTCACTGTCCCCACCAAGTAGAGAAGCTGAGGTCAAGGGCAGATCAAGGACAGAAGAGAATCCTAATGCCCAGCTGTTCCCAATAAAAGGCCCAGATGCAGAAGACAGATTGACCTACATTCGCCACCTAGTCTCTTCCTCTAGACAAGGTGATCTCTTCAGTCACCCCAGTGACTGGAGCACAAAAGAGATAGCACCTACAATGTGCTAAGCATTTTTGTGTTTCCCAAATATTATCTCATTTGATTCTCTTGACAACCCTGTGAGTTTGGTGTTATCATTATTCCCATCCTACAGTCGGGGAAACTGAGGCAGACAGCACTTAAGTGACTCGCCCAGGGTCACACAGCTAGTAAGCGCCTGCAGGCCCAGTACGCGGTCAGCTGTCCTTCCTGGTGTACAATATCAGTTCTTTTCACTCTTTTCTCGTGCACCCATAACTAAAACTACGATTTCATCATCCCTCTGTACCTCCAACCTGTCTCCTTTTCTCTTCTCCAGGATGTATCACAGGGGAATCATTTGCAGGGAGAAGGGAGGGCACGGAGTGGGGGTGGCACAGGGCCCTGATGGGTTCTGCACTACCTCCAACAGGCATGTCTGTTCGGAAGTGGGCTGTGCCCCCACCGGATCCCTGTAATGGAAAATCCCAGCGGCATAGCAGGAAGAGGGGGGCAGTTATTTGGGGAATTCGGTCAGGGGCCTTGAACACAGAGATCGGATTTGCCAGAGAGAACAGGCGATAATCCCTCTGTGGGGAGCTCCCCTCTGGAGTCAGAGACAGACCTGACTCAGCCTCGAAGGGGCCCATGCTCCCTAGGACCTCAGCCCTTATGACATACTCCTCCTTGCTTTCTTTCTCTCTCTTCCTTCTCCCTCTGCCCAGAATGCGATCATTCTCTTTTATTGGCACTTCAGTCCCTCACTCTATCGGTAGAACCAGGAATATACTACCAGAAAATCTTGCAGTAGCACAGCCCCTGTCCTCCTCTCTACTTTCACCCAACTCTCATCCCAGAAGGAGGAAAAGTCCATCGGGGTGGGTATTCTTTTCCCTTCTTTCTCTGCCCCTCTCAGCCCTCTTCTTCATCCCTCTCTATGCTCTCTCCCCCCTTTATAGCAACAATGATGTTCCCAGACTCTAGGGGCCAACTGGACCCCATTCAAGGGTCCTTTAATCTATGCTTACTCTAGAATGTACACTATTAGCCTTGATCAAGTTAAAGCATCCCTAGCAGAGATTATTCATTCTCCATCAGTAAGGACACCTGGCTTCAAGGGACATTAAGCAAGTCACCTCACTTTCAGCATTCGTTTCCTCATCTGTAAAACATTGGACAAAAAGCATTGGACAAAAAGACCTCTAAGGACCCTTTCACTTGTAAGTCCTCTGGCCTGTTGCAGAATCTTATGTTCTTCCCTAGCAGGAAAGTCTTACTGTCTAATCTCATTCAAGTTGTAGCATTTTAGCTCTTTCTCTGACTGGGTCCTCACTGGAAATAACTCATAACACTGATAGTTAACATTGTTATGACACATTAAGGTCTGCAAAGAACTTTATAAATATCTCCTTTTATCCTTATAAAAAACCGTAGGAAGTAGGTACCATTATTATTCCCATATTGCAGATGAAGAAATGGAGGCAGATATTGTTAAAATTACTTGCCGAGGGTCACACAACTAGGAAATGTTTGAGGCCATATTTGAATTCAGGGCTTCCTGACTGTAAGTCCAGTGCTCTGTTATGTCACTGGACTGCCTCACTTCCCCTGGGGACTCAAAAACTGTTATCAAGTTGATTTTCTGACCTCTCTTCCTATTGTCCATTTCACCTTACTCTTTAGTGCCCCCTTCCCATTCCCCTTCCTAACTCCCCTCTCCAACTATCTTCTCCCCCTCTTGAGTCTGTCCCAAATGCCAGAACAGGGACTGAGCCTTAAAACTTGGGTTCTAAGGGAAAGGAACAAGAAAAGAGGTCACCTCATATGCCACCCAACTGAAATGAATGCAGGGGCATCCAGGGATATTTGGTAGCCTTGGTCTGCCTTTCCCACATCATCCCTCCATCCTGAGTCCTGCCTGCTCTCCTGGAAAAATTATATGCAGGATTTGGAGGTCCCTGTCAATGTTTCTTCTGTAGCCTGGTGAGGAAGGCAGATGTGTTCACTTTTTAGCCTCTGTTAGAGGGCTGGGGAAGCCCTTGCTCCACCATCTCCGGGCCTGGGGCACCTTCTCGAGAAGTTGCTCTGGTTTCCATATTTGGTCTTCAACGTGCAAAGACATCATGGTCTAATAGAACGATGAATCTGAATTCTAGTCCTGGCCATATCACTAAGCATACCAAGTATGAACTTGCGTGAGTCACTTAACCAGTTTTTATTTGTAAAATGACGGCTTTGGGCTAGACAGTTTCTTCCAGCTCTAAAATTATGTAGTTCTATAGACTCCTATATAGACGAGGGCTCTGGGTCCCCCATTTGTCTCTCCCACTGCACCCCACCCCTCCACTTTTCTCTTCTATCTTCACGGGGATTGAGGGTTGAGGATCTAAATGAACAGACCTCCTCCTCCACTCCTTTCTGTTCTATGAGAACTATTTTGAAGAAGTTCCACCCTCTCCTTATCTCCCACCCCCCCAAGACCCTCCCCCCACTCCCTTGCTTCTCTCTGTTGGTGGCTGCCAAAGGCAGGTCGGGGAGACAGAGAGAAATTGGGGAGGGAGGGCAACCATCAGGACAAGAGGCACTAAGGGGCTGGGGGAGGAGCCCTCAGGGATCCTATTTCAACAAGCGGCTCTTTCCCGAGCAGGAGGGGGGCGAGAGGGGGAGAGAGACCTATTTAAAGCTACCCTGTTACTTCGGCTGTCTCTGTCCTTCTGACTCGATCTCCGCCTGTCCGAGTTGACGATCCTTCCCATTGGCCTCTCCATTCTCAGTCCCTGCAGCTCCTTTGCCCCAAGATGGGCCGCGGGGTGAGTACCCCTGAAAGCTGAGCCCACCCCCTCTGCTACCATGTCTCTTACCAAGCATGGAGCTCCGAGGAGGGAAGGTTGGCCAAAAAGAGACCAAGGATGGGGGGTGGAGAAGAGAGAGTGGGCTGTGGTAAGGAAGACCCAGGGAGGCAGTTCAGAGGTGGGCTCTCTCTCTCTCTCTCTCTCTCTCTCTCTCTCTCTCTCTCACACACACACACACACACACACACGCACGCACATGCACACACGCACACATACACACACACACACACACACACACACACATGAATTCTCACCTTCATACAAATCCATTCACATTAGAGTCATAGACCCCATCTCCCATGCCCCAGTCCATCCTGAACCAATCCTCTTCCTAACACTCCTGTAGTCCCATTCACTTGCTGTTTTTCTTTCTCCCACCCTAAGTAGCCAACTGAAAGGTCATCTGGTCCTGTTCGTTCCCAGGACCCAAAAGACAGCCCCTTGGGACTGCCAGTCAGAGAGGGTAGAGAACACTTTGGCTTCTTGAGGGCTGGGAGGGGCAGAATCTATAGGGATTCAGCATCTCATTCCCTGGGTAGCCAAGCAGCTCTGGACACCCCGTTCCCTGGGCACTGAGTGCCAGGGACAGCTGGGAGAGGTGAGGGGGAGGAGTGAAGGTCCCCCGCCATGTCCTGGGTAGCATTGTCCTTGGGCTTAGGGCTATGCTCAGCAAGGATTTTCCCAGTGGTTAGTGAGAGGAATCTGCCCCCTTGCCCCTGCCCATGGCATTCTCAGGCAAAAAGAATGCCTGTTGAGCAAATTAAAGACCTCCTCTGGGCACTATATTTTGGACCCCCATGGGAGGCATGGCCTGAGTTTGGGATAGTTGGAAGCATAATTTCCATCTGGGGAGGACTGACTCTATCCCCTTATACATCACAGCATTGCCAACCCCTTTCCTCTGGGAAAGGACATGGTAGAGGATGAGAGGCTTCTAGGGAAAAACTGGAGCCAGTGATGAGAAGTGGAAAGGGTCTCTCCCTGCTGAGAGACTTCCCAGAGATCAAGGGACCATGAAGGGTCACATCAGGACACATCTGAGTTCAACAGCTGAGAAAGCTGTGGGGTGGGGACACCAGGGTTCCTGGGCTTGGATGAGAGCTATAAATAGAGAGTAAAGAAATCACAATGTGTGTGCGTGGCCCTGTGTTTCTATGTCCACGAATCCATCTGTGTGTGTATATGTTTATGTGTGTGTATATATGGGAGGATGTGCATTCGTATCTGAGTCTTTGTGAAAGTATATCAATGGAACTCCACTTGTGACAAGGCCCAAGTAAATGCTGCTGTACTGCATCGGTGTGCAAGTGTATGTGTGTGTGTGTGTGTGTGTGTGTGTGTGTGCGTGTGTGTGTGTGTGTGTGTAACCTTGCATGCACATTAGTGTCTCAGATAGAGAAATGTCTTTGGGACATTAGATGTCTTTGAGAGTATATACAGTCTTGAGTCTTTCAGCTGAGTTTTGGATTCTCTAATAAGAGGAGGACTAAGTCTCCTGGAGGAGTGAGTTCCAGTGAGCCTGCCAGGAATATGTGGCATAAAGAGTAGATGGGAGATAGTTCAAGGATGGGGAGAGGGTAGGCAGTAAGGCTCACAGGCTGGGGAGACAAGCTCTCCAAATGATTTTCATGTTAGGACACCCAAGTTTCCTTCCAGTCCAAGAGGTACCGCTAAGAAGGCTGGGGAATGTCAATTTACAAGAAAATTGGTTTTATGGAAGCTGCAGAATTCTACAGCTCACCGGCTAGCCCCAGCTTTATTCCCCCACCTCTCAAGTGTCTCTGGATGACCCTGGTGGTGGTTTAAGTTGAAATAATAGCCAAGTGGAGAAAGAAAACAGGCTGTTTCAGTTGAAAGAGGCAGGGTGAGATGGGGGTGGCTGCAGCTTGGATTCTAGCCCATCTGGAAGGACCACCCTGTTCTCTACAACAGGACAGACTCCCCAGATTCTGGTTTCTAGGGTGCTGCTCCCCAGCCCAGAATTGTCAACTTCCCATCAGTTCTATAAGGAGAGAGTTCTGCTGGTCCCCAGCCCAGAGCTGGTCTCATCTCATCACCCCATAGCCATGACGGATGGCCTAGGAGGTGGGGGAGGGATAGCAGTGTTAGGAGGGGGATGCCGGCCTTCTCCAGCTGCAGTGGGGAGGTAGGATGGGGGGGCAGATTGGGCTGATTTCCAGCCACCCCCGCTCTGTCCCAGCCTCTGGCTTTCTCAGAAAGAACTCTCTGTTCTCCTTCCGCATTCAGGACCCTGAGAAGGGGAGAGTGGGTAAAGGGGAGGGGAGGGGGGGGTTAAGAGGCAAAGGGGTCCTTCCTTCCTCTCTCCCTTTCTTCCCTAGGCTGCCGCTGGCCCTGGCTCTCTGCGGGCTCCTGGCTCCAAAGCCTGAGATGCCTGCCAGGACAGGAGGAGGGGGGCGAGGGGGCAGTCTGTCCCAAACTCAAGGCCTGCTGGGGAATGGAGTGGGATGGTGAGGGAGAGAGGAGGAGCTGCTAAGAGCAGACTGCATCCTATGGCCAAAAGTTTCTAGGCTAGTGATTTTTTAAAAAATATACACTTGAATCTAATAATTTCTTTTGTATCAAAATACATATTAAATGTCCCTAACCTTGGTCCTTGTCCCTCTACCCCAAGTACTATCACCTTTCCCTAAAGAGTTTGTCCAGCCTAGAGAAACTACTGTTTAGTCTGCTACCTTAATCAATCCTTGATCAATGTCCTCTTGCCTCCCCAGCCAGCCACCTGCCTCCCAGAAAGTATAAGGTCAGAGAGTTCAAAGAACTAAGGTCCTCATTTATAAAATCCATCCAATCTGATAAGTTGTTCACAGGTCCTCTTAGGAAATATGGGGAAGGGAGAGGTAGGATTAAGGAGGAACCAGTCACAAACCCCTCCACATAGCGATGAGGAGGAAACTGAGGCATAGAGGTGAAAAGAATCTAGGTGGCCTCTTAGTGATGTTGGATCAGACCCCTAGAATGGAGCCAAGAACTCCTGACTTCCAACCAAGCCTCCTCAGTCCAGCTTTCTCACCACAAGGTCACTGTGTCCCTGAGTGGGGGTGGGGAGAACAGAATGGGGGAAGTCCAAGTGAAAAAAGATCCCTTTCCAGTGAGTTCTTGTGCCCACACCGGAGCTGAGTCACTCCATACGCTCTCACTATCCCCACGGTATGCCAAAGTGGACCTTCGGGCTGAGGCCACCTTGGAGGGAAATGTTACTGACCTTGGGACACAATTTTTTCAACTTGGACCCCAGGAGCCCTGTGGATCCTCCCTGTGACCCAAGCCTGTTATTCCAAAGACCGATCTACTTAATGGTACCTTAGCACTACCCTGATCTTAGCCCAGTTCCTGGCACATAGTTACTGCTCAATAAACACTTGTTGGTTTGACTGTTGTTTGACTAATGGGTTCCCAGAGGCTGGACCAGAACCTGGAAATTCTTATATTGGGGGAATATCAGGCCTCATTTCTCACCCTGCTCATGTTTACAAGTAGAAATATGGCTGAACCAAAACGAGCACATGGTGCCTAAGAGACCTCAGGGTGTCACTCTACCCCAGGAAGAGGAGGTGAAAATGGCAGCCAAGGGTAGGCTTTCAGGGGAAACACGGCTCCCAGAAAAAAAAATGCCCTCCACAATTCCTATTCCCCTGATTTTGCTCCTCCATTCCTCAGACCTCTCACCCCTCTCATATCACTGGCCTGGACTCTCAGACTTGTCAGTCGTAAACCCTGATCCTCTTGTTCCCATAACCCCATAGACAGAACTTCCCACTCCACTCATCTTTGCTTCCCCCAAAGCCTGTCTTTTCTCCAGCACTCTCAGTTCCCTTGCTTCTCTCTCAGGTGCCCCCGAAATGGTCCAGGGCCCAACACAGTCCTCCTAGCTTGCCACTTACTGCTTTTCTCCTAAACAGCCTAGCATTTCCTCCAGGCTTGATTTCAAGACCAAAAGATTACAGGCTCTTTGAGGACAGGGACTTGGCCATCCTTATACTTGTAGTTATCCCTTGTTAATTGCTCATAGTAAATACTTAATAAACCTTTATTGAATTGGATTGAATTCATAGGATCATAGAGCTGGAATGAACCTTAGATATCACCTAGTACAAATGAGCCCTTTATTTTCACAGGTGAGGAAAACCCACCGGGGTAAAATTACTTTGCCAAGGTCACATATGTAATAAGTAGCAAAGGCGGGATCAAGCCTAGGTCCTCCTGACTCTTTTTACTGCACTCTGCCTCCTTCAGAGCCTCATAGAGGGGCAGTTAGGTGGCACAGCAGGCAGAGCACTGGCCTCGGAGTCAGGAGACCTGGGTTCAAATGTGACTTCAGACTCTTTACAAGCTATGTAAAGGGTAAGTCAATTAACCCCGATTGCCTCCAAAAAACAGACCTTCATAGAGCATCCTGCTTTTGGATCAGCATCCTTATCCTTAAGAGAAGCAATCCTTCCTTTCTTTCTTCCTAATTCCCCGGAATCAATTCATTCCAATCCTAGGCTGGCCGAGAGTACTCACCTGCCGCCACCACCACGGAAAATGGGGGCGGCAAGAAGAAGCAGAAGGAAAAGGAACTGGATGAACTGAAGAAGGAAGTGGCCATGGTGAGGACAGCCACCTGTCCCAGGATCTTCCATCTTGTCCATCCTTTGAGATGGTTCTTTCCTGAAGGGGGGAGAGCCGGGTCATTCCCAGGGATGGCTGCTAGAAAAGTCCCGGGTCTCTTTTATTCCCACAGGACCCTAAAGCCGCTTCCCTGAATTCCTTTCTTCCCTCCTAATAACTGCCCGCTTTCCCCCTCAGGATGATCATAAGCTGACCCTGGATGAGTTGGGCAGAAAGTATCAGGTAGATCTGTCCAAGGTGAGTTGAGGGATTCCCTTGGGGGTGGGAAGAGGAGTCCCTCCCCTTTGCTCCTGGTCTCCCTCACTCACTGAGGGGAATGTCCCCGTGCATAAGATGGTCTCTATCCTCTTGGTGTTACAGTCTATGAAGGGTACACAGAATGTTAGAACTGGAAATGGAAAAGCCCAAAGAGAGTGATGGCCTTGCCCAAAGGCAGTCGGCCAGAACCATTGTCTCTGGTCTCTTGATTCAGCGCCCTTCCTACCTTGATGTCCATTCATCACAAGACTAACATACATGAGGTGATAGCAGAACATGGGGAGAGGCGCCAGAGGCAAATTTAGTCTTGAAGTAAGGGAGGGAAATACCTTAATGATTAAAGCTATTCAAAAGTAGATTGGGCTTTCCTAGGAAATAATGGATTCCCCCTCATGGGAAGTCTGCTGGTATAGGCTCAACGATGCTTCGTTGGTCATGCTATGAGAGAGATTCATTTTTAAGTCCGGATTGGCCTATGTAATTCCTGGACTTTCCTCTAGCACCCAAATTCTGTAGTTCTGTCAAATGATAAACTGTGTAGTCCTGACTCTGTGTGCAACAGATTTCTCCTCACATGAGTGGAAAAGAAGGGCTGAGAGGAGAGGCCTCTTGATCTGCCTTCCCTGGGAGCCCTATCCTGAAGGTCTTTGGTCCCATCTATGGCTGTCCCGAGTCTGGCCCTGCCTCTGCAGTAGGCCTGGACACCTTCACTTCCGAGAGCATTAAGCTAGGGAATAGAGGTGGGAAGAAAAGAAGATATTGGGTCTAGCAGGGAAAGCCAGAGATGGAGGGGCAGAGAGGAAAGGGAGAAGGAAAGATGAAGAAAAGAGAAAGGATGAGTCAAGAGGAAAGCAATAGGAAGTGGTAAAGTATCTCTCTTGGCATCCCTAGTGACTGGTTCAATACCAAGACAGCCTACTCTACTCTTTAATATAGAGTCATATAGAATGATTAAACAGGAAAGGACCTTAGAGATCACTGAGTCCACTCCTTTTATCGCTTTTCCACAGGGCCTCACCAACCAGCGGGCACAGGATATCTTGGCCCGGGATGGGCCTAATGCTCTGACTCCACCACCCACCACCCCCGAATGGGTCAAATTCTGTCGGCAACTCTTTGGGGGCTTCTCCATCCTGCTGTGGATCGGGGCCCTGCTCTGCTTCCTGGCCTATGGCATCCAGGCAGCCATGGAAGATGAGCCCTCCAATGACAATGTGAGCCTACTATCATGTTTTCTAGCCCTTCTTATCCTGGAACCCCTAAATCCCCAAACTCTGGCACTAGTCCCCTGAGCAAAGTCTTTCATTTATAGAACCTGGGTCCTAGTTGGGCAGTGACTCAGAAACAAGGCTGGCTCCTAAGCTGCTGCTAAAAAAAACCAACCCAAACAACCCTCCTATACTTGTAGTCAGCAGCTTATAAATCCTACCACCACTGCCAAGGCAATGGGATAGGAATAATAAGCATGAAATAAATAATAATAATAAATAAGGTATTATAGCTTAGTGGGTAAAGCATAGGACTTGGAATCAGGAAAAGACCTGGGTTCAAATGCTACCGCAGACGTTTATATATCTGTGTGACCTTAGGTGTCAACCTTTCAACCTCAGTTTTATCTGTAAAATGAATATAATAATAGGTTACTGTGAAGATTAAATGATAGATATATGTGAACGTGTTGGGCAAATTATAAAATGATACATAAATAGAAGTTTTTAGTAATAACACTTCACATTTCTATAGCACTTGAAAGTTTGCCTAGCACCTTTCTTGCCAACAGCCTTGTTCAGTAGGTGGAGGAAATATCATTTCCATGGAAACTGAGGCACTGAGAAGTTAAGTCATTTGCTCAGGATCACACAGCTGCAAAGTTGAAGGGGTGGGGATTCCAAGCCTAGGGGGTTTGACCATCCATTATGCCATGTTGCTTCAAGGATTACCTATTTCCTATAGAATCATCTGTTGCTGATTCACTGCTCAGCTATGGCTTTGCTCTTGTTCCCTTTATGTCTCCCCACCCCCCATCAACTCTACAGGCTTAGGGGTCAGGAAGGGGGATTCCTTCTATCCACACTCCCACCTTCTGCAGCAACCCACTCAGTGGGAACCAAGCAAGGGTATGCTGGTAAATATTTAACAACAGGCTCTCTAGCAGGAAAAAATTGTACTCATGGCACACTTTTAGGTTGAATTTGCATGAACATTTTCTCAATCAACAAAATAGTCAATCTATCTGATTTGCAGCATTTTCTGATTTCCAAGATGTAAATATTCATACTGAAAATTTAACAATCTCTCACAAGTCCAAACTGTCTCCAACATACCCCCAGAACCAGAAATCTTATGCTTTGCATAAGATAATTATACTCTGCAAAGCTATCTGCTCCGACCCTGTAGCAGCCACTTTTCCTGGGATCGGGTAGGAGTTAACACTTTTTTCCTACTCTAGTTATACCTGGGTGTGGTCCTGGCAGCTGTGGTCATTGTCACTGGCTGTTTCTCCTACTACCAGGAGGCCAAGAGCTCCAAGATCATGGATTCCTTCAAGAACATGGTGCCACAGGTAGATGACGGAGTTGGATTTAGGATTAAAGATATGAGTTTCCGAGAGATAGGATCCTTTCCCTGTTTCCCCTGCTCTCCCGTATGGCAACTTAGTAAAGAGAAGCCCCATTATCTTTTCAAGTCATGATAAAGTTCTGAAGATAGATGGGGAATAGGTGGGTAAGGGTGTGGGAAGGCAGGAATAAAGAGGAAGAGAATAAAGGAACATATTGAAGGTCTGGATGGCACAGATACCCCCACTGTCTTCCCATAGCAAGCTCTGGTGGTTCGAGAGGGTGAGAAAGTACAGATCAATGCAGAAGAGGTGGTGGTAGGAGACCTGGTGGAGGTAAAGGGTGGAGATCGTGTTCCTGCTGACCTCCGGATCATCTCTTCTCATGGTTGCAAGGTAAGTAGATGGGAATGGCCATGTTGAGGTAGAGTTGAGTGGATTATAGAAGATGGGGACAGATAAGAGTTAACCGACTGTCCTTCCATCCCATCCTATCAGTAGAGTGACTATGGATTATCTTATTCTTCTGTTTTTTATTCTATCTGTACAGCTGTGATGACTAAATGTTAACGTCTTGAACTTGAAATCCAATTGGATATCATCTCATAGGTTCAAATCCTGTTTAGGGTTTGCTACCTGTTCCACTGAGATCTTGTGAAAAAAGTGCTTTGTAAGCTTTAAAATACACTATCAAAGTGAGCTGTTAGTACATTTTAAATTACTCCAGTTAAATAAACATGACCTGATGGCTATAGAGAGATATGGGCTAGACAATAATAACATTGGTGGATATGAATAGTCAGACCCAAAGACCACATCACAGATTTGGAGCTGAAAGAGACCTTGGGACCATTTAGTCTAAGATTCTAACCCAGGTCTCTCAATTCCAAGTCCTGGAATCTAACAACAGAATCCCAGAATTGGAAAAGACCTCAGATGCGATCTAGTCCCACCTGTGCCTGAAAAATAATGCCCTCTAAAATATACCTCACTAATGGTAATCCGACCTCTGCTTGAAGACTTCTTAATGAAGAGGAAAATACTGCCTCCTGGGTTATCCCATTCCACCTTAGGCTAGCCAGGGATGGGCTAGCCCATTCTACTTGAATTGTTAGGAAGTATTCCTTACACCAAGTCGAAATTTTTCTCTTCAATTTTCATCCCTACCACCTACTCTTGCCCTTGGGAACCAAGCAGAATCAGTCTAATCCCTCTTCCATATGACTGTCCTTAAAATTCTTGAAGACAACTATCATATGCCTCCTAAGTCTTCTCTTCTAAAAGATCCTCAAGACAATCTTTCTATGCAATTATCACAAGATCCCTTTACAACCTTGTTACCCTTCTCTGGGTGTTCTTTAGTTTATCAATGTCCTGAATCAGTATGAGAACTGAACACAACCCTCTAGGTGTAGTCCAACCAAGATCAGATGGTGGCACTGCCATCTCTCATCAGGCTTTGACACTACACCTCTTAATTCAGCCAATGATCTCATTCAATTCCTTGATTTTTATATCACAGTGCTGACTCATAGGAAGCTTGCATTCCATTAAGCACCCTGATCATTTTCAGAATGTTTTTTTACCCCATCTTACACCTACAAAATTGATTTTTTTTTGACCCAAATGTTAAGATTTTGCATTTCATCTGATGGAATTTCCTCTACTTAGATTTGGCACAACATTCTATTGCGTCTGGACCTTTTTGGGATCCTGACTCTGCAACTTTTGCGTTAGCTTATCCTTCCTAGCTTTGTTTCATCTGTACATTTTATAAGCATGCATTTATGCCTTTATTCAAGACACTGATAAAGCTGTGCAAACCAAACACAGGGGAACAAGCACAGTTCCCTGGGGAACTCCACTAGCAGCTTCCTTCCAAGATAACATTGACTTCTCCACGACTACTCTCAGGGAGACAGTCTGGAAAAATGGAATGCAATTTCTCACTCAAGGTTGAATACACAGAAGTGGACATCCCCAGCTCGTAGGTCTGATTACAGACCTAGTATTCTTTCTAGTGAATAAGACTATTTCTAAGATGTTGTGTTAGTCCTTCATTTTTGAAGAGGACCATAACATGAGGGAAATAATGACATGAGTGGCAGTTGACATGTCTTTGGCTATGTGTATCTGTGACTTAGGAGATGTGGGCTTTAATCTATGTAAATAAGGGCAGCTAGGTGGCATAGTAGATAGAGTGCTGGACCTAGAGTCAGAAAGACTCGTCTTCCTGAGTTCAAATGTGGCCTCAGACACTTACAGCTGCATGATCCCGGGCAAGTCACTTAACCCTGTTTGCCTCAGTTTCCTCATCAGTAAAATGAGCTTGAGAAGGAAATAGCAAACCACTCCAGTATCTTTGCTGAGAAAATGGGGTTCACAAAGAGACAGACCCTGCGGAAACAAGTGAATGACAACAATATCTGTGTAAATGCACATCTATCTGATGAGTCTTCACACTGTCTCTTTATCTTCAGGTAGATAATTCATCTCTGACCGGAGAGTCAGAACCACAGACCCGTTCTCCTGAGTTTACTCATGAGAATCCCTTGGAGACCCGAAATATCTGCTTCTTCTCTACCAACTGCGTGGAAGGTGAGGAGCAGAGCCAGAATGGGTGGCCTAGATGCTCCACAAAGAAATGTCTGGCAGGGGAGAGTGAATAGTATTTCCAGAGAAGCCCCATCCCAATATCAGTGAGGTTGTCCCTACCCCCTAATAAGTGAGTAAGGAAAGACTCAGAGAGTGACCTGAACTCAGCTGTGATGTGTACCCCTTTCTCATCTGGGATAGTTCTTTACAAGGGGTAGAACTGGGAGGTGAGAAACAGAGAGCAATGTGCCGCGATAGTTTTGGGGTGCTGGTGGCAGGAACAGGAGCATGGTGTAGTGAGACGATTGCTGGTCTTTGAGTCAGGAAATCTGACTATGGACCCTGGCTTTAGTACTTAACAAATATATGATTGTGAACAAGTCACTTAGATTCTCTGAGCATCATGGGATCAAAGGTTTAGCGCTAAAGAGGATCCAAGTTCATCTGGTCCTACCCCAGGTAAGCAAGGCCCAGGGAAGTGAGATGATTTGTCTATGTCATTCAGGTAGAGAGCAACAGAGCAAGAATTCTAACCCAGGTACTCAGAACTCTGGTGCTCTTTCCATGGAACCACAGTGCATCCTTAGCTTTGCCATCTGTAAAATGGGAGTGATAATACCTTCACTACCTCCTTAATGGGGAAGTGCTTTGTAAACTATAAAACACAATATGAAAAGGAGCTGGAGGTTAAATGCAGAGAAGGGGACATCCCCAGCTCATAGGAAATAGAACTGGGAGAGATCTTGGGAATCATTTAGTCCTGTGATGTCAAACTCAAATAGAAATGGGGGCCACTAATTCATACGTAAGGATCTCTGCAGAAGGCATACTGACTTTGTTTTAAAATGCAATATTTTCTGTTTTATTTCATTTTTATTTATTTTGTTAGTTATATTTAATTATAATAATCATACTTAATTAATTACATTTAAATTTGACTTTGTGCATTTGGGAAGTTAGTGAACCATGTGTTTGACATCTCTGATCTAGTTCAACTGCCCTCATTTAACAGATGAGGAAACCAAGGCCTAGAAAGGTAAAATTACCAGTAATGAACAAACTGGGGATTTGAGCCCAGCATCTCTGACTCTGAATCAGCTAAATCAGATCTGAATTGGCTTGGTCTCTTTTGCAGTCTGCAGTCTCATTTCTTCTCACCTGTGGCCCTCTTAATTTTGCCAGAAACAGGACTGGGGGTAGAAAGTGGTTTCTCTAGGCTAAGGGACAGAGGTAAATATAGTGAGGCTGACGTTGCCTGGGTGCAGACAGCTAACGCTGTGGAGGGAATGGTCAAAGCAGGAAAAGACCCAGGATGCTTTCAATAATTGAACCCAGCAGGGGGCAGAAAAGACCCACCCAGGAGGCAGGGGAGCAGGGCTGACTCTTATTCTCCTGCCTTTCACCCTGAACCTTTAGTGACTTTTGAGAGCCTCTAGGAGTGAGGTCATGAGCATCAGGGACCCAGAACCAAACTTACCTCCCAGGGCTTCTGATCTGGAGTTTGTCTGGGGTATTCTCTTTCCTCAACTTGAATCTTTACCCCTGTCCTAGAGAAAGTAGCAAAAGTGGTTCCAACTAATCAGAGCCCCACACCAGAAGGGAGCCATAGTTGAGGAGGGGCAAGGGGCAGCTATTGGATTAGGGAACCCTTCACATACCAGGGGAAGAGTTCTGCATCACTCCTACGCTGTATCAAAGTTAGTTGCCAAACTCTACCAGCTCTTCCCCACTCAAAGAAATCACCATCTGGTATAAATATAGAGGTTGTGTTCTTTCTATCCTGGGGACCAAAGATCATGAGATTTAGAAGAATTCGAGGTGGGGAACCTGAGGCCTTGAGGCCACACGTGGCCCTCTAGGTCCTCAAGTGTGGCCCTTTGACTGAATCCAAACTTCACAGAGATTGAGTCAAAGGCCTCAAGGCTGCAGGTTCCCCACCCCTGAATCCAACCCCCTCATTTCATACCTGAAGAAACTGAAGGCCAAAGTGGGGAAAGCCTACTCAAGATTATACAGGTGGTAAGAAGTAGCTGAGCCAGGCTTTAAAAAGGGCTCTCCTGACACTAAAATCCAGAGCTTCTCCAGAGATATTAGATATGAAATTGATCCTGGTAACTTCTGTGCTTCCAGCCTAGATCAGCTGCTTCCTGAAAGCCCCAGGGGACATCGGGCCCAGCCCAGACTCAGTGGTTTGGGAATTTTGTGACCTCACTGGCCATCTAGTTCTGTTTGTTCCAGTGTGACAAGAGGGCAAAAGGAAGAGTCACTCTGGGAAGGGATTGAAGGTATAGAAGGAAGAGACTGGAGAAGGAAGGGCCTCTTAAAGTAAAATTCTGTGGCATATAATTCTTTCCTGATCCATATATTTCATAGAGATACCTGGAGCTCATAGGCTTATTGGTAGTTAGGTAGTATAGTGGTTAGAGAACTGTATTATTGTAAATTAGTTCTTAGTTGTATAATATTAGCTATATAATATTGGCAGGTAGTATAGTGATTAGAGAACTGTATTGTTATTGTATATTAGTTCTTAATTGTATAATATTAGTATATAAAGTGTATATGTATATATAGTGTATATAATTGTATATTAGTATATATAGTGTACATAATTGTATATATAGTGTATATAATTGTATATTAGTTCAAATTCAGCCTCACACACTTGCTAGCTGTTTGACACTGGGCAAAGGGACTTAACCTCAATTTCCTCATCTGTAAAACGGGTACAAAAACAGCACCTGCCCTCCAGTATTGTTGTTATCAAATGAGATAATATCGTAGAGTACTTTGCAGACCTTAAAGCACTATATAAATGCTAGCCATCATTACTATAAAGCAGGAACGGACCTTAGAAGTTACCGAGTCTTCCCTTCCCCCTCATCTTACAGATGAGGAAACTAAGTGACTCCCAAGGCACAAAGTAACTTGGGCAAGTAGGATATGGAACAGTTATTTTGACTTTATATTCTCTTTCCTCTGTAACACAAGCTGTCTTTACATTAAACATCATTGATCGATTTTGCAAAACACAGTATTAGGCAAAACACTCCTACAGAGGGCAATGAGTTTCAAAGGAACCAGGTTATAATAGTGGAGCACCATTAGAGCTGGGCCCAGGACTTTTGGACCACGATGTTTCAAAAAATTTATCCGAGGCAATGTTAGTTGAGGAAACATTATGCGGATTGTGCCTAGATTCAGAGTCTTTGTATGCTTCTATCTTGAAAAAGCCAGAATTGTAATGATGACCCTTATTAACACAATTTGTATTTTTTCTCAATCTACACCTTTCCCCTATCCCCAATTAATACCCTTTGTTAATATGCTGAATTTTTTGCCATTTGCATGGAGTCTCCCATAGTTTGTATTTATTTACTTTTTGTTTTGTTTTGTTTTCAGAAAAGCTTGGCAAAATATTCCTCCCCCACCCCCTTTTCAAACTCTGTCTCGGAAGAACAGGCAAAAGTTCTTAGACATCCATCTAATGAGTTCTTAGTACCTCATATACAGCTCCTGACTTCTAAAAGCAAGGCCCCTCAAGAAGATTCCCTTGTTTGTCTGAGGGATGAGGAAAGGCCATGATAATCGCTGCTGCCTGTGTTGGTCTGTTATTATTGCTGACAAGCAATACCCAAGCTTAATTTTTTAAAATCTCCTGCAATTCACAACTTTTCCATTATTTGCAACATTCCTTCCTAAGTGACAGAAAAATGTGAAAGGGGGCTATGTTGAATTTAGCTAAGAGGAGGTAGGCAGTATCAGCATCACAGAATCTCAGCATTGGAAGGGGCTCCAGAGGCAACCCAGTTCAATCTGTACCTTTCTGCAGTGACTGATCAGTGAGGGCAAGACTGGGGTACACCTCCCATCTACCTGACCTCACTAACCAGTTGTACTATAAGGCAGCAAGGTGCCTACAACCCCCTTAGGGAAGTATGATTGGAGGGCAGCTAGGAGCACCAGGACTGGAGTCAGCAGGACCTGAGTTCAACTGTGACCTCAGACACTTGCTAGCTATGTTACCCTGAGCAAATCACTTAACCACAATTGCCTCCAAAACAAAATGAAAAGGAAGGTATAATGGAATGATCCCTGTAATGGAAGGCAGGAGGCCTGGCTTCTCTTCTCAATCCTGTCACTGATTCACTGTCTGATCCAAGGCAAGCCATTTCCACTAAGCTTCTTCAACTATTAAGTGGCTGGAGCAATTGATTTCTAAGTCCCCTTCTAGCCCTAATGTCCATTTGGATTGGTTTTCTGTATCTGAGTAATACCCCTAGTAAGTCACCTCCAACCCCTGTAGTGTGCCTTGATGGCCTGATCCAGGTGTCCCCTTCTTGTATGCAGGCACAGCCCGGGGCATTGTGATCGCTACGGGTGACCGGACCGTGATGGGCCGCATCGCCACGCTGGCCTCAGGCCTGGAGGTTGGTCGCACACCCATTGCCATGGAGATCGAGCACTTCATCCAGCTGATCACCGGAGTGGCTGTCTTCCTTGGGGTCTCCTTCTTCGTGCTCTCCCTCATCCTAGGCTACAGCTGGCTGGAGGCCGTCATCTTTCTCATCGGCATCATCGTGGCCAATGTGCCTGAGGGGCTCCTGGCTACTGTCACTGTGAGTGGGTAGGGCTGGGAAGGGACAGGAGTGTGAACAGAGATGGGGTCGCCATTTTGCTAACAAGCATGGGTGCTCATGCTCGTAGTGCGTTTGAGTCTTTGCTGATTTGACTTCAACAGGAACTCTTTCGGGCACCTGGTATAGGAGAGCCTCTGGCACCAGGAACAGGGTTGTACTCCACAAGACTTTGGAAGCATAGCAGGAGTTTGCACTTACCTAGCAAATTATGGTCACAAAGGAGAGAGACAGTGAAGCATTGTGAAAAGCATGTTGGATTTTCCATTAGAAGACCTGGGTTCTGATTTCAACTGAGACTTTTTCCTTATTTATAAAATGCCTAATACCTCCCTCCCCAATACCCCTTCCCAGAGGAAGGAAATAAGCATTTATTAACCACCTACTCATATATATATATATATATACTATACTTAAGCTAGGCACTTTACTTTTATTGTCTCGTTTGATCTCACAACAGTCCTGTATATAGTGCTATAGTGATGCCCATTTTATAGCTAAGGAAGCTGAAGCTAGCAGAGAGTGACTTGCCCAGAATCACACAGCTAGTTTGTGAGGTCACATTTGAACTCAGGACTTTGTGACTCCAGGCTCAGCACTCTATCCACCGTACCACCTTGTATTTAGTTTGTAGAGTGGAAAGAACCTTGGATTTAGAGTCAGGCAGACCTGCGGTCAGCTCCAGCCTCTAATAATGACTAGCTGTGTGAACATGGGCAGATTACTTTGCGTCTCTGAGCTTGACCTGTAAAAAGAAGAAAAGAATATTCATACTACGAACTTCACATGGTCGCTATGAAGAAAGCATATTGCAAACCTAAAAGTTCTATATAAAGGTGAGCTAAAAACATAGAGAGACAATGTGAAGGCTGCTTTGCCCCCCAAGTCAAAAGATCTGAATTAGAGTCTTACTCTGAAACCTCCTAGCCACATGGGCCTGGGCAAAGTTACTTCATGTTCCTAAGTCCCTATGTCTTTATCCTTAAAACAGGGGTGATAAAACCAAACTTGCACTCATTCCCTCAGAGGATTGTTGATAAAGATCATACAGGTAAAATGCGTTTAAATCATTCATCTCTATAGCAATGGGAGCTATTACACCTCACTGCTATTTTAATTTATCCTCATCATTAATATTATTATCTCATTTTGTATTTGTCTCTCTCAAACCTGTAACCCACAATGGCTTGGCACATAATAGCCACTTAATAACTGTTCAGTGGATTATTGTTTTTATGAGGATACTAATGCTCAAAGTTAAGTGGTTAATTCATAGCCACGTAATTAATAAGAGGTCGAAGCAGAACCCAAATGCAGGTGTTCCCAAGCTTTCAGGTCGGGGACCTCTACCATCAGGGATGGGGTATTAAACAGGTAGGCACTGAACAACAGCCGCAAGGGTCTCCCCTACAATAATTTAAATAAAGTGAGTTGGGGGTGAGAGGGTGGAGCTTGAAGTGAATGGTCCTTACCCACCCCAATATTCCCTCCCTCCAAATGGAGTTTTGAGGTCTCTTGAACTTAGGAGAGAGGGGATCTGTTAATCCAACTTGGGTACTTATGTACTTAGCCTTCCCACTACCCTTTTGGAATCCATGAGCTATACGTATAGCCTCCATTTTCTCATTACTCATTCACTCCATAACTCCCAGCTTCTGCTGAAACTGTTCTCTCAAAGGTCACCAATGACCTAAGCACCCAAGCCATCAGCCTTTTCTCACCCTCCTTGACCTGTCTGTGGCATTTGCAACTGACCTTTCCATTCCTTCTTCAAACTCTCTCCCTTGGCCTCTAGGACACTACACTGTCCTGTTTCTCCTTTCTTTTCTACCTCCTCCATGGCTCTTCCTCCTCCTCCAACCACCTAGGACTACCTAGGAACCCTGTGGATGTTCCCTGAGGTTTTCTCTTTAAAATCTTTTCCATTCACTGCTCTTTTTTAGTCCAGTTTTTTTTTAAAGTTTTACCAACTTCCAAATGTCTTACCTATCCCAGACTCTTCTCCAGAATTACAGGAACTAATGTCCACCCATCTACCAGATATTTCCACTTTTATGTCCCCATAATCACCTCACCTTAAAACATATAAAACTGAATTATTTTCTCACCAAAACCACTGCCTATTTCCAGATTTCCTTGTTTTTTTCAATAGCAATATTTTCCCCACAGAAGTACCCTCAGACTCATTTCTGATTCTTTTCTTTCCTTTATCTCTACTTCTAACCAGTTGCCAAATCCTGTAAATTCTAGCTCTGAAATGTCTTGTGCATCTCATCTCCACTTTCTATTCCTACTTCTCCTATCCTAAGAACCTGATTCCACATCTAGACCTCATTCTAAATGCATCTACTGTATCAGGTGATACAGAGGAATGAAGTATTAATAAGACAAAATACAGGCCAAGACCTTGAGGAGCTTGTGATCTAGTAGAAGAAATAAGACAAAGCATACAAGTAACTACAGTACAAGGCTAATGATGTCCTTGATACTTCAAGGAACCCTGATTTCATCCGTGTTCCCACTACTAATAGAGAGAGTAACAATGTACAGTGGAAAGAATACTGACTCTAGGATACCTGAGTTTAACTCTTACCTCTGAGTACTTCTTCTATGATCTTGGGCAAGTCAATTAACTTACCTAGGCCTTAGTGTCTCCATCTGTAAAATGAAGGGGTTGGACTAGATGGTCTCTGAGGTTCCTTCCAGCTATAGATCTGTGAACCTATATGACTACCTGTACCCAGAGTCAAGAAGACTCATCTTCCTGAGTTCAAATCTGGCTTCAGACACTCACTAGCTATGTGACCCTGGGCAAGTCACTTAACCCTGTTTGCCTCAGTTTCCTCATCTGAAAATGAACTGAAGAAGGAAATGGAAAATCACTCCAATATCTTTGCCAAGAAAACCCCAAATGGGGTCATGAAGAGTCAGATGTGACTGAAAAATGACTGACAAAAATGGCTAAGATATCGAGGTTCCATAAGATGAAGCTGGGATGAGTTCCTCCAGATTGAGCTAGGCTGGTTCTTAGACAGTAGTCTAACCATCCATAGTCTATGGATGCATTCATACTTGAGGCCTTTCCAGTTACACAAGAGCTCTTCTACTGGTTTGGCCTTTGAGAATCCAAAGTCACCTCAACATCATGTTAACATCTGGGAGTAGAATTTTCCAGCTATAGGATATAAAATATAAAATGCTATGAGGGGTACGGAGGCAAAAAAGGTTGAATCTTTCCTAGAAGAGGTAGCTTCTTGGAGTAATGAGGAAAAAAGGTTGGAATGACAGGATGGGGCTATATTTGATCAAGAGTTTCGACTTCATTCTGTCCTTTGGCAAGGGAGAGACATTGGAGATTTTAGAGAAGTGGAGTAATATGATACTTGGACGGTGTCGTGTGAGATGAATTTTAGAGGAACAGATCACAGATTTAGGACTGAAAGAGATCTTAGAAGCTATTATTGCCTCTTCATTTTGCTGAAGATTCTTTATTTTACTGGAGAAAGAAAGAGGTTTACACTCAGGCACTAAGTGGTAGAGTGAGGATTTTAATCCGGGTCCTCTAATTTCAAAACCAGTATGCTTTCTACTATACCACACTGCCTCTTGACTAATTAGGAGTCTACTTTACTAGTCTAGGAGAGAGGCAATAAGGGTCACACCTAGGATGATAGTAGTGGGAATAGAAAGGAAGAAACATATGAAAGATATGTGAGATGTAGAAGCAAAAGGGCATTCCTTCTGATTTGTTATGAGGGCAAGGAATAGAAATAATTCAATGGTGACTCTAAAGTTCCAAACCTGGATAAATAACTTAGAGCGTGATGGTACCATTCACAGAAATGGGGATGGAACTTGCCTTGGAGATGATAGGTTTGTTTTTAGATATGTTGAATTTGAGGTTCTTGCAGGACATCTAGGAGGAAACGTCAATCAGGGAGTTGAAAATATGGTGCTCCAGAATATCCTGGAGCTCAGGATAAAGGTTGTGACTGGAGCTAGAGATATGGAAGTCAGTAGCACAGAAATGATGATTGAACCATGGGAATGATTTAAAATCTAAGCCAGATAATTATCTCTCATGTATGTTACGGATGTTTGCAATGGGTGAGAGATTGAATGAGAACTCTATGTCCCTTCCATCTCTAAGGTTTTATGCTCCTACTTGAGTCAAACTGGTTTGGTTGCTATTTCCAAGCAAGCTGTGTCTATCCTTACCTTCGCATCTTTGCTTAAGCCATTTCCCTCCATATGGAATGCCCTAACCTTCACCTATTCACATTCTACCCATCCTTCAAAGCCCAGCTTAGCTCTTCCTTTACAACTTCTCTCCTAATCACTTCTATCCTCCACTGAACTCTTGTAACATTTATTGCCTGTTCCATCCATCTGACACTTAATACATACCGAAACATGCATATAATGCATGCAAATGTGGAAAATGTGTGATTTTTGTCAATGTGGGGGTCTCCCAGGTAGAAATTCCTTCCATCAATGCAGATTATAACCCATCCATAACTTAATATCTGTCTATCTCTATCTTAAACATGTGTATTGAATGTGTATGTGTATTTGTGTGTGTCTATGTGCATATATGTGTGTGTGTGTGTAAGGGAGAATGTTCTAGCTTAGGATGAAAGTAGAGAAATTCTATGAAGAATTTGACAAAACTATCCAAATTAAATCAATATACTTTAATTCTTAATGACTTCAAAGCAAAAGTGAGTATGGGGAGGATGGCAAAAATGTGTCAGAAAACATAAGCAATGGATCAAGAAATGAAAAAAAACAAAGAATTATAGACAACACAGAAGCCTTGTGTCTAAATACCAAGACTACTTTAGTCAATATGTCAATCCGGAGACAAACTTAACAGAATCATTTTTTAAAATGAAATTGACTATATCCTAACAGACAGAAAACTTCTGCCTACTGATATGGAAGTCATTTCCAAATCAGCTATTTATATACAATCAGACCACTGACGATTAGAACAAAGTTTGGTTTTTTTCTATCTATGCCTAAATAGAAGAAAGAATAAAAAAGGGAAAGAAATTCTAACTAGCAATCAAAACAGTTCCAACCTGATTTATCTGACCTACTTAGATGGGACAGAAATAAAGGCACAGATATTGACATGAACTATCACCATTTCCTACAAAAATTTAGCCAGTCTAAAGCAAGGTAGCATGAGGCAGTGTGGCAAAAGGGAGAGAGAGCTGCCCTCAGAATGAGGAAGTCATGGGTTCAAATCTCATGGCTGACACAAAGCATCTGTATGATCCTGGCCAAATCATTTAACTTCTCAGTTCCTCTTGTGATTGTCTACAACCATAAGTTGCAGAGAGGGTGCCAGTTCTGTATTAGTGGAAGAATTTCCTCTCTGAGTACTCCCTACACTGATAAAATCAAAAGTCCAGTTTTTTTGTTATTTTTTTAGTTGATATAACCATGAGGTCAAAAGCATGAAGAAACCCCCTTATCCAGTAGACACTTGGTCTTCTTGCCAAGAGAAGAGTTGTAGCGGCCAAGAGCAACACCATTTCAGAATATAAACTCATCTGCAAAATTGTGCAGGGAGGGATGGCAGGAGGTTATGAGGGGTGATACCTCCCAT
>CM053626.1:213474258-213518256 GCA_028646595.1 Phalanger gymnotis
GAGAGGAGAGGAGAGGAGAGGAGAGGAAACATCTGCCAAAATAAATCATTTTCTCCCTTACTGAAAGTGAGTCCATTGGGTTCTGATTATTAATATCAAGCAAGGCATAAAACATGATATGCTTGCTAAAGGCATTTGCCACTGTCGTGGTTTAGTGCAAAGTCCAAGGTGAGGAAAGATTCCTTGTAGATAATAGCTAGCATATGTATAGTACTTTAAGGTTTGCAAAGCACTTTGCAGGTTATCTCATTTGATCCTCACAATAACCCTGTGAAGTATATGCTATTATTATCCCCATTTTACAGGTGAAACTGAGTCAG
Organism: Phalanger gymnotis; assembly: GCA_028646595.1. Classification (NCBI taxonomy): domain Eukaryota; kingdom Metazoa; phylum Chordata; class Mammalia; order Diprotodontia; family Phalangeridae; genus Phalanger; species Phalanger gymnotis. The sequence goes on from CM053626.1 coordinate 213,474,579, forward strand.
AAAGTGATTATGTAGCTTGCCCAGAATCTTACCACTAATAAGTGTCTTAGGCATGACTCAAACTCATGACTCCCTAACTCCTAGGCCCAACCCTCTACAAACTGTGCCACAGAGCTGTCATGGTGAGGTGTTACAGCTGATCCTGTTTTAAGATCACGTTGTGCTGACTATATCAGACTCTGTCAAACCACAGAGCTTCCTAAATAATACCCATAATCATTAAAAAGAGCTTAGTGTAACCATTCACACTAAGTAAAACACGACTGCCTGACATCGAACATGCAGTTGGATGGACAGCCCATAAAACTGATTCATCAGTGTATACATATATATGTGTGCATGTATATAGATAGATAGATAGATAGATAGATAGATAGATAGATAGATAGATAGATAGATGGATAGATAGATGTGTATACACATACACATACACACATATAGATGGAAATGGTAAAGGGTCAGTGAACTGGGCCTAGAATTGAACAGGAAAAGGAAAGATTTGTATTTGGGAAATTGTGTAAGGCTTTCAATGATCCCAAGCCTCTTGAAACAAAATTCCATTTTAAAATGCCTGTATTCTTCCAATGAAGTTACATGCCTATAAATCATGGAATACCACAGACTTTGAGGAATGAGAATTATGGAATACCCAAAGGACAATGAAGAGATTCATTCTGGGCCTGAATAAGTTACAACATATTAATGACAATTAATTGCTGTGTGTCTGGTGGAAGATTTATGGAAAAACATGGTCAAGAGTCACACAGTAGAAGAATAGATTGTAGACAAATTGCAGTCCTTACCACTGAAGATCACAGATCTATGTGCCCACATGACAGCTAATCAAAGTACATATAGTTCTGAGGGGTGTTTGTGTTTTATCTCCCCATTTATACTGTTGGCTTGTAGAGGTCAGGGTATGTGTCTCATACATCTTTGTATCTCATGGCAAGTGCTCAGCAAATATTTATTACAGAGATTTGTTGATGAATGGATGAAAGTCAGTAGTAGGGTTAGAAATGGAAGCATGGTTAGGAATTAGGGACCATGCCATGATAAGAGAAAGACCATTACTTCATTCTTAATCAGTTCAGTCTTAGTTCAGTCTTTCTCTAGCACCAGACTTAGTTGCTTTTTTGCTTCTCTCTTCTCTCATCCTCACCCCCACCCCTTCAGGTGTGTCTCACCTTGACAGCCAAGCGAATGGCCCGGAAGAACTGTCTAGTGAAGAACCTTGAGGCCGTGGAGACCTTGGGATCAACCTCCACCATCTGCTCAGACAAGACAGGCACCCTCACTCAGAACCGGATGACTGTAGCCCACATGTGGTTTGACAACCAAATCCACGAGGCCGATACCACCGAAGACCAGTCTGGTGACACAATTGCTGGGGAACTCTCTGGCTGGGAGTGTTGGGAACTGGGAGGGAGTTAAAGACTAGGAGGAAATGGGTAGGGGCATGGAAAAGGGGAGCCTAGTTCATGGCTCTCTCACATGTTTATCTCCATGGGGTGAAATGGAAAGGTCTCTGGACTTAAGAGTTAGGACACCAGGGAAGGGTGTAAAATAGCATCTCCTCAATTAAATGTATGATCCATGAAGGCCTGGAGAGGTAACTTAGCCTACTTTGAACCTGTTTACCAATCTGTAAAATGGTGATAATCATACTTGAAGTCCCATGTTCACCAGGCCTCTGTGAGACTCAAATGAAAACAGAACACTTTATAAAGATCATACACAATTCTATATAAACATAAGCCATTATCATCATCATCATCCAGGCGCCACATTTGACAAACGCTCCCCGACCTGGACTGCCTTGTCTCGAATCGCTGGCCTCTGCAACCGTGCAGTCTTCAAGGCTGGGCAGGAGAACATCTCTGTTTCTAAGGTAAAGGGAGCCAGGATTGAAGGGAGGAAAAGAGGATGCCAGGATTTTGGTGACAACTGTTACTTTCAACTGTTACTTACCTTATCCTTGAAACCCCAGCATGGCTTCTCCTAGCCCCCTACTTTTATAATCTGCCGCCCCCTCTCAGTGAGTCTCTGTGATTATTCTGTGACCACAGCGACTCCATGCCTCTCTCCCCCACACCAACCCCTAACAAAGCACCTGTGACAACAACTCCTGTTTTGGCAGAGGGACACGGCTGGTGACGCCTCTGAGTCTGCTCTGCTCAAGTGTATTGAGCTATCATGTGGCTCTGTCAGAAAGATGAGGGAGAGGAACCCCAAAGTGGCTGAAATCCCCTTCAACTCCACCAACAAGTACCAGGTACAGAGATGACTCCAAAATGACATAGGAGAGAGGGATGGGAAAAATGCAGGGAGGACAACGGGGCAGAAGTAGCTTTTATCTCCATCAGGAAATAAGCACCATCAATAATTTATAAGGATCTGTGGGCTGAGCTGTGTGTCAGGCTCTAGGAAAAAGAACGCTTTTAGAGGAAGACAGGGTCCCTGCCCTTAAGGACCTTACAGTTTAGGACAGAGTTAAGACACGGATAATGAAATTTTTAATAGGAAACACAGACAATGCTAATATGTAATATTAGATGCTAAATGTGTAAGAAAGATACAAAATTAAAGTTCATTGTGTGGTAGGAAGGGTAAAGTATTTGTTAGGGACAGAAGCAAATAGTCACCCTCTTCTGCCTTGTATCTTGGTGACCACAAGCCTCATTCACCACCACCACCATCCCCCATCCCACAACATCTGTCTAGAGGAATGGACCAAAAGGAGCACTAGCCTTCTGATCGGAAGGGAGGTGACTTTAGACCTCAACTTTAATATTTACTTGCTATGGGACCCTGGACAAATCATTTATCCTTTCTGATTCTCAGTTTCCTCATTTGTAAAAACAAAAATAATAATATTTGCACTCTCTAAATCATAGGGTTTGTGCGTTGTGGGAAAATTGCTTTGTAGACTTTAAAGTATCATAAAAACGTGAATTGTTATCTCTATCCAGGACACCGTCCTCATTTCTTCTTATAATAATAGCTGACATTTCTCTAACACCTTACAGCTTACAAAATGCTTTTCTCACAACAACTCTGTGAAGTAGTTTAAAATAACATAATTATATAGCACTTTTAAGACTTAGAAGTTTTATTATACCCATTTCACGAGTGGGGAAACTGAGGCTGGGTCACATGACTCCCTGGGGACAGCATGGAATGGTTTAAAAAAAAAACCAAGAACAGTGGTTTTGGAGTCAGAAGATTTGGATTTGAATCCTGGCTCTCCCATTAAAGACTTACCAAAATGAAGGTATTGAAACTAGATTCCCTCTGAGGTCCCTGCCAGCTCTAAAATCTTACAGTCATCTGCTCACACAGCAAGGGCATGGTATACTAGTTCTAGAGTCGGGGGACCTGGATTCAAATCCAGCTTATTATTATGCTTGCTATCTGTGTGCCCCCTGGGCAAGTCAGTTAGCTTCCTTTGATCTATTTCCTCATACAGAAAATGAATATACTGGATTGGCTTCCATGGCCCCTTCTAGCTGGTGACCCATGATCCCATGATCCGAAGTGCTATGTCTTCTGATTTTAAGCCTACTCTACCAAGCTGCCCGTGCCCTGAATCTTCCATTTTCCCATTGACTTTGCCTGCCGTTGCCCCCTCTGCCCTCCCTGACCTTCCCTCTGTCCTCTCCCCAGCTATCCATCCATGAACGGGAAGACAGTCCCCAGAGCCATGTGCTAGTGATGAAAGGGGCTCCAGAGAGGATCCTGGACCGATGCTCCTCCATCCTTGTCCAGGGCAAGGAGATTCCTCTGGACAAGGAGATGCAGGATGCCTTCCAAAACGCCTACATGGAGCTGGGAGGACTGGGGGAGCGTGTGCTCGGTGAGGGATCAAGAGGGCTTGGGGAACAAGGGAGATGGGGCTCAGAAAAGAATTAGGGAGCCTCTTTCTTGGTATCGTTGAGTAGAACCTGCTTGTAGCCTGTATACTTTCCCAGTTGTCAGCCTAGTTTCTCCTTCATACCTCCTTTTCCCCTCTATCCAGGATTTTGCCACCTCAATCTACCCTCTGCAAAATTCCCTCGGGGTTTCAAGTTCGACACAGATGAGCTGAACTTCCCCACAGAGAAGCTCTGCTTTGTGGGACTTATGTCCATGATAGACCCTCCCCGGGCTGCTGTGCCTGATGCTGTGGGCAAGTGCCGAAGTGCAGGGATCAAGGTACCAGTCCCCTCCTCCTCCTTCCTCCATCCCTTTTCCCTTCCCTTCTTCTCCTTTCCCCTTCTCCTTCTCACCCCCCTCTTCCCCTTCCCTTTCCCTTTCCCATCCTCCTTCCCCTTCCCTCCTCTTTCTCCATCCTTTCCCTTCTCTTTCTTTCTCTTCTTTCATTCTTCCCTTAGAACCAAGGATCTTCAGACTATTGCATTGAGAAATTCAAGATCATTGTATTAGAGACATACTCACTACTCCTAGCCATTCTCCAAGCTTTGAGCGCTTGTACTCTCCTCACGTAGACAATGGAATCACTCCCTAGAGGAAGTTCTCACAAACAGCTTATACACAATCTGGGAAGCTGTAGCACCACAAGCTAGGGATACCCACAGCTGGGTTGACTCTCTATGCCCCCCAAATCAAGCTTCACTCTAGGAATAAACCACCCCCTTGGGAGTCTACATCTGGACTAGTCTGTAGACCGGAGTATTGGCATCAGAACATCCCCTTACTATCCATTCTCACTGACCACTACTATTTCCTCTTTCCCTCTAGGTCACACACTTTTCCTAAAGTCACTCAGGCTATACCAACTACATATTTTATTCATCACACACTTGTACTCTACTCTTGACATATTCAGTCCCGATCATTCAGGATCCAGATATCTTACTCTCATGCCAAAAATCATCACCAACAACCAAAGAAACATTTTAGTTCCCTAAATAGCCAGGGAGTTTGGAGGCATCACTATCGATGGCAAGCAGCTATGTGCCCATGCTGCCTTCCCTGCACCGCTGTCTGCTTTTCACTCAGCATGTACCCCGAGTCTGCTCTGCAGTTGAGACCTTTGCTTGTTCCTCTCTGCAGCTGAGAAGAGGCTCTGACTGGCTCCAAAGTCAGAGAACCAGAACCTATCTCTGATAATTATTACTTTTATAAGCTTAAGCAAGTTACTTAAGTTTCTTGGCTTTCAAGTTCAACTGTAAAATGAGAGGGTTGGGCTAGACGGCCTCTGAGGTCCCTTCCAGCTATAAATAGAGAGGTAGGATAGTATAATGGGTAGATGGAAAGATTGGAATCAGAAAGATCTAAGTTCTAATTCTGCCTCAGACACTTACTATCTGTGTAGGCAAGGCAATTAACCTCTCTATGGCTCAATTTCCTTATTTGTAAAATGAAGGAGTTGAACATAATGACTTCACAATGACTCCTTTCCAGCTCTAAATCTGTGATTTTAGTCTCTCTCATCCCTTGATCCTCCTGCAGAAAGTTAACCCTTGCCTTTGTATTCTCACTCCAATCCCTTTTATTAAATAAATTATTTTTTTCCTGAATCTTCTCCATCTCTACACAACTTACTGTGTAGACTACAAATGTTTAGAGCAGGAAAGGACCTCCAGTACTTTTCTGTCTGCTTATGAACAAACATTGCATGAAGAAATAGAAGGATGAGTTAGGAACTAAGCAGTCAGATTCAATGTACCTTAGAATCTCTTCCTTTTCAAATTTATATTTGACCTCTACTTTTTAGTAGTCCAGAACCATTGCGGTGAGGCCCCTTCCACATTTTCTTCTAAAGTCACTGGCCTTTGTCTAGTCCAGCCAGGAAATCCTCTACTTTCCTCTTAGTCAGTGAAGACATAGATTGGGTTTTTCAAAAAGGCTTTAATGGCATTTATGGAGAAACTAAACTTACCAGAGCATGGTGAGAAGTACTCTAAAATCCTATCATCATCATCATCATCACCATCGCCATCATTGCCATCATTACCATTATCTTCATCATAACCGCTTATATTCATATTTCGCTTTGACGTTTGCCAAGCATCTTCCATATGCTGTCTCGTTTAATTCTTACAACAACTCTGTGAGAAGGGTAGTACAATCATTCCTATTCTACAGATAAAGAAACCAAGCTTCCCAGAGGCTTAGTCACTTGGTTACATGGTCAGTAAGTGATGAGACGGACTCAAACCCAGGTCTTCTGGCTTCAAATCTAGTTCTTCATCTAGGTCCAGAGCATAGATGAAGGTTCCTAGACTCACAGCAAACTTGGGAATGTTCTTCTTTAACAGCTAAGATGGAAAGTTTGAGAAAGGCATGACAGCACAATTAAATCATCTATTTCCTGCTTGCATCAAATCCAAATGCCTTAGTGTAGAGTATCTTCCCCTTACAGCTTCCTTATTCCTTATTCCTCCATCAAGGCAAACCTGTGACTTGTCTCCTTTCTGTGTCTCACACTGCCATCTCTGAACTGCTATGTGTAGAAACCACAGCATCTCCTCCGGTTCACCAACTCCATACATACTCCTTTGTATTCCATCCTCTCGATTGAGTGGGCTGGATCTCTTCTAGCTGGAGTGTGACATAGTGAATATAGCATTAACCAGAGAGTCAGGAAGGCCTGGATTCAAATCCTACCTCTGACATTTATTTTATGTAGATTTTATGTAGATGTAGGTAAATCACTTAACCTCTCTGAGTCTCAGTTTCTCTGTCTGTAAAATGAGGATTATAATACCTGTGGTACCTTTCCTATCCTCCATGGTCTTTCAGATAGCACAGAAAGCAGCTCAACCATCATATTTATCAGTTCTTTCAACACCTGAGGATGTAGTTCTATGAAGTTGTAGGGGTGGGTGGTTATGAGGCTTAAATGAGATAATTGTATGCAAAGTGCTTTGCAAATTGCAAAATGTTGTATGAATGTCAACTGTTATTATTGCCTGCCCTAGGGAATGATATATGTATATTTATGTAGCCCTTACACATACATATGGCACCTTATAATTACAAAGTACTCATATATGTATACATATACATATTATGCATGTATGTTATGCATGTATATATACTTGTGTGAGTGTTTGTATACATATGTGTGTATTCATAGTATATGTATGCACATACGTATACTTTTATGTATTTGTATGTGTATACATAGTACATGTATGTACATACACATATACATAGTATATGTACGTATTGTATGTATGTTTGTGTGTATATAATCTCATTTGATTTGTGTATTAATCCTACGAGATAGTCAAGGTCAGTATTATATCTTCATTTTATAAAAGAGGAAACCAAAACAGAAGAAGTGAAGTGAGGCATTACATAGTGTCATGGGAAACAGAGGTAGAAGCCCATAATAAAACCCATGGCCTCAAGTGGCAAATATACAGAAACGCACAGAGTCTAGGCAAGAAACAGAACTAACCAGGGTTCTCAATGCAAGGAGTCAAATTGGACATTTTAAGTATTGCTGAGCTTTGGTGGGATAAAATCAGGGACCGGAATACTCCGAAGAGCATGCCTTGGAGGAGCAATGTGTCTTGATAGCCAATATATTTAATGAGATAGTAAGAGAAAACCTAGATACCCTTGATCAAATAAGATACTGTTTGTAAAGAACTTAGTACAGTGGCTGGCACATAGTAGGAGCTTAATAAATATCTGTTTCCTTCCTTCCTTGATGAATTCAAGTCACTTGGCCCTAATGAGCGACATTCTTGGAAAGATCTGGCAGGTGTGATTATCGAGCTTTTGTTGTTGGTTAGTCATTTTTCAGTCACAGCCAACTCTTTGTTATCTCATTTGGGGTTTTCTTGGCAGAGATACTGGTGTGGTTTTCCATCTCCTTCTCCAGCTCATTTTACAGATGAGGAAACTGAGGCAAACAAGGTTAAGTGACCTGCCCAGGGTCACAAAGCTACTAAGTGTCTGAGGTCAGACTTGAACTCAGGTATTCCTGACTCCAGTCCTGGCACTCTATCCACTGTGCCACCTAGCTACCCTTAATTATTGAGATATTGTCAGTGATATTTTGAAAATCATGGAGAATAAGAAAGGTATCCCAGGATTGGAGAAAGGCACATGTCACAATAAAAAAAAAGAGTGGAATCTCCAAACTAGAGTCTAGTGAACTTGAATTCAATTCTTGAAATAATTTTAGAGTGTATTATTAAAGAGGTGATTAGTGAACTGTAACTAGGAAAGAAAGTAATGATCACAGTCAATATGGTCTCATTAGGAACAAATCATGCCAGACTAATGTAATTTCTTTTTTTTTTTTTTTTTGGACACTATTACTAAACTGGTTGATCAGGGGAATGCTATACATATTGATGTAGGGAATATCTAAAAATGAAAGCAGGGTGGAGTAGTGGCTAGAGTGCAGGGCCTGAAGGCAGTAAGACTAATCTCCCTGAATTCAAATCCAGCCTCAGAAACTTAATAGCTGTGTGTCCCTGGGAAAGTCATTTTACCTTGTTTGCCTCAGTTTCCTCATCTGCAAAATGAGCTGGAGAAGGAAATGAGAAACTCCAGTATTTTTGCCAAGGAAATCCCAAATGGAGTCACAAAGAGTTGAACAAGACTGAACAGCAAATATCTAAAAGGTTTTACAGCAAAGCATTTAATAGACTATCACGCTATTTTTGTTGGAAGGAGGCCTTCATAATCCGTGCTTAGCTTGTGCTACTTAACATTTTTACTTATGATTTAAAGGTGTATATAGCATGCTTATCAAATATGCAGGTAACACAAAACTGGAAGACTTGGAAAACACAACAGATGGCATATCTATTACAGCCAAAAAATTTTGACATGCTAGAACAAAAACAAATTGCTGCCAGAAGCCTACTTTTGTATGACCCACAAGCTAAGAATGGTTTTTACATTTCAAAATAAAGTTTTATTGTATTTAAAAATGCAAAAAAAAAACATTCTTAATTAGCAGGCCAGATTCGGCCCTCTAGCAGTAGTTTGCTGACCCCTGGGCTAGAGCATTGGGTTGAATCAAATAGGACGAAATATAATAGGGATAAAGTAAAGTCTTAAACTTGAGTTCAAAAAAAATCCATTTTCACAAGTACAAGATAGGGGAGGTATGATTAGATAACAATTCATCCAAAAAAAATAGGAATTTCAGTGGACTGCTGCTTATGAGTCAGCTGTGTGATATAGCAGCCAAAACACTGTGATCTTGGGCTGAATTAAGAGAGCCATATCTCCAGGCATAGAGGAAATGATCCCACTGTTGTCCACCCTGGTCAGACTTCATCTGGAAGGATGTGATAAATTGGAGGGTATCTAGACGAGAGCAACCATGAAGCAGAAGGCCCATATAATTCGTGCCATATGAACATAGGTCAAAAGAACAGGGAATGTTTAGTCTAGAGAAGAAAAGATTAAAAGAAGAAATATAATAATTATCTTCAAGTATTTGAAGGGCTGACACAGAAGAGAAATTAGACTTTTTTTGTTTGCCCCCAACAGGAAGAACTGGAGGAAATTGGTACAAGTAGCAATAAGGCAAATATAAATTTGATATAAGGAAATGCATTTTTTATTTTTTTCCAATTATATGTAAGACAATTTCAAAATTCATGTTTCGAAAAATTTTGAGTTCCAAATTTTTTCCTTCCCTCCCATCTTTCCTCCCTAAGACAGAAAACAATGTGATAAAGGTTATACATGTGCAGTAATGTAAAATATATTTTCATGTTGTATTGTGAAAGAAGAAACAGGAAAAAAGGAAAAAACCATTAAAAAACAAAAATAGCGAAAGTAATATTCTTTGATCTACATTCAGATTCTATCAGTTCTTTTTCTGGATGTGGATAGCATTCTCCATCATGAGTCAAAGAAATACGTCTTGATGCTAAAGTAGAATGGGCTGTTTCTGCAAATAATTTATGTAATATGGGAATTGCTCCTTGAATATTGTTAAGTTTACACTTTTCCTATATTAAGGCAACACCATGTTTCTTATGTAAATTCAACGTGGTCATAGCATATAATCTTTGTGATACATTGTTTTAACCTCTTTGCTAGTAATTTATTTCAAATTTTTACATCTATGTTCATTAGGGGCATTGGTCTACAATTTTCTTTTTCTGTTTTGATTCTCCCTGGTTTGCATATCAAGACCATATCTATGTCATAAAAGGGATTTGGTAGGATCTCTTCTTAATCTGTAAATGTAACATAAAAATGAAACACATTAATAAAACTTTAAAAAGAAAAACAGTAATAATGAATTTTAAAAAGCAGGCTAGACTGCCCTGAAAGGAAGTAGGCTGTGTCTCTTTGGAGGTCATTGGGCAAAGACTGCATGACCACTTCTCAGCAATATTAGAGAGAGAATTCTTTGGCAGGGATGAGTTGGACTAGATCGTCACGGTGGTCCTCTCCAACTCTGAAATGGTATGTGTGTATGTATTTATTTGTAGTGTATGTATGTTTACGTGTACAGGGTGTGTGTGTGTGTATGTGGTCTGTATGTATGTTTAAGTATATGTGGGGGTGGGGTGGGTGGGTGTTTGTGTTCTGTGGGGAAAACACTGGATTGAGAGGCAGGAGAGACCTAGGTTTGAGTTCCAGCTCTGATGCTAACTGGCTGCCCCATCCCTCTGAGCTTTGGCTTTGTCATGTGTTCAATGAGGATGTTAATATATATGCTCTTGACCTTGCAGGCTTGTGAGAAAAGGGCTTTGTAAACTTTTAAGACTTAAAAAAGAAAAAAAAGCTTTTAAGGTTTTTGTCGGGGGGAGGAAGAGCAGAACAGGATTGGCCCCTGTATGTATTTCACTGGTATTTTGCTGTGGTGGTGGTGGTGGTGGTGGTGGTGGTTTTTGAGGTGTTTTCAGTCGTGTCTTCATGACCCCATTTGCAGTTTTCTTGGTAGAGATGCTGGAGTGGTTTGCCAGTTCCTTCTCCAGCTCATTTTACAGATGAGGAAACTGAGACAACCAGAGTTAAGTGACTTGCCCGGGGTCACAGCTAGCAAGTGTCTGAGGCCAGATTTGAACTCAGGAAGATGACTCTTCCTAACTCCAGGCCCAGCGCTCTGTGCACTATGGCTCTACCTAGCTGCCCAATCAGGAAACCGGGGCAGATCAGCAACTACTCTACAATTTGTAGTTTTACAGGGTTGCCTGAGGGTACTGAGAAGTCAAGAGATTTGCCCAGGATCCCACAGCTAATAGACGTCAGAAGCAGATCTTGAACCCAGGTCTTCATGGCTGCAAGGCCTACTCTCTCTAACTACTACAGCAGTGATGTCGAAATCAAATAGAAGTGAGGGCCATTAACCTTTACACAAGGATCTCATGGACTGATTTATATTTTTTGGTGTTGCTGGGTTTTCTTTTAGAGGGGGTCAGGGTTAAATGACTTGCCCAGGGTCACACAGCTTGTACGTGTCTGAGGCCAGATTTGAACTCAGGGCCTCCTGACTCCAGTCTCAGCTCTCTGTTCACTGTGCCACCTACATGACCTCTGCTCAGTTTTAAAGTGTAATATTACTATGCTCTATTTGTTTTCATTTTTTATTAAATTTTTCCCAGTTATATTTTAATCTGAGTCCTGCCTCACTTGGGAGCGTTGTGGGTTACAGGCAGCCAGCAGGCTCCACAATTATTTATACCACCCTCAATTTTAAACTTTAAAGCATATTGACTTTCAGAACCAGGCAATTCCTTAGAGAAGATCTCGTCCAATTCCCTCATTTCAAGGACGAGGAAATTGAGTCCTCTGAAGGGCATTACCTTGCCCAGTACATACAACTAGTCATAGAGTGAGTGAACATCAGTTTCCTCAGGTCTCCTGACTCCCATTTCAGTATTTTTTCCATCATACAGAGCTGCCATGGTCATGTGTCTAGTAAGTGTTAGGAACCAGACTAGACTCTGCCTTAGTACGCTGCTCCTCTGTTCCCTCTCTCCAGCCTCCTTTTTGGGACTCAAATGAACTTTGATAGCATCTTCCCTGTCTCTTCTTCCTTCTCCCTCTAGGTGATCATGGTGACCGGGGACCATCCTATCACAGCAAAAGCTATCGCCAAGGGTGTGGGCATCATCTCAGAGGGGAATGAGACAGTAGAGGACATTGCTGCCCGGCTAAACATCCCTGTCAGCCAGGTCAATCCCAGGTGAGGCCCGTGTTGGATGTCCCTGACCAGGGATATGCTAGAAATGGCTGAACTGAGGGCAAAGTGTTAAATTTTCACAGCTTGGAAACAAATATTACAAATCGGGGCTGGACTTTTGTTTGTTGGTTGGTTGTCTAGACATAAGAAAGTGCTGGGGAAAATGCACAGATTAAACTTAAAAGTGTGTCCTAGATACATTTTTTTCTCCTGGAGAGCCCATTGTTAAACATCTACCAGGATGCCATTGTCCCTGACCAAATGCCATCTTTATCTGCTGCACTGGACAAATAGCTCTCCTACCCTATACCACTACTCAGAACTGAGTGCCCCACTGTGGGCTCATAGAGCATATCCCTGAGACTTCTAAAGTCCCTGTGTCTGGCTTAATGAGTCACTTGCTTTGACTGCCTAGTTCCTTCATGCTGAGGTTTCGAGTCTCCTTGACGGGCACTTGCTCCTTCCCCAAAGGACAGTCCCTGTAAGGAAATGAAAAAGCTGAATCCCAAAGAGTAGCAGACCTGAGGCCTGAGGAATGATGGGGGCTAAAGTCTGGGACATGGGCAGAAAAGTCAGCTAAATTGTATGTTGTTCCCCCACCAATGCAGGGAAGCCAAGGCCTGTGTAGTCCATGGGTCTGACCTGAAGGACATGACATCAGAGCAGCTGGATGAGATCCTTAAGAACCACACCGAGATTGTCTTTGCTCGGACTTCTCCACAGCAGAAGCTCATCATTGTGGAGGGATGTCAAAGACAGGTGGGAAAGTTGAATGGGGTGAGGCAGGGAAGGCTTCTCGGCCATCAGGGATGAACAGAAGGCCTGTCAGACACGAGTATATAGGATGGGGGAACTGGGTCCAGGATTTAGGGAGTGACTAGGATGAGGGACCATGATGCCTCCTCCAGAAGCATTCTTCAAGTATTTGAAAGGGAGATCAAACTTGTTCTGCTTGGTCACGGAGGAGAAAACTAGTAGTAATAGGCGCAAGGTACATTTAAGCATCATATCAGTCTAAGTTGTCCAAATTAGAACTTTAAAAAATAGAATAGGCTACCTTGAGAGGAAATGAAATCCTCATGACTGGAGTTCTTCAAAAACCTTTTTGCTGGGCCATGATAGGGTGACTGTAGAGAGGCAACACAGTGTGTAGTGGAGAAGGCATTGAATTTAAAGTCAGAAAGACTTGTGTGCCTCATTTTCCTCTTGGTGGGATGGGGGTTGGACTTGGCATCCAAGATCTGTCCAGCTCTAAATATCTGATCCCAGGACTCTTGTTACAAGACAGGTTAGATTGAATGAGGTCTGAGGTTCCTTCTGACTCTGGGATCCTGAGGCTTGGCAGAGCCTCTGCCTCTGATAGTCTTTTCTCATCAGGGTGCCATTGTGGCAGTGACTGGTGATGGGGTGAATGATTCTCCCGCACTGAAGAAGGCTGACATTGGCATTGCCATGGGGATCTCTGGCTCTGATGTCTCCAAGCAGGCAGCTGATATGATCTTACTAGATGACAACTTCGCTTCCATTGTCACTGGCGTGGAGGAGGGTGAGTAGGCTGCCCATGGCTGCTCTCCAGTTCATTCTTAGCACATTTATTCCAGTTGAGTCAGATGCCAAACAGCCATCAGGAAAACATTCTTCGCTAAGATCTTACACCAAAGGCAGGAATGAAGGGTAGAAGTCTAGATTCCTATTCTCCTTTTACTGTCTTCTTCCTGACATTTAATTCCAGTTTAAATCCTCTGCCCTTTCAGCCAGGATTGTGGGATTATGGTATACATAAGATCTGGACCTGAGAGGGACCTTTGAAGTTTTGTCCAATCTCCTCACTTTACAGAAGCCTGGAGAGGTCAAATGTCTGAAGTACCATAAGCAGTAAAAAAGCAGAGCTAGAAGTGGAACCTAGGACTTGTGGTTTCAAATCCAGTGTTCTTTTCACTATGTCACTTACATCCAGTAGTTCAGGCAGCCAATTATTCCGGAGCTTGCCTCGGTTCACCTCAATGTCAAGGCTTTTCTCTTTCAGAAGAGTGATAGAGAACATGAGGCATATAGGGAAAATAGAGATACGGAACCAGAGAGATGGTCATTGATAGAGTCTTCTTTCTCTCACTCACACTCTGCTGGCCCTGGTCTCATACAGGCTTCTTCTCAGTGTCCTCCTGTTCCCTCATAGACTATTAGACCACAATGCAAGGTTCTGGCCTACTTCAGGGAGTGGTACGCTGGGGAGGGGTGGTCTCTCTGATATCCCTGATGCTCCAAGGACCTACTCACAGGCCGCCTGATCTTTGACAACCTGAAGAAATCCATTGCCTACACTCTGACCAGTAATATCCCAGAGATCACTCCTTTCCTGCTCTTTATCATTGCCAACATTCCCCTGCCTCTGGGCACCGTGACAATCCTTTGCATTGACCTGGGCACTGATATGGTAAGTACAGAGACATGGCTGGGGGAAAACAAAGTGTGAAGGAATTATCAAGGTGGGGAGTGGAGGGAAACCTACAGCAACTATCTGGCCTAACTATAACTCCTGTCTGGTAGAAAGAACACTTAGTCTAAGACTTTTACTCAGAAGTTACTTCATATGTCTTCATCAATCTTAAAATTCCACAGGAATTATTCCTATTATTGAATCTACCAGACTATAAACTCAATAAGGGCAAGGACCCTGCTCATCTAAACTTCACATCTCCCCCAATGCCCAACATAGAGCATTTTGTATACAGTAGGTGCTTAATAAAAGTTGGTTGAATTGAATGCCCATATCCTCTTCACTCCCTTTCTTCTCTATTCAATTTCATCCATTTCATACCCCAGGTACCAGCTATCTCCTTGGCCTATGAGGCAGCTGAAAGTGACATCATGAAACGCCAGCCTCGGAATCCACAGACAGACAAGCTGGTGAATGAGAGGCTCATCAGTATGGCCTATGGTCAAATTGGTGAGGTTCGAGGGGACTCGTTGCCTCAGAGTGGGATTAGAATGTCATAGGATCATAGATTTTTGGAAGGGACCTCAGAGGCCATCCAGTCCAACCTCAATTTACAATTGAGGAAACTAAGACCATGAAGGTTAAGGATCTTGGCCATGGTCATACAGGTAGTGTCAGATGCAGGATTTGAACCCAGATCTTTTGACTACAGTACTGGTGCCCTTTGTACTATGCAGCTCTGGCTGGTTTTTTTTTTCAATATTTAAGAAGGTTAAGCTCTCAAAATTGACTCAAGACAGGACCCAGTTTAGTGCTGAACCTGACCTTCCCAGTCCACATTGTGTCTTGTTTCCTTCTCTAACTCATCCCCTACCCCTGTGGCCCTCACCACTCACAGGGATGATCCAGGCACTGGGTGGCTTTTTTACCTACTTTGTGATCCTGGCCGAGAATGGTTTTCTGCCCTCACGGCTCCTGGGCATCCGACTCGATTGGGATGATCGCTCCAAGAATGACCTGGAGGATAGCTATGGACAGGAGTGGGTGAGTGTTTCCACAATCTGGGTAGCAGCTTCTGTGGGAGTGTAAGATCCACCCACAGCCAGCACCCAGAAAGCTGACAGCATGCCGCAAAACCACAGGCTCTTTTGATCTGCTTAACTAAGGAAAGCAGGGGGAAGATGTTGACATGCTTACTTTAATTCAGCACACAAATACAATTCATTTCGTTCAGGGGAAAAAAAGCAGCACACTGAACTTCAGAGCAAAATACAAACAAATTACAAACATCGACAGACAGATCTTGTCTAATTCAAATCCCAATACATAGTTACCAGAGTTCAACAAAGTCTCAGCATCTGGGTTTACAAGCTGAAGGGCTCCTTAGCTAGAGCTGCCTGGAGTCCCCTCATCAACACCATCTCAAGAGCCCTGCACAAATGACTCTGTCCTCCCTTCTTATAGGGCTTCAGACATCATCAAATGTCATCTGAATGACCAGAATTTAGGCTCTGGTGATTGGTTCTTGAGTTGGCCCCTCCCCTTAGAACCCTGGGAGGTTCACGTCCACATAGATTAGGTTAACACCTAATGGGGCATGGCTCTGGAGTTAACACCTCTCCTTAGCCGGCCCCACCCCAGTCACCAATCCACACCCACATAGATTCCACACCTAATAGGAGTTTGGGCCTGGGGCTTAGCAAAGCAAACAAAAGCCAAACTCTTAAGAGCACTAAGTGCTAAGGAGTCCATTTTGCTTACCAACACAGTGAGTGACAAGGCAGCAGTGACACGTCAGGAAGTGAGAGATTTGAGTGACCCTGGATAGGTACTGGTTGCTTGAACAGGTGTCCCTTTGACCTAGCTCCTTCCTGTCTCCTCATTCTGATCCTAATTCTTGACTCCATCCGCTTCTCTGTCTCCATTCTCCTGCCTGACTCTACTCCCTCTTCTAATGCCAACCATCTTTTTGACTAAGATTTCCTTTTCCATTTGACCCTTCTTTCTGACCGAACTATCTCCTATGACTATACAATCCCTGATACCATTCTTTCTGCTCCCAGACCTCCTCTCTGACTCTATCCATCTCTGTACCTGGACTCATCATTCCCTCTTCTGACCTTGACTTCTGTGATTCTACTCTCCCCTCTCTGACCACTCCTTCCCCTCTCACTCTAACGACCCTTCTGTGCCCTTTCTCCAGACCTATGAGCAGCGGAAGGTTGTGGAGTTCACGTGCCACACAGCTTTCTTTGCCAGCATCGTAGTTGTACAGTGGGCTGACCTCATCATCTGCAAGACCCGTCGTAACTCTGTCTTCCAGCAGGGCATGAAGTGAGCTCCCCACCACAAAGCCCGTTTCAGCTTCCCCAGTCCTGGCATGATCCTACAACCCTGATTCACCCTGACCATGAGCTACCCCACCTTCCTCTGTTGGGATCAGGATCAGATTTCAATCCCTCAGCTCTAGTCATGGTATTGCTTGGAGGTGGGGAGGAGGAGGAGGACGAGGAGGAGGAGGAGGAGAAATTTGGCAGCTTTAATTCTGTTTCTTGATGGTGGGTGGGTACAAATCTCTGGAGAGTGCCACTCCTATCCTTCCTTCCCCCCCACCCCCTTCTGTTCATTCCTCTTCCCTTACTCTAGTTAAAAACAACCTCAACAACACGTAGACTCCTGGAATGTTAGCTCTGGAAAGGACCTTAGAGATCATTTAGTACTGCCCCTTCATGTTACAGATAAGGAAATCAAGTCTCAGAGAGAAAGAAAGTTACTTGCCTGAGGTCAAAGGTCAAAGCCTTTTCCAGGTGGACCCTAGATAGCAGAACTTGACTCAGGTTACTTATGTAACCCTTACGGTCAGAAACGAAACATGGTCTCTGTCCTCAGGGAGCTTCCAGACCTATCTATGGAACAAGACACGATTAAAGAATAAAATGAGACTGTGTAAGAAAGTACTAAGCTGTTGGTAAAATTCAGGAAGATTAAAAAAAGGTAAAATGAAAATATTCTTCAGTTGCAGGAGGCAGATGAAAAGGAGAAAAGAATATGTCTCTTAGAAACATTCCACTTCCTCTGACAAATTCAATAAACATTTTAGTGGCTGCTATAGCAAGGCACTCTGCTAGGCCATAAAGATACAAAGATTAAAAAAGATACAGTCCTTGACCTTAAGAAGTTGGGCAGAGGGGTGAGAAGAGGGGGAGGGATATAACATATCCAGGAATAAATATAATACAAGGTCGGGTGTGATGGAAGTGTGAGAGTCAGACAAAATGTTCAAGGAAAATGTGAGGAGAAAGAGCTCATTTTCAGCTGGAGGGATCAGGAAAGATGTCACTGAGAAGGTGGTGCCTCAGCATAGCCTTGAAGGAAGAGAAAGATTCTGAAAGTGGGAGAGGAGGAAGGAAGTGCATAATCAGCATGGAGGGTAGCCTGCATGATTATATAGGGAGATGAGATGACATCCAGTTTGGTTGACAGCTAGTGGAATTTAGAGTTCATTAAGGGAATTACCTAGTAAATAGGAAGAGACTGGAGAGAGAGGGAAAGAGACAGAGACAGGGAGAGAAAAAAAGAGAGGGAGGGAGAGAAAGAAAGAGAAGGAGGAGAAAGAGGAAAGGATGGAGACAAAGAAAATGAGAAGGAAGAGGAAAGAGAAGAAAGGAGAGAGAAAGAAAGAGAGAAGGCACGGGGAGAGAGAAGGAGAGAAAGAAAGGAGAGAGACAGAGAGGAGAGAGACAGAGAGAGAGAGAAAAAAGGGAGGAAAAGAAGGAGAGAGACATAGGGAGTGAGAGAGAAAAGGAGAAAGGGAAATGGAAAGGGAGAGAGAGAAAGAGAGAGAGAATAGTCGTGTAGACAATATGCCAGAGAAGATGGGATGGGATCAAGGGTACATGTAGCAGAGTTGGCTTTGTTGAGAAGGGCCACAGAGATTGGAATAAAGGATAAGAGAGTGGGTCATGGTGTCAAGAGGGTGTAGGATGCAGAGAAAGGCAGAAGAGGGAGCTCACTGTGAAAAGACTCCATTTTCTCAGTAAGCTGATTTAGCAGTGAAAGGTAGGAGGGATCTAAGATGTCTTGAGGAGACGGCAGAGTTAAGGGGATTTTAAAGGTTAGAGGAGACATAGAGCACCAGTCTTGGGGTCAGGAGGACTTAAGATCAAATCCGGCAAGTTATTTAATTGCCTCCAAAAAAAAAGAAAAGATTAGAGGAGACATGTTTGCTTGTTTGTAAACAATGAGGAAGGGGCCGATAGATAGGGAGAACCTGAAGATGAGAGAGAGAGAGAGAGAGAGAGAGAGAGAGAGAGAGAGAGAGAGAGAGAGCATGATTGCATGATTGCTAGGGAAGTTATACAGGCAGTAAGGGATGGAATCCTGGGTGCAAATGGTGATGTTCACCTTTGAAAAAGAAAAGAGTCACATCAACCCCTGAGGATAGAGCAGAGTGGATAAGGATGGGTAAAGATGTAGCAAGAGATGTAGGAAGGGAGAAGAGAGACTTCTTAAGGAATGGCCTCAATCTTCTTGGTAAAACAAGAGGTGAGGTCATCTGCTGAAAGAGAGGGAGAGAGAGAGGGTGGAGTGATGATCTCGAGGAGAGGAGAAGGTGTTGAACAGCTGCTGTGGGGAGAGTGCTAGGGAATCAGTAAGAGATGAATTAAAAGGATTGCTGTGAAATCAGACTGAAGAGGAAGACTGTTAGTAAGCACTTGAAGTCACTAAGACCAGAATGGAAGGTTCCCCTCTAACTATCCCTTTCTTTGCTAGAAACAAGATCTTGATCTTTGGGCTGCTAGAAGAGACGGCTCTGGCCGCCTTTTTGTCCTACTGCCCAGGCATGGGCTTAGCCCTACGAATGTACCCACTCAAGTGAGTACCCAGGAAGAGGTGGGATGAGGCAGTCCTCTACACAGAAGCAGAGGGAATGTGGGTGGGGTGTGTGGGGAGTTGTTCCTATAATCATAGCCTGGATTGCTCTGGGTGTCTCTCTTTGTCCTTTTCAATGTCTTCACCCCACATTCTGATCTCACTCTCTTTCTCCCCCATTCTTTACAGGGTCACATGGTGGTTCTGTGCTGTCCCCTATAGTCTCCTTATCTTCATCTATGATGAGGTCCGAAAACTCATCCTGCGACGCTATCCTGGTGGTGAGTTTCCCCTAGCCTCAGCACCCTAGCTGTTCTCCCAATCCTTTAACCACACCCCCAAATCCAGTCACCTGCCACTCACTGACTTTCAGTGCTCTCAGACCCTAGACTTCCAAGGGGTTTGGGGCACTATTCTCTTTCTAGGGCTTAGAGACTGAAATCCTGGCCTCTAGTGGTCAACATTCTTCCCCCAAGTGGTGTAGTCGATGGAGGGCTAGACTTGAAGTCTACTCTTACCTCTGACACTTAGCTGTTTAGCCCTGGTCAAGTTTCATGGACTTGGGTTCCTCATCCTTAAAACAAAGGATTTGAACTCAACAATTTCTAAGGTCCCTTTGGACTTCTTTGGGCTCCAAATCTATCATCCTATGATCCCTATTGCTCCTAGACTTCTAATCTCTCTCACCTGTAATTACAGCCTTTCAGCCCCTCCAATCTCCACCTGATTTTCAATCAACCAACAAATGTTTACTGGGTACCTTAGATATTCCTTACCTGGTGCCAGATACAAAGTTTTCCCATTTCTCTATCCTATTTATACCTAACTCCCATCTTATTCTCCTGCCCATCCTTAATGTCTATGATCTTTTCTTCCCCCTTACCTCATTCTGTTCCTCCCTTGTTATTTCCAGTTCTTTGTTGCCCCCACCCTCCAGGGTCCATTCAATATAGCCATCGCTGTCCTGAGTCCCTAAGAAATCCATCAATCCTCTCTCTCACTCTGAACTTCTCTCTCCGACAGGCTGGGTGGAAAAGGAGACATACTACTGAGCTGAGCACAGGATGAACCAGGCACCAAACAGACAGGGGTGCCCTGTTGGGGGGTGGGACAGGGTGGGTACATCTGAGACAAAGTTGTGGGAGGGTAGTGGGGAGGTGGGGGGTCAGCCCAGTCAACTCAAGTTTGGGCCAGGGTAGGGTAGGAATGGGGTTTAGGGTGATTGCCCTGTAGACCTAACTGTGAAAAATCAGTTTAGACACTAAATGTTGGGATCCTCTCCCCACATCCTACCCCTACTATGTTCATCTCTTCTACTCTTCATGGAGGCTTGGAATCATTCCAGCCCTCCATAAGTCCCAGTAAAGATCAAGTTGTAATGGCAGGTATGAGTCTGAGGGTGCTTGGGCTAGAGAGGAGAGAAGACTGTTTAGGTCCTCAAGGACTTGGACCACTGTGTTATCTCCACACACTCCATTCTCTGTTACCACCTGTTCTTTTTCTCTCCATCCAACTCTGTCCCTGATGATCCCCACTTCCCTGTCCCAGACCTCAAAACCACCATCTCCTTCTACTAGTGAGAAACAGGAGTCTGTGAAACAGGAACTTAAGAATAAGCCTTCCCTGTATGGACTCCACAAGTAGGGAACAGTGTGAAACAGGTAAAAATACTCTAATTCAGAGACAAACAAAGCCAAATAGAGAACAAAAGAGAGGGAGGAGCAAAAAAAGGGGAATCTGGGAGACAGTGTAGGGATGGGATTAGCCATCAATTGATGGAAGAAACAGACAAGGAGAAAGATTGAAGAGGGATGGTGACAGTGGCTTTTGGAGCATTTTGACAATTTTATCAATCTTGTCACAGATCTGTGTCCCTATCGTAGAAGAGGGCAGGAACCTGATCAGCAGACATCCAAACTCTAATTTTTAAAAGAGTGGTATCAGGCAAAGCTAAAAACCTCTAAAAGCAGCCACACCATGAGCCAGGTGTTCCCAATGAATACAAGGGAAATATAGCCTCTCCCCCATATTGTTCTTTGGGGGGATCCTGAGTCTTCAAGATCCTCCTAATCGTGTGAAAGAAAAATCCTACCAGGTCACTATTCCTTGAGCCCCTTTGAGACCATTCATGCCCTGTCATAGTAAATGTGCTAGGTCAACATAGCCCTCAAGAAGAAAGAGCCCAGGTTTTCAGAATAGAATTGTGGTCCCAAAGATTTGACAATCCAAGGAAGGTTTAGTGTATCACCTTGGTTCGGAGTCTTTATACAAAAAAGGGGTAAAACCACTGCTTTAAGAATGCCCTTTGGTGTCTAGGAATGCAAGGCAATTTCTGACCAAATGCCCTTCACTTAGTCTGAGCACTCATCAAACATTACACAATCTCCCTGAAATAAAAGGGTCACCTTCTGGTCCCTATGGTAATTGAACTCCTTTCCCCTACTACTACCAACCTAGTACTTCTTTGGGCATTTTCATCCTTTGTTTTCCAGCTGTAGCTCAAGGAGCAAAAGCTATGCCCTATAGAAAGACTCAAAAGCATTGAGCAAGTGAGAGAGAGAGGGAGACCAAAGGGAAAAGGGAGATAAAGAGTGGCTATAAAGAGGCAAAAACTAATAGGTAAGGAAGAGAAACAGATGTAGAGCAAATCCCATAACAAAATCCCAATTGATTGTCCATGTTCTTGAGTTGCACCAGACAATACTTTAAAAAAAATGGCAGTTGGCTGAGGCTTGAAAATCTTGTTTGTGGAAAACCACCTTAACTTGAATCCTACTAGTTTGGAATTCATGAAAATTTGGACAAAAGCCTATGGAAAAATAAAAAGGAATTTGCTAAGTTAAATTAAATAATGGTCTAAATAGGATTATTGGGGGGCATATTTAGTAGTCAAAGCAAATTATAGCCACTTAGGATCATTTATTTGCAACAAATTACTCTGAATGTGCTAATTACAAGTGATTTTTATCTATTCATTAAAAAAGTACCAGGAGACTTGGCAAATTTTTGTTACCCTTTAGTTTGAGTCGCTATATGTACTTTAAAAGTAATAAATGCATTTCCTTTTTAAAAAAATATTCTTTACTTCAGATATCTCACTAATTCAAACTCATCTTTCCCCAAAAGAAGTCATTTGAGGCTATTTGTTATTGTAGCTGTATTTGACTTGTGGAGGGATAGAACTAAAGAAAAGATTCCTTCATTCAACAAACATTTAGAAATTTCCTTCTCTCTGCAAGACATTGTGCTTAGTGCTAGAGAGAAACAAAGTCTAGATAAGATACTATCCCTACCCTCATAGAGCTTATAGCTAGGAGGTGGATAAGATACAAACAGGAAGAACCAGAATATACAATACTACATGATAGTGCATCGTTGTTGTTGTACAGTCATGTTTCAATCATGCCCAACTCTTCCTGACCCCATCTGGGGTTTTCTTGGCAAAAATACAGCAGTGGTTTGCCATTTCCTTCTCCAGCTCATTTTACAGATGAGGAAACTGAAGCAAACAGGGTTAAGTGACTTTCCCAGGGTCGCACAGCTAGGAAACATCTGAGGCCACATTAGAACTCAGGAAGATGTATCTTCCTGATTCCAGGACCAACACTCTATCCAGTGCACCTCCTAGCTGCTCCCTGGGTAATGCATTAGAGAATTATAAAACAAAGCAATCTCTGAGATTCTTAGGACTGTAACGGTCAAGGGAAGGTAACATTTGAGCTGTGTTTTAAAGGCTGGCTAGGTCTTTGTCAGGTGTAGAAGAGGGAGGCTATTGGAGACACAGGGAAAAATGTGAGAAAGGTACAAAGGTGTGAGTATATGTACATGTTTTGGGGCCAGAGGTCAATACAGAGAATAGATTGGTTTGGCTGGAGCACAAAGTATGTGGAGGAGAATAATGTGAAGTAAGGTAGGAAAGGCAGGATGGATGACGGAGGGAGGCAAAGAGTAGGTGATGAGGAGAGAAGCAAGGCATGGCAGATACATGAAGGCACCGTGTCACAGAAGATTGAGCACTGGTCATGGACTCAGAAGACTTGGGTTTCAGTCTTGATTCTGCTGTGTACCTGCAGTTTGACAGTGAGTCCTCTGAATGCCAGTCTCCTTATCTGCAAAATAGATATAAAGAGATTTATGCTACCTACCTCAGAAGGGCTATTGTGAGGAAAGTGAAAACGTTACTTCTACACCTGGAATCAAGACACACCTAGCTTCAGATCCTACCTTGGACCCTTACTAGCTGTATGACTATAAGCAAAAGCAGCCTCAGTTTCTTCATTGATAAAATGGATATAATAATAACACATCTCACAAGTGTTTCAAGGAAGAAATGAAATAATGTATGTCAAACACTATGTAAATCTCAAAATGCTACTTAAATGTCTACTACTTCTACTGCTATTACTAGTACTACTATTACTACTACTACTACTACTGCTACTACTACTACTATTACTACTACTACTACTATTACTATACTACTGCTACTAGTAGTATTACTATTACTACACTACTGCTACTACTACTACTATTACTACTACTATTACTAGTGCTACTACTACTATTACTACTGCTATTACTAGTACTACTATTACTATACTAGCACTACTAGTACTATTACTAGCATTACTATTACTATACTATTGCTACTACTACTACTACTTCTACTACTATTAATAGTACTGCTATTACTACTACACCACAAACATAAGTTGTTATAGAGAAAATGCCTTAGGGAGATCAGTTTGAAAATTACCTCCAGGAGCATACAGCAGCAATAACTTCCTTCCTCATGAGATAATCCCAACCCTAGACCCCCACCTCAAAGGGAACCGAGAGTCAGAGTTCATCATGCATCTTTTCTAACTGAGTCGCTCTGGGCTGGGCCTAGAAGTTCAATTGGGAACAGAATCCCATAGGACTGCCTTGTTCTATATTGTACCATAACACGATTGAACAATCTCAAAGTCAGCAAGATTCAAAGGGTTGAGGGGGAGGACCAGTTCAATCAGCCATATTGATCTGTCGCTCACACTGTGCTATAAATATTAGAGGGAAGATAACAGAAGCAATGATGATAATGATGATGTTTCTATTATGGCAATAGCTCCCACTTACGGAGATCTCGAAGGTTCGTAAAATGGTTTTTGTCCATCATCCTGTGATGCAAATGGTGCCAGTATTATTACCTTGATTTCACATGAGATGGAAGAGATTCACAATAGTTAGAGCTAGAAGGGAAATTCAAGATCATCTGGTCCAACTCCCTTGTTTGACAGATCTGAAGAAACTGAGTTTCAGAGATTAAGCGAAGAACCCAGGGTCCAACAGGAACAAATAGCAGAGTCTAGGTTTGAACTCAGGTCATTTGACTCCAAACTCAGCACCTCGTTCCGCTATATAGGGAAGCAGCATGGTACAGGGGCAACGGTCCTGAGCTTGGAATAATGGAATTGAGTCCCAATTCTGGTTCTGCTTTTTACCAGCTAGGCGACTTTAGGCAAACCACCTTCCCTCTCTGGGCCTCTGTAAAATGACAGGGTTAGACTAGATGGCCTCTGAGGTCCCTTCTAGTGCTAAAACTATGATTTAGATCTCTCGATTCTAAATCACAGCCCGATGACTTCCTCAAGGTCACAGAACTAGTGTCAGAGCAGGGGCTTAGGCCCACTTTCCTAAATTTCCTGGCTTCAGGCCTAGTACTTTTTTCCAGTTTACTATGTGGTCCCCATTTCAGTGTTGGACCTTAGAAAAGAGACAAACGTTTGTCAGTAAAGTCAGGAGAAAGTGAAGAAGAGAGAGTCCTAGATTGAAATCTCTAGGAGGGAGGGTAGAGGCAAAGTTGGAGGAGGGTGAGTTGGGGAAAGATCTATGGTCCAGGGTGGGGAAGTGTGACCCCAAAAGTATTAGGAGAGGGAGGTCAGAGGAGGTCACAGAATCATAGACTTAAAGCTGGAAAGTACCTCTGAGGTTACTTAGTCTTAACTCTTCTTTTTATAAATGAGGAAATGAGGACCTAGGAAAGTTTAGTGATTTTCCCAAAGTTATACAGGTAATGAACAGTAGTGCCTGAAATTGAACTCAGGTTCTCTGACTCCAAATCCAGCATTCTTTCCATAGCACCCCACTATGTCCTGCCTTTGCCACTCTCCCCAGAGGCCTTAGGATGGTAGAGGGGAAGTTACCTGCCCTTACCACTCTATCCCAGGGTCTTTTAAGAAACTAGGACACAATAGAGATTCATGGTTTCATATATAATCTTTTTACATTCTGCTTTGTATATGGGAACATGCAAGAGGAGTGTTTGTTAAATACAGAATTAAAAAAAAACAAATAAAAAGTAACCTAGGGACCACAAACTTTTTAAAGGTGGGGGTGGGGGGAAGGATGTCACCAGGGTCTAGTACATACACAGACCCTACATATTTGTTCAGTTGATGCTACTGCCCCACTTTTAGAATCTATTTCTCCCCTGAGACCAACATGGTATAAGGCAGAGAGGTGTATGCTCCTTAGGTATTAGGGAAAACATTTGTATGTTTGTTCTTGCTATGATTTTGAAATAAATATCCATTTGTAAAAGCTTTAAAAAAGGAAGATCTGGGCCAAAATGGTTAGAGACTATAATGATTCTCTACTTTTCCCTCATTCTAAATTGAAACTGCAAATAAAGCCAAACCAAAATAATATGTTTGAATCAAGGGAAACCAGTTCAACATGGGAAAATTACGCCTAAGTGGATAGAGACTGCCATGTCATGAGGTACCTACTGCTAGAGACTACTGAGGCAGTGGACACTCGAGATGAGGAACATAAGGACCTCAGATAAGTGGGTTGGGAGACAAGGGGAGGTTCTTAAAGACCAGGCTGGAGGCCTGAGAGAAGGAAAAATAATTGATTGGAGAATCTGGGAAAAGAGGTAAAAGAGGGAAGGATTATAGATCAAGGCCCACTTGCCCAAAGCATGGGCATAGAGGTTCTGTGACGATGTCGAGAGGCAAGGTAGGGACCCTTGCAATACATGTCATCATAGAATCACAAGATCTCAGAGCTGCAAGGGACCAGGGGTCATCTAGTCTAACTCATACCTGAACAAGAATCCTCTCTGGATATCCATAACAAGTGGTTGTTTAGCTTCACCTTGAAGATCTCTATAGCTAAGATATTTACTATCTACCGGGCCAACACATTCCACTTTGGGACACTATCCTGGTCACCCACCTCTGGATAGCCTCCAGTTGGTTAATATTCTTCTTAAATGTGTCACATCAAAAAGAGATCCCCAAAGCCCAAATGTGATCTAACTAGGGAAGAAGATTGAAGAGAAGGAAAAGAAGAAACTATTCTTTACATCCCCTGGGACTTTCTGGCATACTTTTTTGCTCCTTAGTAAACATATTGAATTTTTTGCATTTATAGTTCTATTTATTAAATTTTGATACAGGTTGTAAATACTTTGTATGCAGCACATAAATACATAATTGGTCTTTATTTGAAGGAGCCATTGGTATTCTAATCTTTTGACACTAAATTTGTCATGGAAACAGCAATTTATTGATTCAGTAACTATTGAATAAGCAGCCCCAAATCATTAAAACACAACTGCCTTTGTTGATTATCACAGAGACTTTGCCAGTTCCTTATTCATGGTTTATTTACATTCTGCAAATGTATAAAATATACCCAACTATAGTGAGAATGCTAGCGTGTTTGATGGCTCCATAGAATACCATTATCTATTTAAAATATGCTACCAACACAATAATAATTGAAAGGACAATTCATATCATAAATTGCCATTTTTTAAGGACATAGATACATCTATTTTGGCTTTGTCTGGCAAACAGAATTAAGTATGGTTTCCAAATTAAATGAGATTATTTTTATTATTATTATTTATTATTAAGCACTTAATATATGTGGATAACATCAAACTACGTGACTCCACTGAAAAACAAATTAAACAACTCTTACATTTTGTGGAATCTTTTTCCAATAATATCACGTCATTTGGACTTGATAAGTATAAAATTCTTAATGTGTGCCAAAGAAAGAGAGAGACAGAAGGCTTTAAGCTTAAATCCAGATGTCACATTGAACCAGTGGAAGAAGATGATACCTTGATCTCTTCCAGGCGTGACTCATCGAGCATAATAATATTAAGGAGTAGGCTTCCACTGAGTACGTTAAAAGACTTACTGGCGTTCTGAAATCAGAGCTAAATAGGACGAACACATTTAAAGCAATTAACACCTACATAATACCAGTTTGTATGCATCTAGAATTGTGAAAATGGACTGTCAGAGATTTGGAAAGCGCCCTAACAGTATTTACAAAAAAATAGGGCCTAAGGTAACTATAGAACATGATACATAAACATGAAAAGGGGCGGGGATTGATAGACATTTTCAGAGCACATGATAAGCAAGTCAGAAATACTTTTGGAGTAAGTAAATATCACTTCACTGAGCAACAGCAAGAAGCTGTTAATAGGGATACGCCATTGGCTTTGTCAACGTAACCAAAAGTGATTTATCTGTGGATGGAGCCTATGAAACGACTAAGATCCAAGAGTAGAAACGAAAGGCCCTCCATGCTCAAAAAAACAGTGAACAAATGGCTGCCATGTCAGTCAACAAGTATTTATTAAGCACTTACTATATGTCACAAGCAACTATGGAAATGAAGGGGATTATTATGACCATCAGGAATGGAATATAAGAAACTACACAAGGGTTATTCATAAGGAGTCCAGACTCAGTTGTCAGTGTAGATTATGCCATGAAACACATGGCTTAGGCTACAAAAATTTAGCACTTCTCAAATATCTAGCTAGATTCTGATATTCCCAAGCAGGTAATGGGTAGAAGCATGAACCATAAAAATACATTATTATTATTATTATTATTATTATTATTATTATTATTATTACAGAAAGCCTTCAAAATTAAGCCTAGTTCATCTGTACCCAGCAAATACCTCTCAGATACCTAGCCTGGTGGCTAGATGGTCATTATCTTTTATAAACTAAATGATGATAAATCTCCACACTACAAATACAAACCTTGATTACCTAACAAATGATTTATGCTGTGACCCAAGCATTATTACAGATGAAATTGGGAGCCATGATCACCTGAATATAATATTGATCCATATAAAATTTTACAACGATATTTTAAATTAGACACTAAATATTCATAATCTCCAAGCCTTGTAAAATGAAAAGCTTTAGAATATAGAGGCCTAGCAAAAGAAATCAAAACTATGTGGGAACAGAATGAAGTATCTATCATCCCTATCACACTGTCTGCTAATGAAGTTGCCCCAAGGATGCTTTCAGTGAGCTTGGAGAAGATGAGTATACATCCCGACCTTTCTTTTCAATTACAAAAAGAAGTTATTTTATGGCTCTGTGTAAGAATCTGCAGAACATATACAAAGGAATAGCATCAGGATAGCAACTTATTCCAGGACCAATTTCTATCTGAATTCCATCAAAAATAATAATAATAGCTAATATTTACATAGAACTTCCAGGTTTGCGAAATGCTTTACATTTATTATCTCATTTGATCCTCACACCAACCCTAAGAGATAGGTTCTATTCTTATCCTCATTTTACAAATGAGTGAACTAAGACAGAGAAAGATTAAGTGACTTACCCAGTCTAAGAGCTAAGAGGGCAGAATAGAGGAAGCACTCATCCGACCTCTCTCAACAATTCCTTTCCAAACAACTTTTAAATAATGCCTTAAATAGAATTCAGTAGTGGCAAAGGCATCAAAAGTTCAGAGAAAGACATTCTTCTAGCCCAAGACACCTTAAGAGGTTGGAAAGAGAAATCTGTGACAGAGGTAGACTGTCCCAGAGCCCACATGGATGCAATACCAGTAGTGGGACTAGCTGTAGGCAACAAAAGCAGAAGCAGCATTGGGAGCTCTTAAGCCACAGATGGTAAGAAGATCTAGCAATTAGTCAAAAAGAGATTACAGGGGGCATCTGTGCTACCCCCAGAATAGAACACTGTTTGAAGACCCGATTGCCTATACCCACTCTGGTTCACAGTTTAAGAGCAGAGAGAAGCACTGTTGTTCAAGAGGGAGCA
Source organism: Phalanger gymnotis (assembly GCA_028646595.1). Lineage (NCBI taxonomy): Eukaryota > Metazoa > Chordata > Mammalia > Diprotodontia > Phalangeridae > Phalanger > Phalanger gymnotis. The sequence continues at coordinate 213,504,120 of CM053626.1, forward strand.
GGGACCCTGTGGAGCAGCGTCATTTCAGGTACCAAGGGAGTAGGGACTCTGAGGAACAATATAGATCACTATCCCAAGGGAGCAGGGGTCTTTCCTGGGTTAAGACCAGAGTGCAGGCCAGGAGAAAAGTGACTACACCTCTCTCCAGATCACATCACCTTGGAAGCACCAAAAACTTTCAGACTCCTGGAACTACCTCTAAAAACAGCAGTGCAAAAAAGCCTGAAGTGTAGGAGAGTACCCTTCCTCCTCCCACACCAGGAACAGAGCTCAACTTTAACATAAAGTTCCAAATCAAGAAATAGGGTGGACAAAAACAAACAAAATAAAAGAACCTGACCATAAAAAGTTACTATGGTGACAAGGAAGATCAAGAGATAAACTCAGAAGAAGACAATAATATGAAAACAGCTACAAAGCCTCAAAGGAAAGAAGTATTAATTGGACACAAGCTCAATGAGAATTCCTGTAAGAGCTAAAAAATTATTTTCAAAGTCAAATAAGTGCAATAGACAAAAAATTAGGTAAAGAAATGAGAACCAAAGAAGAAAATTATGAAGAGACAACTAACAACTTGGTAAAAGAGGCACAAAAAATACTAAAGAAAATAACACCTTAAAAAAAGAATTGGTCAAATGGCAAAAGAGGTACAAAGCTTCACTAATGAAAATGCTCCTTAAAAACATAATTGGCCAAATGTAAGAAGAGGTATAAAAAGATCTCACTGAAGAAAACAATTCCTTAAAAATTAGAATTGGGCAAATGGAAGCTAATGATTCCATGAGACATCAAGAAACAATAAAACAAAGTCAAAAGAATGAAAAAAAGAGAAGAAAATATGAAATGTCTCATTGGAAAAACAATTGATCTGGAAAATAGATCAAGGAGAGATAATTTAAGAATTATTGGACTACCTGAGAGTAGATCGAAGAGAGAGATCAAAGAAAGAGCTTAGACATCACATTTCAAGAAATTGTCAAGGGAAACTGCCTTGATATCCTAGAACCAAAAGGTAAAATAGAAATTAAAAGAATCCACTGATCACTTGAAAGAGATCCCCAAATGAAAATTTCCAGGAGTATTATAGCTAAATTCCAGAGCTCCGAAGGTCAAATAGAAAATACTTTAAGTAGCCAAAAAGAAACCTTTCAAATACTATGGATCCGTAGTCAAGATCACATAAGATTTAGCAACTATCACATTAAAAGAGCAGAGAGCTTAGAATATGATATTCTGGAAGGAAAAAGAGCTAGGATTACAGCTAAGCATAACTTACTCAACAAAACTGAGTATAATCATTCAAGGGGAAAAAATGGATATTTAATGAAATAGAGCAGTGCTGTCCAACCTTAGATTTTTATTCAAACAAGAGACAATGTATTTTGATTTGCCATTTTAGTGAGAGCTCTGCAGTAGCATTGCTTCTTTTACTAAACCATTTATGTAAATTTCTATGCTTGTAGGTGGGCCTCATAAACAGCACTGCCAAGCCACATGCGGCCCACCAGCTGCATTTTGGACAGCCCTGAAATAGAAGAATTTCAAGCATTCCTGATGAAAAGACCAGAGCTAAATAGAAAATATGACATTTCAATACAAGACTCAAGAGAAGCATAAAAAGGTAATTATGAAAGAGAAATCAAAGGGGACTTAATAAGGTTAAACTTTTCTATTTCTTTATGGGAAGATGATACATGTAACTTCTAATAATTTTATCATTATTAGGGCAGTTAGAAAAATTCTACAGAAACAAAGGGTGCCAAAGTGAGTCAATTATGTAGAGATGATGTAAGAAAAAGGGAGCTCATGGAAGAAGGGAGAAGAAGAATGGGGAAAACTATCTCATATAAAAGAGGTACACAAGGAAGAGCTTTTACAGTAGAGGAGAAAATGGTAACTGTAGGGAGGTGGGCAATGCTTGAACCTTACTCATCTAAATTGGTTCAAAGAGGGAAATATATATATATATATGTATATACATACACACACACACACACACATACATATGCATTCAATTAGGTATAGAAATCTATTTTGCCCAACTGGGAAGTGAGAGGAAAAAGGAATGAGAAATTGTGGGTAGTGATAAAAGGAAGGGTAGATGAAAGAAGACAGCGGTCAGAAGCAAAACAGACATTAGAGGAGGAACAGGATAACAAGAGATAGAGAAGTATTAACAGAAGAAAATAGGATAGAGGGAAATGCACAATTAATAATCATAACTGTAAATGTGAAAGGGATTAAGTCAGCCATAAAATGAAAGCAGATATCAGAATGGATTAGAAACCAGAATCCAACAACATGTTGTTTACAAGGGATATACTTGAAACAGAGAGACAAATGCAGAGTTAAAATGAAGGGCTTGAACAGAATCTATTATGCTTTAGAGATGTAAAAAAGGCAAGAGTAGCAATCATGATCTCAGACAAAGCAAAAGGAAAAATAGACATAATTAAAAGAGATGAGTAAGGAAACTACATCTTGCTAAAAAAATACCATAGACAAGGAAGTAAAAACAATATTAAACATATATGTACCAAATGGCATAGTATCCAAATTCTTAAAAGAAAAGTTAAATGAATTACAGTAGGAAATAGTAAAACTATACTAGTGGGAGACCTCAATTTTCTTCTTTCAGAGCTAGATAGATCTAACCATAAAATAATAAGAAAGATTTTAAATAGATGAAGAAAATCTTAGAAAATTTAGATATGATAGACCTATGGAGAAAACTGAATGGGAATAGAAAGTAGTATACTTTTATCTCAGCTGTAGGTGATACCTTCACAAAGACTGACAATGTATTAGTGCATAAAAACTTCACAGCCAAATTCAAAAAAGCAAAAATATTAAATGCACCCTTTTCAAAACATAATGCAATACAAATTACATTCAATAAAGGGCCATGGAAGCATAGATTAAAAATTAGTTGCAAACTAAATAGCTCTAAAGAATGAGTGTGTCAAAGAACAAATAATAGAAACAACCAATAATTTCATTAAAGAGACTAACGATAATGAGACAACACATGAAAATTTGTGGAATGCAGCCAAAGTAGTACTTTGGAGAAATGATGAATATGTTGAATATAGAGAAACATGGAAAGATTTACATGGTCTGATGCAGAATGAAGTAAACAGAGCCAAGGAGACAATATTCACAATGACTAAAACACTGTAAACAGAAAGAGCAAACACAAAGATATCAAAAGTAAATGTTGTATTTTGGAGAGGATGTAGTAAAATTGGGACAATAATGCACTGTTGATGGAGTTGTAAACTGATTCAACCACTGTGAAGAACAATTTGAAACTATACCCAAGGGGCAATAAAATTGTGCATACCTTTGACCCAGCAATACCACTCTAGGTCTATACCCCAAAGAGATCAAAGAAAAAGGAAAAGGACCTATATGTACAAAAATATTTATAGCAGCTCTTTTTGTGATGGCAAAGAATTGGAAATTGAGGAGATGTTCATCAATTGGGGAATGACTGAACAAGATGTAGCATATCAAATGTGAGAGAATACTATTGTGCTTTGAGAAATGATGAGCAGGATACTTTTAGACTTACATAAACTGATGCAAAGTGAAATGAGCAGAACCAGGAAAACATTGTACATGGTAACAATATTTTATGATGATTGACTTTGAATAACTTAGCTATTCTCAGCAATACTATGATCTTAAGCTATTACAAAGATTTATGATGAAAAATGCCATCCCCCTCCAGCAAAAGAACTAACAGAGTCTGAATGCTGACTGAAGCATACTTTTTTTTTTACTTTATTATTCTTGGTTTTTTTAATCAGTGTTTTCTTTTGCAACATGGCTAATATGGAAATGTTTTGCATGATTATATGCGTATAATCTATATCAAATTGCCTTTTCAAGAAGAGGGAAGGGGAGAATTGGAAGGAGAGAATTTGGAACTCAAAATTTTTTTCAATGAACATTAAAAATTTTTATTTACATGTAATTGAGAGAAAATAATATTAAAAAGTGAATGTTTCAAAATTATTCATTAATCAACAAATATTTATTAAGCACCCAATTTGTGCAAGGCACTGTGCTAAATACTGGGGAGACAAAAAGAGGCAAAAGACAGTCCCTGCCCTGAAGGAGTTTACGATCTAATGGGAGAGACAACACGCAAGCAAATATATACAAAGCAAATAAACTATATAGTTTATAGTATATGAACTATATAGTTTATAGTATATGAAGTGTATAAATAGAATAAATAGGAAATAATTAGCAGAAGGAAGGCACCAAATTAAGAAGGATGAGAGAAGGCTTCCTGTAGAAAGTGGGAATTTAGTTGGGATTTAAAGGAAGTCAGAGGGGTCAATAGTTGCAGTGGAAGAGGGAGCATGTTCCAGTCATGGGGACAGCTAGAGAGAACACCTAAAGCCAAGAGACAGAGTGTCTTATTGGTGGAAGCCAGTGTCACTAGATTAAATGGTACCTGTCAGGAAATAATGTGTAAGAAGACTGGAAAGTAGGAGGTGCCTAGGTTATGAAAGGCTTTGAATGTCAAACAGAAAACTTTGTATTTGCTTCTGGAGGCAATAGGAAGCCACTGGAGTTTACTGAGGGTGGGGAGTAGGGATGGGGATGTAAAATGATCAGACTTGTGCCTTAGGAAAATCAGTTTAGTACCTGAATAGAGGATGGATTGGAGGGAGGGGACATTAGGCAGGTAAACCCATTGGCAGTCTATTGCAATAATTCAGGTATAAGGTGAAATCAACAGGCCTTGGCAACAGCTTGGGTACAGGGAGTGAGAGGTAGTGAGGAGTTGATAAATAACTCCATTGTGAGCCTGACGGCCTGGGAAGATAGTGCTGCCTTCTACAATAGTAGGAAAAGTAGGAGAGGGGTGTGGGAAGGGTTTAGGGGGAGAGAGAATGAGTTCTATTTGGACATATTGAGTTTAAGATACCTATTAAACATCCAGTTTGAGATGTCTGAAAAGGAGTTGGAGATGTAAAACTGGACATCAGCAGAGAGGCTAGGGCCTGCAGGATAGGTTGATTTGAGAATCATTAGCATAGAGACAGCAATTAAAATTGTGAGAGCTGATGAGATCACCAAGTGGAGTACTATAGAGGGAGAAGAAAAGAGGACTCTGCACAGAATTTAGAGGAACACCTAAGGTTAGAAGGTGTGATCTGGAAGAGGATCCAACAAAGGAGATGGAGAAGGCATTGTTGGAGAGGTAGTAGAAGAACCAGGATGAGAGTGGTATCCTGAAAACCTGGAGAGAAGAGAGTATTGAGGAGGAGAGCATGATCGACAGTGTGAAGGCTGCCTAGCGGTCAAGGAGAATGAGGAATGAAAAAAGGCCACTGGTTTTGTCAACGAAGAGATCACCAGTAACTCTGGAGAGGGCAGCGTCCGTGAAACCATAGGACAGAAGCAGTACTGTAGGGGATTGAAAAAAGAATGAGAGGGGAGGAAGCCGAAGCACCTATTGTAGAAGGCCTTTTTGAGGAGTTCGGCTACAAAGGGCACGAGACATATAGAACGGATCAAATAAGGGTATTTTGAAGATGCGGGAGACATGGGCATGTTCGTAGGCAGTAAGAAATGAGCTAGTGGACAGGAAAAGAATGAAAAGAAATGAAAGAGTGGGGATCTCAGAGCGGGCATGGGTCCAAAGAAAAGAAATGAGAAGAAACCCCCCACACTCCCACCTCACCCCACCTCGCCTCACCTCAAACTTTTGCAGAGATGGGAAGACTAACAGTGCAGATCATCATCATAATAATACAATTTATATAATGGCACTTTAAAGTTTGCCAAACACTTAGAAGTTGTGATCTCCATTAATCCTCACAACAACCCTGGAATCATTCTCATTTTACAGAGAAGGTATTAGAAAGTAAAATAGACGTAAAGTGACTTGCTCCAGGTCACTCAGCTACTAAGTATCTGAGGCAAGATTTGAACTTAGATCTTCCTGACTCCATGTCCAGCACTTTGTCCACTGAGCCACCTAGCTGTATATGATTTCACATTTTTTCAATGTATTCATTCATTTTGCTGACTTTTTTCTCTCTTTTTTTTTTGGTCTTTAAAAATATTGTTAAAAATAGTCAAGGCATAGGGAGGGAGGAGAGGACAAGGGAGGGATCTTTAGAGGCGAGAGTGAGGGAATAGGTAAAAATGGGAATGGATGGATAGGAGAGGGCTCCTTGAAGGGGGGGTAGGCAAGTAATAGGAGGGCAAGGTAGTGGGAAGAAGTAAAGTATAGGAGGCAGGAGGGATAGGAAACGAGATATGCATGAGCATAAAAACAAAGACCAGGAGTAGAATTTGTTTGGGAAAGTATATGTCTATACATGTATTTATATATGTTTATGTGCATGTATATATCTATAGCTATAGAGAAATATATCCAAACTTAATTGTAGCTTTCTTGGGAGGGAAAAAAAAGGACAAAGTAAATAAGTGCACAGCGGAGAACAAAAGAAAACTTACAAGAAAGCAAAGAAAAGATGGGACAGTTCTCAGCACAACATATATTATTTGTCATAAAGGCTTTCCTGAAATTAAAATTCATTGTGACGTATTTTGAATCCTCTCTTATGTTCTGCTATGCACATGACATGCTTTTTTCCCTTTCTTTGTATTTAAGTTCCAATATTTTGCGTTTTGGCATTTGGGTCTAAAATAAAATTCTTTAAAAAAATTTTTTTAAATATTATTTATTACATGAGATGGTTCACTGAGAGGGGTTGGGGGGTATATTAGGAGACATTTTGTTAATGTAAACAAAAGAATAAATTAAACTTATTTTTAAAAACAAGTGCAAATTAAACTCATGAACTGCGGGATTTTATACAGTTTGTTGATAATGCTGATGGCATATAACGCCCATTCTCTTTATTTCTCTTATCTTATATAGAATACACTCTAGTGAAATTATACACTTCCTCTTGTCTCACCTCTAAGTGTATGAGTTGTTTTTCTCATATTCAATTAAAAAATTTTTTTTGAGTATTTACCATACGCTTCAAAAAGATGAACAAGGCTTTTATCTTCAAAATAGTCACAATCTAATAATAGTTAGGAATACAGCACAGTGTGAAAGTACATGAAAAGCAAGAGGAAAAGAGCCATGAGTTCACTGGAAGAAGGAATCACTTTGGACCATTGGAGTGGTGGAGGCAACAGGTGAAAATGATAATGGAGTGATGCTGTTCCTTTTAGGTCCTAATAAGCAGAAGATGGTGGGTAGGTGGTACAGTAGATAGAGCTAGGCCTGCGGTCAGAAGACTCATCTCCTTCCATGAGCCTTCTTGACTTCAAATCTGACCTCATAGTTACTAGCTGTGTGACCCTAGGCAAGTCACTTCACCCTGTTTGCCTCAGTTTCCTCATCTGTGAAAGTGAGCTGGAGAAGGAAATGGCAAACCACTCCAGTATCTTTGCCAAGAAGACCGCAAATGGGATCACAGAAGAGTCAGACACAACTGAAACAACTGAAACAACTGAACAACAACAAAAAGGAGCTGGAGAATGGCAAACTACTCCACTATCTTTGCCAAAATTGACTCCAAGTGGGGTCACAAAGAGTCGGACACAACTGAAATGATTGAACAGCAACAGGAACAGAAGAGCAAGGTGCTGCTCTGCATCAGGTGTTTTATTACGACCGAGCTAAGTTCAGAGAGGCTCATCACCAGAAGGTTGGCTCCTAGGTGATGAATTTTTGTGGTCATGGCAACTCAAAAAGATTTTTAACTAAAGCATGAAGGACTTGCTGTTTTTGTTGGTGGAAGAAGTGCCCACGCCTATGAAATAGTTTGAAGTATGGAAGAAGTGAAATGAAAACGATGTACCGACCCCCTGTCATTTGGGTACATATTCTGAGAGATGTTTGTTTCTCTTCTTTTCTTTTTAAAGTAGTGGTGACAATGGCTTTTACTGAACTAACTCAGACATAGTTGCAAGAACACTACTACATCTGAATAAGAAAACTGGGTTTAAAACTCGGATCTCTCTACTCTCTGGGTGAAACCCAGGTAAGTCCCAGTGTCTTCATGTATAGATGAGGTCAGGTGGACCAGATGATGGGAAGCAGTGTAGTTCAGTGGGTTCGTCTCCCAGCTCCACTATCTGTGGAACCTCAGGCAGGTCACTCAGGCTTTAGTTTTCTCATCTGTAAAATGGGAGGCTTGGACTAGATGGCTTAAGACCCTTGGGCTAGGCCCGAAGGCCCTTTTAATCTCCTAAAATATGCTTCTAGAAATTATACAACTCAGACCTATCACCTGACATTTGTTTCGATCAGACTTATTTATTCATTCATGTGGTCAGGCAATAAAAGAATTAGAGGGTGATAGCTTTAGAGTGAGAAGGGACCTTAGAAGTTCACCTAATCCAGCCGTTTAATTTTATAGATAAGGAAACAAGTCTAGAGAAATGGAGTGACTCGAGCCAGATCTGAGCTCTTTCCCCTGTACTTCAGAGTTCCAGTCTCATAACTTCATAATTTAGTCATGGGACTTAATAATAATTTTGTAGTTCAGTTGTGCTCTACTCTTCGTGACCCCATTTGGGGTTTTCTTGGCAAAGATATTAGAGTGGTTTGCCATTTCCTTCTCCAGCTCATTTTACAGATGAGGAAACTGAGGCAAACAGGGTGAAATGACTTGCCCAGGGTCACGCAACTACTAAGTGTCTGAGGCAGCATTTGAACTCGTCCTCCTGACTCCAGGGCCAGGCTCTATCCACTGTACCACCTAGCTGCTCCTCTTAATAATAATAGCTAGTGCTTATATAGCACCTACTCATTGTCAAGAGATAGAGCTTTATAAAAATTATCTCATTTGGACCTCACCCCTGTGGGAAAGGAAGGGAGCCATTCTCCCCATACAGATGAGGCAAACAGAAGTTATGTGACTTGCTGAAGGTCACACAGCTAGCAAGTATCTGAGGCTGAACTTAAACCCAGGTCTTCCTGCCTCCAAGCCCAGTGCTCTACCCACTGTACAAGCCAGCTAACTCCCTACTGTCGAGATCATCTAGCCCAGAGGCGTCAAACACGTCTACTGTAGGCTGGACCCACAACACTCTGGAGTGTAGGCAGAACCAGATAAATATTTGTAATTGGAAACATTTGGCAAAATAAATAAAAATACAATGAAATAGGTTACATTTTAAAACTAGTTAATATGTATGGATCCTTAGGTATGGCTTAGTGACCCCCATTTCTATCTGAGTTTGATACCACTACTCTAAACTGACCCTTGACTTTAAAGAACAGGAAATTAAGGTCTGAAGACATAGGCGACAGAGATGTCTCCAAAGATCAAACTGGTGTTGAGAGACAAAGCTGGGATTCTAACCTAGAGCCTCACGCTGACACATAGTCTTTCCACTACAACATACTGTCTTCCAACCCCTAAAACCAGTGCCTATTTTCATCACAAGAGGAGCCAAGGGACTAGAGGAGCATGGGTCTGAGGGATCGTGAGATTGAGTGACAGCAGTGGGTAGAGATCAGGCCTCCAAGGCAGGAAGACCTCGGTTCAAGACCAGCCTTTGACACAAACTAGCTCTATGACCCTGAGCAAGTCAACCTGTTAATGTTCTCTGAGGCAACTGTAAGACTGCAAATCGCAGAGAAGGTGTTGACCTAAATTGGCAGACAGGATGGAGTTCTCCAGGGGGACCCCTTCCCTCCCCTCCATCAATAAAATCACAGCTGTAGTCCCTATTCCCAAAACCACAAGATGGTAACTTTTAGAGCTGGCAGAGATCTTAGGAGTTATCTAGGACCAGCCGCCCTCATTTTACAGATGAGGAAAGTAAAGTCTAGAAAGGTGACCAACACCCCGTTCTCATAATTTCAGCCTCTTCTTCCTCACAGAGAACAGACTCTTTTACTCATTCATTCACTCCCCACTCTCACTGGTCTCTGTCTCTGGGTTTCCCTAAGACAAAAGGATGCCGGAGAGCCCAGCCTCATCCAGGGGAGCTCCCAGGGCAGACCTAAACCCCCCACCCCATAGGTAGGGGGACTGCCCATCAGCATCAGCCTACAGAGGCCGCACTCTCAGAGTGGGGGGAGGGGCGGAGATAACTGGGGAAGCCTGGAGTGGACTGAACCGAGCAGGTTCATCACCACGGCAACAGACTGTCCACACTCGCAGTGGGAAAGAAGCAGGGAGCAGTTAACTTCTCAGCATGGCTAAGGAAGATGATTCTGACCAAGATATTCGCATCGACTATGCACAGAGCAGGTCTCTGCCCCTGTCCCTCCTAGCCTCACTTGTCTCCTGAAGTCTTTCTTTCCCTCAGGTCCTTGGCCTACTTCAGGTCTCCACTGGCCCCTGGTCTCAGATTCCTTCTCCCCCCCACCCCAAATGATGACCCCTTTTAGCTTAGACCTTCCAGCCCATCACCCTCTCTCATTACACATCATTTCCCTCACCTCTCAGCTCCTGCTCCCCTTCACCCCACAGTTGCTTATTTCCTCAACCCCTCACTCCTTGACCCCCTCAATCCCTAATCTCTTCAACCCCCATTCTCAAGCCCTTCACACCCTTCATTCCCTAATCCCCCAACCCTTATCCTTGATCCCCTCATCTCTTTACTCCCTGATGCCCTCAATACCATCCTGATCCCCTCACCCCCTTAGTCACTGATCCCCTCAAACCCTAGTCCCTGATCCCCTCACCCTTCACTGAGTTCCTGATGACTTCATTCCCACCCCTCAGACCCTTTTCCTTTAACACCCACCCTCATTCCCTCTACCTCCTCACCCTCTCAATAACTTCCCCACTTCCCCACCTCCAGTCTCTTTTCCCTTTACCCCCCAATGCGTGACTATTTCACCCACCTCGATCTTGGACCCTCATAAACTCATCCATCAACTTCTGATCTCACTTCAATTCATCCCTGATCCCCTCACCCCACTTTGTCCTCACCCTCTCATTTCCTGATTCCCTCAACTCTCTGATCTTCTCACTCCCTGAATTCCTCCATCAATTTACTCCCTCAGTCCCTAGTCTCTCCAGTCACCCTCAGTCTCTCACTTCCTGGTCACTTCACTTTCCTCACCTTTGTCAAGTCTCTAATGCTTCGTTCAGAACCCTCACTTCCTAATCACCTCCCTCCCTTGTTTTATTTATCCCTTAATGACTTCTCTTCCCCATTACATCACACCTATTCTCATCTTTTTTTTTTCACTTTACTCACCCTTGCTCTGAGTTATGGCCCCTGGGACCTTGGGTAACCATGGTGTCTGGGAGAAAGAGTCAAGGAACAGTGACTCCACATGGGCAATATTCCTCCAAATTCTCTACCCAAACTCAAAATAGAAAAACTCAGAAGAGGAAGGAAGATGGGAGGAATCAAAGAAAGAAAAATATGGACGAGCTCAAGAAGGAAGTGGTCGTGGTAAGATCCTCCAGAACATGAAATGGCAAATTTCCCTGAGACAGAACCATCCTAATGACCCTTTAATATCCTCCTCAAGAACTGACCTGACATTGCAAAATCCACTGTTCTCCCGGGGACCTTTGTTAGCCCTATCTGAAAAAGCAGTTTGACCTCTGGCCTTCTTTCCTCTCTCTGCTGTGCCTTCAGGATGACCACATGCTGAGTCTGGAGGATTTAAGCCTAAGGTATGGGGTTGACCTGCAAAAGGTGAGTTAAGAAGAATACACACCCCGCCATTTCTGGGCTGTATGTCACCCACTCACCCCCATCCCTGTACACCCACACACCCACCCACACTTTTTTTTGGTCCTCCTGAGTCTCTGCCCTCTCTTCCCCCTGCCCTTGTGTCTGGATTTTTGGTGGATTTGGAGCCCTTGTTGGATAGAGCTGCAATCATGACAATACCCTATGCTTTTATACTGTTTTATAATTCACAAAGCACTTTTACAACAGTTCTTTCATTTGAGCTTCAATAATCCCACAAGGTAAGCAGAACAGATATTATTATCCACATTTTTTAAAGATTAGGAATTCTAAGTAACAAGCAAATGTAGTCAGTTAGAAACTAGGTTTTTTGACTGAGTCTAGTATTTTTTTTACTACCCTATGATCCTTCCCTTCTCACCAGTGGTTTCTTGGCTTTTTTCGTTGGTTCCTTGTCTACCCCACCATCACCCCCTCCACCCAGGGTCTCAGCCACAAACAGGCAAGGGACCTCCTGCTACAGTATGGGCCCAACACCCTCACCCCACCCCCCACCATTCCTGAGTGGCTCAAGTTCTGTCGTCAGCTTTTCGGGGGCTTCTCCATTCTGCTGTGGATTGGCTCCTTCCTCTGTTTTTTGGCCTTTGGCATTCAGTCCAGCTTACATAAGAATGCTGAGAAAGACAATGTGAGTTTGGATATCTGATCCCTACTAGATCCTCCCACTCAGCTTCCATAGCCTAACCCCTAAGTCTTTCTAGTCCAGCTACCTGGTTCAAGCCCCTGAACCCCTAGGCACCCTCTAAATGAACCATCCCCCAACGGCCTCAGTGTCCCTGACTTGTACCTCCATTCCCCTTTGCTACCCAGAGAACCCTATGACTCAGCTCAATGAGAAAGGGTTGCCCTTTGTTCATCAACTCATCAGCACAGTGCTTCCCGGCCTGTTTCCCATCCCACTTCAGGATCCTGAGGAAACGCTCTTTTGCCCCCAAGGATTAGAAAGAGTTTGACCTTCTCTGTCCTCTGCTTCCTCCCTCCCTCTCCTCCCAAGTCCCTCCCTAACTCTAGGCTTTTTCTCCAGGAGCTACTGTTACTTTAGCTAAGTCTGACCCCTCTCATTCCCCTGTTCTCATCCCCCCTTACTTCTGATCCTTAGGTCCCTTGTCTATTATTTCCTCCACATGATGCCCTGGGGAAACCGGGATTTCATGTCAGGCCCATTGCTAATCAGTGTCAGTTGTCTTCCTGAGGACAGAGAGGTTGACAAGGCTGGCCTGACCTGCTTTCTCTTACTCTCCAGCTGTTTTTGGGCTTGGTGCTGGCAGCCGTGGTCATTATCACTGGCTGTTTCTCCTATTACCAGGAGGCCAAGAGTTCTAAGATTATGGAGTCATTCAAGAACATGGTGCCACAGGTACAGCTTTTTTTGTAGGGGGAATAGAGTATAACCTAACATTTAGAAGGTCTTTTGTGGATTTGGCCACAGACTAGGTGGGCTAGGTCTTACTGACTTGAGTCAGAGTTGGGGTTGGGGCCTTAGAGTAGTGGATGAGGGATGTTTAGCAAGGTAGTCCTATGACAGATTTAAGAATACCTAAACATAGACCTGACAATAATTAAGAGTTTCTGGGAAATGAGGCTAGCGCCCTTCTTCCCTTGACTCTAGGCTTCAAAGGAGAGACGCTTCTCCTGTCTCAGCTCTAGGAAAATGTTCTACGAATTAGAGAACAAGGCATTTCATTTAACTCTGGCATGAGACACACAGCCTGACTGGTCCCTTCTCAGTGGAATAAGCTAGGAGACCTTCAAGGTGTTGAGGGAAAGAGGAAGGATCCATCAACATTCAGTACCTATTGTGTGTAAGGCACTATACTAAATACTGGGCATAGAAAGGTGAAAGAAGCCACATGCCTTCATGGAGCATACAATGTAATATAGACATAAGATATGTTAACAACTATAATACACAGAAGAATGTGATCATGCAAAGGAGAGATCCACACATAATGCTCTGAGAAATTTGAGGAGGAAGAAATTCCTTTCAGCTAGGACATTAGACAAGGCTTTATGGAGGGGTTCGTACCTGAACTGAACTTTGAATGATGTCAAGACAGAAATGATTAGGGTTGGAACAATGGGAATCCATTCTAGACATGGAAGATCATGTGAGCAAAAGTAGAAGGACTAGAGATGAAGAAATGTTATGTAGCACAGATTATAAAGAGAAGAATGTGACAAACGGTTGGAAAGGTAAATTGGAGCTGAATTACAATGATCTTTGAATACCAGGATAAGGTGTTTATATTTATTTTGGTAGGCAATGAGGAATCCCTAAATGTTTTGTTTTATTTTGTTTTGTTTTGAGCAGAATAGCGATATGAACACAACAATGTGTTAAAAAGCTAGATTAATGACAACAAATATGCTCTTAGCTAGGAATGGAATACATCTTACAAAGTATAGGAAGAATTTG
>CM053626.1:213518756-213546533 GCA_028646595.1 Phalanger gymnotis
GTAGTTGTCTCTTGGCTCGCTTTTCCTAGAAGCCGAGCCTCTGGCGTTCTCAAACCCCGCCTCAAAGACCAGAGACCCTTGGTTCCCAAGTTGGCCCCTCTTCAGTCATTAATCTACACCCACACAGTTTCACACCTGATAGGGCTTCGGGCCTGGGGCTTAGCACTTAACAGCTGAAAGTACTTTCACTCAAAGTAAACAAAAGCCAAACTCCTGAAGTGCTAAGGAGCCCATTCTAAGGAGCCCATTTTGCCTTACCGACACAGTCATCTAAAGAGAGAAATGGTGGAGTGGAAAGAATCCTAGATTTTAGAGTTGAAGGACCTGGAGTTGAATCCCAACTGTGCCTCCTTACTAGCTGTGTGACCTTGGTCAAGCCACCTAACTCCTCTTGGCTTCTTTTACTCATCTGTAAAATGGCCTTCCTAAAATATGACGTCCAGAACAAAGCATAGTACTCCACATGTGGTCTAACAAGGCTAGAATAATATGGGATTATTGCCTTTCTCTTTCTAGATATTACACATCAATGCAGCCTAAGATAATGGTAGCTTTTTTGGCTACTGTGTCCTATTAAGTCGTATTGAACTTTTCGTCCTTTAGTCATTCGGTCATGTCCAACTCTTTGTGACCCCATGGACCATAACACTTCAATACTGTCTTATGGGGTTTTCTTGGCAAAGATACTGCAGTGTCCTTCTCCATATCCAAGTCCTCGGGCCATGCCCCTCTCCAGTGGATTAAGGCAAACAGATGTAAAGTGACTTGCCCAGGTCACACAGCTAGTAAGTGTCCGAGGTTAAATTTGAACTCAGATCTAATCAATCTCTTTATTTCTTGTTGTTCAGTTTTGAACTCCTACCTATATCCTTCTCAATTTTTGGTCATGTCTGACTCTTTGTGACCCCATTTGGGGTTTTCATGGCAAAGATACTGGAGTGGTTTGCCATTCCCTTCTCCAGCTCATTTTACAGATGAGGAAAATGAGGCAAAGAAGGTTAAGTGACTTGCCCAGGGTCACATAGCTAATGTCTAAAGTCTGACTTGAACTCAGGAAGAGGAGTCTTCTTGACTTCAGGTCTGGCACTCTATCTACTGCAACACCTAGCTGCCTCTTTATTTCTTGCCCAGTACCAAATTGTTTTGATGATTACTATAGTATATTCGTATATTTGATGATTACTTTGTAATATAGTTTGAGATCTGGTACTGGCAGGCCTCCTTCCTTCCAACTTTTTTTCACTAATTCTCCTGATATTCTTGACTTTTTGTTCCTCCAGATGAATTTTGTTATTATTTTCCCCCAGATCTATAAAGTAATCCTTTGGTAATTTGATTGGTATGGCACTGAATAAGTAAATTAATTTAGGTAGTATTTTCATTTTGTATTTATATTGGTTCAGTCTACTCACGAGCAATTAATATTTCTCCAATTATTTAGATCTGTCTTTATTTGTACAAAGAGTATTTTTTAATTGTATTCATATTGCTCCTGACTTTAACTATAGTGTCTTAGCAGGTAGACTCCCAAGCATTTTATACTTCTGTAGTTATTTTAAATTGAATATCTCTAAGTTGAGACAATTTTGGGGTCTACCCAAAGTATTAGCTAACCTAGCCATATTTATGTCATTTATAAAGGTGATCTGTATTCTAGCTCCTCCTTCATCTAATTCATTGGTTAAAACAGAACAATACCCAATTCAAAATCTTGAAATGCTACACTAGAGACACACTTTGAGTTTGACATGGATCGATTAATCATAACTTTTATAATCTATTCATTCAATTGTTTCCAATCCACTTAACTACACTATTATCAAGTCCATATCTCTTCATCTTTTCCCCAATGTTAGCAAAAAAACAGTCTAATGCCTTGCTGAAATCTATGGCACCCCCTAGATCTACTAGTCTCATAACCTCATCTAAAATGAAGCTCTTCTAACATGGTCTATTCCCAATGAATCCACATAGACTTTTAGTGACCATCACTTCCTTTTATAAATGCCCATGTCATCCCCTCAATATTACATTCTAGAATTTTGACCCAAATTAAGCTGACCAACATATAATCTGAAAATTCTACTCTTTCTTTTTTTTCTTTTGCAAATTGGGATTTTTGCCTCTCTTCAGTCCTATAGCATCTCTCTTTTCCCACAGTTCTTCAGAAGTCAGTGACAGTAGCTCAGACATTATATCTGTACCACCACCCCCTCCTCCATTTTTTGTACTCTGAGATGTAGGTCACCTGAGTCTGATATGTCAGGCATTGAAGACAGCTATACATACCATTTCCTTGCTTATGTTTCATTTTAACTCTCCATTTACTATTTTTATTCTACCAAACTTCTAGTCATTATCTTGTACCTCTCCTCCTCTTCTCAACTAAACTAAGTCCTGAGAAAGCTCTCTATATTCAGTGTCTTTACTCCCTCTCCTCTTACTATTTCCCGAATTCTCTGCAATCTGGCTTCCAACTTCTTCCTTCAATTGGACCAACTTTTTCCAAAGTTACCAGTGATCTCTTCAATTCCAAATTGAATGGCCTTTTCTCAGTCCTTGTCCTTCTTGACATCTTTATAGTATCTGACACTCTCCTCTGGGGTACTCTCTGGGTTTTGATGATTCTCTTCTCTTGGTTCTCCTCCTACCTATATCCTTCTCATTCTCCTTTACTCAATCTTCATCCCTGTCATGCCCAATGACTATGGTGAAACTGAGCCTTCTTTTCTCTCTGCTCTCTCTCTCTCTCTCTTGATAACCTTAACACACTCAATCATCTCTATGCAAATGATCCCCAGTTCTACATATCCATCTCTAGTCTTTCTCTTTAGCTTTAGTCACCTATTACCAACTTCCTATTGAATGTTTCCAAATTGATGTCTTTTGGGCATCTCAAACTCAACATATCACAACCAGAACTCATTTTCTTTTCCCTAAAAGCCACCCATCTTTTGAACTTCCCCATTACTGTTCCCCATTACCATCCTTTCAATCAAAAATGGTGCCATCGTCAGCTCCTCACTCTTCCTTGTCATACATATCCAGCCATATGCCAAATCTTATTCCTGCCTCTACATCTCTCATATATATCCTCTTCTCTCCACTTACACAACCACTATTCTAGTTCTGGCCCTCATCACTTCTTGCCTGAACTATTCCAATAGCCAATTAATTTTTTCCCTACCTCTAGTCTGTTCCCATTCCATCCATTCTTCACAATACTTCCAAAATCATTTTCCTAAAGCATATTAACCCTCTACTCAGTGAATGCCAGTGGCTTCCTATTACTTCTAGGATTAAATATAAAGTATTGTGTTTGGCATTTAAAACTCCTCACCACCTGGTCCCTTCCTATCTTCTCAAATCTTTTATGTTACTCCCTTCTACTCTATAATCATGCTAGACTACTAGTTTAGAGTCAAGTCAAGTCAGCAAGCATTTATTAAAAAGTCTACTATGTGCCAGACACTATGCTAAGCATTGAGGTTACAAAGAAAGGTTAAAAAAAAAATACAAAAAACCCGGTTCTCAACACGACAGGTAGCATGCACCCTCTAGGGACCCAATATACCACCAGGTGGCGCCCTGAGGTCAGGCTACTTGACACAGACTTCTTTCAGGCATGTGCAAAATTGGACTGTTTACCTGAATTTTTGCACATGCACTGGAAAGCACTCCCAACCTCGAAGTGCCTGTCTGGGCTCCTCTTTTGTCCAATCTAAGATTTAAAGTGAAAAGGCATTAGTATATTTCACAGCTCTCATCCCACTGAGATTCCTATCCCTTTCCCACCTATGTGTGTGGAACCCAAAGGAAAACGCTCATAGTATAGAGTACATTTATTGGATTCAGCCAGGATTTTAGAGGATGTAGCATTAAGCCTTCAAGCAGCTGAGTGCCTACTGCACTACTTCTAGCAGTGATAACCAAGCCTTTGTGCTACAGGTAGTAGAGGACCTTTGTAGAGGAGGATAAAACGCTCCCCACCCCCATGTCAAAGTCATAAATGGGGGAATTAGAAAGTCTTTCCCAACAAGTGGTAACACCACCCCATACACACACACACACACACACACACACACACACAGAATCCCGAAGAGATAATCGAAGCCTCCTAGAAGAATTCTGGGATCCCAAGAATCAATGGAAGTCCCCAGTGTTCCCTTGTATTTCTCCCTATGGACCAAGGACCTACACATTAAAGCTACAAAGCCATCATCTTAGAGTGTGGTTTTCTACTTGTAAGCTCTTCTGAGGAGTTTCTCATCCAGTTGACTACTGCACCAACTTTGTTGCTTCCCCTAATCTCCAGAAGCCCAGGAAGGTGGGAGAGAATGATAAATACAGTGGTAACTTTTAAAAATTCCCCTCCCCACCCCACCCTGAGTGTTGCTATTTATCACAGTAGCCTGAGCTAGTCCTTTATGACAGGGGAGTCATTTCACCACTTCTTCCCATTTCTGTTTTGTGGCACCTTAACAAAAACAGAAGAGAAAACATTTGCACCTAATTTTTAGAATCGTGAGGCTTAGTTCTCTGCCATTCTTGCTGGTAGCTCTTATGGCTAAGTCTCATGGTGAAATGTTGTCACAAACTTCTTCTCTGTTTCATCTATTCACCACAAAGCGGACTCCAACATAAAGCTTTATTTGTAGCAAGTTTTACACCTTTCTCTGCAATGTGATGCCAGCTTGCTCATTTACCTTTGATTCATAATTAGCAAATTTCTACTGTGCTTCAAGACCACCATAAAGGTCTCTCTTGTGGGCTTACCTAGATCCAGATTCATTGTGGATAGGGGCTGACCCCTGTGGGAAAAAGAGTTCTCTCTCTGTCTCTGCTCCCTCTCTTGGAAAGTAAACAAGCTTGGCTATACCTCATATCTAGAGTTTCCCAATATGTGGGTACCAGGGTCCTTTCTAGAAAAGAAGCTCAATATAAGATGGGAATATCAGGTAGAGGACACAGCTGATCATTTCCTCTACTACATAAACTGTTTAAAATACAAAAGAGTCACAGGCATTGACCGATACAGGAAACAAATCTCAAATAGCCCTTCACACCCTTTATACCCCATACATAAAGTAAAGACAACTTTGTGGGACAGTGGAACCAATATTTCATTTTCACCTCAAGCCTGCATTAATTAAGAAACTGACAAGGTTTAGATCTGCTGCTGGCCAGGACATGGTTCTCTTGATTCCTTCAAATGCTGTATGAGATTATCCAGGAAACAATCATCTTCTCTTCCGAGGACTGATGCAGCTGCTGCAGATATCACCTCCTAGACAGCCAGCATCAGACTAAGGAACTTTCAGACTTATGAGGGAAGGATAGATATTTCCTTTTCTCAAGATACATGTCTGCTGATCTGTGTCCAGGAAAAGAAATAGCGAGGCATCCAAGAATTGGAAGTCCTGTATCCGGTCTACCTAGACAAACATGTGTTCCCCCTGCCATCAGAAACTCTGAGAGTCTTTGCTTCCCAGATTTATTCTTTTGTGAAGGTATACTAGGTCATCTTTTGCCTCAATTCTTACCTAGCCTTTAATTGCTGAATAGGCATCGCCTCAGATAAACTGAGATTTGAGAAAGACCTTAGTTTAAAAAGGCAAAGCTCTCCCACTGCATCCACGGCCATCTCCGGTCTCCTTGACCTGTCTTGTCACTAAACCCAGATGACTTAAGAGGAGAGTGTGAGGCTGATGACTTTGCACAGCTCTGCCTTACTTAAATCCAATTCAGTTTCGAGTCAAGACATCACCCTCCTGATGTCATTGATCTCCCTCTAGAATGCAGGGCAGACAACAACAATGTATAATCACTGGTGCCCCTGTGAGTCAGGAAAGGAGAAAAATCCTCATTATTGCAAAAAGTCCAAGGGAGAGAAAACACTAAGAGGAGTTCTAAAGAGAGAGCAGAACTTTGTCTTTATTCTTCTTAGATACCATAGAGTGGGTGGCTGCTTTTTGACTCAATCACTAATCATCTTCAGCTCCAGTCATGGGGTTCAATCTGGAGTTGCCTCGTCCTCTCAGTAAGGCACATATCCTTCGGCAAGGGACCAGAGCGCATGTCCAGTTCCATGGTTGATGCCACAGTCCGGCAGTTCTGGGATTCCTTTGATCACCCCTGCCATACTTCTAAAGCCCTATTTTCTCTTCTTCCGACTTATCAAACATTAGATATTTCCTCCTCCCTTGCTACTTCTCAGCTGCAGTGTGATTTCTGAATTCTATCAGGGATCGTTGAGGAATTCAGGTAAATGGAAGAGTGGCAAGGGATTGGAAAAACATATCCCACATTTCAAAAAGGGGATGAACTATAGACTATAAGCTTGATGTTGACCTCTGGTAGAATTCTAGGACAGGATTATTCAAGGGATATTTTATGAGCTCTTGAAAGAGAAAAGGTGATAATAAGCATGGGATCTTTAAGAACAAGTCTACACTGCTTTATCACTGAAAGTGTTCAATTAGAGGCTGGAGGACTGTTAAGGAAGCTATATATAATTTTGGGGCAGGAAGGTGACATAGTGGATGGAGTGCTGGGCCTGGAGTCAGGAAGACTGATCTTCATGAGCTCGAATCTGGACTCAGATATTTTTCACTACATAATTGGCACGCCCTGGTTGTTTGTGGGGTTTTTTTTAGTCCAAAAATTGGTTTATAACTTTTCATCATATAATCGTCACATGGTATATTTCTGTTTGTCATGCTGCTTAAAAGGTAAACAGAGCAGCAACCTATTAGCCAATGGCATATAGATGCGCGTTTATCTCTCCACATTGCAAGCTGGGAGCCTAGAATTCTCAGCACAACCGAATTGTCAGCATATTTCTGAAAGCTGACTTACATGGTTTGTTTAGAGTGCTGTAGTACTAATAGTATTGTCATTCAACTCAATGAAGAGCTATAGGCACCAGGGGAGCGGTTGGGCACTCAAAGCTACCGTGAGCAAGTCACACGATACAGTAAGACTTGCTTCTTCCCGTGCTAGCTAAACTGTACAATTCGAAGCATTAACATATAAAGCATTTCTTTCTGATTATGGGTAAATATAAAAACTATTCTGTGGGCTTCAAGATGAAAGTGATTGTGTTCGCTGAACAGCATGGAAACAGAGCTACAGAAAGACATTTTTCAATGAGTAAAACCTTAGTGCAAGACTGGCAGAAACTAAAAGACAAGTAATACCAGCACAATTTTTAAAAACTTCACATAATGGTTGCACCCCACCTTTTTGCCAAATTTGGCATAAAATCTGTGATGATTATGCAATGAAATATGGTACTGTGTGACTTGGGCAAGTCACTTAACCCTGTTTGCCTCAGTTCCTCATCTGTAAAATGACCTGGAGAAGGAAATGGCAAATTAGTCCAGTATCTCTGCCAAGAAAACCCCAAATGGGGTCACAGAGAATTGGACACGACTGAAAAACAACATAACGGCAAATATGTAACATTCCTGTACTGGTCAGGAAATTAGACAAAGATGACTTCTAAAGTCCCTTGCAACTCCTGAGATGGCATGATGGACTAACCTCATTGACTTTTTTAGATAGAATTATTAGACTAGTAAATAGGAGAAATACAATGCAATGGACAAAAACTATCTGTCATTACTAATAAGACAGGTGCATTAGGTAGGTTTTGATCTGGTTTAATAATAGGGTTCAAAGAGCAATGACTAATGGACTGATGTAACCTAGAGAGCAGAGTCTCTAATGGAGAGCCCCAGAGCTCTGATCCTGAAAATATTCTAGTCAATATTTTTTACAATGAATTAGATGAAATTACAATTGGCTATGAAATTTGTAGATAAAAGAAAGCTAAGAGGGGTAATGAATTACTGGATGAAAGAATTCAAAAAGATCTTGATAGGCTGGAGTGGGTAAACTGATACTAACAAAGTAAAATATAATAGGAAAAATGTAAAGTCTTAAAGTCTAAAACTCAATCACCCAAGTACAGAATTTGGAGTAGAAGTGGTAAGTAATCTCAAAAGCAAATCATGTGAAAGATATATATGAGATTCGGGGGACTACAAAACTCACTATGAGATAGAAACGAGAAGATACAGTTAAAAAAGGAGCCAATGTAATCTTAGGCCCCAGGACAGTTACTATATGCTCTGTATGCATGTAATATGCATATTGTATGCATCATGGGAGTATGTTGTTGACAAGCAGAATAGCATCCAAAGGAATGTGACCAGGATAGTGAAAGGTCTCATGAGCATTCCAAAAAAGAGCATTTGAAGGAACTAGGGATATTTACACCGAAAAAGACTTGGGGGAGAAGGTCCTGAAGTATTTTAAGGACTGTTGAGTTATAGAGAAATTAGACTTGTTCTTCTTGGCTCTAGAGGATACAATTAGGAGCAAGGGGTGGAAGTTGCAAAGAAGATTTAGTCTTGACGTAGGTGGTGCAGTGGATAGAGCACCGGGCCTGGAATCAGGAAGACTTACAAATATGGCCTCAATCACTTGCTAGCTATGTGACACTGGGCAAGTTAACTCTGTTTGCCTCAGCTTCCTTATCTGCAAAATGAGCTGGAGAAGGTAACGGCAAGCCATTCCAGTATCTTTGCCAAATGGGTCACAAAGAGTCGGACACAACTGAAAAGCAAATATATATACAAAAAATAAATAAATGCTCGGGAAAACATTGGATCTTTTCTAGCAAAAATTTGACACTGGTCTGTGTTATAGAGCTGTAGGGCTGAACTAGATGGAGGAGAAGGTAGGGAAATGAGACAGGGAGGAAAAAACATGCTTTGGTTAATGCAGAAGCTGTGGAAGAGGTGACCAAAGGGGAGGAAATGAAGTCTGGCTGAGGCTTTCCTGAAAGAGTGTTCTGGGAGATCAGGGCTCCAGAGCAGAAGTTCCTCCAGAGCATGGCCCCTCTAGTGTGGATGGCAAAGTGCTTGATGAGGAAGCTGTGAAGGAGGTAGCCAGAGAGACCAGTGTCTTCAAATGTGGAAGACAGATTACATTCTTCTTAGTGTCCAAATTCATACTAGGACCCTTGAGAGGCAGATTTTGGCTCAACATAAAGAAAAAAATCCTGACAATTAGAGCTGTTTAAAATGGAAGGGATTCTAAGGATGTGATAGGTTTTCTGTCTCAGGAGGTTTTGAAGCAGAGCCAGATTTTCATTTGTCCAAGGTATTGCTTACATGAGTAATACTTTTAGTAAGTATTAGAATACTGAAGTCCTTTTTGATTTGTCATTCTATGATCTGAGAGCGCTCAGGCAGCAGGTGAAGAATGGATTGGAAGGGAGTCACTGGAGTCAAGAAGTCATTGTGTATCAAACGATCTCTTTTTGCAGAAGATATGATGATATACTTGGAAAATCCCAAAGACTATATATATATAACTAAAAAGTTAGTTGAAACAATTGATAATTTTAGCAAAGTAGTAGGACATAAAGTAAATCCATACAAATCATCAGCACTCCTATATGTCACAAAACCCTGCAAGAAGAGACAGGAAGAGAAAGCCCATTTAAAATAACTCTAGATAGTAAAATCTCTGGGAGTATACCTGCCAAAACAAATCCAGGAACTATCTAAACAAAATTGTAAAAAAAAACTTTATACAAATAAAATGAGATTTAAATAATTGGAGAAGTATCAATTGTTCATTGGTAGGCAGGGCCAATATAATAAAAATTACAATTTTATCTAAACTAATTTATACATTCAATGCCATCACAATTAAATAACCAAAAAAATATTTTACTGAATTAGAAAAAATAATAACAAAATTCATTTAGAATGATAAAAAGTCAAGAATATTAAAGGAAATAACTTTTTAAAATGTAAAAGAAGGAGGCTTAGCACTACCAGATCTTAAACTATATTATAAAGCAGTAATTACTAAAACTATCTAGTACTGGCTAAGAGATAGAAAGGTAGATCAATGGAACAGAGTAGACATACAATTTTCAGCAGCAAGTAAATATAGTAACTTTGTATTTGACAAATGTAAAGACTTAAGATTTTGGGATAAGAATTCACTATTTGATAAAAACTGTTGGTAAAACTGGAAAGCAGGATTGCAGAAATTGGGCATAGATCAATATCTTACACCATTTACCAAAATATAGTCAAAATGGATACATGACCTAGATATAGAGATATTGCAAGAAAATTTGAAGATCATGGAACATATTGCTTACCAGACTCATGGATGGGTGAACAGTATATGAATAAACAAGAGATACAGAGCATTGTGAGGTATAAAATGAATAATTTTTATTATATTAAATTTAAAAGATTTTATACAAATAAAACAAATGTAGCCAAGATCAGAAGGGAAGCAGAAAATTGGGGGAAATTTTTATAGACAGTTTATCAGATAAAGGTCTCATATCTGAAATATACAAAGAACTTTGTCAAATCTATAATAATACAAATCTTTCTCCAATTGATAGATGGTCAAAGGATATGAACAAGAAGTTTTCCAATGAAGAAATCAAAACAATTTATAGTCATATGAAAGAATGCTCTAATTCATTATTGATTAGAGAAATGCAAATTAAAACAACCTTGAGATATCATTTTACATCTATCAAATTGGCTAAAACAATTGAAGGGGAAAGCAACAAATATGGGAGAGGATGTGGAAAAAATGGGACACTAATTCATTGTTGGTGGAATTGTAAACTGATCCAACCATTTTGGAGAGCAATCTGGAATTATGCCCAAAGAGTCATTAGACTGCCTATACGTTTTGACCCAAAAATATCACTACTCGGTTATTTCCAAAGATGATTAGAGGAAAAGGACAAGAACCTATATGTTCTAAAATATTTATAGCAGTTCTCTTTGTAGTAATAAAGAACTGGAAATTGCAGAGATGCCCATCAATTGGAGAATGGCTGGACAAGTTGTGGCATATGATTGTGATGGAATACGACTGCACTATAAGAAATGATGAGCTCAGTGATCTTAGAAAAACATGGATAGACTTGCATGGAATAATGAAGAGTAAAATGAGCAGGACCAAGAGAACACTGCATACAGTAACAGCAATATTGTTTTAAGAACAACTTTGAGCAAATAAGTCATTTTGACTATTATAAATACCCAAATTAACTACAAAGGATCTATGAAGGAAGATGCTATTTGCATCCAGAGAAGGAAATGATAAATAGAAGTATATATAGAATGATTTTACATATATATATATACACATATATACACATATTCGTGTCTAATGGTAGCTATCTCTAGGGTAGGGATGGGGCAGGGGATGGAGAAAAAGGGGAAAAGAAATTTACATAAGTATTATACATTTAAAAGGAATAGCAAGTTGTATATAACAGATTTGAAGTTTCATGTGTAATCAACTTTTATTATACTGTGTTATGGAAATGCTTATTTTATTCCATAAATTAAAAATAAAATAAAATTTTTAAAAAGAATTTACTGTATTGGCATAGGTGAGAGTTGATGAGGGTAAATGATAACAATTATTTTTGTTGTTGTAGGCCTCAAATAAGATAATAATACATATACAGTGCCTTGCAAATCTTAAAGCATTCTACATATAGCATTATTATTCAACAAGTATTTATTAAGTGCTACTCCACACCAGGCTCTGTGCTAGAAGCTGGAGATACAAAGGCAAAAATGAAATATTTGTGCTCTTCCCACCCCCACCCCCCACCCCCCACCAAAGGATTATCTACAAGAAGGAAATAGTATGGACATGGATAAGATACATACACAGTAAAATCAAAGTAATTTGTGGTGGGGTGGTGGTTGAAGAGAGGACACCTCGGTGACTGGAAAGGCCTTCTGTTATGGGACATGGCATTTGAGTTAAGCCTTGAAGGGAGCTAGAGAATTCAAGAGATGGAGGGCGAAGAGAAAGAGAGCGCATTGCAAGTATAGGGCACAGACTGTGTAAAGGTACAGACACAGGATGAATTATGGTGTTGTATGTGGAGAACAGTAAGCCAGTTTGTCTGGCTTGTACATAAGGAGATTTTACCTAGTGTTTTGAGGGGGTTATGAAACAGTTTGTGAAATCGGTCTATAGAGATCAGTTGGAACCAGATTGCGAAGGGCTTTGAATGTGAAGAAGTCTGTATTTTATCAAGCTCACATTTGACCTTGTCACATCCATGTCCAACAGGCTTCAATGACTCCCTTTCTGTGGGGAGGTCTTTATTTAGGGAGTCAAATCCAGAATCACAGAGTTGAAAACAAACTCATTTAGGTCATGCAATGCTTAAAGGGTTTAACTCCCTAAACAGACACCTCTCCACAGACTTCCATAACAAAATCCTTTAAGTCCCCAAGTCCTAGCTTTCCTTTCAAAGCCAGAGTCAGCTCAGCCCCCTTATGGAGGCACAGTCTAGGGAAGAGATTGGTGAAGTTATTCAGTAGCAGCTGGACAAGCCACCCAAGGTAGAGGGCACTGATAGGCAACTGGTCAGAGGTCTTTTGCTCTAATCTTAGCTTTGCTGATCCAAACAGTATTAGAGTTTGTGCCACGTTACTCAGCTCTCTGCTCAGATGCTGAAGGGAGTTCTGATTGGCCTTTGGCATCAAGCCAAAGCCTTCTCCAGCTTGGATCTTTATGCCCAAACTGAGTGTTATATGTGGTAACAGAAGAGAGTTCTGGGAATGGTGATGGGGATCAAAGTATATAGGAACGAGACTAGGGGAGATGAGATCAGCAGCAGGAAGGAATATTGTACCTAATTCAGTATGCCTGGATTCTAGGGTTTCATGGAGTAAGAAATGGAAAAGTTACCTGGGGAGACATGTTTAACCATAGGCAGGGCAAGTCTAAGTTGAAAGAGATATTTAATGGAAAAGTTCGGGGAATCAAGCAGCCCCAAAGTGACCTTTAGCATATTGGTGTGCAGTGTGGCTTTCGACAGAGTAAACCCGCATAGGCAAAAATGCTCTGGCTCAGATTTCTGTCAGCAGGTAACTATTTGGGAAGAGAATTGGATGAAAACTTCCATAGTCTAGTCTCATACAGGTAAAGTTCAGCTAAAGAGGAAACCCAATGACAGGAGGAGGAAACCTCCAATTATCTCTCCACAGCAAGCCTTAGTGATTCGAGAAGGGGAAAAAATGCACATCAATGCACAGTATGTGGTTGTGGGAGACTTGGTGGAGGTGAAGGGCGGAGACCAAATCCCTGCTGATCTCCGGATCATCTCTGCCCACGGATGTAAGGTGAGTCTGCAGGCCCCAGAGGGACTAACTGAGGTGGCCTCCATTAGGACGGGGATGAGAATCTTGGCAGGGTGAGGAGGAGGCAAAACTAGAGAGACTAGAACTATGGTATTGTTATAGATCCAGAAAAGAGAACCAAGATCACAAGAGAGGAAAGTCCTCTGGATAGGGGGCAGTAGTGAATGTCTCTCCATGTCCATGCCTGATGGTGTGGACATCTCAATGTCTGTAACTTGTGACCCCTTTGGTAGTCTTTAAGCAGAGGCTCTGTCTAGAATCTAGCCTGTAACATATCCAAACAGATGATCTAGACTCTAGATCATCTATTTGGGGATGTCATAGTAGGGATTCTTTTTGCGTATGGGTTGGACTCCTGGATAGTCACTGCCATCCCCTCCAACTCTCAAATTCTATCATTCTGTGACTGTGTATGTATGTGTACCCTGTTCATCCTGGCAGGTATATGGGCCTCTGAGTGTATTTAGTTCCTAGAACCCTCCCTTGCAAAACTACTTTGTGTGGGTATATACATATGTATATATATATATATATATATATATATATATATATATATATATATATATGTGTGTGTGTGTGTGTGTGTGTGTGTGCATATATACATATGTGTACATATGTACGTGTATGTATATTCTGCATATATTTATGCATATGTGTGGTGTCTCTTCTAATAAAATGTAAGTTCCCCGAAGGTAGAGACTTTCCTTTTTTTCTTTGTCTCCTCAGTACCTAATACGTGGTGGATGTTTGGTAAATACTTATTGTTTCATGTATTTGTCTCCACATGTGCCCTATATGCCACATATGCTGATGACCTATTTTCCTTTTCCATCTCAGGTGGATAATTCATCCCTGACTGGCGAGTCAGAGCCACAGAGCCGTGGTCCTGATTTCAGTGACCCCAATCCTCTGGAAACCCGTAACATCTGCTTCTTCTCCACCAACTGTGTGGAAGGTGAAGTTTGTATGACAGCTCACTTAATCCAACTGGAATTAAGATTCATCATTAGGTGTTAATGAAATTCTCACCTGCCAACTAATTAGCAGAGCAGAAAAGGCAGACAAGAGGGCAATGGTTTGGATTCCATTTCATTCACCCTTTTCAGCAGATAGTTTCAACACCTCCCCAAATATTCAACCCAGAAAGGAGATCTCTACTTGTGAGGTACGCTCAGATGCTGGGTAATGAAGGGAGGAAGGGGAAGGATTTGATGTACCTGCCAAGCAGAGGACTTTGGACAGTCCTAACTGTCCCAAGCAGGGACAGCAAGGGGAATGAGGACAGTATCATACAAAAATCAGAGGAAGGACCTTGGGATGTTTAGCCTGAAGAGGATTTAGGCTACACACTGTCTTAAGATCTGTCACATGGAAGACTTGTTCATTTTGGCTCTAGAGAACAGAACTAGAAACAATGTGGAGAAGCTAGATTTAGTTTTAATATATCAAAAAAACTCCCAAACAATTAGAATTATCCAAAATCAGAACAGATGCCTTTGGGAGGTAGAATAAAGGATCTATCTTTCACTAAAGGGTTTTTTTTTTTGTTTTTAAAGAAAATCTTGATGATATTAAAATGAAATAATATCCTATTCAGGTGTCAGTTACAGATCACATGCCTCTGAGGTCCTGTCCAACTCTGAGATTCTTTGAGTCTGTGGGTGCCCACTCTGACCTCAGTTATAATTTTGGGAGCCAGAGCAAATATCAGCCATGGAGAAGAGGCAGAGTGTGAGAAGCAGATTGCAGGGGAGTATAAAGAATAAGGGCCTTAGAGACACAAGAGCCTAGATTCAAACCCCAGTTTTACCATTTATTAGTGTGACTTTAGGAAAGTCATTTCCCTACAGTTTTTGTCATCTGTAAAATGGGGACAATAATATTTGCGCAGCCTATCTCACAGGGTTGTTGTGAGAAAAGCATTTGAACCCCTCAAAGTGTTATAAAAATGTCATTATGATAATAATTAATGCAGTGAGAGCTCAGGAGAGCTCCTGATCCCTGAGTTCAGATGACCACGTGGTCAATCTTCCCATCAATAATGATCCTTCTTCCCTCTGATCTTATAAGTGATTTGATTTGAAGTTCACTTGTCCCCTATTATCTGAAGTTGTAGTGCAAATGTTTGTGTAAGTGCTAGTTGTGGTTTATCCTTTGTTCTGAAAGAGGACCATGGCATCAGGGAGATGATGACATGATTTTCAGTTGATTTTGATTTGAGTGAGGCAGGGCTATGCAAAGTCACCAGCTCCACTTTCTCCTCCAGAGCCATCTGGGTCTAGTGGCCAGATATTGACAGGATGACTGGAGACACTAATTAAGGGCAAATACATGGATTCTATGGTTGGTGCTGTCCACCAGAGAGCAAAAGGCTCTGAGTGATTGTGATAGGCTTGGGATAGGGTTCTAGAGTAAAGACAAGAAAGGTATTCAGCCTTATCCTGCTACCAGAAAGAGGACTACATGGTTCCATTTCTAGAGGTTTTGAAAAAATATTCAGCAACTGAACAAAAAAACAGGAGTAAATGGATTTATAGTTTGTCATAATGAAAAAACGAACAGGGTGAGTAATTAAGCAGCAAAACATTTGTCTCAAGAGACTGTGAAATGTTCCATCAAGACTTTCGGAATAGATGAGACCCCCATCTGTCAGACATAAATGTGGAACAGTCCACAGGCTGGAGGCATGGTGTTGGGGAGTCAGAGGAGATTTGTGAATGAGAATGAATGACTTAAATTTATATAGTGCTTTAACCTCACAACCACCCTGTCAGGTAGATATTACTATCCCCAACTTCTAGATAAGGAAAAGGAGGTTCCAAGAGTAATTGACTTACCTATGGTCAGCCATGTAGACAGTAAATTTCTAAAGAAGAATTTAACCCAGGTTTTCCTGATTCCAAGTCTGGTAACTTTAAAACATTATACCACACTGCCTCTCTGAAATGAGAAAGATCCCCAAAGGGGCTTGAGTCTCTGGTTCAATTTTGGATATTATCCATTTCCTCTGAACAGGACCAAAGCCCTCCCCATAGTAAGCAGGGGGCACTTTCAGTAATTATCCTTCCCACTTTACCCACAGGAACAGCCCAGGGCATTGTGATTAACACTGGAGACAACACAGTGATGGGTCGAATTGCCTCATTGACCTCTGTCTTGGAAGCTGGCCAGACACCCATTGCCATTGAGATTGAGCACTTTATCCATCTGATCACAACAGTGGCTGTATTTCTGGGCGTCACCTTCTTCTTCCTCTCCCTCTTCCTGGGTTATGACTGGCTGCAGGCTGTTATCTTCCTCATCGGCATCATCGTGGCCAATGTCCCTGAGGGGCTACTAGCCACTGTCACCGTGAGTGGGCAAGGGCAAAAACTGGGGACCAGATCACCTTAGAGAAGGGTTAAGGTAGAGTTGTGGCCCTTATGTTATACCTCTAAGACATGTGACACAGTTCTGTATTAACTAATATCTGTTTTCACATGCCTCTTTATAGTATTCTAGATATCAGAGGTCAGAAAACAGGCTACAGAGTATGGTGAAAAGAGCACTAAAATTAAAGTCAAAGAAGCTCAGTTTGAATCCTCTACCATGTACTAACTATGGGGCCATGGACAAATCACTTCTCTTCTCTGGGTCTCAGTTTCCTGATCTGTAAAATGAAGGAGATAAAGAAGATGATTTCTAAGATCTTGGCTAGCTATAAATAGTTGCCAGAAATTATTTAGCTCTCAAAATCATACTGACTTCCATTCCCTCCACTCCTTGCTCTGTTGTGATTTTTCTATTTCCCGATGTGTTTTCCTTCCATGGAACATAGTCGGGTGTAGAAGACGAAAAATTAGATAAAAAATCAGAAGAACTAGGTTCTAATCCCAGGTCTAAGGCTAGTTGTATAACCCTGGATAAGTCCCTTCTGGGCCTCAGTTTCCTTATTAGTTAAATGATGGCCTAGAATAATTGAATTTTAGAGCTTAGGGACCTTAGAAAGAGATTGTAGAAAGATCATGTGGTCTAACTTCCCATCAAGGAAAGGAATCATTTCTGTGATTGTCATCAAGATTCTATTTCATTTCACTCAATTCAATAAACACTTATTAAGCACCCATTATATGAAGAAAGAAATGAAAGTCCCTGTCCTCTAGGAATTTACATTCTATTGGTGGAAATAACACGCATAAGGATAAAATAAATGTAAAGTATTCCCCCACTTATTAGTAACCGGAGGAATACGGAGAGGCCCCTTATAGGAGTTAGCACCTGAACTAACCCTCTAAAGGAACTAGGGATTCCAAGAGTCAGATAGGAAAAAGGAGAGCATAGGAGACAGCTTGTACCAAGGTGGGGTTGGAAGTGGGTGAGCGGGTAGGGACAGAATGTCGTTAGAGGGGAAAGACAAGTGGCCTTGTTTAACTGGAATGTAGTACGTATAAGTATATATGAAATCAGATGAGCCACACAATGAAGGGCTTAAGAGCCTAACACAGCAGTTTGTAGCTTGTCCTAGACACAATGGAGAATGACTGAAGCTTCTTGATCAGGGTAGCGACATGGTCAGAATTGGGCTTTAAGAATATAAATATAGCAGTTGCATGGAGGATGGATACGTATGTGTATCTATGTATATGTATGCATATGTGTGTTTATGTATGTGTATGTATATGTGTGAATATGTGTATGTATATGTGTGTGTATGTGTGAGTATGTGTATATGAAAAAACAAGTCGTTGAGGATGATGCAAAGATTGTGAGCCACAGTGACTAGAAGGATGGTGAGACACTCAATAGAAATTGGGAAATTAGCAGGAAGGGTGAAATGCCATTATCTGAACATAATTTCCTATCATTCCGTCTCTCCTGATGCCTTATTCTAAACCTATTCTACATCCTTACCATAACCTCCAGCCCCTCCATCCCTCAGTACTTTCCAGAACCATCGTCCCTGATCTGACTATGTTCTCCTTCCTTCCCAATCTTGACCCTATAGTTA
This sequence comes from Phalanger gymnotis, assembly GCA_028646595.1. Taxonomy (NCBI): domain Eukaryota; kingdom Metazoa; phylum Chordata; class Mammalia; order Diprotodontia; family Phalangeridae; genus Phalanger; species Phalanger gymnotis. Next base: position 213,536,973 of record CM053626.1, read on the forward strand.
ACCAGCTCGACTACACGCTATCCTCAAATCCCTTGCCCTGTTGTCCTTTTGCTACTCCTGCCTTGCCAAATTCCAGTCCTGAATTACTCCCACCATACGCATTCTCCACTCATAGTCTCATGTTGCTGGATGAAGCTGGAGGAAGTCCTACAGATGCAGCAACTGAGCTCCCTGCAAATTTATGTTATCTAGTCTCATAGAGTCCCTCGTTAGAATAAGGCAATCTTTTTACCTATCCCTGATTGATTTTCTATTGCACTTCCCACAAGAACTGTGCTAAATCTTCCCTCCTCTTCACAGGACTCCCACCCTGCCCCTTCACATCACCCTCTTAGATGAGGGCTTTGCCTCATACTTTAATGAGAAAATAGCGGTTATTTAGAGTCAACTTCTGTTCAGATCAAAACTCTTGATATTTCCTATTCTCTCTTCCTTTACTCCAGTCTCCAATGAAGAGACGGCCCTTCTCATCAAAGTCAACCCCTCTACATGTACCTTTGATCCCATCCCCTCCTGTTTTCTGCAACATATTATGCTCCCAATCATCCCTTGTCTCTCTTATATTCAGGCTCTATCTTCTGGTTCCTTCCACTCTGTCTATAAATACTCACAGCTCTACACTATCTTGGAAAAAAACTATACTTAATCCCACTGACCCCTTGTGCTATATTTTATATCAAGTGATATATATTTCATATATTCCAACTCCTAGAAAAACTGTCTATTAAACATTTCAAACTGGATTCCCCATAGACACCTCAAACTCAACATGTCATCCAAGACAGAATTTATTATCTTTCCTTCAAAACCCACCCTTCTTATGAACTTTGCTGTTTCTCTCGATAGCATTACCATCCTTCCACACCTACGGTCTCAACTTCAGTATCCTTCTTGATGCCTCACTCTCTTTTCCCCAACGTATCCAATGAGTTGCCAAATCTTATATATTCTTCCTCTAAATTATCTCTAACATCTGTCCCCTTTTCACCATTCACATAGCCACTGCTCTTAATTTAGGCCCTCAACATTCTGAACATGGACTGTCGTAATAGTTTTTAATTGATGTCCCTGCCTCAATTCTCTTCCTTCTCTAATCTAGCCTCCACACAGCTGCCAAAGTGATTTTCCTGAAGTAAAGATCTGACATCGTCATGCCTTTACTCAACTGCCAATTAATCAACAACCACTTAAGCACCTACCAGGTGCCAGCCACTTCATATCACTGATATGAAGAAAAAGTAAAAACCGGTCCTTGCCCTCAGGTTGCTTACAACTTAATAGAGAAGCTTACACTCTAAAGAATAAAGTCCAGTGCCTCCTTATTACCTCAAGGATCAAACACAAATTCCTCTGGTTGGGATTTAAAACCCTGTATTACCTGGCCACAACCTATTTTTCCAGTTTTTATTATATGTTACTCCCTTTCATGGGTTCTATGTCTAGCCAAACTTGTTTTCTTACTATTACTTGACACATGACATTGCATATCCTGTTTTTGTCAGAGTCAATGTAGTATAGTAGAAAGCATGATGCACTCAGAGCATTGAATTTGGAGTGATGGAACCTGAATTCAGAGTTTGGCTCCCCTGCTCGTTACTTCTGTGTGACCTTGGGCAAGGTGACTACACTCTATGGCCTTTGGTTTTGAAATGAGGGGTTTGGACTAAATTACCTTTGAGGTTTCTTCCAGCTCTAGCTCTAACATTCCATGATCCTTTGCACTGACCATCCTCCATGAATGGAATATATTCTTTCCTCATTTCCATCTCTCTGAACCTTTAGCTGTCTTTAAAACTCAGCTCAAACACCACCTTCTATGGGAAGTCTTTCCTGATGACTTTCATTGCCTCAAAATTCACTTAGTATTTATTTTATGTATATAGACACAGGAATCACTCTCCCTCATGGCCACTGGGTAGCAAGTCATATCCCCAAAAGGAGCTTACTTCTTCTCCCTTCATGGTTCTAAGGGTAGCCTTGAGTGGTTAGGAATGGATTTCTAATACTATAAAGAGCCCCCACCAGTGTGCTTTCTCCCATGTTTTATTAGTTGATATCAATAGTCAGACAATTACCTTTTAGAAAGAGATATAGTAAAAAATATTCGGTACAAAACGTCCCCCCAAAAGTCTATGACACTTTTCTATGAGTACATACAGAGTTCAGGGGATTGTGGATTGAAGCTTACAACACCTGTGACAAAAAGAATAACATAGCTCCCAGTTGCTAGAAGTCCTTTTCTTGCCTTTGTAGGACATTCATGAAGTTCCCCTTAGGTATGATGTAACTTTTCTTCTGGGCTTCTTATAGAACCTTGAATCTGCCTTTCTTCCTTCAGGTCCATTTTCTTCTTGACTTGTGATGCAGACACAGCATCAGGTTGGTGCTGTTCTGTACACACTATTAGGACACTAATGAAAAAGTCCAATTCCTCTAGACCTATTGAAGCCTACAGAGTCCTCTTCCAGCCAAAATGGGGAAGAGGAAGTAAACAAGTTCAAGGCCAAATTCTGAATTTTTCTCTGTCTTTCCCCCTTCTTAGGGGCTTGACTTTCTCTCATCTCAGCTGCAGACATTTAAATCCTTAATTCCAAACTGGTTTCATATTTTATAGATGATCCGTGGGATGTGACCAAGTTTCCTTGACTGATCTGGATACACTTCCTGTTCAATGTCACTAGTTTAGCCAATGGCTTCCAAAGACATTCGAATTGATCGAGAATTTTTCTGCACTTAGTCTGAAGCTTGTGGTGGACTATTTCAATAGAGAAGTGTTATCACTTAGTTAAGGTATCAGAGCCTCTGTCTTTTAAATGATTATTATGAACTTAATCTACATCAGTAGATATAATCTTTTCTATATACAGAAAAGCAGAAAAGGATAACTATATACAACACTACAGTACAGTACATTATGTATGCAGTTATGTACAGCTTGTTTTTTTTAACAATGAAACAAATTAGTTGTGGTAATTCCAATGTTGTCCTGATAGCCTTATCTCTTTCTGAATTTTCTTCTACTCTCTCATATCTGTATTTTATAATTGTTTCATTAAGGCTCTTTTCCATCTTGTCTTTTTTGGGTGGGGAGGGGAAAGGTGGTCACTGTTACTGCTCCACTCTCCTGCATAACTCACCTCACCTAATCACTGGCAATAGCAACAAATTCCCCTCTTTTAAAGCAAGTAAATAAAATCAAGCAAAATATATCCACACCGTGGCCACATGAGAAAAGGGACATCTCATTCAGCACCTCTAGTCCAACGCATCATTGTCAAGAGGTCGGAAGCATGATTCATCGTTAGTTTTCTGGAGTTAAAATTGTTCCCTGCATAGATGAAAGTTCCTAAGTCTCTTAAAAGTTTTGTTTTGTTTTGTTTTACAACAGCATAGTAATTGCTTAAGTTGTTTTCCTGGTTCTGCTTGCTTCAGTTTGCATCTGTTCATACAATCCATTCCTTTCATCATTCATATACCACAATTTGATCCAATTGAAGGACACCATTTTTGTTTTCAGTTCTCTGCTACAGTGAAAAGTGCTGCCATAACTATTTTTATGCAGATAGATTCCTTCCCTTTTTCTGTGTTCTTTTTGAGGCATAAACCTAGTAGCAGCGCTGTGGGGTCAAAGGGTATGAACTGTCTAGTGACTTTGGGGGCATAATTCCTAGGTCTCCCTTTTCGCATACTTGATTTGAGAGTCCCTTCTGTCTTAATACTCGACTCAACGTCTGGGGACAACTAGCAACTGTACTGTTGCTTCCCACTTCAATTTCTCCCTACCTTTTAGTAGTGGGATTGTAGCAAAACCACCATTTCCCCCAGTAAAATCTGGGACTACGACTCCTCTCAATACCCTTTGCTGGGCCAGATTGGAATAAAACTGGATTTTCCCTAAACATCTGGGAAGAAAGTCAACTCTAAGATTCAGTGGGACTTTATACAGTGTTCCTGAGGACTGTTTCCAGTGGGTGCTACCAAAGCCAAGCCCAACCAGCAAGAGACAATCAGTGATACTTACGCAGCTTAGTTTCCAATGAGCTTTTCTTATCAATTCTTAGTCTATGTTTAAACTCTTTTGCAATTTCTTAAATATTTTAAAATCTCATTTTCTTAGCTTATCTAAATATTTCTTTGTAAGACTTTCATTAGCAAACCAGCCCTTTTGTTTGCATTTGGTTTTTGAGGTTTCCCAAGTTGAAGTTTGTCTTCCCATGTGAAATACAATTTTGCTCAAAGATATTTCTTTCATGCTACCCTACATGGTGCTCCAGAAAGTCTCCTTTCTGAAATGATTCAAGTTTTACTTACCTCTCTACCCAAGGGAAAAGAGTGAGGCCTCACTTCAGGGGTACAGTCTCAAGGTAATTAGCTGTAGTTTCATCTGGATTCAACCCGCTAGACTTGTGGCAACCAGGTGTCTCCATAGGGCCTATGGAGAAATACTTCAGGTTTCTCCACTTCTATATTCCAACCACCATATATGATCACTCTACTTCAAGTTGGGCATAGTGCAATAGACTTAGAGTCAAGAAGACAAGTTCAAATCCTTCCTCAGACATTGCTGTGTGATCCTGGGCAAGTCACTTAATTCTCTTGTTCCTCACTTTCTTCATCTTAAAATGAAGGGATTGGACTCAGTGGCCTCTAAGGTCCCTTCCAGCTCTAAATACATCACCCTCCTGATATCTTTGATCTTCTTCAAGAATGAAGAACAAACAAGAAACAATATGATCCTATGATGTTACACTTCTGGTGGTTCCCCAGTCTTGGCTGTAATGACTGACCCTCTAGTGGGGAGCTGGGATTGGGCCATATCCTTCTCTTTATTCTCTGTTACCACAAGGAGTAACTGGAAAGTGGTTGTCCTTAGAGTGATCCGTCTCTCCTTCTCATTATGGATCCATCAGCCTATGTCCCCAGGCTACATGGAATATCCTTTTGCATCCCTAACCCCTTTATCATATTGGCTACCTTCTTTTCCCCTTAGTGCATCATCGGATCCAGGTTGAACTTTTGAAAAGGTATTTTGCCATTATTTAAGAGAAATAAGCTAAATTTTTTTGGAAAAAAAATACATCCTGAGTAAAGAATTATTGAGCTTCAGATAGGAAGCTATACCTTACATGAATACTGTAAATGATTTATTATTTCATCAGTGTAGGTATTCCTTCCACCAATAGAGAGAACACATCCTCCACATCTTAATAGGTGGTTTTATGAACTGCTCTGAGTAAAAAGATTTCATCGTCTAGCAGTCAGTTGTCTGGTGATAAGCCTTTCCAAACTAAACTAGATTGGCTCTTAGATGTGGTGTCAGACCTTGTACTTGCAACCTTTTCAGCTTGGTAGAACTCGCCAGGGTTCATACTTCCTAAGAACCCATGATCATGGATATAATAGAGCTGGAAGGTACCTGAGGGACCTATCATTAAGCCCTCTCATTTTGCAGAGAAAGAACCTAAGGCCCAGAAAAGTTGGGTTACTTGCTCCAGGTCGCATAGTTAATAAGTGGCAGAGCTGAGAACTTAAACTTAGGTCCTCTGATTTCAAATCCAGAACTCTTTTAACTATGATTGAACAAGGACTTCAGGGTCCCCAGGTGGCATAGTGGACAGAGCGCTGGGCTTGGGGTCAAGAAGACCTGAGTTCAAATCCAGCCTCAGACACTCACTGGTTGTGCAACCCTGGGCAAGACACTTAACTCTGTTAGCCTCAGCTTCCTCATCTGTAAAATAAGCTGGAGAAGGAAATGGCAAACCACTCCAATATCTTTGCCAAGAAAACCCCTAATGGGGTTGCAAAGAGTTCGACATGACTAAAATGACTGAACAGCAACAGTAAGGACTTCACGGTAGAGGTATCCCTAAACTGGTCAGTAATAGTCACGATAACTAGACCCTTCTCCCATCTAAACTAACAACTGGCTTGGTCACCAACCGGCCCACCACTACCCTCATCTTAGGAGAAAATTCCATGGATGTACCTTCCCCAGACATGCCTAGACCCATCTCCCAAAACTTTTCTCACGCCAAGCTGATACGCTCCTGACCCCTCTCAACCCCTCCTACTAACTTCCAACTTCCAAAGCCAGGGGTTGGGGGCAGGGCATCAATCTGCCACACATGCAAAGTTCTACCCGGATTGATTTCAGTGTAGCTCGTGTTTCTCTCCCCAGGGAAATATTCACAGGTTTACAGTACCACCCCCACAGTAATTTAATTCCTACCTCAGCAAAGCAAAGGGCATTTCTTTACAATGCTTCAATAAAGGTGGGGGTTTTTTTGTTGTTAATTGAATTATTTATATGTTCTTTGGTACATTTCTTCAGTTTGTGTGTTGTGTGTGTATGGATTTATGTGTGTATGTATGTGCGTGTGTGTGTGTGTATTGTTCTTGTCTCTGTCTTCTAATTTAAAGATCCTGAAAGGCAGAGCATATATTCCTCCCATTTCTTTGGTGTTTCCTTCCTGAAACTACTATAGTGCTCAAAATTGTAGGCACTCTGTATTTAAACATGGACCGTCATGACCACTGGACTTGGAGCTGTAGGACCTAGGTTCAACTCCTCACTGTGTTATTAATGACCTTTGTGACCTTAGGCGAAGCACTTAACCTTTATGGGACTCAATCTCCCTATCTGTAAAATTATAGGCAAGCACTAAATGTTCTCTAAGATCATGTCTAGCTCTAAATTTTATAGTCTCATGTTCCTAAGCAATGACCATGTTATTCTTTGTGTCCCAAGCTCCTGCCTCCTCTCTGTCTCAACTCTATGGCCTCTAATGCATCTCACACTCCATAACCTATGTCTAGTTAGGCTCTGACTAGATATGATTCAATGCTCTGAAGCTCTTGAGCAATATGAACTGTGTGAAAGCCACCTGCTGAAAACCTCAGGTTGAATGTACCTTCCTGGTGCTTTAGGCAGCCAGGTGATACAGTGGATAGAGCGGATGGGCCAGGACCTAGGAAGACCTGTGTTCAAGTCTAACCTCAGACTTTCTAGTTGTGTGATCCTAGACAAGTAACTTAATCTCTATTTGCCTCAGTCTCCTCATCTGTGAAATGGGGATGCTAATAATAGCACCTGCCTCACAGGGTTGTTGTGAGTATCAAATGAGATCATAGTTGTAAAGTGCCTGGCACATAGTAGATGCAATATAAATGTTAGCTATTACTATTATTACATAAGGCTCTGAGCCTGAGGTTTAAAGGCATAGGGGACAAATACCAATCTGAGCTCGTTTTCCTTTCCTTCTCCTCCCCATCCTCACCCTAGGTGTGTCTAACCTTGACAGCCAAGAGAATGGCCCGGAAGAATTGTCTGGTCAAGAACCTTGAGGCTGTCGAGACCCTGGGCTCCACCTCCACCATCTGCTCAGACAAGACAGGCACCCTCACCCAGAACCGGATGACTGTGGCCCACATGTGGTTTGACAAGAACATATTTGAAGCTGACACCACTGAGGACCAGTCTGGTGACTAGGAGCATTTGGCGGGGGGAAGAAAAGGAAGGAGGAATGGAACATTTGGAAAGGGAGAGAATGGCAGGATGGGGAAAAACAGTAGACATCTAAAAACTGGGGCTTAAAAAGACAGACAGCCCTGAGAAGCATTTAAATGATAAACAGGGTATAAAAGTGTTTCTCAACTCTATCTCCTTGCATCACATACTCACAAATTCCTCTTTTTATCAGGGCACACTTTTGACAAGAACTCTGAAACCTGGCCTGCCCTGGCTATAATTGCTGGTCTCTGTAACCGAGCCGTATTTCTACCCAATCAAGAGAATATCCCTATTCCTAAGGTATCAGGTCCATAGTGACAGAAGGTATCTCCAAAGCCCTATCCTCCTAGCCTTCAGTTACTTCCCTTGCTGTCCAGCATGTGCATCTCCTCCCCAAGTCATCCATCACTTTGTTTCCATGAGTAGGCCCGATACCTCCCTGTGGCACTCAGGGATCCTAGTGCCTCTGCTTTTGGGGGTGACTCCAGCCCTTTCCCGGCAGAGAATAACAGCAGGCGATGCTTCTGAATCAGCTCTACTTAAGTTCATTGAACAATCTTATGGCTCAGTGAGTGAGATGAGGGAAAAGTACACCAAGGTGGCAGAGATCCCCTTCAACTCCACCAATAAGTACCAGGTATGGAGCCAAGAAAGACTGTGCAAAGAGAATAAGATCAAGGAGAGAGGAGGATAGACAGACAAAACTTGGGAGACAATGATTAGGCTCTAGTTACATAATTGGTTATCAGGCAGTACTTATAAAGGCAGTATCAGGTCAAGGAATGTCAAGGCTGTTACCTCCATTGGGAGCATTTCCTTTTCTCAAAAACAGAGAAGAATGAGAAGTGATGAAAATGACCGGGAGTTTAGTTAGAATGTAATCTTGATCGCAAGGACTGTTTCAGTTTTGTCTTTATATCCCATCTTGAATAGTCCATTGCATACAGTAGGTGTTGAATACATGTCTGTTGACTTGAAAGCTCTAATGTGGAATTCTGGGAATTGGACTAAACATAGAAAAGTAGCAGCACGGTGGAGTGGAAAGAGCCATATATATGCAGTCAGAGGACTCGGGTTCGAGTCGTACTTCCATTGCTAATACAGTTCATAGTGAGGAATTCTACAAGTCCAAGTAGAACCTCAGAGATGAGGCTATCCTGGCCACAAGGACTATGAGTACCTGAAAGAAATGAATAAGAAATATACTATTAAAGGAAGCTACAAGTAGGGAGGAAAGAATGACAAAGAGAACTAATACCTCAGAACAAATGGCAGTAAACCATACATGACAATTCAACACCCTAAAAATTTGAGTGGACCAAACAGAAAGCAACGATTCCATGAGACAATAAGAAAAAAATAAAACAAAATCAAAAGATTGGCATTTGACCAATTAGAAGGAAGTATAATATGATGAAGTATTTGTATTTTAACAGGTCATTGAGTTAAACTTGCAGTTTGTTTTTTTCTTTTTTTTATTTAATATATTTAGTTTTCAGCATTGATTTTCACAAGAGTTTGAATTACAAATTTTCTCCCCATTTCTACCCTCCCCCCCACTCCAAGATGGCATATATTCTGGTTGCCCTCTTCCCCAGTCTGCCCTCCCTTCTGTCACCCCACTCCCCTCCCGTCCCCTTTTCCCTTCCTTTCTTGTAGGGCAAGATAAATTTCTATGCCCCATTGCCTGTGTATCTTATTTTCTAGTTGCATGCAAAAACTTTTTTTCTTGTTTTTGAACATCTGTTTTTAAAACTTTGAGTTCCAAATTCTCTCTCTTCTTCCCTTCCCATCCACCCTCCCTCCCTCCCTAACAAGTCAAGCAATTCAACATGGACCACATGCGTGTCATTATGTATAACCCTTTCACAATACTCATGTTGTGAAAGACTAACTATATTTTGCTTCTTCCTAACCTATCCCCCTTTATTGAATTTTCTCCCTTGACCCTGTCCCTTTTCGAAAGTGTTTGTTTTTGATTACCTCCACCCCCATCTGCCCTCCCTTCTATCATCCCCCCTTTATTTATCTTCTTCCTCCTTCTTTCCTGT
>CM053626.1:213547033-213567198 GCA_028646595.1 Phalanger gymnotis
AGATCCTTTTTGAGCTCTTCTGTGGCCTGAGACCAGTTCACGTTTTTCTTGGAGGCTTTTGTTGTAGGCTCTTTGACTTTGTTGACTTCTTTTGGCTATATGTTTTGGTCTTCTTTGTCACCAAAGAAAGTTTCCAGAGTCTGAGACTGAATCTGGGTGCGTTTTTGCTGCCTGGCTATGTTCCCAGCCAACTTACTTAACCCTTGAGTTTTTCAGCGGGGTATGACTGCTTGTAGACTAAAGACACTTACTAGCTGTGTGACCCTGGGTAAGTCACTTAACCGTGTTTACCTCAGTTTTCTTATCTGTAAAATGAGCTGGAGAAGGAAATGGCAAACCACTTCAGTATCTTTGCCAAGAAAACCCCAAATATAGAAAAAGGGGCAAAAGACAGTCCCTACCCTGAAGGAGCTTAAAATTTAATGGGGGAGGAGAAGCAACATGCAAATAAATTTATACAAAGCAAGCTTTAGATAAGATAAATAGGAAATAATTAAAAGAGGGGAAGCACTGGAATTAACAGGAGTTGGGGAAAGCTTCTTATAGAAGGTGGGATTGCTTCCTTGTTTGTTTCTGTGCCTACCAAGCTAAACTTACGCTAAAAGAAGCAGCATGGAATAGTGGAAAGGAAGCTAGACTTGGAGAGACCAAAGTTCTGACAATAGTTATGTGACCATGGGCCAGTCACCTAACGTTTCTGAGTCTGAGTTGCTTCATCTGTAAAATAGGGATGATAATATATGTAGTATCTACCTTATAGGACTTGTTTTGAGGATCAAATGAGACAATTCACATAATGTACTTTGCAAATCTTAAGGCGCTCTATAGTAATGAGCAGAGCTTGCATTTGAACCTAGGTTCTCAGACTCCAAATCCAGTATTCTTGCCAAGTAGGTTTGTGTCCTCAGTGTGCTGGTGCCTGATCACACCTGGCCACAGCCTCTCTGTTCCTGGGTCAGTCCCACTCAGAGGCCAGATGAAAGCCTCTTCTTGACCACTGATACCCTGACCCCTGGACTATCCTGACTGATGACCATAGGCTATATGAGAGCACATGTTTTTTGGGTCCATGTTCTCCCATGCCAAAATTGCTTCATATTGACTTTGTATATACTGATACATATACATGTTGTTTCCCAGATAGAATCTGATGTCCTGCTTGAGGGCAAAGATTGTTTTATGGTTATGTTTTTTTTAAATCCTCATTGCTTAGAATAGTACCTGACATATAGTATGGATAGAGATAGAGACTGCATCTGTGATTTCACTAGTCTAAGGAACTCCCAGGGAAGGAATGTCTTTCTATCAACATAGGTTGGTATCTCCTCTGCAACTTAAGAGTCTTAGAGAGTTGCCCTTCAACCCTGCCCTCAATACTCACTTGAGTGGGTACATGCGAAGTGCAACATCCAAGCCTGGGCAATAGGACAGAAAGGCTGCCAAAAGTGTCTCTTCAAATAGCCCAAGGATCAAGACCTTGTTCCTAGGAAGGAAAGGTGCAGGCGTGTGATTTAGGAATGGAGAAGAGAGTGGGCAATAAGGTTAGGACTCCCAAGAAGTATGAGAAGGGAAAATCAGAGCTAGGATGTTTGGGTGGGGTAGACCGAGAACATACTGAGAGGTGCCCCTTCTGTGTGTGGCCCAGGGGCTAGCTCTCTTGATTGACGGCTATGGAGGCTTGGAATGCTTGTATAGTGGGAAGCTCACTTCATGCCTTGTTGGAAGATAGAGTTTCGGCGGGTCTTGCAGATGATGAGGTCAGCCCATTGCACCTCTACAATGCTGATGAAGAAGGCTGTTTGGCATGTGAACTCTACCACCTTCCGTTGCTCATAGGTCTGGGAAGAGGGCACAGCAAAGGTCAAGATCAGGAGGGACAGTGAGGCCATAGGGGGCAGTCTAGCTAGAGGAGTGGATAGAGTCTAGGAAAGGGTGGCATCAGAGGGCAGGGTTGGGTTAGAGAGGAGGCAGGAAGAAGTTGGTCTCACCTAAACAAATAACCTCTAGGATACTCTTAAGGTGAGCAGCTCTATACTCAGCTACACAAGGATTACAGAAGTATGGTACAGGATTCCTAATTCTAGTTTTAGGACTTCACAGGGCATCTCTAATTATCTGAAGTGGGGGGAAGGTGGTTTGCTAAAAAATTCCTTAAATAAAATTAACTATTTCCCTTTAATTTATAAAATAAATATATGTCATGTAGCTCTTTGAGGAGGAAGAGGAGGATGTTTATACTTCAAATTAATAAGAGGATCCCTGGCATAGAGAGTAAAAGCAAAGTGCTCAGACATGCAAATATGTACATGCATTAAAAAAAACTTGTGTGTGTGTGTGTGTGTGTGTGTGTGTGTGTGTGCATATCTCCCATACATACAGAACAGGATGGTAACTCTGCTCTAATTCTACTGAGATTCAGTTGATGGGTGGCCCCTGCGGAGAGGCATCCCTTAGATTCTGAGAAATTAAGGATTGGGGATGAGAAGGTTGGGATCCTGAGAGGCTGGACATATTGCTATGGAATTTTTATCTTGTGGTATCTGATGCCAGAAGAAGCAGATGGATTTCAAAGGAAGGAAGCACAAGGAGATGAGAGGGTTCTAGTGCTGGTCTCTGGAGTCTTGGCTGGAAGCTAAAGGGGGAAGAGCCAGCAGAGAGAACATCCAGTGACAAAGGGGAGAGAGATAGGACCTCCTACACCCAAGGGGACAGATAGCTCCAAAAGAACTAGAGCAGAGAACAAACAGTGGGCATTGGCATAGAAGAGTTCACTGGAAACAATAGAAGAATAACACAGAAATGTACTTGGGGTTGAGGTCGGCTGGATGGGAGGGCAATGGAGTCAAGAAGTTGTTCCTACCAGTCTCAATGCCCTTATTCTCCCACTCCTTCCTGTCATTAGGACTCTCCTTACTCCTCTCCATCATTGTTCCCAGTTCACTCACCCACTGCTGTCCATAACAATCTTCCAGGTCATTCAACAAAAAATCATCCCAACGAGTCCTGATGCCCGGAAGAAATGAGGGCCAGAAACCATTCTCTGCTAGGATCACAAAGTAAACAAAGAAGCCAGCTGTGGCCTGCATCATCCCTGTGGTAAATGGGAGGAAAAAGAGGAGCAGCTTGGTCAGAGAAGGAAGGAAGACAGAGGACACCAGGAAAAAGCATGGAGATCGGGGACCCTGGCTGCCACCCACTTTGATGTTCACTCCAGAGAAATGTGGAAGATTCAGAAGGTTCTTCAGTTCTTTCAGGATCCGCTATTCCCTCAATTTGAATGACTCTTCAATCTGTATTTCATCCCTAACTTCTACCTAGATTTTAGCCTCAGTTTCTCCCTATCTTCCCACTATTAGTCAGTCATCAAGTCCCACTGAAACTTTCTGCACAGTGTCTCCCCTTTCCATTTCCAGAGCCTCCACCTCATTACCTCAAACTCGAACTTAATTATTAAGATAGTTCCTATAGTTATCCCACTTTCAGTCTCTCCACCCCACCCACAATCCATCATGTACATTATCCCAAGACTATTCTTCCTAAAATGCTACTACTATCCAATTGTAAAACGGAATTGCTTCCCATTTCCTATTGGATGAAGTTAAAACTCCTTAACCGGCATTAAAGACCTTCCATAATTTGACTGTCATCTTAGTCCAACCTTCTCTCCTATTGGTTCCCCCTTCACAAACCCTTGTGTTCCTCCAAGAACTGTATGTGCTTTGTTGACTCTGCACTCTGTACACAGTAAGTGCTTAATAAGTGCTTGCTGCCTGAACCCAGCCCCACTCCCCGGTCTGGCTCTTTCCTCTCCTCTGAGCTTGTCTGGGTCCTACCCTGCCTTCTAGACACAGTCCAAGTTCTTCCTCTCTTCCTAACCAACTGTCTTGGGTGGTTGGTTTCTTCCTCGCACTTCAAGACATTTATTGTTTGTACCATTCATGGAGCTTTTACCACATACTGACTTATGTTGTTGTTTACCTTGTTGGTGTACAAAGATCATATCTCCAATTAGATTATAAATCTGTCATGAGCAGGGGCCATGGCTCAGAATTCCCTCTGCCACCAGTGCTTAGTGACCCACATAATTATATTTATTGAAAAGGAATATGACACCCCCACCCCAGATATCCACACTTGGACATCTCAGAAAAACTTTGGCTAGAGAGCTGGGCCTGGAGTCAGGAAGATCTGAATTCAAATCTGGCCTCAGATACTTAACCAGCTGCAAGATCCCGGGCAAGGCATTTAGCTTCTCTTTGCCTTAGTTTCCTTATCTATAAAATGGGAATAGTTAATTACATCTACTTCCCAAGGCTGTTGTGAGGATCAAATGAGAGAATATTTGTAATGAGTGCTTTGCACACTGCCAGGCACATAGCAGAGTAGGCACTGTATAAATACACATTCCCTTTCCTTCCTCCCTCCCTTCCCTTTGGCTCTTCCCCATTCACCACCTGCCCCCATTTTGTCTCCCAAAGTCACACCAATTTGTCCATAGGCCATGCTGATGAGTCGTCGATTCACCAGCTTGTCCTTCTTGGGGTCCCGAGGCATACGCTTCATTATGTCACTCTCTGCTGCCTCGTAGGCCAAGGAGATTGCAGGGAGCTAGGGGGAGAGGTGACATAAGGCTCAGAAGGAAACTCAAATTACCTAAGCTTTGGGCCTTTCCCTCCCTACAGATCTTCCCCATACCCCATCCCTTCTGATTGAAGGTACCCTTCCCTTGGTTCCAGCTGGATCCTCACCATATCAGTACCCAGGTCAATGCAGAGAATGGTGATAGTGCCCAGAGGCAGGGGTATATTGAAGATGATGAAGCACAAGAAAGGGCTTATCTCAGGAATATTGCTGGTCAGGGTATAGGCGATGGACTTCTTCAGATTGTCAAAGATGAGTCGGCCTGTGGGAATGTACCTGGGGTATCAGGAAGCTTATATAGGAGGAGGCTAGGCAGGAAGAAGAAGAGGTTTTGGGGAAAAAGCCATGGAAACTGCTAGGTGGAATTCTTGAGTTCTCACCCAATGCCCAATAAGGTTTTCCAGGGAATGGGGGTATTCACTTTGGTTCAGGCAGATAAACCTTGGGGCTCAGGATCCACTAGGCCTTGGTGTGGCATGATCCTTCAGGAATCCATTACTTAAATCATGTGCTCGGTTTGGGGTTTCTCGGTCTTTTGTGCAGTGCCATAAGTTTGTGGACCAGTCCTGTACTAACTTGAATTCAGTCATGAAAGGGCCATAACATTAGCTCCAGGAGATCAATCTGGTCCTTCATGCTATTGGGAGGAGAATCCCAGAGGGAGTACCAGACAGATCTAAGTTGCCATATTAGCCTCACTATAAATCTATCAGACTGGGGGGGGAGGTTGACTGTGGAGACTACTAGAAGGCAATGGACAAGTGGGGTGACAGAGATAATTTTCGACATCTCAGCCCCACTGAAATGAAAAAGGTAAGTCATGGGTCCAATGACCCCATTTCTATCCCTTACCTTCCTCCACACCAGTGACAATGGAGGCAAAATTGTCATCCAGAAGGATCATGTCAGCTGCTTGCTTGGAAACATCAGAGCCAGTGATCCCCATGGCAATGCCGATGTCAGCTTTTTTCAGTGCAGGAGAATCATTCACCCCGTCACCAGTCACTGCCACAATGGCCCCCTGCGTGGGAGTCAGAGGTATAAACAAAGGCTGTGAGCTAATGCCATGTCCAAGACCTGGACTAGCCCACAGAGACCATGATGATTACAGGGCTCCCTTTGTCCTGTTGTAGGGTAGGGTTTGGTCTTTATATCTCCCTTGCTGGATTGGAGTCTCCCACAACTCAGCCCTTTTCCCCAAATCGAACCCATTTCAGGGTCCTCTGGTCAAGTTCACTTTTGTTCTCAGCCTTGAACTTAGTTGGAACCATATTAGCTTTCATGGGCATAAGAATGAGGGAGCTAGGTTCAAAGCCGCTGCATCAGCTCCTCTGTGTACCCACTTCAAATCTAGAATGACAGAATGTCTGGAAAGGACCCGAGAGATTATCCCATACCGCCCCCGTCATCTTATAGGTGAGATCCAGAGAGAGATAATGATTTACCCACAGTCACCCAGCCGGTTAGTGGCAAAACTAGTACCAGAACCTAGGTCATGTAATGTCCCAGTACAGTCATTCCATGACCTTTAAAGTGACATTATGACCAGAGATGTTCTGTTCTACTCCCATCTATCTCTGAAAAGCCCCCTTGCTTTTCTCTCCGCACCTGTCTTTGACATCCTTCCACAATGATGAGTTTTTGCTGAGGCGAAGTTCGGGCAAAGACAATCTCAGTGTGTTCTTTGAGGACAGTGTCTAACTGCTCTGGTGACATGTCCTTTAGCTGTGAGCCATGAATCACACAGGCTTTTGCATTCCTGGAGGGAAAGGGATCCCCCTAAGGTGAGTTCTGGAGGCTGGAGATCCTGGAGTTCCCAAGCAGGATTTTCCTAGCAGACTCTAGTAGCTCTTTATTTCTCTCCAATCAACCTCCTGAATGTCCCTAAACATATTATACTTATGTGTAATCACAGATTGTAGAATTAAGAACTGGAAGAGACTTTTTGAAGTCACCCCCACCCCGCCCATTTTATAGTCTGTAAGTCTTCACACTTGGTTTTATAGTCCTTAGGTCTTCTCATTCCCTTTCCTCATTTTCCCTATCCAGGATTCTCATAGGTTCCCATCACACTAATGACCTTTCCTAATCCAGTTTCTTACTCTTCTATCCTTCTCCTTCTCCTTCAATATGGAGGCATTTCCCTATTGTATGATGTTAACATGTATAAAGTTGGTAAATCTTATCTGTTAGGTGCCTCCCAAGAGATCAAGGTAGTAGGAACTTCTGGGATAGAGTAAAGGATGAAAGACATGAACTGGGGAGTCTGGGGGCCTCACCTGGGCTCCACTTGGCTGACAGAGACATGTAGCCGGGCAGCAATATCCTCCACAGTCTCACTGTTCTCAGAGATTATTCCGACACCTTTGGCGATGGCCTTGGCAGTGATAGGGTGATCCCCAGTTACCATGATCACCTGGGAGGTGGAAGATCATTGTCAGAGCTGCCTCTGGCCCTCTCCCTCTTCAAGGCATACAGGGCCATGTCTTTTCTGAGTGGGGGTTAGAGAGCTCATCTCCAGTTAAGGTATAAAATAATGGGGTTGCATGAGATGAGCTCTACCTTGGCTAACACCAATAGGATTGGGCAGTGCTATAAAAAGACAAGAACCAGGTTAGCCTGGGGGCATAATTTTTCCAGAGCATGAACATATCTTATAATTAGATCCATATAGATGAGATTTGTGTCCACTAACGGACAGTTCTAATTGGGTTCACTACAGAGTTTAATCTAGTTCAGGTCTGAGTCCATGAGTCAAGACTAGTCCTGAGGCCTGGCCATTTCTACTGCCAAGGCTGCTGAGGTTGTCAGGTCAGTCTCAGGCCTGTTTAAGGGCTTAGGACACTCTCCAATGGGCTCATGCTTCAGGTTCGGGCCATAGGACTGCCTGGTCTTAACCTAGGTGACTCAGACTGAGCTTATTCTTTAAGTCCTATGAAAATGGTGTCAGGAAGGTTAAAACTCAGTAATAATAAGAATAATTCATTTCATATTGTATGACAAATTTAACAAAGTACTTTCCTTATAGTAACACTTCTATTTTCTCCACTTTATAGATAAAACTGAGGCTTAAGAGAGGTTATGTGCTTTGCTTATTGTCTCAAAGCTAATGAGTCTTGGAGATGAAATTCAAGTTCAGTGCTCATTCATTTCTGCTAGGGCTTATAACCTACTATACTTTGATAATTCAGCGTATTCAGGATCTCATAATTGTGAGTGTAGATCACAAGCTAGTCATGCCTCCTCATCCTATGAAATTCTGGTCCATATCCTTCCATAAATTCTACATAAGGAATTTGCTAAATATTGATGATTGTAAGCACCAAATACAAAAAAGGCGCTTTTAAAAAGTTGGTGAGCCATTCCTCAGTAGAGAAGTAGTCAAAGGATATGAATAAATTCTTTTCGAAAGAATGGTAAGCTATTAAGAACCATATAAAAGATTGGTCCAAACCACTAAATGATAAGAGGAATAAAATCAAAGCAACTCAGAGGTTTTACTCAGCAACTTAGCAAAGATGACAAAAGATAGAAATAATGCTGGAGGGGTAGTGGAAAAGTCGACTCACTAAGACACTTGGTCAAGCTGTGAATTGATTCAACCATTCCCGAAGTCAATTTGGAAGTATGCTATAAAAGTGACTCAAATGTCTTTACCATTTGACTCAGATATCTCTTGTTAGGCATATATCTCAGGGAGATTAAACATAAAGTTAGTCGTACTTTCTGTGGTAGCAAAGAACTGGAAACCAAGTAGATAGCCAATGATTAGGGAATCACTGAACAAACCATATTATATAAAGGTAATGAAATAGAAGTACATTTTAAGAAATTATTAATAGGAATAATAAAAGAAAAGCTTGGGAAGATTCATACAAACTTATACAGTATAAGGAAAACAGCATTCATAATGACTGGATTAATGTCAGTAGGACAATAACCACAACAAAACCCTGAATGCTATGTAATTATAATGAGCAAAGGTGACCTGGGAGAAGAGATGTGAAAATGCATCTTTCTCCCTCCTTCTAGGGGGAGGAATGATAGTGAGGAACACAGCATGTACTATCAGATTCAGGTGATATATTGGTTGGTTTTGCTTCTTTCTCTCTTATTAATTCTTTGTTATGAGGGAAAGTTTGTTCTTCAGGGAAGGAGAGAGGGATCTATGTAGAAATGAAGGTTATGTGAATAAGAATATTAATAAAATGTTTAAAGTTGTGTTAGGTACAAAAGTTTCATGATGTAAGGAAAGGACAGACCGCTTGCTTGGGAGAGATTACAAGATGATGGAGAAAAATAAAAATTACTCGATCTTGCTTGCTTCTGTTTTGTCTGCTAAGACTGACTGGGATGCTAGAATGATATTCAACAGAGAACTCAAACCCCAAATAACCTTGAAAAGGTGGGGAGCAGGGTGGTAAGGCTAGGTGGCACAGTGGATAGAGTGCTGGCCCTGGAATCAGGAGGACCTGAGTTCAAATCTGGACTCAGACACTTAATGGGTATGTGACCCTGGCCAAGTCACTTGACCGTGTTTGCTTCAGTTTCCTCATCTGTAAAATAAACTGGAGAAGGAAATGGCAAACCACTCTAGTATCTCTGCCAAGAAAACCCCAAATGGGGTCATGAAGAGTTGGATACAACTGAAAGACAACTAAATAGCAAGAAAAAATAGTACTATTTCATATAACTTAGAGGCCTTCAGTGAATCCAAGTCACTCAGTTCAGAACTACAAACTAAGGTACTAAAAGATTTAGTTAAATAGGATGACTGAACTACTTTCAGTGATCTTCAGAAAATTCGGGCAAACCAGGATGGGTTACAGACCTACAGAAAGGCCAATGCCTTGATTTTCCAGAATATAACAACTCAACAAACATTTGCTCTCTGCATGAGGCTCTATGTTGGGTTCTGGGGTTGCAAAATCAAAAACAAGACAGCCCCTCCCCTTGAGGTAGAACATATCACTTAATTCCTGGTCCTCAGTTTCCTCATTTGTAAAATGAGGCAACCGGACTAGATAGCCTCTGAGGTTTCTTCCAGCTACAGCATCTCTCAAGGCACAATGTCCAGCTACTTGTCTCTCTTCTCTATATACTGTCTCATCAGCTCCAATGAGTTCAGTTATCATCTTTATGCAGGTGATTCTCAGATCTGTATATCCACCCTGAGTCTCTCTTATGAGCTACAGTCATGCATCACCATTTATCTCATAATGATTGAACTGGGTGTTACACAGGTATCTCAAACTCGACACGTCCAACAGAACTCATCACCTTTCCTCCCGAATTCTCCACACTTCCAAGCTTCTATCTTACTGTCGAGGGCGTGACTATCCTTCCAGTCCCCTAGGCTTGCAACCTCAGTATCATTCCTGAGTCCTCATTCTTGCTCACTCCACATAAATAATCTATTGCTAAATCTTGTGGTTTCTTCCATCTCCCTGTTCTCCTGTTATATAGTCACAGCTATAGCTCAGGACTTCATCATCACTTGTCTGGACTCACTGCAGTAATAGCCTCTTACTTCCCCTCCAATTCATCCTAGGGCAGCTGGGCAGTGCAGTGGATAGGCCTGGAATGAGTTCAAATGTAGCCTCAGGTGCTTACTAGCTGTGTGATCTTGGGCAAGTCACTTAACCCTGTTGGCCTCAGGTCCTCCACTGTAAAAAGAGTTAGAGAAGGAAATGGCAAAGCGCTCTAGTATCTTTGCCATGAAAACCCCAAAGCGGGGCGGGGGGTGCAATTAGTCAGACACGATTGAAATAACTTAACAACAACAACAACCACCACAACCACAACCACAACCACAATGACAACAACAAGAGAAGCACCGTGTTAGTATTGTGCTTGGTGTGGTTAAGACTTCTGTAACAGAGAGCTGGCCTCCAAACCAGGAAGATGCGTTTGGTAACTGCAGCAGTTGAATCCAGGGAAGAGAGCCCTGAGGACATGCTTGACCCAGCTCAGTATGAACTGACCTGGCAGCTGAGTCACCATGTTCTACTAGCAAGAGTGACTTGCCCATTGACTCTGCCATGTCCAGGAGTGAATTTGTGTGGGGAAATGCTTTGTGGCAGGCATTTTAAGTTCCCTCTTCCTAGGGACAGAGTAAGTGTGCAGAAAGAACGGAGAGTATAGTTCTGGTTTGGAGGAAATGTTTTTGTCCTTGCTATAACTTCCCAGTAAATATCCTTTGCAAAGCTAAGCAAAGTTTATTGGTTAATTAATGTTGGAGAGATATCAACTGGTAAATTGATATAGAGGTGAGATCAGTTGGTCAAGCTGGTATTGGGGGTGATATTAACTAGTGAATGATATTAGAGGATACACACCGGATAGGGGATGATGACCACTAGTACTAGAAAGACATCTCAAGCTTTTTGGGTTTACCCTTAGAACCCTGAAGGGGTTCTGCTTCTCAGAGAATGTGCTACAGAAGGAACTGGGGATATTTGGAATGGAGGAGACTTAAGCAGGAAAGTATAGCCATCTTTAAATAGCTGAAGGTTATCATATTTGTGGATGCATATGTCTCATTCCCATTAAGTTTCAGAGATACTAAGAAATTGTAATTTTTTTTGATGTTTTGATTTAAAATCCTTGGTTGGAATTGAATAAAAGAGCTAATTAGTTTTCCCTGGAATAGAAGAAAATAGAGCCTTTTTTTTGCTTCCTTCTTATCAGAGGCTTAATCAGTTTCTAAATGGAAAAGCCTGAGCATCAAGAAGGACTCATCTGGACAGCTGATTAAAGAGGAAGAGTGGCTTTGATTAATAAAATTAAGAGAAACATCTCTTGAATTCATATTTGACCAGGAAAAAAGGAGAATTCTTAGAACAGGGACTCTTAAGCTGGAGTCTGTGAACTTCAAAAAATATTTTGAAGCTGTGTTTCAATATAATGGGTTTCCTTTGTAATCCTATATGTTTTATTTTATACTTTTAAAAAACATTAATTTTGAGAAGCCTAAAGACTTTACCAGTCTGCCAAAAGGATATATGACATCAAAAATGTTAACTCCTGACCCTCGATGAGGTAGAGAGAGATTTAATAGTTTTAGGGAAATGGTTCTCCAGGATACGTCAAAAAGTTAAGTCCTGGTGATTCAGGATTGCTGTGTAGACTTTGTCCTTCTGTTTGATTTTGATTTTAGAGCACTGTCCTTGTTCTTGAACCCCACAAATTGTAACTCAAAAATGACTTGGGTAGAGAGATTTTCAAAGACAGCAGAGACCTTTGTCTCTTTGGATTTTTTCTCTAAGCAGAGATGCTTAGAATAATTTAATTAATAAGTTTGTTTCTGGAAGATTTGTGCTCCAAATGCACAGAATAGAATTGTTCTTCCATGTGTGGAAGGAATTAGGATTGTTATGCTTCAGAGAGAAGAATTAGGAGCAGTGAGTAGAAATTACAAGGAAACCGATTTCAGCCCAACATCAATAAAAGCGTCCTAAAGTTAGGGTTCTATAAAAATGGAATTGACAACTTTAGGGGGCTGCTAGTTTCCCATTACTGGCAGTCTTAGGCAGAGGCTGGATAAATAGAAGATTCATGCCCTGGAAAGAGATGGACTAGATGACCGGTAAGCTACCCTCTAATCCTTTAAGTCTTGAATTACTCAGGCTGTATTCTGAAGGAAAGATTCTAGTGAGAAGAGTCTAAGGAAAAAGAAAGCCACTAAGAGCCATTACAATAAAACCCCAGTGATGGGTGATGAGGGTCTGAAAAGGGGCAGGTGCTGTGAGAGTTTGGAAGCTGATGAGATGTGGGGATTTTAAGTAAAAAGTGTCGAAGATGATGGTGTTTTCTAGCCAGGATAAATTGGAGAATGAGATTGCTCTCAACCAAAGTAGAAAAAATGGGGGAAGGTTCTTTTGAAGAAATGTTGTTTACTTTGAAAATGGTTGAGTTTGAAGGGTTGACGGAACATCCAACTATGCCCAGTTGGTAGTTCAAAGCATGGCACTGAAGCTCAACTCTGGAGACCTCACAGTTGGCAGCATTCACTTGGCAGTCCTGCTGCTTGCACGAAGGTAATCACTGATGACATGGGAGTGACTGCAATGCCTAAGGGAGAGAATTTTAAAAGAGCAGAGAAAAAGGCTTTGGGGAATGCTGACTTTTTCTTTTGGAAGGGGGAAGGCAGGTCAATTGGGGTTAAGTGACTTGCCCAAGGTCACACAGCTAGTAAGTGTGTCAAGTGTTTGAGGCCAGATTTGAACTCAGGTCCTCCTGACTCCAGGGCTGGTGCTCTACTCACTGTACCACCTAGCTGCCCCGAATGCTGACATTTAAGGGATGCTGAGAGAATGAAGAGAAATAGTAGACACAAAGAAGGGAGGGACAGAGAATCAGGAGAAGAATCATGAATGCAGCATCACATAAGTTGCATATAGCTGGAGGAAGCCACTCAGTTGAGCTGGCTAGGAACATTACAAACTTACATTATCTAACCTTGACTGGACCCTCATGGTAGTGAGGTAATCCCACTTCTTTCAGAGATGGTTCCAAAACCTTTTCTTTTATCCTCAAACGTTTCACACCCTTTCTCATCTCCCCATTTTATGAACAGCCCAAGACCTTGCCTCTTACCTCACTGGGAAGATTGAGGCTAATTGTCACATATTCTATCTTTCCCTCTTTTCTTTACTTCAAAAACCTATTGATAGGATCTCCCACACTTCATTTTCTCCATTCGTTAATAAAGTGACCGTTTTCGTGCCAAGGCTAATTCCTCCACATATGCTTTTGATCCAGTCCCTTCACATCTTTTCCAGCAGATTGACCCCTCAATTATCCTCCCTTCAATCTTCATTTCTCTTTCTATTGGTTCCTTCTCTACTGCCTTCAAACATGCCCAAGGCTCCCCTATCTTGAAAAGAAGGACCCTTTATTAGACCCCACCACCCCTCAAACTATTGTCCTATGTTTCTTCTCCCTTTCTTAAAGTCCTAGAAAAAGCTATCCATACTCATTGCCTTTATTTCTCCTTTCATTGACTCCTTTGCAATCTGACCCCCGACCTCATTACTCACTGTTCTCTCTAAAGTTACCAGTGATCTCTTAATTGCCAAATCTAATGGCTTTTTTCTTGGTCTTTATCCTTCTTGACTCCTCTACAGCATTTGGCATCGTTGACCACCTTCTCCTGGGTTTTCACTGGGTTGCTCTCTTGGTTCTCCCACTTGTAACCTGTCTCTTTGCTGGTTCATGATTTATTTCACTTTTTTCTACTTGTGGGTATCCTCTAAAGCTAGATGCTTGCCTTCTTCTCCTCTTAACTCTCTCTATTCTCTCCCTTGGTGATCCAGTTCTCATGGGATTAATTATCATCACTAGACTAAGAAAACTTACAGAGCCGCATATCTGGTACCCACAGTCTCTCTTTTCAGCTCCCCTACTTTGAGGCTACATATGGCCCTTTAGGTTCTCAAGTGCGGCCCTTTGACTAAATACAAACTTCACAGAACAAATCCCCTTAATAAAAGATTTATTCTGTAAAACTTGGACTCAGTCAAAAGGCTGCACCTGAGGACCTAGAAGACATGTGGCCTTGAGGCCACAGGTTCCCTACCCCTGGTTCTAGCCAAACTGACATCTCTGATCCTTACACATAGCACTCTTAACATCTCTTTGCTCTGGTTTTCTCTCCTGCTCGGAATGCTCTCCCTCCACCTACTCATAGAATCTCATACTTCTATCAAGACCCAGTTCAAACATCACCTTATACAAGTAAAGAAATATTTCCTGATCCCCACAACTGTTAGTGGCTCCTCCTCAATTATTTTTTATTTAACTATTTCAAATTTGCTCTGTATTTATTTTACATATATTTGTACATGTCTTTGCTGATAGAATGGAAATTAATTGAGAGGAAGGATTGTTTTATTTTATTTTTGTTTTGTCTTTGCATCCCTAGTTTCTGGAACAAAGAAGGTGCTTAATATAAATGCTTGTGACTTGATTTGCTGTCTGTCCTTCATTTTCGAAGAGGACCAATGACATCACAATGTTGGGATCAGGGTATGACGTGTCTAGCTGTGGCTGATCAGTCCACATAGCCCAAATGCCAAATACACACTTGCCTGAAAGACTATTTTATGGAGAACTCACAAAAGACAAGCGCTCACAAAGAGGTCAGAAGAAGCAGTGCAAGGACACTCTCAAGGTCACTCTGAAGAACTTTAGTATGCATCGTGAGACTTGGGAGAAGCTGACACACAGGGCCCCCCAGCGTGGCACACCAGCATCAAAGAAGGTGCTATATTCCATGAGCAGAACAGAATCGCAGTGGCACAGAGGAAACATGAGCTGTGCAAATCCAGAGACATCTCCATGCCAAATGTTTTAACAGACTATTTGTGCCTGGCCTGGGGTAGAACCTTCTGAACTTGTATCGCTTAGTTGATTTATGGATTGATTGGAGAGAATGTCAGTGGAAGAACGGTATTAAGAAGGAGAAAATGGACCGTTGCATCTAATGCTACAAAAATCCACTGCCATTTTATGTAACCTTAAGGTTGACAAGGGGCGGCTAGGTGGTGCAGCAGGTAGAGCACTGGGGCTGGAGTCGAGACGACTTGAGTTCAAATTCGGCCTCAGACACTTACTAGCTGTGTGACCATGGGCAAGTCATTTAATCCTGTTTGCCTCAGTTTTCTCATCTGTCAAATGAGCCAAAGAAGCAAATGGCAGACTGCTCCAGTGTCTTTGCCAAGAAAACCCCAAATGGAGTCACGAAGAGCCAGACATGACTGAAACAATTGAACCAACAACGAGGTTGACAAAATACTCCACATCTCACCTAAGCCTCAGATGTTGTGGTAGGTACCACAGGTATTATCATTACCTTTTTAGAAATGAGGCAAATGAAGCTCAGATAGGTTAAATGACTTGCCCACAGTCACTCAGTTAGTAAATGCCAGAGGCTGGATTATCACGTGGAGTTATCCAAATCTGGAGTTTTTCTCCCTGTATAGTGAAAGAGGATGAGGACTAAAAGAGGGCATAGGACATGGTTATTTGGACTCAATTGTTAGCAACTCTAGAGACAGCACTTTCAGGAGATTAGTAGAGATGGAGTCTCACTGCAAAGAGTTGAGAGTGCACAGAGAAGTAAAGAAAGGAAATGTACACTACTTGATTTAGGAGCTTGGAAGGGAAGGAAAGGAAAGAAGAGAGAACCTGCTAACTTGAGGAGGTGGCAGGATCCAAGGAAGTTTGTTTTTCATTTTTTAGGGTAAGAGAGACCTGGCTTTGTTTACAGGTAGCAAAGCACTAACAAAAAGAAAGATGTTGAAGATGTAAGAAAGACAGGGTATGATTAAGGTCATGGAGACGATACCCCCCATTCCCAGAGGTCTTTAAGCAGAGGTAGGATAACTACTTTTTGAGGAGGCTATAACTTGTATTCATGATTTGTTTAGGGGTTGGTTTAGATCACCTTTGAAGACCCTTCCAATTCTGCAATTCTACGATTTTCATGATTCTATTATTCTCCTGCCAGAGTTACCAAGGATTGTAGGTGATGATGGTTTGGGCTAGAGACACTATTGGTGGATACCAGACATCTGAGTGTCTTGGTATTTTTTTATGTTTTGGTATGTTTTATATCTTCACTACAATGTGTATGTCCTATCTCTAACTTCTACTCTGAGATACAGCTTCTTGAGGATGGAGTGTTGTCTCAGTCTTCCCCGATCTTTGTCCAGGAACAGGATAGGGTCTTAACTACAGGAATTGCTTGCCTGACAAGGGCGTGCCCATAGAGGAACAAATCACTGGGAAAATCCCTAGGGCAGGTGGTGATGGCATCAAGGAGGCTCAAAGCCCAGGTAATCCTACCTTGATGCCTGCACTGCGGCACTTGCCTACAGCATCAGGTACAGCAGCCCTGGGTGGGTCAATCATGGCTATGAGCCCCACAAAGCAGAGTTCTGTTAGAGGGAAGTTGACATTGTCTGAATCAAACTGAAAGTCTCCAGTATATGGCTCAGGGAGGTCCAAATAGCAGAATCCTGGAGGAGAAAAAAGGAAGGAGCAAAGGTAATTCAGATACCCCCTCTTCTACATTCTCATACCTCGGCATCCTATAACCTTTCCCAATCCCCTGTGCCCAGCATTCTTCCTTAGCTTTTAGGGTCTTCCCCACTGTCTTTGGGACCCCACTCCTCCAGATCTTTTCCCCTTTTCTAGTTCACTTTCCCCAGCTTCTCTCACCCAGCACACGCTCCCCTAGCCCTCCCAGTTCCAAGTAGACATCCTGGAAGTCCTTTTGAGAGTCCTTGTCCAATGGATACTCTGTTCCATTTATTAGGATAGTGGAGCAACAGTCTAGGATCCGTTCTGGAGCCCCTTTCATCACCAGCAAATATTTCGTGGAGCTCTCATCCCGAATATGGACCGATACCTAGGGAGAGAGGAGAGACAGTATCAAGGAAGGAAGATACAGGGCCAAGTAGGAGAGACGCCCTTGTCTCTTCTTTTTCTCTCAGACGAGGTTACTACTCCATTCTTCCAAATTCTACTCAAGGCTCAGCCAATACTCCTGGGTTTGAGAACAGAAAGAGCTTAAAGAGCTTCATGATCGATGAGAGAGAGATGGGAAAGCTGAAGCTCAGGGAAGAATGATGGTTTGGCCACGATCCCCTGAATTCTGGCATTCAAATACAGGTCCTCTGACTCCAAATATGCACTTTTTATACTATACAGCAAAGTAGGTGCTCATCTCCTTTGAATTCAATTCATATCAATGTGACTATGGTTTTTGTTCCCTACTTTGTGTATGGTAATTTGTTGGTGGAGCTTAGTCAGGCCGGGAGCAGGAAAGAGGAGATAGGCAACAAGGCATGGGGGAAAGAATGCTAGGCCTGTAGCTGAGAGATTTGTGGTTTGCTTTGTGACCCTGGGCCAGACTCTGAGTCTCTGAATCTCAACTTTCCAATTGTAAAATAGGGATATTGGGCGGCTAGGTGGTGCCACAGTGCACAGTGCCCAGCCTAGAGTCAAGAAGACTCATCTTTCTGAGTTCAAATCTGGCCTCAGACACTTACTGTGTGACCCTGGGCAAGTCATTTAATCCCCTGTTTACCTCAGTTTCCTCATCTGTAAAATAATCTGGAGAAGGAAATGGCAAACCGCTCTAGTATCTTTGGCAAGAAAACCCCAGATGGGGTCACAAAGAGTTGGGCATGGCTAGAAAAAAAACAACTGGACAACAAAAAATAGGATTAATACCTGTACTATCCACTTTGCATGGCTAAGAGAAAAGTGCTTTATAATCTTAATAATGCTATAGAAAAGTAAGCTATTATCATTCAAAGATAAATAAAGCAGAGTCTGGCCAGCTCAGTGCATATCCACTCAGTGGACAGTGCATGGGGCCTTCCACTGAAAACTGCCAATTCATATCCTTTGACCATTTGTTTATTAGAGAGTGACATTTGTTCTTATAAATTTGAATCAGTTCCTTACATATCTTGCAGATGAGACCTTTAACTGAGAAATGTGCTGAAGAGATTGTCCCCTCATTTATCTGTTTTCTCCCCAATTTTAAGCACATTAGTTTTGTTGAGGCAAAACGTTTTAATTTTATATAATCAAAACTGTCCACTTATCATGAGTTCTTCATAGCCGTGGAAGGTAATTTCTTCCTTGTGCTTTTAAATTGTTTATCATGTTTATCACACGGTTAAAATGTTTATCACATTTTATGTCGAAATCATGAATCCATTTGGCACTTATCTCAGTGTATGGTATGAGACATCAGCTTATGCCTGACTTCTGCCAGGATGCTTACAGGTTTTCCTGGTAGTTTTTGTGACATAGTGAGTCCTCACACCAGTAGTTAGGATAGATGAGTTTGTGAAACACTATGTAACTACAGTATGTTCATTTACTTCTGCATAGTTGTTTAGTGATTTTTCAGTTTTGACTTTTTGTGACCCCATTTGGGGGTTTTTTTGGCCAAGATACTGGAGGGGTTTTGCCATTTCCTTCTCCAGCTCATTTTACAGATGAGGAAATGGAGGCTGAGTTAAGTGACTTGGCCAGGGCCATGCAGCTAGTGTCTGAGGTCACATTTGTACTCAGGACCTAGAGGGAGTCCTTCCTGATTCTTGGCCTGGAGTACTAGCCACTGTGCCTCCTAGGTTCCCTTTCTGCATAGTATCTGATGCCTAATCTGTTGCAGTAATGACTTCGCTATTTTATAGTCGGTATCAAATTATTTTCATCATTACGGCTTTGTAGTATAATTTGAGATTCAGGCCCCTTTTCTTTCTATTAAAAATTATTTCCTTTAAGATTCTTGGCCTTTTGTTATTCCAGATTAATTTCTTTCTATTTTTTTTCTTGCCCTTAAAGTAATCCTTTGGTGGTTTGATTGGTATAGCACTGAAAAAAAATTGATTTAGGTAGCAGTTACTTTTATGTTGACATGACCTACTCAGGAACAACTGATATTTTCCCACTTTTTTAGTCCTGTCTTTATTTCTCTAAAGAGAATTTTAAATTGCATTGTTATAGTTCTTGTATGTGTCTTGATAGATAGACCCCAAAATATTTTATCCATTCTGTTATTTTGAATGGAGTTTCTTTTTCTTCCTCTTCTTCCTGAGTTTGTTGGTTATATACTAAAATGCTGATTATTTAAGTGGGTTTATTTTATGTCCTGCAACTTTTCAAGGTTATTTATTGTTCTAATTAATTTTTAATTTACTCTTTTTTTTTGTTCTATGGATAAACCATCATATCATCTTTCAAAAGTGGCAATTTTGTTTTTTCTTTTCCTATGTTTATTCCCTTGATTTCTTTTTCTTGTCTTACTATGTAGCTAGCATTTCTCACATTAACCAATAATGGTGTTAATAGATACCCTTGCTTAATTCCTGATCTTTCATAAAAATCTACATATCTATGTATAACCTATATCAAATTGCTTGCCTTCTCAGTGGGGAGAGGGAAGGAAGGGAAGGAGGGAGAGAATTTGAAATTCAAAAATTTTAAAAGACAGAGGTTGAAAATTGTTTTTACATGTAATTGGGGAAAAAATTAAAAATTTAGAGTGAAAACAAGATAATCCACGAAAAAACAAACTACAGGGGGCAGAGCCAAGATGGCGGCTGGAAAGCAGAGACTAGTGTGAGCTCCCCACCAAGTCCCTCCAAGAACCTATAAAAAATGGCTCTGAACCAGTTCTAGAACTGCAGAACCCACAAAATAGCAGAGGAAAGCAGGGCTACAGCCCAGGACAGCCTGGATGGTATCTGGGTAAGGTCTATCCCACATGGAGCAGGGAGTGGAGGGGAGCAGAGCAGAGCCCAGCGTTGGCAGCGCGAACCAACCAGACCAAGAGCCGGCGGAGTGGTCCCTAGCACCCTGAATCAGTGAGCTGTGGCAATTGCCAGACTTCTCAACTCACAAACACCAAAGACAACAGAGAAGGTTACTGGGAAAAGCTGCTGGGGACAGGGAGTTTGTGGTTTGGCCACTGCCCTGGGGGCAGCGGAGGGGGAACA
>CM053626.1:213567698-213717176 GCA_028646595.1 Phalanger gymnotis
GGGAAGAGGGGAGAGAATTTGGAACTCAAAGTCTTAAAAACAAATGTTCAAAAAAAAAGTTTTTGCATGCAACAAGAAAATAAGATATATAGGCAATGGGGCGTAGAAATTTATCTTGCCCTACAAGAAAGGAAGGGAAAAGGGGATGGGAAGGGAGTGGGGTGACAGAAGGGAGGGCTGACTGGGGAACAGGGCAACCAGAATATATGCCATCTTGGAGTAGGGGGGAGGGTAGAAATGGGGAGAAAATTTGTAATTCAAACTCTTATGAAAATCAATGCTGAAAACTAAATATATTAAATAAAAAAAAAATTTTTTAAATATACTATAAGTCCTTCACCTCTCTCAGGAGATAGGTAGCATATTTCATCATCAGTGTCTGGAATCTTGATTGATCATTACAAAGATCAGAGTTTCTCATTCTTTCAAAGTTGTTTGTCTTTACTATATGGTTGTCATTGTATAAATTGTTCTCCTGGTTCCGTTTACTTCACTCTGTATCAGTTCATACAAATCTTCCCAGGTTTCTCTGAAACTATCCCCTTTATCATTTCTTACAGCACAATAGTATGCCATTATACTTATATACCATAATTTATTTGGCTAGCTATTCACTATTTATGGGCCTCCCCACAGATTGCCATTCTTTGCAACCTCTAAAAGAATTATCAATATTTCTGTATATTGTTAGCTAGAGTTTGTTCTGCTTACTACTAATCCTTCCCTTATCTATGCTTCCTTTAATTCCCTCTTCTGCCTTTCCCTCCTATTTCTCTGTTGAGTGAAATATATTCCTGTACCCAACTCTGTGTGTGTGTGTGTATTCTTTCCTACTTTGACCTTTTCAGATGAGAACGGGATTCCTTCTTTTCCTATCCCATCCTACTTATTTGTATAGATGTCTACTTACAAACCCTGACTATGTGAGAAAATGTTCCCTAGTCTTCCTTTCCCTTCTCTCTACCTCCAATGGAACCTATCTCTTTCCCTTCTTCCCCTCTCTTTCCATTCTTAATATCATCAAAATATAACAAAATCACTACCTGGCTTTATATAATTAGATTTCCTCTATGACTCCTAATGATGATAGGGTTCAAAGGGGACACATCTCATATTGGAATGCAAGTAATTTATCCTTGTTTAGTCCTTTATCATCATTTGTGTTTATCTTTTCATGATTCTCTTAATTCCTGTGTTTGTACTTCGAAGTTTCTTTTTTATATAATTTCTTTTTTTTGTTAATTAGATTTTTATTTTTAGTTTACAACACTTAGTTTTACATGTTCTTGAGTTTCAAAGTTACTTCCTCTCCCTTTCCTCCCCCCTCCCCCAAGATGGCATGCAGTCCCATATAGATTCTACATAAACCATCGCATTAAACTTATTTACACAATAGTCAAGTTGTAAAGAAGAATTATGACCAATGGAATGAATCATGAGAGAGAAGAAACAAACCCCCCCCAAAAAAAAGAGGAAAAAAGAGAGTAAATAGTTTGCCTCGATCTACATTCAGACTCCACAGTTCTTTCTCTGGACGTAGCTAGCTTTTTCCATCATGAGTCCTTTGGAGCTGTCTTTGAGCCTTGTATTGCTGAGAGCCTAGTCTATGAAAGTTAGTCATCACAGAATCAATATGTCTGTGGCTATGTATATGGTTCTTCCTGGTTCTGCTTCTCTCACTCAGCATCTGTACTTCAAAGTTTCTACGTAGCACTAAGTCTTTTCATCAGGAATGCTTGAAGTCCTCTACTAAAATCCATTCTCCCCGCTGTAGGATTATTTTCAGTTTCAAGGGGTAAGTTATCCTTGTCTGTAAATCTGTATGCTTTGTTTTCTAGAATATAATATTCCAGGTTCTTCATTTTCTGAGAGTGGTGGCCACTAAATCAGTGTGATCTTGACTATGGTTCCTCAACACTTGAACTTTCTCTTCTAAGTGCTTACAGTATTTTTTCTTTGTCCTGGAAGCTCTGGATTTTGGCTATAATGTTTCTTGAAGTTTTCATTTTGAGGTCTCTTTTCAGGAGGTGACTAGTAAATCTTTCTATTTCTACTTTGCCCTCTGGTTCTAAGAGATCTGGGCAATTTGCTTTTACGATTTCTTGAAATATAAGGTCTTGGCTCTTTTTTAATCATGATACTCAGGTAGACCAATGAATTCATTCTTAAATTTTTTTTTCTCCTGATATATTTTCCAGTTCAGTTCTTTTTGCTATGAGATACCTTACATTGTCTTTTCTTTTTTCTTCTTTAACTTTGTTTTAATATTTCTTGTTGTGTCATGGCAGTTGTTGGCTTCTATTTGGTCCATTCTGATTTTCACAGAGTCTGTTGCTTGGGCAAGGTTTGTACCTCTCATACAAAGCTGTTAATTCCCTTTCCAATTCTTTCTTCCACAGTTGTTGTTTCTTTGCAAATTTTTTCTTCTAGAATTCTCATATCATTGATAAAAAACATTTTTAATTCTTTTTTTTAAAAAACTCTTGCTTCATATCTTCCAAGAATTCTAATTGAATTTATGACCAAGTTGTGTTTTTCTTTGAGGCTTTGCTTGTAGATGTTTTAGAATCATTCGCTTGTCCTGGGTTTATGTCTTAATCATCCCTGTCACCATAATAGCTTTCTATGGTGGAATTCTTTCTTCGCTCCTTTTTCTAGCCTGCTTCCTGACTTCGGACTTGATGCTAGGGCCTGGCTCTTTACACTTCAAGAGAAAAGATCTGGGCCAGCCTTATTGCTGCTTTCTTATGGGTTTGAGTATTGTATTATTCCAGGATCAGCTCAGGTTAGGAACCTTCAAGGTTTCAGTGCTCCCAAAGTGGTCTAAGACAAAGTCTGATCGTTTCCTTCCTGGTCTGAGTTCCACAAGTGCCTGCTTTGAATTTGGATTTGAGCAATAGTAGCCTACGTCTGAACTCAGCCAGCTGGGAAGCTCTGCTAGTTCTGGGGGCACAGAACCAAAGACTCACCTTTAGTCTGGGATTTCTGCCCTGCTTATTCCTGCAGGCTTCAAACTGTGCTAAGAAAGGATTCAATAAAGCATAGCCAAATCCAGTCCAAATCCTATCTATTTTGTACAAATAAGAATGATTTGCTGACCCTTGGGCTAGAGGTTGGAATGGAAACCCTGCTCTGCTTCTGGGGTCAGAGTCACACTGCTGCTATTTGCTTTTTAACATATTCCTCTCAGCTCAGAATGCCACCCCTGGGTGTAGGTCTCCTTCCACAGTCAGTCCAGGACCTATAACCCAGGACTGGGTAGTGAGCAACAAAACTGCCAGTTGGCACCTGTTCCGACACCCTATTATGCCCTGGAATGGGTCTGGGACCTCCTTTTGTCCTAGCATAAAGCCTCTCCCTATACTGGAATGCTCCATCTGGCCACTCCTAGATAGACATTTTCTCAGAGTCAACAGACTTCTCTGTTCCCTTATGGCAGCCAGGCTGGAAAAGTGACTCACTGTGGCTTTTTCCTTTGATTTCTCCATCCGGATTTGGTCTAGTGCATTTTATGAATCTATTTGGAGGAGTTTGGGGAGGAAGCTCACTGCTCTGCTCCCTGCTAGTCTGTCATTTGACTCTACACACATGCATGCGCGCGCGCACACACACACACACACACACACACACACACACACACATAAATCTCATTTGTACAAGCTTTCCTGTTCCTTTCTTATACCTTCACCAAGGATACAAGGATACCTTCAATATGTATGTAAAAAATTCTCACAAAGGTTTTTTAAAAATCAGAAATTAAGCATATGAGGCTGTAGTTGCTGACATTTTATCAATTGCCTTTTTTCAGTAGTAATAACTTTGTGATTTTTTTCCCAAACATTTGTAATCTTTCCTTCTCTCAGACATCTTAAGAATTGAGACCTCAGGGCAGCTAGGTGGCAAGGTGAATAGAGAGGCTGGTGTTCTATATATAGCCCTGGAGTCAGGGGGACTTGAGTTCAAATCCAGCTTCAGACATTCACTAGCTGTGTGACCCTGGGCAAGTTACTTAACTCCAATTGCCTCTGAAAAAGGAAAAAAAAAGAATTGAGACCTCATTTCCCTCAAAACTATATCACCTCCAGCATAGGCCTCCTCTGTGTAGTCTAGGACAGGTGGCTTTTTTTTTAAATCAGATTTCTCTGACAAGTGTTCGGTATCCATCTTTGTTTTCTTTATTAGTATTTCTAGTCTTTTACGCTGCATATTGGAAACTGTGATATCAGACTCTAACTGTGGGGACTTCTTTGTCATCAACAAGGAATTTTTTTTTAGTAATCTTGACAGATCTTTTCTGTTTTTCATCTGTTTGACGTCTTTATTAGAGTTTGATACTTAAATGCTCTCAGGAGAATAAGGCTTATTCGGATCTCTTCCAAGTTTTCTGTAAATTCATTTTTCCTTCTAATCCTCCTCAATATTAAATGAAGCACAGGGGGAAGCTAGGTGGAGCAGTGAGTAGAGCACTGGCCCTGGAGTCAGGAGGACCTGAGTTTAAATCCAGCCTAAGACACTTGACATATGTACTAGCTTGTGACCTTGGGCAAGTCACTTAAACCCAATTGCCCTGCCAAAAACAAAAACAAAAACAAAAAAAAGCTATTAAATGAAGCAATACTGATCATAGTCTTCTACTGTCTTTTTCCATAAGTTTCATGAATGAGTTTATGTTCTGAACCAGTTCTTGGCCATCCTATTTCTCTTCTTGACACAGAGATAAATGTTCACTGACTAAGGTGGTTTCTAAGATCTTTTCATCTCATTATAGCAATTGATTTATTTGAGTTAAACTTACTTAAGAAGCAGTAACAGCCTTTTGATATCCTTTTACCAATTTCCCATTTTTCAGTATCAATTACATCCTCTGTTGTTTTGCCACTCTGTTATCATCCAATTCAAAAAAAAAAAGAATAAGGCCATTTTTCTATTTTGCTTTGTTTCATGGGTTGCCGTGCCCAATGAATTCATCATCTACCATCATGCCTAGCAGTAAGGTCCTCCATACTTAACTAGGCTGATCCTTAGAAAATAGACTCTATCACTGAAACCACAAGGGAAGGCAAAGGATGCAGAAGAGAAAAATTTATTTGGAAAGTAAATAGTTGTTTACTAAGAAAATAGTCTGAGAATGGAATTTGGACTGTGGAGCGCAACTTAAAATTTAGAGGTTAACAGATTCCTGGTGAGGGATGGAAAATGCCTAGCAAAGACTTAAAAGAATTGTTTGTGGGGTGTCTTGCAGATCTATCAAAAGAAATTTAACTTAAAAGGTTGAAAGTAAGAGCAGACTGATTTTGTCTAACTATGAAACTAGATTCTTTGGATTACAGCTACAATAAGGGCAGAAAAGCAGTTGAGATACCTATAAGATCATTGACAATGAAATCCAAGGAGAATTCAAACCATGGCGCCTTGCACTTCCAAGGCAAGAGGAATTAGAGGTCCTAATGGGAGGAGCTAAGTTTGATATTATTGGTATCTTTGAGATTTTGGTGGGATGGAGCATCATAGCCACAGTAGGATTCAGTATGAACATACCTTATTCTAAGGAAACAGAATAGGTTAAAGAAAGAGAGAGTGGTGTATGCATTCAATAGTTGTACTCATATGAGGAAATCTAGGGACCAGAAAGGAGAAGTATAATACAGAGCATTTGAGTAAAGATCAGTGGAGGAAGAAATAGAAATGATTTTGTCATTGGCATATACTTCAGAAAGGAGCAGTTTTGGAAACATCACAAGACCGGCAGAGAAGCATTATGTAATATTGATGGCAGACTTCAAATTAAGCAGACATCTGTTGGAACTCCTTTTAACAAAACAGCTAACAACTTCTCAACTTGCCTTAATGATAATTTCATCCTTCAAAAGGTGAAGAAATCAACAAGGGGGAGTTTTATTCTGGAGCTGATTCTCACTAATA
This sequence comes from Phalanger gymnotis, assembly GCA_028646595.1. Lineage (NCBI taxonomy): Eukaryota > Metazoa > Chordata > Mammalia > Diprotodontia > Phalangeridae > Phalanger > Phalanger gymnotis. Next base: position 213,573,621 of record CM053626.1, read on the forward strand.
TGGAAAAACTGATTTCTGGAGAGGAAAGATTAGAACTTTGGAGGAAGTGACTACTCCTAGAGTTTGAGAGAGGAGAAGACATCTGGCCTTAGTCTACCATGTCCCCTAGATTTGAGGAGAGCAGATTTCAAAGATCTGGAGAAAAGACAAGTAGGATCCCATGGACTGAAAGTCTGCTGGTGAAGTCAACCCAGAAGGAATGGAAAATGCTAAGGAATTAAATTTTGAAGACACAAAGGGAAACATTTCCAATGGGGTGGGGAAGGGGGGAGGGGAGGCGGGTAGGGAACAGTAGCTATCTGAAGATATAAATGCACAGGGAACTTACCAACCAACTTAAGATTTTAAAAAGAATTTCCCAAAAGATAGATGCAAGAAAAGCAGACAAGATGAATATGGCAAAACCTGTAAAACTAGTTTCAGGAGAGTTAAAGCTGGAAGTGAACCTGAAGTTGGTGACAGAAGCTAAGGATTTTTTTTAGCTATATTGGAGGGGAAAAAAGAGCAAAGAAGGGATAGGACCATTCCTTGGGGTGGATGAGATGATGATGACAAATAAAAAGGAAGGAAGCGCTGCTCATTTCTAATTTTTCTATTTTCTCTGTCTAGAATGACCTTTGCTCTAGAAACAACATAACCTCTCTCAATTTGAGAGAGAGAGAGAGAGAGAGAGAGAGAGAGAGAGAGAACAAAGCCTTCAAACTATAGGCTAGAGAGCTGACTTCTGTTCCTGAAAAAATTCTAGAATAGACCATTAAGAGCCAGTTGGTGAAATCTAAGTAGGGAAATATTACAAAAAGCCAGCATGGCTTCATCAAAAATAGGTCATGCCAGACTAACCTTATTTCCCTTTTTGACACAGATACTAAACCGGTAGCTAAGAGGAATACCATAGATATAATTTACCTAGGTTTCAGTGAAGCTTTTGACCAAATGTGACATGCTATTCTTGAAGATAAAATGGAGAGATGTGGGTTGTACAATAATACGATTAGGTGCGTTTGGAACTGGTTGAATGCCTGAACTCAGAGTAGTCATTAAATGGTTGACAACATCTTGGTAGGAGGAGTGACCCTGTACTGGTTAACATGTTTATCAATGACTTGAATAAAGGTACAAGCAAAGGCACACACTCATCAAATTTGCAGATGTTACAAAGCTGAGAGAGATAACTAACACACTAGATAACTGTCGGGATCTAAAAAGATCTGGATTGAATTTAGTAGGATGAATTTCAATAGTGATAAAGGCAGTCACATATTTCAGTTTTTAAAAATCCGCCTCACAAGTACAGGATTGAAAGGAGTGGGGTGGGGAAATGTTTAGATAGCAATTTGTTGGGGGAAAAAATCTGGGTGTTTTTCTGCACTTCAAGCCCAGTGGGTGAGTCAGCAGTATGATGTGGCAGCCAAAGAGTTAATGTGATCTTGTATTGCACTCAAAAGCATAGTTTCTAGAAATAAAGAAGTGGCAATTCTACCATATTCTGCTCTTTACAGCTAGAGTATTATGTTCAGTTCTGGACAGTATAGTTAGCTTTTTTAAAAAAAAAACTTTTTTTTGTTTTAAACTTTATTAATCTACGCTAAGAGGGACATGTGGAAAATATCTTGATCAGGGTAACTAGGATGGGGATGGGTCTTGAGTCCATTTTACATGCAGGTCAGTTAAAGGAATTGAGGAGATATAGCCCAGAGAAGAAAATACGTAAGAGGAACAAGACAGCCATAGTAAAGTATCTGAAGAGCTGCTGTGTGTAAGAAAGATTAGATGTGTTCTATTTGATCCAAAGGGCAGAACCAGGAGCAAAGGGTGGAAGCTGCAAAAAAGGAAAATTTAGATTCAGTATCAGGACAAACTTGCTAACAATTAAGAGCAGTCCAAAAATAGAATGGGCTACCTAGAAAAGTCATTGGAAGTAATTGGAAATCTTCAAGTGAAGAATGGCTGACCACTTGTCAATAAAGAAATCAAACAATAAGCATTTATTGAGTACTTGCTATGGTTAGGCACTGTGATAGGTGCTGGGGATGAGAAGACAAAAATGAAAAAATAAATTCTCTGCCTTCAAGGAGCTTACATTCCATTGGGAGAGAAAATATGTGTAAATAAACATATATAGAATATGTAGAAAATAATGCGATGTGAATGGGGCCAGGGGGAGGGAGAGGGCACAGTAGTATCTGAGATGGATCACGAAAAGCTTCCTGTAGAAGGTGGAACCTGAGAAAAATTTTGAAGTAAACAAGAGAGGAAATGTGATGACATCACAGGACTAGGAACAGCCATGGCAAAGGGAGACAGAATGTCACATATAAAGAAAAGCAAGAAGGACAGTTTGGCTAGACTTTGTAGTTTGGGAAGGGGACTAATATATAATTAAGTAGGAAAGGCAAGTCGAGGTCAGGCTTTAAAGGCTAAAGGCAGCAGGCTAAATTTAATCCTGGAGGCAATAAGGAGCCCTTAGAGTTTATTGATTAGAGTAGTGACATAGTTGGTCACTTTGGCAAAAATCACTTTGGCAACTGTAAGGAGAATGAATTGGAAAAAAGAGAAACTTGAAGCAAGGAGTTCAATTAGGAGGCAGTCCTTGAGAGAGGTTATGGAAACCCGAACTAGGGTGGTAGCCATATGAATAGAGAGAAGGGGACAGATATTACAAATGTTGTAAAGGTAGAAACAAGATAACTTTGCAAATGGTCGCATACATAGGGTGAAAGAGAGTGAGAAGTCTAGTGTAACATCTGGTTACTCTTAGACTCATATCAGCCAACTTCTAGAGAGAGGCTGTTTAGAAATAGACAAAAATATTACTGAAGTCGCAAAACTGCCTAAGTAGATGGATGGCGGGGCCCTCTCCAAATGTAAAGAGGGTCAGAAAACGGCGAGGTTTTAGGCACAAAGATGCCATATTTCACCACATAATCATTGCCACTGCATAATTGCCACACCCTGATTCTTTTTCCAGTCCAAAAATTGGTTTATAACCTCTCATTGCATAATCCTTGCATGGTATAATTCTGTTCATCATGCCACTTAAAAGTTAAACAAAGAAGCAATGTATTCACCAGCATTTGTCTCTTTGCATCGTGAGCCCCAAGCCTAGAATTCTCAGTGAACACGCATTGTCAGTATATTTCCGAAAGTTGACTTGCATGGTTTGTTTAAAGTGCTGAAATACTAACAGCATTCTCACTCAACCCTATGAAGAGCCATAGCTGTGAAGCAGCCATGACTAAGTCACGTGACACGGTAAGATTTGCATCTTCCCATGCTAGCTAAACTTTACAGTTCATCTGCCAGCAGTACAGTTTAGTAGTAAATTTTAAAGTAATACTGACACAATTTAAATTTTTTTAAAGTTCCAAATAATGGTTGCACCCCACCTTTTTGCAAAAAAAATTGGCATAAAATCTGCAACAGTTGTGTGGTAGAATATGATAATATCTTCAGTTTTGTACATGATAAATTTGAGATTACAACATGATAACTACTTTGAAATACTTCATTGGAAATGCACAGCAAGAGCTGAGGAGAGAGGGTAGGGCTGGATATCTAGATTTGGGATGATCATGAGACCCACAGGAGCTACACAGGTGGTCACCAAGTGAGAGAGAGATTGGAAAGGGAGGAGAAGATCATCTTTGACAGAGCCTTACATACTCAGGCCTGGTTTGCACTCAGTAACCACTGAAATCACTTGAAACTCTCAAGTTCTATGGTTCCGTCGCCATACCTGCACCCTTTCCTGCATGGTAGAACTCACCAGAGTCTATGCTCCCTTGGCACAGCCTTTGGGGTCCCAAAGGCACTTTCCAGGCCATGGCGAAGCTTGGGAGTATTATTACTATTGCTCATTGGTACTGTTTTTATAATTACAATATATATTCTATATTATATAATTGTATAATACTCTAATTATGTCATATTAATATAGTACAATTCCAAGTCCTATCCAAAATTGAGTAGTAATTGTACTTACTGAAACAAAAGCAATTTATTTCTCTTTGACTCTTACCTTTTCCCTCTTCAGCTTAATTTCAGGTATCTACATGGATCTAGGATCTATGACTCTAGGGTCTAAGGTCTATGACTACCTGCTGCCTTTGTGTAGCAGTAGGTCAATATGTATACATGTGTGTCTATAAACTTCTGGGAGTATTTGTGTCTTTTCCTGTACGTTGTATATGCATAGTGTAACTAACTTAACATTGGTTTCTGTGAGATACAAATGTAAATCAGCCTAACAGCCAGACTAACTCTGCTTGGATTCACTCTGTGCACACACGTACACATACACACACACACACACACAGAGTTATCCCTTCTACTTTGCAACTTTCCCCATCATGGTATTTTATCTTTTAATACCACAATAATTCAGACTTCTTCTTTGGTACGAAAGGAGGGCCAAAAAATTTTACATGGATTTTTCAGATCAAGGGGGCACAGCACCCCTAAAGCCCTATGATGTGGCAGGTACTTTCTAGGTCTGAGTTATTGTTCTAGGATATGAAGAGATTCTGAGTTTTTCTCTTCTCCCATAAAGACTACTGGTATCAATCTTTTCTAACAAAGACTGGTCATGGGGTTTATGTACTGTATCATACCACAGGATTGAGGCCCTGAAGAATCAGGAACCCTCTCACCAAGAGGCTATAGCAGAGAAGGAATTGGGTTTCTAAGGGACAGAGTCGCAATGGGACAGGCAAAGTGGACCCAAACAGCTTTGTGCCCGGAATTTTAAGGAGGAGGGGGTGAATCAGGTTTGACAAAGAAACAAGCAAAAAAGAGAAATAGAAATGGAAGACAGCCTGGTTAAAGAGAGAAGGGTAGGGGTGAGGAATGGAGGGGGGTCCCAGAGGAGTCCCCTCAAGGGCCAGGTCCTCCTCTTAGGGAAAGTCAACAAGAATGATATCAAATCCTGGGATCTGTATGACACATGAAGATTCTTATTGTACTCATATTTCTTTATATTAAAGTTTGCATGGTTTCTAATAAAACATAAAAAAAAAGACTACTGATCTCCTGGTCCTTTCCTCACTCTTATGATAAACCAGGGTACATGGGTGCCAACATGTCATTTCCCACCTTATTATTGACACTCTTGTTTCCCATAGACTAAACTGGTGGTTCTGTGCCTTGCCCTACGCTGTACTTATCTTTGTCTATGATGAGGTCCGAAAATATATTCTACGGCACAACCCTAGTGGTAAGTCTTCCTCTAGACCCAACCTGCCTCCACTGTTTCATAGCTTCCTAGTCATAAGCCTTGTTGCCTCAGGTCCTTCAACTTACCATCATTCTTTTACCAGATGCCACAACACACATGCTCATACCAATACATACATACACATACTTCAATGTCCTGTGGCCCCAGGCTCTTAGACCTACAACCCTATTCCTTGCCTCCATCTTGCTTTCCCATCCCTACTTTTCCAGGCACTCCTTGCTGACCCAAGCTGCCCAGGAGAGTCACCCTCACCAAGCATTACTAACCCAGTTAACCCTGGCTTCCTCTTTTTAATAGGCTGGGTGGAGATGGAGACATACTACTGAGAAGAGACACCACGCACTGGATAGAAAGAGCATCCTAGAAGTGGAGGAGGTGGGAGGTGGGTTGCTGGCTAATGAGTATTGGCTAGGCAGAGGCTAGTGTCTAGTTAGAACCATGGAATAGTTAAGATTGGGGAGGGAAAGGAGGATATCCTTGTATGGGGAGGGATAAGGCAAGAAGGGAAGGGGGATTAAAATAATAATAATTTAGGCAGGGTGAGAGAAGAAAACAATTGACCAAGTTTGGGCTGATGGAGACTGTAGGAAAATGTTGCCCTATAGACATCACTATGAAAAGCCATTCTAGGTAATAAAAAGTTTTAATGTATTGCAACCATACCAGGTCTGTATCTTCTGTTTGGGAGTGGAGGGTAATTGGTGGTAGCACCTTTTGAGAGGCCTAGTGCCTAATCCAGGAGGATCTTTCAGGAACCAAAAGGAAAATTGACATATAGAAGAAGGTGTGGCCTAATCAGCTCATTTCAAGGGTCAAGCACCTAGGGCTTAATGCGAACTCTGAGAAGAGCATAGGAAAGAACTGTATGAATAGAGAACTCATAGAAAAGCATCTTTTCTCTCTATGAAAAGGACACTATACTTAGAAGTCAGAAGACCTGGGTTCCAGTCCTAGTCCCAACATTTAATGGCTGCATGACTATAAATAAGGAATTGACCTCTCAGTTTTGGTTTCCTCATACGTAGATGGAGATAATGATATTTGCACCATCTATCTCATAGGACTGTTGTAAGGATCAAATTAGATAAAGTATATAAAATTGCCTTGCAAACACTAAAGAACCATGAAAATTTAAGCTACTGTAACTCAACAAAGGTCATTCTCCAGACCCTTATTTTGGCACGAAGGTGGCAAGAATTTTCAAAGGCTTACCCAGAAAAAGATTGTTTCTGGTAGGTTCCACCAAACTGTTGAGACTGCAAGTATAGCAGCTGTCCAAGGACCAGCCTACCTAAGTGCAGAGAGACGCCCCTGGACCCACTATACTTAGCTCACAGAAGCAGTGTTAAAAGAGTAGGAGATTAAATTTTTTACCTTAGCAACAGCCCATGAAACAGATTAAAATATAAAATGGTCCTTGGTCCTCTATTGCCCCCTTCCACTTCAGTAGTAACATTAGCAAAGTGGCAGAAACCAAAGAAACCAAAGTGGCAGTGTTAAAAATCACCATTTTTAAACAATTTGAAACAATAAATGCTGGATGGTGCCCTAAGGCTCAGTGTTTTTCCCGTGACCGGTGAGCTTATATACTTCAACAGAGTAATCATTTATCATTTTGTAGCAGTCTTTCTTGCTACCCTACCTAACTTACACTCATAGGTTGAGCCCTCCAAGGGACTACTGTCCCAGATTCAACGTGTAGGTCGACACTCCTAAAACCATAGCTCACAAACTCCCACCGATCTTTTGGCGGGGCTGAGGATAGATCATCTGGATTGCCCAAGGCTGGGGGTGATTTTGAAGTAAATGATCAAGTCACATCTCTCAGCCTCTCATTAGAATAGGTCTGCCTCTCATTATAATATTCTCATTATTTGTTAACCAATCAGAATACATTGCCACCCTTAGGAACACCCATTCTTCCAAGGGCATGTAAGTGTTGAGTGGGTTCCATAAGGAGTTTTTGGCATTTGAGCGTGTCACTGACTCTTTTTTTTATTATTATTATATGCTAACATGATTGATAAAATGATTAATCAGAAATTATTTCTCTCAAGCTTTTTATGTGTCACATTCTTCCAGAGCAGGCTCTATTCAACTGCCAAGATAGTTCTTCCTTGACTTACAGAGATAACCCCTTAGAATGCGTATGTGGAAGTAGAGAGCTTGCTTTTTAAAGCAGTGCCCCCACAATGGCTGATCCCTCAGCTAACCACTGGCTAGTTATAATCTCATCAGGGTGATGGAGGAACTCCTTCATACCTCCTAAAGGAGCAACAAAAAATATAAATACTTCTTTACAATTCCTTTATAAGCTGCTCCCCAGTTTTATTGCCATCATAATCTTCTGAATAGGTCACAATCCCCTCAAATGTCTTTACCAGGTGAAAATGCAACTATTGCAAGTCTTAACACCTCATTATCTCTCTTTCCTGTCCCTTATATCCTATAATTTCATCAGGTGGGCTAGGGAGACTAAGTTAATCAGGGTTCTTCTTGCAATGTATTAAGTGTCTACTATATACCAAAAACTATATACTATGTCTACTATATACACAACACAAAAGTGAGACAGTCACTACCCAGGTCAGTCTACATTCTACTGGAGGATAAAACACACATCATAGAGTGATGGACAGGAAAGGCAGCTTTGGTCTAGGCCAAGAGTCCTTAACCCTCTTTATGTAATTCCTTTGGCAGTCTGGTGAAGCCTACGTACCTCTTCTCAGAATAATGTTTTAAATGTATAAAATAAAATACATAAGATCACAAAGGAAATCAATTATATCGAAATATAGTTATCAAATTTTAAAAAAAGCTTATCAACCCCAGGTTAAGAACCCCTGCTCTAAGTATTCTCAGACATTATGAATGGATTCATAGGACAGTAGGTTGTCATGCTCTCCGTAGCAGCAGTAAAGTTGAATAATTATTGTTTCCCTCAGCAGGAGGGGGTGATGTATATTTTGCATAGATAGAAAGATGCCTATCTTGGCTAGGCCCTGGGGTACTTGTAGATGACTGGGTGAGATAAAATCATGGAGACCTGGTTTACTGTAGAAGACTGAGATGAGAGTTGCTTTCCCTCCAATCCAGGCAGATCTGTCCCAGGGCAAGTCTCAAAGCTGAATCATATACATATTGATACTCACTACAAACAAAGCCAGAAGACATAAAGAAGTTGAGCTAAATGGAAGTCAGCTTTCAGGTTCTCCTCAGGGAGACAAATAAAGAACTTGGAGGAGTTAGAAAAAATCCTCCTATATATATGGTCCACTTTTGAAGATGAGGAAATTGAGTCCCAGAGAGGTTCAAAGACTTGCCCAATGTCATACCAGAAGTGGCAGAGTCAAGATATGAACCCTGGGCCAGCCCTCCCTCCATTGTACCATGCTGCCTCCTCCCTTAGAAGAGCTGGCATGAAGAAATGCCAGTCCATGCAACACTTAGTGAGTTCACCTCATAATCCTCAAGATAAACATGAGCAAAGAGACCACCTGAAAATAATTACAGCTTACATGACATCATCTGTTGCTAAAGATGGGTAAGTAACAAAATTCCACCTAACAAGATTCTCTAAAATCATCATTTCAAGCACAGGAGAAAACAGTGAAAACTATGTTGAAAAATATATTTCAGGATCGAGAATTTTAAGAAGCTTTGCTTGGAGACTATTCAGAAGCTTCACCCTGTATATGATTAATGCTTTCTTTAAAATGAGACTCGGAAGGTGCTATTTATGGCATGCACCAAACAAGATTTTATACACACACACACACACATACACACACACACACACACACACTGACTTTAGCCCAGCAGAGAGAAAACTGGCTACTAATGTCGTTATCTCACAATCAGAGGGCCATCTCCAGTTGTCCTGATCTATATCTGGCCACTGGACCCAGGTGCCCCTGAAGGAGAAAGTGAGGCTGGTGACTTTGCACAGCCCTCCCTCACTTAGATCCAATTCACTCGCAAGTCATGGCATCACCTTCCTGATGTCATGGTCCTCTTCAAGAATGAAGAACAAACAACAACAACAAAACAACAAACTCACAACTACGTATGTACAATCACATCATTGACTTACTAGACCATTCAGAGCAGAGATTGTTTCCCATTTTTTGTCTTTGTACTCCCAATGCCTAGCATAGTGCCTAGTACAGAATTGGCACCAAATAAATACTAGTCTGTTGATTATCTAGAAGAAAAATAAAAATCAAGGCTAAATTAAGAGGTAATAAAGATAAGGCATTCTGTTCAATTGTAGCAACCGCAATAGGATCTGTCAGAATAAGCTTTCAATTGTGAAAACTGGGAAATGATCAAAACTAAAGAGATAGACTATCACCACTTCTTCCGACAGTTTAGCCTATGTGAAAGTCACTACGACAAGGAGGCAAAGGACCTAGAAACCATATTTCCAAAGCAATGTTTTGTCTGTTTACCCAGTAGAAAGATGGAGGCCAAGAAAAGCACAGGTTTAGAATTCAAGCTCATTTGCAAAACTTTCCAGAATGAGATGACAGAACACACATAGTCTCACCTCACAAGACACTGAAAAACAATTGAGAAAGATATTTGGCTTCATAGAAGTGATCATCCTGAAAGCATCTAAACTACAGAGAGGACAATAGACATGATCAAACATCTACCAGAATTTCTACAATGGTCTCATCAGCTACCTTATTGGAACTACTCCATTTGGACTCCACTATCTTGGTACCCAAAGTGAGAAAGTGGCAATGTCACTTTAAAAGATGAAGTTGGAAAATGCAACTAGACCTGACCAAATATAGACAGAAGATTATATATGATGGAAATGGACGATTTGTAAAGCCAGTCACTGTTTTCAAGAGATCTCAAAGGAGAAGATTACAAAAGAATGGGAAAAGTCATGGATCATACCAAGATATCAGCAGCTATCAACCCATATGCCCTACTTGGCAAGAATCTTCCTATTATCATTGGATCACAGAGATAAATAGATAGATAGATAGATAGATAGATAGATAGATAGATAGATAGATAGACAGATAGATAGATGATAGATGGATGGATAGATGGATGGATAGATGGATGGATAGATGGACGGATGGATGGACAGACGGACAGACAGGTGGACAGGGAGAGAGAGAAAGAGAGAGAGATGGATGGATGGACAGAGACAGACAGACAGATAGATAGATAGAGAGAGAGAGAGAGAGAGAGAGAGAGAGAGAGAGAGAGATAGATAGATAGATAGATAGATAGATAGATATGAATGATGGGTAAAGAGTTAAGATGTTGAGATATATGTGTATGTATTATATTTAACCTTTATATTAACAGATTATGCATGTAGTGATAATATCTTTGATGAAAATAAAAGAAGAAAACAGGAAGTTTTTCAGAGATTATTCTTTATAGCACACTGCTTCTATATGGTGTGACTTTGGACAAGTTACTTCCCCTCTCTTGGCTTCAGTTCACTCATCTATGAAATGAAGAGGAGGGACTAGGTAATCATTAAAGACTCAGGAGAAGGGAAGCAAGGGAAAGGAACTAAGTATTTATATAGCACCTACTATGTGCTTCACCTCATTTGATCTTCATGACAACCCTGTGAGGAAGTTGGTGGTGTTATCCCCATTTTACAGTCGAGGAAACTGAGGCAAATAGAGGTTAAGTGACTTGCCTAGGATCACACAATAAGCTTCTAAGCCTAAAATTGAACTCGGGTCTTCCTGACTTCAGGCCCAGAACTTTATCCACTGTGCCACTGCCAGCTCTCAATTTATGGCCCTATGGAGATTTCTCCTATTGTCAGGGAAAAGAATAATGATTGTTGACATTTCTATAGCAGTTAAGATTTACAAAGAGGTTTTATTTACATTCTCCCATTTGAACCTCTTCATAGATTTGTGATGGTATATGAGTGTTTGTTCCCTCCAGATCTATAAGGACTACAAATCTCAAGGTTGTGTAACTTGCCCAAGACCAGCCAGGGTTCCTTTGCCCCAGTATATCATGCTCATACATTTACATGGAGCAAAAAGAGCTGATGGCTATGTTCCTGCAGGGTGCACTAACTTGCCCACCCCTCACCATAAGGGCGAGTTTTTGTCTTGACTAAACTGTCATAATTTAGGTCTTTGGGTTCTGCTTAGAGTAGCAACTCCTCTTAAGAGAAGGAGAAAATGGGCAGCTAAGCAGCATAGTGAGTAGAGCACGAGCCCTGGAGTCAGAAGGACCTGAGTTCAAATTTGACCTCAGGAACTTGACGCAACTACTAGCTGTGTGACCTTGGGCAAGTCACTTAACCCCAATTGCCCTGCCTTCTCCCCTCTAAAAAAAAATATAGAAGAGGAAAAATGTTATTGAATAGCTTAAAGCCTTTTTTTCTGCAAATTTAATCTTTCTCCTCCTATTTCCCCTAAGTTCCTCACATATCTGAGTGTTTCTTACATGGCGCAATGGGGAAAACGTTGAATTGGAAATCAAAGGACAAGTCTTGATTTGAACTGCAGCTCTTCCACCTATGCCTGTGACCTTGATCAGTCACTTATCCTCTCTGGGCCTCAGCTTCCTCAGCTATAAAATGAGAGGGTGAAGTAGATGATCTCTAAAGTCTTCCTTCCATCTCTTCACCTTCTGATCCTTTTCTTATGACCCTATATGACCAAAGTCATTCTTTGTATCTTCCCATGGCCCAGCCCAATGTTGGTAGGATCCTTCACCAAGTTATAAGAACTATTATTACTTTGGCATGATTTCTTGGGTATAATAAAACTGTTACATGGTTAAATGGGCATCTCCTAGAGTAATGTTCTTAAACACTTGGATGAATTTGTAATCTTAATCAATTTAGGTACTTATTCCATTGTAAAGATCACAATCCATCCATGCCTTCTCATCTTGTCCATGTCCTCCCATACATACTAGAGTCTACCCAATATGCTGGGGCCTTTCTGTAGATATTTTATTGTTACATGTCATATTACAGACACTGATATTACCTATCAGTGAAGCTATTACATATCAGTGAAGAATGCAAGCTGTCAATCTGCTATCCTTCACTCTCACTAACTGACCTTCTTCTAGTCATACATCACTTAGATGATGTCCTTCGCACTTCTCTTTGTATTTAGATAATTTGTAAAATACTGTAGTCTATTGATACCTTACATTGTTTTTTAAGTTGCTTGCCATTTTGAGTCTTTGGACACCATAGTGTTCCATGAATCATAGTCCTATGTTACTTCAGAGAGAAAGTAGTGGGATCATCCTGTGCAGTAAATATTGATGAGGGAATCACAATTTGTTAATAGTGGGATTTTTTTCATACTCTCTCATAATCATTAGCTCTACAATAAGAAGTGACTGAGTATCTAACAAAATGATATTTCATGTTAGTTTTGGGTATGTGATTAAACTAATTGTACCAAACAGTAGCAGACAGGGTTCTATGTTTGGAGTCAGAGAACCTGGGTTCAAAGTTTGGCTTGACCACTTACTAGCCATATGACTTGAGATAATCACTTGATTTCTCTGGAGTTCAATTTTATTATTTGTAATATGACAGTTGTACTAGTTGACCTTGAAGGTTTCTTCCTTATTCAAATCTATGATTCTATGAACTCATTAATTTACCTCTTCAAGAGGGAGAGTATGAACTAACCTCCATTTGACTACAAGAGAAAAATATCCCAGAGATCATAGAACAACAGCAAGAAACTCCAGAATTGGTCAAAAGATAAGTGTAACTTTTATTAGACAATATTAGAAGCAAAATTGGGTCAGAAGTCAGACTACTCAACACAGAATTTAAAAAGACAAATAACAGGGTACAGAACTTAGAGACATAATAAGGAATCTTTCCAAATAAGTAGAGGCTCTGGAAAAAAAAGAATAACAGATTTGAAACACATAGATGTACAGTAGAAGAAAATTTGGCAAAATAGAAACAAAAGGCAACAACCTGAAAAGAACGTAGGAATTCCATACAAGCCAAAATGAATGACCTTGAAAATACAATGCACAGAAATAAATTAAGCGGCATAGAGCTCCAAGAATAACATGGTAGATACATTTGAAAAAATGTTGAGTACCAGGTGGCAGGAAATAATACATTCTATCCAACACTTCTAAATATATATGTAACAAAGTGCTAATTGATTGAATCCATACATCACCACCAGAGAAAAACTTCATGTTCAAAACTCCAAGCCATACGTGGTTAGATTTCACAGTTTCAGTAACAACAAACTTTTCAAGCAACCAGGAAAAGGACTTTCAGCTATGGAGGAACACAAATTTGAATATCCCAGGATTCATCTGCCATCACAAGAAATCAGCAAAGATAATGGGATAATATATTCCAAAACACAGAGGTATTCAAACTATAACCCAAAATAAAACATACTGGAAACCAAAGGCCAATAATGAATGGAAAAACAGCACCTTCCAGAGAAGAAAGGCATTTGAGTCATTTCTGCATTAGAGTCATATCCACAAAATAAAACAGAGGTAAGTAGAATTTTCTACTTGCAAACATTTCAAGCAAGAGAAACACAAGAAAAGTAAATACAAATTAACAAGAAAAAAACTGAATAATAAAATCAGTTCTCTCATGTTTATAGGCTATTGTTTAAATAAAAAAAGAAATTGAACAGACAGCTAAAAAGAAAGATCAGAGAGAATTCATGGAAGGAGAAAAAAGACCTAAGGGGCTACAGATTTAGGGTGAACTAAGAGAATAGGAGAACAGAAGGAGGAGGGGCTGAATTAATATTCAATGAACCAAATACTGTCATCTACTGTAAGCGAAGCAATTATTTTTTTTTGGAAGGGATAACCGAGTGGGAAGTAGAATGAGGATAGAGAAGGGAAAAGAGAGAGAGGAAATATAAAGATAGCTGATCTACCAAACCACAGGTGAACAGAAAAGAGATAGTAACTTTTTTAGTTTCTCAAAAATGAGGCCTATTGGGGAATAGGACAAATGTAATAGAGGAGAGAGACTAGAATGGCAGAAGTAAAGGGAAATTTCACTCTTGGAGGGAAAAGGAAAGGTTACCACAAAGAATGTTCTCATAGCAGAAGAAGATGTATATCTGTGATAAGACAGGAACTTTATAATGCATCTTGTCTGTAGAGCATCTGCACTATCTATAAAGTATTATACCTCCCAAGACTATAGACCTCCCAAGATCCGGCTCCAGGAGAAGAACTGTGTAAGGCTTCTAGGGAAGTCAGATCCCAGGGTAGCAGGAATTATGCAGAAACATAAACAGGATAACCTAGCTTTAGAATTGGTGAGTGATTATGATGAAGACAAAAGACAGGACCAGACTTCATGACTTGAGACACAGAGTGACTCCCATCACAAGCTACTTCTACTCAACATTGTTTCCTTCATGAAGTGATATATTTAAGAGGGATAACAGAGAAAAGGGTTAGGTGTATGATAAGAACAATAATCTAATCTCCCCCCTGCTCTCCTGTGTAAGTTAAGTTAGTTTTTCCTCAAAAGGTATTAAAATTATCCTCAACAACTTTTGACATTGCTTCCTCATTATCTAAGTCCAAAATAGCCACAAGGAGCAACAAGTTGTCTCTCTGATGCTTGGCAGGTAGATCAGAAGGGACAACTAAAGCAAGAGAGCTTCACTCAGCTGAATCAACTTGAGGTGTCCCAGTACCTATTTTTGTTGAAAATCCTTCTCACACTGTGACTAAGTCTCTTTGCATTAACTGCTGGATGACCTACAAGTGCCTCATTTCCAATATCAGACCTAAACTACCAGAGAATCATCTGAATCAGGCCCAGCCCAGAACAAGGTAGTAAGATTTACAAATGCAATAACATAAGAATGTAACAAAGGAGAAATTTCAAATTCAGTATTCCCCAAAGTCCACTTCAATGAGGGGCAAAGAGTTAAGAAAAGCAAATGTTATGTAGTCTGTGAGCTGGAGATTAGAATTCCGAAGGCATCTGACAACATCTTGGAAAACATCAAGCATGGTAACAAGCACATAGCCCTCCTTGACTACACTGGTGACTGGGAAAATATGTCTTTCATTCAGAATCTGTGTAAGCATGCTGTCGTGAAACCGTCCTACAATGCTGCTGATCTCCAGGCAATCACATTTTGCCATGATCTTCCACAAGCCCTCACAATTGATAGTATCAAAGGCCTTGGCAAGATAAGGTACCAGACACTGAGGTCCTGCCAAGCATTCAAACTCTACTCAGAGAGAGCAATTCCAATGGGCTGGCCATGTAGCCCAAATGCCAAGTGCACTCTTACCTGAAAGACTATTTTACAGAGAACTAGGACAAGGAAAGCATTCACACAGAGGTCAGAAGAAGGATTACAAGGACATTTTCAAGGTCTCTCTGAAAAACTTTAGTATCAATTGTAAGATATGGGTGACGCTGCGCAGGACTGCCCAACACGGCATGCCACTATCAAAGAAGGCGCTGTGCTCTGAGCAAAGAGGAATTGCAGTAGCACAAAGGAAATGTGAGCCGCACAAAGCCAGAGACATCTCCATCCCCAATGTTCTAATGGATTATTTGTGTCCAGCTTGTGGTAGATCCTTCTGAACTAGTACTGGCCTCATCGACCACAGCTCGATCACATCGTGATGCTACTGGTCCTCTTCGAAAACAAAGAGCAAACAACAGAATCCAGAATAGACCAGAGGGGGAAATACATAGAAGGTTAATGTAAAAGAAAGCTTTTTGGAAAAGAATATCATAAAAGAATGTCATTTTAAACTAAATGGTAAAAATGGAGAGATTTTGAACCACATGCCTAGCTGGGTAAAGAAAGTAAAAGGCCAAAAGGGGAGGAGAGGGGAAGGGAAGGGAAGGAAAAGAAAGTTAAGAATTTAAGTAACCTCAAAAAATCTAGGAGGGGGCAAGTAAAGGGAGGGGGAAAAGCTCTTGGGAACAGATTAACTTCAAAATAGTGAAAGTAAAAATAATTGCAGGGACAAAATGCTGACTTGAAAGAGGAAGGGGATAAAAATCAATGCAAAAGAAATAAGTGGAGGAAAAAACCAAGCCCAACAACCATGAAATACATGTGAATGGACTAAATAATCAGACAGACAGACAGGCACATAGAGAGAAAGAGAGAGAGAGAGGCGGGGGGGAGGCAGAATGGGTAAGAAAACAACCCCACAATTTGTTGCATGCATAAAAATATTTTTTAAAATAAGCAGGACTTATGGTCTGACGGGTGCTGTCACTACCAGAGAATCTTTACCTATCTGTCTGTCGGTAGCAGTTGGTCAATAATTACTGGTGGTGATGAGGAATCAGATAATCAGAATGATTATACCTCTCAATAAGAACTATGAAGCTGGGCTAGAAGCAGGTCTGGTAGTTTGTGGGGCAGTGTTACTCCCAGGGCACTTAGGCATGGGATCCTGGCCTGTATCCATCAGGATCTGAGGGCAATCAGTGGTCAAGGTGACAGTGATAGTTTGACTTATCCAGCATATGCTGCTTCCTGTCCCCCTTAAGGTGCTTTGCTGCTTTGGCTAGGCTGGTTTGCCTGCCCTATGCGAAGTCATGCCCATGACAAAGTATCAGAGGGTATCACAGAATGTAATTTTTGCAAAACAGCAATTATTTGGGGGCTAATCATTCCCTCTCGGTGATTAGATGTACCTAGGACTATCTGATACCCTTCAAAAAATATTTTATTTCCTTATAAAGGGAATTACATGAGAACTGCAATCCAAACCAGCCAGAAAATAATCTGTGAAACATTCTTTAAAAAGATACTAAGCCCTACCCCCACATTTGTGAAAGTATGCCACAACACAGAAGACTAGGCTACATCTCTCTCTCTCTTCAAAATATAACATCTTTTTCATTGCTAAGGGACAGAACTGAGGGGGAATGGAGTGAGAAGAATAACAGAGAATGGAGGCAGGGGTTCCATGGCTTCTCACAGGAGTCAGGCTAGAATGTCTCTTGTTCGGGGCTGCACCTTCCTCTCCCTGACACTAGACCCCCATGAACCCACTGGGACAGTGGATGCCAGGAAGAGAAGTGCATCAACATTCTTTCACAATATTCCCTAAGTTACATATTACAAAACTGGGATCCTGCAGAGGATGATTTAGCAAACCCTGGAATAAAGACAGACAGAAAGAGATGGAAATAAACCCAAGATAACTAGAAAAGAAAAATAGAGTAGCAGATGAGGGACAGGCTAGGGAATGGAGAAGCCTGTGACCCAGCACAGGAGCAGCAAAGATGAGAAGTAATTGGTCTTCAGCCCTCTCCTCACAGATCTTAGGAGGCTGAAATGTTGCGAATCTCCTCCAAACTCACTTCCATTCCAGGGTTTGGTTAAGTTTATGAGCTGCATTAGTCAGGGGTCTTATCTTGGGCTGCTGACACAGCCATAACTTCACGGGGAGCAATAGACTAGGTCAGGAGTGTGAGTGTGTGTGTGTGTGTGTGTGTGTGTGTGTGTGTGTGTGTGTGTGCAAGCATGGAGAATCCAGGGATATAGCCTAAGCTGGGCTCCTCAGGTTTCAATAGCAGGAGCTTCAGGTGTCTGGTGGGTTAAAAATACAGAGGTCCCAACTCAGGGTCATTTGATACCAGTGACCGAGAACTGTCAAGTCCAAGGAACTGAAGACAGGGGCCTGAGCAAGGGGAATGAAGTGTCAAATAAAGAGAGGGGAGAAGAACGGTGGGAGCTCAGGATAAGGTTGGATTGGTGGGCTAGAAAAGGGGATGAGGGAGTAAAGTGTATGAAGGGGCAAAGGATTCAGAAGAGCTCTAGCAGCTGAAGGAGGGACCTGTGGAATAGAGTAGGTACATTAGGCTTAGGGTAAATTGAAATGTATGGAATCCTAGGGAAGGAAGGGGCCTGAGGCTACCTAGTCCTAAACATGAGTGTCTTTTCAATACACCCTAAAAGTGGTTTTCCACTTTTTGTGTGAAGATTCCCACTACCCCTGGAGGCAGCCCACTGCATCTTTTGGAAATTTTTCCTGACATCAAGTCAAAATCTGGCTCTCTGTACCTTTCACCAATTGTACCGAGGTTCATTTCACTCCTCGATGATTTTCTTCTTTTGGTTTTTTCTTCTTTTTCTCTTTTTCCCCTTTTCATTTTCTTCTTTGGTTATTGAATCATATTATTATGATCACAAGTCACCTAAGTCCTGCCCCAGGACAATCCAAACCACCATCTATTAGATCATATGTTCACGTGTCAGAAGATTCACGAAGGTCAAATTCATGATGAGACATGGCTGATGTCCCTACATCCAGGTTACGGATTTCCCCTCCCACTAGGCAGCACTATCGATAAGAGACTTTCCCAGAAGTAATTTCCTGACTCTTTTCTCTCCCTCCTCCACCCAAGGGGAAGATGTTTCCCTTCCTGAGGAAGAAGTTCAACACCTACATGCACCTCTAATTCCAACATTTATTTCCCTGCCCTGCCCCCAGTTAGCTCAACATCTGGCTTCAGCTCCCCCTGGGGCAATATTAGAAGGTCCCATTAAACTTTTCCAGGGGATCACAAAAGGTTCTTAAAAATCTTGAGCTTCCCTGCATCAGTGCTCCAGGGTTTCACATCCTGGACACTGTGAGACCAACACCATTGTTTCATAGACTCAAAATTTGAGAGCTGGAAGGGACTTTGAGAGTCACTTAGCCCAATCCCCTAATATCATAGGTGAGGAAAGAAGAGTCTCCAGAGACACTAAATGTCTCTCGGGAGGCAGTAAGACACAGTCAGTCATTCAACATGCGTTTAGTGGAATAAGCACTTACTCTAAAGTCAGAAGACAAATAAGCCCACATCTCACCACTCACACCTTGGGCAAGTCCCAGGGTCTCAGTTTCCTTATTTGTAAAAAGAGGTTGGACTAGATGGCCACTTCTGGCTCTAGATCTATGAGCCTGTAATCCTATTAAATGAATTAACCCAGGGTTATACTGTGAGTTAGCAGCTAGATGGCTCGGTGGATAGAGTGCTTCACACCTAGAGTCAGGAAGACCTGAGTTCAAATGTGACCTCAGACACTTACCAGCTGTGTGATTTGGGGCAAGTTGCTTAACCTCTGTTTACCGTAATCCATTGAAGAAAGAAATGGCAAACTTCTCTAGTATCTTTACCAAAAAAAACCAAACAAACAAACCCGTAAATAGTATGGTCCATGAGGACATGAAGAATTGAACACAACTGAACCACTGGACAAATACTATGAGTTAGTGAGCAAGCTGAAACTCTCAATCCAAGGTAGAAATGAGAAAATAAGTGCCTCTGAAGGAGTCCTGATTCCCCAAGGGACCTCCATAACCATATTGGTTTATTCCCATCATTTTCTTCACATCTTCTCTTCAGTTTTCCTATGCTCTTCCTGGCAGAAGAGGGAAGTCTCCATCCTCTCCTGGCTCATGACAAAGAACTAAGCATCCTATCTCCCAGCTTTCCTACCCTCAAGAATCTTATGATCTGCCTCTAAAAGCCTCCAGATCTTGATACTAGGAAGGAGTGACATGACATTTATTCTGCTGGGTTCTCTCATCTAGGATGTAGACTTCCCTGCCACCACATAGGTAGGACACCAAGAGCTTTTCTGCCAGGTTGAGGACTAACAGCATGCAGCCATGTCCAAGTGCCCGGACCAGGAGTCAGACTCATAGCCTATCCCTTCAAACCTAGAGCTTGGCAGATGTGTAACTGTCTCTGGGCTTCAGTTAATCTTTAGTCCTTCTGCTTGCCCAGCCAGGTTCTTGCCCCCTCCATGGGGTACCCACTTAGGATGGGGTGAGGTTTGTAGGAAGTACTCCTGATAGTCCCATATGTCCCACTTACTTGGGGGTCAACAAGAAGGGGCCTTTCTGTAGGAAGCAGAGGGAAACACCATCCAGTCTTTCTGCTTGTGTTCTCTTGAGCGTTCTTAGGCTGATTCCCTCTCTTCCCTGGGCTTTGGTTCAGGATCTCTATTTTAGGGTCCACAGCAAGAGGAAGGAGAAAGGCAGGGGTCTCTGTGCTAATTCTATGCTAATGGATTCCTGAAGGTCCGAGAGAGGAAAAAGTTAAAAGATTATCATAAAAAGTTAAAAGATTAATCTAACCCTCAACCAAGCCATGAATGATAATAACATAGTACCTATATAGTTCTGTAAGGTTTACAAAGCACTTTACATATATTGCTTCATCTGATCTTCACAACAGCCCTGAGAGAGGTACTATTATTATGCCTATTTTACAGGTAAGGAAACTGAGTCAGGCAGAAGTTAAGTGGCTTGATCTGGGTCACATGGCCAGGAAGCATCTGAGGCTGCATTTGAACCCAGGTCTTCCTGACTCGAAGCCTAGCCCTCTATCCACTAGCACACCATTCAGCATATTGTATGCCTGCCTAACAAGCAATTACCCAGACCAAAGATGAAGGCCTTCAGTGAGAAGGAAACAACTGCTGCCTGGAGCAGTTCATTCCCTTTGGGGGCAGCTCTAACATTCTAAGGAGTTCTTCATGAGGTTGAACCGAAATCTACCTTCCTGCAACTTCAGCCTATAAAGCCTGGTCCTCCCATCTGAAGGTCAACTGAATAAGCCTAATCCCTCTTCTGGGTGATCACAGTTCAAATATTTGAAGACAGATTGCCTACAGAATCAGAAAGCTAGAGCTAGAGAGGACCCGGGAGGGTGCCTAATCCAACTCTCCCCTCCCGGCCTCGCTGCCATTTTTTTTTTTCCAAATAAAGAAGCTCAGGTCCGAGGATGTTCAATGACTTGCCCAAGGTCACACTGTGAGCGGCAGAGACAAGCTGTGAACACAGGTTCTTTAAGTCTTTCCCACATGCCAAGTGACAAAGGCCAAGCTCAGGGGAGCCCTCCTATAATCCTTACCATTGAGGGAGGCTGAGATTCATGGATCACTTCAGCTCAGGAATTCTGAGTTGTAACGGGGCTAGAGTCAAACAGGTGTCTGAGCTGAGTCTGGCACCGATATGATGAGCCTCTGGGAATAGAGGAGTCACCCAGCCAGCTGAGGAGGGACAAACAGCCCCATGTCCGGAGCAGAGACAGTCAAAATTTCTGTGCCCATCAGTAGTGGAATCAAGTCCATCAGTGGCTGCTATGCTTCCAGCCTGGATAAGATAAAAAGACCCAGTTTCCCCCCATGCCCCTCAAAAAAGGTACTGGCTACCATGTCTTAAGCTTTCTCTTCTCCAGATTAAACATTCCCAGTTCCTCCAATTAATTCCCTTTTGAATTGCCCTTACCACCCCAACTACCCTCCTTTGGACACAGCCCATTTTTCAGTTTTGCTCTTGTACTCTCATCCCCACCCCAACTAGAGTCTGTGGGAAGGGACAGCTAGGTGGCACGATGGATAGAGTGCACTAAGCCTGGCATCAGGAAGACCTGAGTTCTAATCTGGCCTCAGACACTTAAAGCTGGATGACCCTGGGCAAGTCACTTAACCTTCGTTTGCTTCAGTTTCCTCATCTGTAAAATGGGCATAGTAATTGCACCTACCTCACTTGTGAGGATCCAATGACATAATATTTGTAAAGCATTTAGCACAGGTCCTGGCACATAGGTGGGCCTATATAAATGTCAGCTATAGTCATTATTAGACATTCCTTTTTAGCACTATCCCTGGGTCCTCTTCAGGTATAGTCTCTTTCTTTGATCAAAGGGTGAAAAATAAACATTTTTTTTCCTACCTTGGGATTACTTGGTGAGAGACCAGCTGAGGAAAGTCCCCTTATCTTTTGGCTGCCAGGGCCAAGTAACCACTGGAGTCCATTGGAATGAAGGCCTGCAGGATCAGGATGAAACAAGACGCAAAGAAGGTCCAGCTTCCCTTACTCTTCTCACCTTCAGGCCTAATGGGAAAAGGAATAACTTTAAGCTTCCACAGGGCTAGGTTTTGGTTTAATGGTCCCTTACTAGAACTCTATCCTCTCCCTATATATCTAGATCGTATCTTCAGGACGAAAAAGGGGTTGGTTATCTCTTTGCCCACCCTTCCTCCTTCCTCCCACCCAGTTTTAGGGCTGAAAAGGGACTTCATCAATCATCTAGTCTGACTCATACCAATAAAGGATCCCTTCCACAATAGGGTGTCGTGAGGCTCAAATGACACAATGGCACCTTGTGAAGTACTTTATAAATCTTAAAGCTACATAAGTGCAATTACTAGCGTTAGAATTGTTGTTATTATTCTTATTAATTACCCTCATTAGCTCATCCCCTGAGCTTTCTTTTGCACTTTTTCTGAGCTCAAGCAATATCTGTAGAGAAATACAGGGGTATGCTAGTAAAATGTTTGCCATCATGGCTCTTAAAAAAAATGGAAAAAAACCCACCAAACTAAACCCAGTATGCACACCCACATTTCAGTTTAATCTGCATTATTACACATGCTTAAGTCTAGACAATCAACAACACAATAAAGCCCTGATTTGTGGTGAATTTCTGAGGAGTTGTGTCGATAAGGCAAAATGGGCTCCTTAGAATAAATTCGGCCTTCCTACTACAGGAGTAAATGCTTACACCGAAAATTTAACAATCAGCTCTTGCAAGCTGGTTAAAGCTGGCTCCTGCACACCACCATAATACACCTGACAAGCGGTTATCCAGCCTTTGCTTGAAGCACTCCAAGGAGGAGGAACCAACTCCCTAGCAAGGCAACACATCCCACTTTTGGATAGCTCTAATTCTGAGGAAGTTTTTCTTTATGTGAAGCCTCTATTTCCCTCTGCAATTGCTGCTCAGGGTTCCTAGTTCTCCCCTCTGGGGCCAAAAAGAGCAAATCTAATCCCTCTTTCATATGGTGTTCTTTCAAGTACTCGTAGACAGAACTGCAGGTCCAGGGGAGGACACAGGGACACAGAGGCATGAGAGGAGGAAAAGGGAAAAGGGAAGATGAGGGAACAATTGCCAGGGAAGGAGGAAAAGATCTCCCTGGTCCCACAGTCCTGGAGGAAGTAACCATTTTCCTGTTTCTCCCTTGGTGTAGTAAAAGGATGGACTTCATGCTTTGGGCTGAGATGTGGACTAGATAACCTCTAATTTAATGCTGAGATGTGATGATTCTGTTAAAGAATATGAGACCTACCTAGGTCTATGAGCAGGAGTACTGAGTATAGACAGAAGGAAGCAAAACTAGATGGTCACAAGTCTAGCTCATGCCCAATTTCTGACCTCATTTATGTCCCTAGAGCTTTCAAAGTAGGGTTCAGGGGATGTCTTTCTTCCAGATCAGTTTTGTATTGCTTCATGAGAACCAAGGGTACTCCTTAGGTTCCTAGACAGAAATTAATCAGAGAGTTTAAGTGTGCAACACAGTCATTCTGGTCCCCGCTGCCTCAAGGCCAGGTTATGTTAGATTTTACCCCATCCCTAGGATCAGTTTTCAACCCTGAAAAGCTCAGATTATATTCGATTTAGAGATCATCTATTACAATAACCCCCTCATTTTACAGATGAGGAAACTGAGGTCCAGATGGGTTAAACGACTTGGACAAAGTCACACAGCTCATAAGTGACTGTGTAATTTGAACTCCGGACATTTAAATCCAGCTCTTCTGACTCCAGCTTCAATGCTTTTTGTATTATACCCCCAATGCTATATCCCCGATACCTCATCTCATTCCCTTTTTACCTTATATTGCCAATCTAACCTTACTCCCTGAATGGTTGGCTCTTTTTGCCCTCCTCCCCCAACCTCCATCTCTCTAATTACCCTTATTCTCCCCTCTCTAATTACCCGTGCCCTGTCCCTCCCTCTCCCTCCCTCCCCCCTCCCAGTTTCATTTACCTCCGACTCATCTGGTCTTATTTTTAGCCCGGGCATATCTCCCCTTTCCTTTCTTAATATGGCGATGAGCTCTCAGGCCAACTTGGGATGACAGGCTGAGGAGCCCTGGACATTGGTGGGGGGAGGCACTGGAAGTCTGGGCAGGAGGTTACAGGCCCCCCATGGAGTCTTCTTGGCCTCTCAGGGAGGGTTCTGCCCCTCCCATCAGGCACAGAGACATATTTAGACCGGACAAGGTTGGTGGAGGGGACCAGAGACAGGATAGGGTCTGAAGGAGGGGGAGGGGAGGGTGCAAATTTCAAGGGCAGCTCCAGTTCCTTCCCCGCCCCCAGCTTGCTACTCCTCCTCCTGCCCATTTTCCCCTAGGCTCTGTCAGCAGTGTCCCTAGGACCAGACTGTGCCCCCTGCCCACTGCTCTGGGCCTCCCCCTCCCTCTAGTGCCCCCTGACTCAGGGCCCAGGGCTCTCCCCTCCATTCCCATCCATTTCCCATCCGGACCAAGAAGCCATTTACAGTCTCCCCCTGAGACGGGAGCCAGGTTCAGAAGCAGCAGGATGGGGACTGTGCCATTTCTTTGGTTGCCACTGCTGCTGCTGCTGCTGGGGGCACCCATACCAGGGGCACAGGGTGAGGAGGGACTAGACTTTCCCGAGTATGATGGTGTGGATCGAGTGGTCAACGTCAATTCCAAGAACTACAAGAACATGCTCAAAAAGTATGAGGTGCTTGCCCTGCTCTACCATGAGCCCCCTGAAGATGACAAGGCTTCCCAGAGACAATTTGAGATGGAGGAGCTAATCCTGGAGGTGAGGGAGGGTGGCTGGGAGGAAGGATGGAGAATGGGAAGGAGGGAGGGAAAGAAAGAGGGAGGGAGGAAGGAACTGAGGGTCCCTTAGAGATGCTCTTCTCCAAAAGTCACCACGCCAGCAGGCACCAGGGCCCTCTTCTGCATCTCTGGGCATAGAATGGGCAATAAGCAGGGAGGGCAGCCTTTGGATCGTTGTCTGCTGAGATAGAGGCAAGAGGCAGGGATTTCACCTCTACCACCAGGGGATGGGCAGAGCAGGTACTTTGGGGAGTGGAAGCCTCTTTGCTATGAACTCTGGCTGTGAGTATTGGAGAAGACACGAGGTCAAGTCCTAATTCCTCCATTTGCTAACTATATGAATCTGAACCTAATAGTTCAACTTTCTAGATCTTGGTTTCCTCACCTATAAAATGAAGGGGATAAACTAGATAGTCTCAAGTTCTCTTTAATTCTAATTCCTCAATTTTATCAAGTTGGAAATGATAGGTGTGGCTGGAGTTTGGAGAGTCCTGGAGCTACTGGAGGGGTGGGGCCAAGAGAAGAGGGTGGGGCCAGCAGTGGCCTTATCCTCTCTGGAGTTTGGATGGCCCTACCATTCACCCTGCCCCCAGAAGCCCATTGACCTCCTCAGACCCATTCTCCCTTCCTAATCTCTCCAGCTGAGCCAGAAGTTAAGCTGCCCAATGACAGACAAAATCATGCAAGATATTGCCGTTACCCGGCATCTCAGTTGAGGTCATTCATTTCATGCCTCCTTCTCTTTCTCCAAGGTCTTCCCCACCAACCCCTGCAGGGTCATGCTGGGCTTCCCAGCTTCTAGATTTTTGCCTCCTTCCACCCTCTTCCTAGCATGTTACGCACTTCTCAGCAATCTCAGGCTTAGGTCCTGCCTGATGAAATTGACAGGGGTGGTGGTGGTCGGGTGGGATGAGAAGGGGGACTCGACATTGAGGGAGAAGTCTCTAAAAGGAAAAGAAAGAGCCTGTATTGGGGAAGGGTGGAGTATGGGGAGATAGAATTTGAGAGTCAATGATTTCCTTGAGAGCCTGGATAATTGATTTCTTCTCCCTAGTTCTTTAACACTTCGGAATCCCCAAGGGGAGTCAAGGGAAGGGTCAGAGAGAACAGGGACCCCCTTTTCCTTCCCCACAGCTTCTGCTTGCCTCCCCTCCTCCCCAGCAAGGGGTTGGGCTCTGCTGTCTGATTAACAAGTGGGTATTTTTATCCCAAGTGCCCGGAATACCAGGGCCACCCACCTGCCAACTCCCTCATCCCCTGTCCCTTAGGAGTTCTGGTAGTAAGCCTGGAGAAAGGAATTGAGGCAGGGAGGAGGGGCAGGGAGAATTGTCTGGACAAGGCAAAGGAAATTCAGCTAGGAACAATCTGATTTAGGGCTGGGGGAATTGGTAGCTGCTCTCACGGACTGGGGAGCTAATCCTGGGTTTTAGATTGAGAGGAGAAAGTATTCACTTGTTCAGTGAGAAGGTTGAGGTTGGGAGTAAGAGGAGGAATCCCATAGCCATGAGGGGCGGTCCCTGGCTCTGATACTGAATCTCTCTCTAGGTTGGAGGAAAAGAAGACATGAGTTGAGAGACCCTTACTCAATTCTCTTATCCAGAGCTGCCTAGTCCAGAACACTCTCCTCTTCACTTCTCTCCCCCTTCCCTGTTCTAGGCCCTGTCTTCTCCATCTCTGTTCATTCCTGTGTAGCCCTCACCCACCCACGGGGTGTGAGGAAAGGCTTAAAATAAGAGAAAGGAGGAATCCCAGAAAAGGGAAGCCACTGGGTTATACACCCAAGGCTATCCCTGGCACCATGAAGCTCAGCATTCTTAAAATCCCCTGTATTCCCCAGAGACAATGGGGCATAGGGGAAAGATCCTTAGATTTGAAGTGAAAAGATCCAAGTGTGGGCTATGGTTGCTCCATTTACTGAGGTTGTAGTCAAATCACTTACTTCTCTGCCTCAGTTACTTCAACTGCAAGGTGATGGTGATATACTACCTCATAGGGTTGTAAAATGGATAGGTCCAGGGCTAGGAATGCAATTTGATCCATTAGTCCTATTCTGCCTGGCCCTGAAACCTGATTTCTCCTTAGTCCACAGTTTTAAAATCTTTCAGGCCCTAAGCATTTAACATTCTTGGCCATGGAAGATGTAGGGGGTGGGAGTGGGGGTGGAGGGAGGGCCTCTAGCATGTAAGGAAACAGAAAGAGACTTTGTAAAGCTGTCAGGAGACACATTATTCCCTCACTCCTGGGGGTGAGGAAGCCCTGGGTGAGGGTGTCTCTCTCTGTCCTAATTCTGCAAAATTCTATTGCCCCACCTCCCTGTCCTCATCCCCACCTCCCAACAGCCAATAGGAAAGTAGCTCTCCAGCAGCCTAAGCTCACAGTGATGAATCCTGAGGGGAGGAAGGAGGGAACATCCTTGTGGGCCTCCCTTTCTGACAGCCTAAGGAAGGAGGACAGCCCCTCATTGCCTTGCTGTCAGACCCCTCAGCCTTCTACTGCTCAATGGAAAGAGGCCAAGAAACCGAGAGTGGGACCTGATAGCCCAGCATAACAGAGAGGCAGAGAAAGCAAAGGTGTCACTATCTCTGACTGGGGTGGGCTCAGTTGACTTAAGACCTGAGTGTTCACCCCTCGGGTAATGACTGGACTAGATGACCACTCTGGTTCTTTCTGCTCTAAGAATCTGTGAATCCTGGCTCCTCCACCAACTACCTAGCCCTGCGTTCTTTGAGAACTCTGCTCAATCTAGACAGGCAAGTTTTAGAAAGGACATTTTTGAGCTGAAGTACAATCTAGAGGTAGGCAACCATGATGGTGAAGAGACTGGAGAGGTTTAGCCTGGAAAATCTCTAACTCAAAGTTGACATAACAGCTCTCTTCAGAGAAGTTTTCTAGCGTGGTAGTAAGCGTTAAACATGAAGATCTGGCTTGGAATCCCTCCTCTGACATCTACTAGCCATGTACCTTCGGGAAAACATTTAACCTCTCAGCCTAATCTGGAAAATGGGGATAATAACACCTCTAGTGCCTACCTCTCAGGGCTGTTGTGAGGCAGTGAGGGATAGTGGAAAGGGTGCTGCCATCAGAGGATGCCTGGGTTCAACTTCCCCTTCCTATGTTTATGAATTAGGACCATGGACAAGTCCCTTGACCTCTCTAAGCCTTGGTTTTCCCACCTGCAAAATGGGGTAATAGTACTTACCTGGATGGTTTGTTCACAACCAACAAAGAAGGATACTTGGAAAGCTTTACTTAAATGCCAGTTTTTATTATTAAACTATTGGAAAGGCTTTGATGGGGAAGAGGGACTAGGCTTGTTCTACTTAGCTACAGAGGGCAAAACTAGGCTCAGCGAGTAGAACCTAAGTATTAGCTCTGTCCAAAGAGTGAAATGGGATGACTTAGGAGGTAATGAGAACAAGGACAAGAATAGTTATCATTTACATAGTGCTTTAAGATTTGTACAGGGCTTTCCATATATTTCACTTGATCTTCCCTATAATTTTCAAGGTGTGTGCTATACTTTTCCTCATTTTACAGCTGAGGAAACTGAGGCAGAGGTTAAGTGACTTGCCCAGGGTCACAATAAGTGTCTAAGTCCAGATTTGAACTGAGGTCTTTCTGATTTCCCCCCACCCCACCCCACT
Source organism: Phalanger gymnotis (assembly GCA_028646595.1). Classification (NCBI taxonomy): domain Eukaryota; kingdom Metazoa; phylum Chordata; class Mammalia; order Diprotodontia; family Phalangeridae; genus Phalanger; species Phalanger gymnotis. Next base: position 213,602,136 of record CM053626.1, read on the forward strand.
GCCTCACATACACTAAAAATCCCCAGAAGAGGGCTAGATAATCTGTTGAGAATCTGTAGATAAGTTTTTTGTTCCAGTTTGAAATGAAATAGATAGCCTCTGAGGTCCCTTTCAACTTTGAAATTCCATCATTCTGAATGCCTCACTTCTATGGACCTCAGAGTTCTTCTTAATAAAAGGAAAGCATTAATGGAAAGAACACAGGCAGTCTCAGAGGACCTGGATTCATATCCCACCTCCAGCCATTATTAACCTTGTGACCTTGGGCAAGTCACTTAACCTCCCAGTTTCCTCATCTGTAAATTAAAGAGATTGGACTCTGAGGTCCTTTGCTATTGCGGAACTATGATCCTATTACAAAGTGGTGTTTAAGGACCAGTTCTAACATTTTGATTTCTAAGCCCAACTTTGTGGTGGAGTAGGGCAACTCAGCCTAGAAACCATGGGCTCTAACTTGAATACCTCCCCCAGTTAGCGGCCCAAGTCCTGGAAGATAAGGGAGTTGGCTTCGGGCTTGTGGACTCGGAGAAAGATGCAGCTGTGGCCAAGAAACTGGGTAAGGGGGAGAGACCTGGGGGCGGTAAGAGGAAATGAGAGGGGAAGAGGTGGGGGCTATGGAGAAAACAAAGATGGATCACTGTGTGTGTAGCGGGGGCAGGGGGCCTAGGGGGGTGGCATAAAGATTTGGAGTGGGGCTATAATGTAACTGATTGCAGTTTGATGGAGGTGGGAATTGTTGAGGGGTCAGAGAGCCAAATGAGATCACCAAATGTTCCCCTAGAAGGTGGTGGGGGTGGGGTGGCTCTGATCGTTAATACTGACTAAGGAGAGCATCTTAGCAAGTCCTGAAGATCCTAACTGTAACCGTCAGCCCAGACCCCCAAATCTGTAGAGATAGGGACAGCAGTAGCAGCATTCCTTCTGTCTTTATAAATGGTAACATATCATAGGAGTATCAGTTGCCACTGAGGTTGTTACTATGTAGCAGCAATCTGAGTCCACATCCCGGAACTTAGAGGAGTGGAAAATGAGAGAAAGGGAAGAATCCCTGTTCTTCCCCACCTTGGGTCAATACTGCACCCTCCCCCTCCCCCACCCCGCCCCAACCTCCTTGGGGAGAAATGCAGAAGACCTTCCAGGCCTAGGCCACCAGGGGGCATCGCAGGCCTTAGACTCTAGGCCACATGGTGGGAGGTGTGGCAGGACAGCTATAATAGTGGCCTGACTAGGCGGGATTGAAGTGGCAGCATTTCATAGCCATTGAGTAGGAAGGGTTGGGAGAAAGAGAAGAAGGGTTGGGGGTGGGGGTGCCCCTTGTTCTAGAAGAGGCGGAAAGGGGAGAGATTAACCCTTGGTGCCTTCCCATGAAACTACTCTCTGTCCTAGCAAGCCCCCACCCCCCAAAAGTGGGATCTGGGTTAGGAGAGAGGTGTGCCATGTTTGTGATGATGGGGTGGGGTAGACGTTGCAAGGGGGTGGGAGGGCAGGACCTGAGATAGAGGCTTTGGGGTCCAGTATGAGTCAGGTAATGGGGTTAGAGCCCAGAGCCTGGGTCTGAGGGTCTCCAGGTCAAGACTCACTTCTAGCTTATTTCCCAGGCCTGACAGAGGAGGACAGCGTGTACGTGTTCAAGGGGGATGAGGTCATCGAATATGATGGGGAATTATCTGCAGATACCCTGGTCGAGTTTCTGCTTGATGTGAGAAAGACCCTGGACTCTTCCTAGTCTCAATCTTTATTTTCCTCAGTAATCCCCTTCCCCCACCCCCAAACCCTCCTGCTCCCACTCCCCGCCCTTAGCACACCCTCGTCTCTACCTTTCACCTGCCTAACCCCATCCACTCTCCTCTCAGACCATGGCTTGAATTCACTCTCCTCTCTTCCACCAGGTCCTGGAAGACCCTGTGGAGCTGATCGAGGGTGAGCGGGAGCTGCAGGCATTTGAGAACATTGAGGATGAGATCAAACTTATCGGCTACTTCAAGAATGAGGACTCAGAACGTGGGTAGTCCTTTCTTCCCCTCCCAGACCGCCCCCCCACACACACACACTGTTCCTAGAGTTCCCATCCCCCTCTCTCATCACTTACCGTCTCTCCTATTAAATTCACTGCTCCCAACCCTTCCCAATGCACCCCAATTCCCCGAGTCTTCAGCTCGTGACTCTCCCCCCACCCAGTTTCCCCACACTTATCACCACAGAGAGCTTCCCAGTTGTTTCTCTGACTGATTCTCTGCCTGTTTTATCCAGGTCATCCACCCCTTTGTTCAGGAGCGTCTCTCTTGTAACTCTCAAATTCCCTTCCCCCTCTACTCTAAGGCTCCTCAATGTTCTCTAACCACCACCAGCACCCCCCAAAAAACAAGCCTTCTGTGATAGATTTGCTCTAAAGTATAAGATGTTGGGGAGCGGGGGCAGGCTAAGGATAAGTGTCCCTGGATGTCTCACCCGCCCAGGTTTGTCTTAGTTAAGAAAGATTTGGGGATGTGGAGGGGGTGGTGGTAACAGTATGGGAGGGCACTCAAGCTTCCATGAAGATATAAAACTAACTGCGCCTCCCCCCCTTCCAGATTTCAAGGCCTACGAGGATGCAGCTGAAGAGTTTCACCCGTACATCCCCTTCTTTGCCACCTTTGACAGCAAGGTATGCTTTTCTTCTCCCTCTGACACCTCTCACTGACCTCCATTAAGCCCTTTTCTGTTCTTCGAGCCTGATCTTCCCTGCCCAAGGGCCAATGGAGAACCTTCTCCACTCTTCCACACTGAAGCTTTCCCAAATAAACCACTCTCCCTCAGATCTGCTGAGGCTCTTATGGCTCCCCAGATCCTTACTATTCTGTGTCCCCCACCCTCATCCTCCTCCTTCCCAAAGGTGGCTAAGAAGCTGACCCTGAAGCTGAATGAGATTGATTTCTATGAGGCCTTCATGGATGAGCCAGTGACCATCCCAGACAAGCCCAACAGTGAGCAGGAGATTGTCAGCTTTGTGGAAGAGCACAAGAGGTGGGATTGTTCTGGGGGCTGCTCTTGTCCTTACCTGGGAGGTGACTTGTGGAATCTTGGGCTGGAAAAGGAGGAAGAGAAGGAGAGGGGGAGGAAAAGGGAGGAAGAGTAGGGGAAGGGAGAGGAAAGAAGAAGAGAGGGGAAGAAGAGGAGGAGGAAGGAAGGAAAGGAGGAGGAAGAGGAGGGAAGAAGGAGGAAGAGGGAGAGGGAGAAAGGGAAGAAGAAGGGGTCGAGGGAGGTGGAGAGTCACTGTCCATCACACCCTCACCTCAGTGCTACAGGATGACCCAGAGATAGAGACAAACATAAAGACAAGCCTCTAGTTGCCCATGGTCATTGTCTCCTAAGCCATTGACTCAGTTTGCATAGGGTCCTGCATTTCAACACTGGCCATGGGGCTCCACACAGAACCGGCATTCAGTAAATGCCTGCTAACAAGGATGGTGAGGCTTTTCATGCTGGTCACATAATGTCTACATTTCCAAACTTCACTCGTGCCTCCCTCCCCCACCTCATGTCCTTCAGCCTATAGGTTGTTAGGGCTTGGAAAGGAATTTAGAGATCATCAGTCCTGTCATTCTCCCATACTCTTCAGTCCAGTCACACTGTCCTATTCTTCGTGGGATGTTCCATCTCTTATCTCCGTGCTTTTGCAAAGGCTGTGGGCCACCCCCACCCCACCATGGTTTTCCCTTTATCTTTACCTTCACCTCTAAAAACTCTCAATTCCTACAAGGCTGACCTTACGTGCTACTACCAAGAAACAGTCTTTCTGGGTCCCTACAGTTTTTAGTGTTCACAAGCTGTCATGAATGTGAATATACATACATATATATATATATACATATATATGCATATACATATACTTATCTGTTTACATATTGTTTGCTGCCAGTAGAATGTGAGCACCCCGAGGCCAGGGGCTGAGGTTTTTGTTTTGTTTTGTCTTGACTTTGTAAAACAACACACCTGGACAGAACTGCTAAAGATTAGGGATTGTCTTTTGCCTTACTTCCTATTCCCGGTGCTTAGCACAGTGCCTGGCACACAGTAGATGCTTAATCAGTACTTATTGACTAACTGATTACACAGAGTAGGAGCTTAATGAAGGTTCAAATTAGATTTTCCAAAGTCTCAGAGCTATCTGTGACCTTAACCAAACTTGCAGGACCAGTACTCAGACTGGGGCCTTCTGCCTGTCAAGCGGCCTCTAACCTGCCAGCTTCCCTCCCCCACAAATGTATAATGATCTGGGCCTCTTACCCAGATGGATGGATCTTGATCTAAGCCATGAACTGTCTGTGCCCTGGGTCTGACCCCAGATGCCAGAGAGTAGCCCCTGGGATGGGGATGGCTCTCCTCATTGAGTCTTCCTACATTGTTCCCAGGTCAACCCTGAGGAAGCTGAAGCCTGAAAGTATGTACGAGACTTGGGTGAGTCTCCTGTAGCCGAGACCAGGCCCCTAAATCAGAACTGTGGATGGGGGAGGGGGGGTAGTGGAGAAACACAGCTAGACTCAGACCTTAGAAATATCCTGCCCAGCTGTTCTTCAAGGACAGAGGAAGAGGAATTTGTGTTGCAAATCAGAAAGACTTTCTCGCTGCAGAGAGAGACTGAGGACCCAGAATTTATTCATTTCTACCCCCAGGAACCTCTGGGTCCTGCTGATATTATCTTGGAGCTAAGGGAATGGAGGTTGGAGCTTTGGGAGCCCAAGAAAATTGTTGAAACTCGCCCCCAAGTCCAGGAGTCTGCACCGTCCAACAATTGCTTAGAATCCCAGGAGAACCCTAAATCCTCTTCTAGGCATCCCAACTTCAGGAAAAATAGCTAGAACCCTAGCCTGCCCTAACCTTTCACTGGCTTCTCTCACTCTACAGGAAGATGACCTAGATGGCATCCACATAGTGGCCTTTGCAGAGGAAGATGACCCTGGTAGGGAGAGAAGCTGGGGTGAAGGGGTTGCGAATAGGCAATGATTGGAGGTGGAAGGAAAAGTAGCATTATAGGCCTCTTCTGGAAACAGCAAGTGAGAAGCAGATGGGGAATCTTGTTATTCTGGAAGCACTGGGGTTAAGTGACTTTTCCAGGGTCACACAGCTAGCACGTGTCTGAAGCTGTATTTGAACTCAGGTCCTTCTCACTTCAGGGCTGGTGCTCCATCCACTGTACCACCTAGCTGCCCCAGATGGGAAATCTAGAAGGGGGTTGGTATCATGGAATGAGAAAAAAATGTTTATTTCTCCCTTCTATGTTATTCATTTATTACCCCTTCTTGACCTGGTTTCCCCATTTGCTCCTAGATGGCTATGAGTTCTTAGAGACCCTCAAAGCTGTGGCCCAGGACAACACAGAGAACCCTGATCTCAGCATTATCTGGATCGACCCTGATGACTTCCCCTTGGTAAGAGGGTAACCCATCCCACCTCATCCCCCTGCAGTCATACCAGCACCTCTGACTTGGGGAAATGGACTGATGGAGCTTAGAAATGTGAGCAGGCAGAGGAAGGGGAGCTTAGGTAAATTCCCTCCTACCCTCAGCCTTTACAGAATAAAGCACCTCCCCTAAGGAAGAGAAGGGAGTAGGAAGCTGTGTCTTCTCCCAGAAGAGTGGGGACAAGGGAAATAATTGAAGCTACCACAGAATGGACTTATGTAAGACAGAAATAAGCACTTCTTTCTGGATAGCTCAGGCTAGGGGCTCTCCTCTAGTCCAGGTTGGATGTGGGTCTTGGGGCAGGAGAGAAGGAGGAAGATGAAGTGGGAAGCGTCTCTTCCCTCCCCATCCTCTCCTCTTATATTTTTTTAGTAATAGGACTATGAGGAAATCACTCCTCAGAACCTCAATTTTCTTGTCTGTAAAATGTAAATAATACTGTTTGTGCTAACCTGCCTCACAATGGTGGTGTGCAGAAATTGATTTGTAGACCTTAAAGAATTATCATTGCTCAGTCGTGTCTGACTCTACCTGACAAAGTCCACGGGGTTTTCTTGGCAAAGATGCTAGAGTGGTTTGCCATTTCCTTATCCAGTATGTCCCCATTTTACAGATGAGGAACTGAGGCAAATAGGAATTAAGTGACTTGCCCACAGAGCTACTAAGTGTCTGAGGTCAGATTGGAATTCAGATCTTTCTGACTCCAGACCCAGTACCTAGTTGCCCCTTAAAAAAAAACCATAGAGATGTGATAATAAGCAGGTAAGTATCATTAATAATATTATTGATGTTAATATTACTCCCAAACCCAGGGACCCTTGGGAGCTGTGCCTTCAGAATACTCAAAGAAATGGTCTCAAACGGATGAGGAGAGAGCCACAGGGATGTAGAGCAGCATGCCTGGGCTGGTAGTACCTAGGTTAAATCATTTGAAGGGAGGGCTCTTCTGAAGAGAAAACTCCCAACATCCTGGCTGTCAGGCCTTGTTCATGAGAGTACACACACACACACACACACACACACACACACACACACACACATTCTCTGTTTCTGTCTCTCTGTCTCAGTCTCTTTCTCTGTCTTTGTCTCTCTCCATCTCTCTCTGTTTTTGTCTCTGTCTCTCTCTGTGTCTCTCTCTATCTCTGTGTCTGTCTGTCTGTCTGTCTGTCTGTCTGTCTGTCTGTCTGTCTGTCTGTCTCTCTCTCACACACACACACACACACACACACACACACAGAGAGAGAAAGAGAGAGAGAGAGAGAGAGAGAGAGAGAGAGAGAGAGAGAGAGAGAGAGAGAGATGAACCTCCACCACCCCAAGACAGTCAAATGGGTCTCTGCATAAGGGGAAGGTTTCATCCCCACCAAAACCCTTCCTTCTGCAGAAGAAGAAAGGAAGGGAGCAGAAGTGATCTGCTTTACATAGTAGCCTGCACTCCTGAGACTCTACACTTAAAGAGAAACAGTTACCCTTCCTTGCCTGCAGACATGCTAACATATGCTCATAGTAACATAGTATGAGAGAACAGGTCTAGCCTGGCAGGTCTCAAGGTACCCAGCTGATCTCAAGTCCATCTTTTGCGTATTCCCATCTTTTCTTGGTCCCAGGTCCCAGGGCCATCACTGAGCTCTGGAACTGGTCCAATTCCTCTGTAACTAGGATGCTGATTTCCCTCTCCCCACCTCTATCCTCACTGAGGTATAGGAAATTTTCCTTGTATTATGCCTTACCATTCACACTTGGTTTCAGAATTATAAGACTATAGATGTCAGAGTTAGACCATCTAGGCCAACCCACTCATTTTCCAGATGAGGTAGCTGAGGCCAAAGTTCATGGTAGACATGGTACTAGAATTCAAGTCTCCTGGCTCTGTCCATGAAATCACTTCGCTTCTGTATGTTATTGCTCAGTCATATGACTCTTCATGACCCCATTTGGGGTTTTCTCGGCAAAGGTACTGGAGTGACTTGCCATTTGCTATTTCCTTCTGCACCTCATTTGACAGATGAGGAAACCAAGGCAAACAGTGTTAAGTGACTTGCCCGCTGCTGCATTTGAGGCCAGATTTGAACTCAGAAAGATGAGTCTTCCAGAATTCAGGCCCAGAGTGCCCTATTCAGTGTGCCACCTAGCTTCTATATGATCTCTTCTCTATTCCTGGACCTCTGTCAGATTTGTCCTATCTGTCCTATTTTCTCCCTGCAGCTTGTCCCATACTGGGAGAAGACATTTGACATCGACCTGTCAGCCCCCCAGATAGGAGTTGTCAATGTGACAGATGTAAGTGTCCTTCCTTCCCTCCCACTTCCACTCCCCAAACCCCTGTTCCCCAGCTCCTCCTCTCTCCAGTGGTTTAGCAGGCATCTTACTCTCTTCCAATTTCTCTTAGCTCTATACCTAGTCTTCCATTGCCCCATCACATTCTTCCTGATACAATAATTACTAGTGTCCATCTAGTATTTGTCCTGTTCATGTCATGTAATGGTGGCATCATTTTTTATCTCTAGATTTCCATTGCCTGACAGTAAATATTTATTGAATTGACTAGAGCTGACATGCCCAGACTGGCTGGCAGGTGGATGGGGAGGAGAGAGGGATGGGTGGACCAGTGGGTAGATGAATGGGACAGAAAGGTGGAGGGACAGGACAGGTGAGTTGAGACAGAGCTTCGTTTTCTGCTTCTCTCTTGTCTCCACCACCCTGCACCATCCCACTGGGGCAGGCTGATAGCATTTGGATGGAGATGGATGATGAGGAGGACCTGCCCTCAGCTGATGAGTTGGAGGACTGGCTGGAAGATGTGTTGTCGGGTGAGATCAACACTGAAGATGACGATGATGACGACGATGATGACGATGATGATGATGACTAGGTGTCACAGTGACCACTTCTCAGCCCCTTCCTACTCTGGTCTCCCCTACTGAGTGCCTCCACCTGGGGGTGCCAAGCAGGACCCTGGCCATGGGGCCCTTCCAGGATGGCCTCTTGGTATCTAGGCTTTAGTTCCCCTCAGGGATTATACTGAGGAAAGGGGCTGCCTGCCTGCCTTCCCATTTTCCTTCCCTTCTGACCCCTATCTCTTACCCCATCTCTCCCCTTCCTGCTTCAGTCCTTGAAAGTCTTTCTCTCTGTGCTCTTTCCTTGCATTCTTCTCTTGATCCCCCTCCCTGTGTTCCCCCAACTCTCTTCTCAAATCCTTTCCTTGTCCACCCATCATCTTGTTTTCCTCTGACTATGCCCTGTTCCCTGCCTAGGGAGGGGGAGTGCGGTGCTAGGTTTGGGGCCACATCTCAGCCACTTCCTGTTAACTTATTTGGGTCAAATGAGAAGTCTCAATAAAGGGATCTGGGGCAGCATCTGTCAATGTCTCATCCAATGGTGGGGGTAGAGCTAGAGGCAGGGGCATGGGGCAGATATTCTCTTCCAGAGACAGGGAGAAATATGATTAGAGTGGCAACATTGGCCTTGAGATCACTAATCATCATTATGCCTTGATTTATTACCTTCTCCATTTAAATAATTAGTAAGGACTTAACACTGTATTAGGTACAGAGTTGTGGAGGGAGAGACTTGGGGTCAGGGATAAGGGATGGGATGAGAAAGAGGGATATAAGAGAGACATGATACCAACCCTGAGGGCTTAGAATCTCATTGGGATAATGATCCTCATATGTCACAAAGGGGAAAACTAACACAAGCCAATATGTTGAATCCATGAAATAGGAAGGCGGTTTGAAGGGACTGAGAGTGTTCATCCTGGAGAAGAAAGCATTTTAAAAAACTGTCATAGGCAGAAGGATTAGGTCTGTTCTTCCTAGTCCCAGAGGACAGAACTAGGAACAAGGAATGATATCTGCAAAGAGTCAAATTTAAATTTGATGTAAAGAAAATATTAACAACAAAAGGCATCCCAAGGTGCCTGTTGGGGTGGTAGATTTCCCACCACTGGAGATCTTTAAGCAAAAGCTAGCTGATCACTTACTAAGGATGTGAAGGATAGGAGGAGAGAATTACTGTTCCAATAGGGGTTGCGCTAGATGGCCTAGGAATCTTTCCAACTCCAAGATTCTCTATGTGTAACTGAATGCTAATTGTGGTCTGTGATCTCAGTTGGTTTAATCTAAGTAAGGGCCAGTAAGGCATTGTGGTTTATTAGAAAGAAAGCCAACTTGAGTACCAGCAGTCCTGGGTTCAAATCCCAAGTTCTCCTTCCTGTGTGTCCCTCCATGGGCCTCAGTTTCTTCAAAATAAACAAGATAATCCTTAAAGTCCCTTCTAAATATTTTGATCTGTAAGAAGGAAAATAGCATGAAATAGTCCCAGAAGATTTCATGGAAGAAATTGTATTGGACCTTGATGGGTGAAGACATTCTATATAGGCACTAAGAACAACATGAAAGGAAGGAATGGACAGATATCAGTTGAGGACAGAGAAGAGCAGGATTATTGGAGCAGAGGATTCTAGCGGTGGAACACTTCCCGATCAAGCTGTGGAAAGGCAGGTTGGGTTCCAGATTGTGGATGGCCTAGAATATTAGCCTAAAAGGTTTGGACTTGTAAGCAGAGAAATCCCCTTCTCACCAGGCCCTTATCACCTCTCACCTAGACTATAGCACCAGTCCCAGGAGGTCTCCCTCCATCCAGTCTCTCCCCTCTCCACCCCATCTTCCACCTAGCTACCGATCTGATGTTACTAAATCATAGGTCTGACCATGTTGCTGCTCTGTTCAAGATGGCGCAGTGACTAGAGCACTGGCCTCTGAGTCTGGAAGACCTGAGTTCAAATACAATCTCAGACACTTAACCAGCTCTGTAACCCTGAGCAAATCACTTACCTGCCTCACTTTCCTCAATTGTAAAAGGGGGACAATAATAGCATCTACCTCACAGTGTTGTTGTGAGGATCATGTGAGATGATATTGGTCAAGTACCTGGCACAAAGTAGTCACTTCCTTTCTTTCTTCCACCTGCATGACCTCTTTAGTCATCCAACCTCTGGAACATAGAGGCCTTAATAAATACTAATTCCCTTCCCCTCAGTGGCTCCCTATTGCCTCTAGGATAAAATAAAAAAATTAGAACCCTCTATAATCTAGTGCCGAGCTATCTTTCCTGAAGGAAGCTACGCTATTACCCTCCCTTCATTCTGTGCTGCAGGCAAACTGGTCTACTTGTTGCTTGTACAAAGTAAATAATCAGGGGTAGCTAGGTAGCACAGTAAGTAGAGCACTGGCCCTGGAGTCAGGAGGACCTGAGTTCAACTCCAGCCTCAGACACTTGATACACTTACGAGCAGTGTGACCTTGGGCAAGTCACTTAACCCCAATTGTCCTGCTTTCCCCCCTCCAAAAAAAAAAAAAGTAAAACGAAGTAAATAATCTCCTGCCTTTGTGCACAGGGATGAGCTCTTTTCATCTTAAACTTTTTAGGTTTCTTAAAGACTGCCATAGAGGCCTTCCCACTCCCAAGTTGTTAGGGCTCTCTCCCAAGCCCCAAATTATTTTGTATTGACATCTGTATCTACCACCTGGAATTTCTTTGTTGCATGGAGCTCTGAGAAAGGAATTTTTACCAGTATGGTTGGTAACTTCTGTGCAATTTACAGGCTTAGTTGGCTTTGGTAGTGAGAAGTTTACGTGACTTCCCAAGGGTCACAGAGCCACTATGAGTCAGAGGTGAGACTTAAACCGAGACCTTCCTGACTCTGAGGCCAGCTATCTGTACACCAGAAGTGTCAAACACACTGCCCTCAGAGCTGCATGCAGCACACATCATTCCTGCTTAAATCAGATTAAAATGTAACAAGGAAATGTCTAACAAAATCAAGGGAAATACAAGATAAATAATATCACATTTTAAAATTAAGTCAGGATGTGGCTCACAGGGATCCTTACATAAGGATCAATGGCTTCTGTTGGTCACTTCTGAACTTATACCAAGCCATGGTTCTTCCGTATACATAGGATCATAAACTTGGAGCTGGAAAAGACTTTAGAGATCGTCTGGTGCAACTCTAGATAGGGAGCTGGGGTAGCTTCTGGAGTCAGGAAGACCTGAGTTCAAATCCAGCTTCAGATACTTACAAGCTCTGTGACTCTGGACAAGTCACTTAACCCCTACTTGCCTCAGTTCTCCATCTGGAAAATGGGGATGCACTGGAGAAAGAGATGGAAAACCACTCCAGTATCTTTGGCAAGAAACCTAGAGTTGGACACAACTCAACGACAACAACAACAGACCAGTTCCATCATTTCACAAGTGAGGAAAATAAGGTCCCAAGAGTGTGGAAGTTTTCCAAACTCACAGAGGTAATGAATGACAGAATCAGGATTTGAACTCTGGCCTTCAAAGTCCAAATCCAGCGCTCTTTCCAATATACCATATCTACTCTCAGGTTCCCCTCTAGGAGTAAGTAAGCTTCTTGAAGGGCAGAAACTGGTTTTTTTTTGTGCAGTGCCCATCTGGGCACTGCCAGGCACCCAATAGCTACTTGATAGTTATTTGCTGAATAAGTGAATGAATGGGCACAATAGAAGTGATGTTTTGGAGGAGGTCAAACTGGCAGCAGAAAGAGAGTCTGGAAGCAGGGAGATCAACCAGGAGGCTGTTAAAATAATTATAGGATAATAAATAGAATGTTAGACCTAGAAAAGACCTTTTGTTATTGTTCAGTCATGTCTGACTGTGACCCCATTTGGGGTCTTCTTGGTAAAGACACTGGAGTAATTTGCCATTTCCTTCTCCTGCTCATTTTACAGATGAGAAGACTGAGGCAAACAGGGTGAAGCGATTTGCCCAAGATCATACAGCTAGTAAGTGTCTGAGGCCACATTTGAACTCAGATCCTTCTGACTCCAGGCCCAGCTTTCTATCTACTGTACCACCTAGCTGACCTGGAAGAAATCTTAGAGTCCATTTATTCCAAGCTCCTAATTGTACAGATCTGCAAACTGAGGCCCAGAGACAGGAAGTCACTTAACCAACATCACACAGTCTGTGCTTGGTAGAATTGACACAGGAACCCCCGCTTCCCAATTCTCAGGCTGATACGATTTACACTACAACACATTGGCTCTCTGAGGCACGGAGAGGCATGCTTTTAGGCTCTGCATCCTTTACACAGTCACCAAATTAATCTCTCCCAAAACACTACTTTGATCACGTCAAATTCATTCATTCATTCTGAAGCATCTACAATCCAAAATGGCTACTTTGTGCCTGGCACCAAGCTAGGTGCTGGGACTGTAAGGATACAGATGAAATGGTCTCAGTCCTCAAGGAGCTTACATTCTGCTAAAAGAAAACAAAAGAGGCCTAGACTGGTTTGTTGTGGAGTGGAAAACGGATTCTGTTGGATTCTGTAACAAGCGAGAAGGGGAAGTGAAATTGGGCATAGTCTTGAGTCAGATCCACCAAGGAGGGGTGGGGTGGGGGGCAGTGAGAGGGGCAAACATGAGAAGAAAACAGAGGGTGAAGAAATCCAGTAACACTCCAATTTAATTACCCCTCAGCCTCCTCCTTCACGGGTCATAACTGGAGTGGCAAATGTGGGAGGGACAAGAATGAAAGGCAGCACTGTTGGATCTAAGACCACCGAGGAGCCTTCTGCTTTCTACTGATCAGTTCGGAAGGGCTTTCTGGAAGATGTGAGGTTTCAATGGCTCACAATTCAATCATCAGTCACGTCACAGAATCTCAGATCTGAAAGGAGCCTCAGAGGTCATGAGTCTCACTCAGACTTGAAGAGGACTTTTCTAGAAGGAAAGAGACTACACAGGGAGTCAGTCTATGAATTCACATTTCCCCTCTGCTACCTATTCGCCTTGGCCAAGTCACTTCCAAGAACCTTAGTTTCCTCCTTTCTATGTAAAAGAAAGGGGTTGAATTAGATGACTTCTAAAATCCTTTCTAGTGCTAAAGTTTTATGATTCAAGGAAAGAAGAAAGGATTATAAGCAGAAATGGAAGGGACCTTAGAATCTAACCCCCTTATTTTATAGGTAAGGAAAACCAAACCCCAGAATGATGAAGTGGCTGCCAAGGTCACAAAGGTAAGTAGCAGGGCCAGAATTCAAACCCAGGTTCTCTGGCTCCAAATCCATTGCTCTTTCAAATGAACCAGGCTGTCCAACATAATCCAGTGACTGAAAGATAATCCAGCGAAGGGGGGTAATGACAGAAGAGTTAGACACCAGAAAGTGACCAATGAAGAAGTAAAAAACCTAAGTCTAGATTGTGGAGGGGCATGAAATGGACACATCTTTGCAGGATCTGGTTTGGGGTCCCAGCTAAGTATGGACAAATCATCTTTGTTATTATCCCCTGAAGTTTATTGAATTGTTTTCGGTCATGTTCGACTCTTCCTGACCCCATTTGAAGTTTTCTTGGCAAGGATACTGGAGCATCTTGCCATTTCCTTCTCCGGCTCATTTGGTGGATGAAGAAACAGGGTTAAATGATTTGCCCAAGGTCAAACAGCTAGTAGGAGTCTGAAGCCAAATTTGAACTCAAGAAATCTTTCTGACTGTAAGACCGGTGCTCTATCCACTGCGCCACCTAGCTGCCTAAATTATCTGTGCATTCATAAAAAATTCACATGAAAAAGTGGTGCTGTGTTGCACTCTTGGGGGGGGGGGCGGGGAGCTCATATTGCCCATCTTTAAGCCAGCTCTGGCTGTCAGTCTGAACATCTTGAGAAATTCCTGATAGGACAGGGCTAACAGGGCTCTTACCTAGAGCCAGATTGTTGGAGAGAAGGCTGGGATAGTGGAGAGTCTGGTGGCATCCGGCTGAGTGCCTCTCTCTCCCTTGAGGGAAGCACAATATTGTGGGGGGTGAGGTAAGGAAACCCAAACAAGAGAGGTGGTCAATGTCAAAGGGAGGACAGCCACTTCCTTATTCCTCTTTCATTTCAATCTAGCCGGTCTGGGGTAGCCAGGAAAGCCCCAGAGGGTTTTGGGGGGGGGGAGTGAGGGTCACTAGCCCAAGACACTGGCAGGGTCTGACGAACCCCCAGGACTTCATACTTTCAGCAACTGAGCAGTGACTCCTAAACTAACTGTTGTTTTGCATGCTATTTGTCTATATTTGCATACTGCTGGCCCAGACCCCAGACCCTTCTTTTTTTTTTCCCCTATTTAGTTTTATTTTCAGTTCCAGATTTTCTCTCCTCAACCCCTCCCCCACCCGTTGAGACAACAAGAAATACAAAACCCCTTACAAATATGAAGTCATGCAAAACAAATTTCCGCATTAGCCATGTGAAGAAGAAAAAAAGAAAGAGAACAAAAAAATATGCTTCAATCTGCACTCTGAGTTCACCCGTTCTCTATCTGGAGGTGGGTAGCATTTTTCATCGTGAGTCCTTTGGAACTGTGGTGGGTCATTGTGTGAATGAGAGTTACTAAGCGTTTCACAGTTGATTATCTTTACAATATTGCTGTCACTGGGTAAATCATTCTCCTGGTTCTGCTCACTTCATCTTGCATCAGTTTATATAAGTCTTTCCAGATCTTTCTGAAACCATCCCCTCCATTATTTCTTGCAGTCCAGACCCCTCATTTTAGGAAGGCGAAAGGATCTCTAGGAGGAATGAAGGGACGGAAACGTGCTCCTGAGATCAAACAAACACAGAATCAGGACACAGAGGGAGACAACCTGGAAGATTAAGGAACGGTCCTCACTTGGGTCCCTCCCTTCCCCTCAACCCATGAAACAAAGCAATATGGGTCACGTCCGAAAGCAGCTACCCCGGCGCCCCACTCCCCACCCCTTTCCCTCTCGCACTTCGGGGAAACTGAGGCCCTGGGGGAGAGAAGAGATTTTACCAACTGTCATGGGAGGATTGGGGGTGTGGGAGGGGAGTCGGGGAGAGGGTCTAGGATATCCGTTAAGGGGGAAGAACCCTGAGCCTCCGCTGTGGCTTCCAACTGAGGGGTAGGAGGGCGAGAAGAACGGTTTTCAGCCCCCACTCTTTCCATTCCCACCAGGGGGCAAAGAGCACTGAGTGCCGAGGAGAGGAAGGGGGCGGGGCGGCTAGAAAAGGCTCGGATCCCTGCTCTCGGGGCCAGGGGCCGGCGTCCCCTCCCCTACGCCTGACGCCCCCCTCCCCCCGCTCCTCGCGGCCGGCCTGAGCCCCGGCCCCCGCCCCCGCGGCGGCCGCTCCCGCCCCCCGCCCCTCCCCGGCTCTGACATCACGGGCCGG
Organism: Phalanger gymnotis; assembly: GCA_028646595.1. Taxonomy (NCBI): domain Eukaryota; kingdom Metazoa; phylum Chordata; class Mammalia; order Diprotodontia; family Phalangeridae; genus Phalanger; species Phalanger gymnotis. The sequence goes on from CM053626.1 coordinate 213,617,780, forward strand.
CCGGGTGGGGCGAGGCGGCGCTGGGCTTGGGGCTCGGGCTCCAGCAGCAGCGGAAGAGGCGGCGGCGGCGGCGGCGGCGGTTCCCGAGGCTGGTCAGGAATCCCGGCAGTCCGGAGTGCCCGGCCCGGCCCGGCCCCTGCGCGCTCAGCTCGGAAGAGGTACTAGGGCTCCGGGCACAGGCGCCGGCCCCGGGGGAAGGGGCGCGCGCACATCCGCGGGCTCTCCGGGAGCGGGGAGGGCACAGCGGCCAGACTTGGAGGGAGACCCGGGGGCCACGCCGCGGGGGCGCCCCGGCTGGAGCCCGCGCGCGTCCTGGGGCGCATCGAGGAGCGGGAGGGAGGGGCGGGCTCGGCCGCACATTCCTCGCCCCCCCCCCCCCCACACACACACTCGGCATCAGGAGTCAGAGCGGGTCTGGGATTAGGATGGAGCTCCCTTCCCGCCCAGCCCTCGGCCCAGGCCAGCTCCGGCTCCCCGCCCCTCCTTCCTCTCCACTCTGGACACGGCCTCGGCCGCACCCCTCCCCCTCATCTCTCTCCCCCTCCCTCCAGGCTCATCCCATCCCATCCCGTTCCAGGCTCTTTTTCCAAGTGCTGGCCCTCCCTCCTTTGAGATTAGGGGACAGTAGACCCCAGCCCCTTGTTATTGGAGACACATCAAAGTAGATATTTTGCCTGGTGGACTCCTGAGTCCTTGGACTGCTCGGGAGGGTCTGTGATTGGAGGGGGGTGGGGCGAGGTGGGGCTGGGGAGGGGGTTCTGTTTAAGGAAGGAGCAGAGGCATCTGGTGATACCCTCAACTTCCTGCAATCTGTGCCTGGCTGACAGGGAGACAGGCACGCTGTATAATCGGGGAGGGGGCTGTTGGGGAGTCAGTTAACACAGATGTGACAGTGTCACGGTGACATACTGATGTGATTCTCACACACAAACACAATCACACACAGGAGCCTGGCTGGATGTTCTGCGTTTTCTCTTCCTCACTCCCACCCCCACATGAGTAGAACTACTGGATTGAAGATTTAGAGAAAGCTGGATTCTAACAGGACAGCTGCCTGGGGTGTGGAAGGGCCACTGGTCCTAGCCCTGGCCTGACTTGAAGAGCAGCTTCATCCAACCCTGTGCTTCTCTTCTCCTGGTTTAAAGCTTTAAGCACAGGATGGGAGAAAAATCTTGGTTCCCACCCACCCGGGGACTGGGTGGGGCAAAATCCTAAGGGTAAGTGGGTTGGAGATCTCAGCTGGTTATGAAGCAAAGGTGTGGACACCCTGGTGGTGTCCTGTCTGCTCCAGTCTGGAGGTGAAGAATTGGCAGAGTGGTAGATTAAAGTCCCCTATAGTGAGCTCAGCGGTCAGAGTAGGAAGGGGGAGGGGGGGAAGGAAGAGAATGAGTATGAGTCAGTCAGGGATGGAGAAGAAGTCAAAAAGAATGAGGGGAATGTGAGAAGAAGAGAGAAAACACTGAGACAGACAGAATCAGAGATCAAGTGGGAGAGTGATAAAGGTACGGAGACTCTGACATCATCTTATGCCTGTTTCTCCTTCCCAATGTCTGAAAGCAACAGGGTTAAGGAAGAAGGGCTCTGTGTTTGTGCAGTTCGTGTGTCTTAGGCCCCCAGGGCTGTCAGAGCCATAATCACTTTAATTGCTAGTTCTCTTTGTGGTTAAACACACTTGGGGAAATTGCCAGCTGTACCCTCTACCGCCTGTTCCTCTGGTCCCTCCTAGTGCTGGTGCCTGGACCCCAAATGGTGAAGAAGACCAGTAAGGGAAACCTTTTCACCCCAACCTCCCATTAGGGAAGAGATGGGACACTTTAGACACATACACATTTATAAAACACAGTCATCCTCAAATGCATAAGGGACTGTCCTAATCAACCTCACACATTCATATATAAACTCACAAAGGCAGGTTTTCAGACTATCATACAAACACACAAGGTAACCCTAGGATAAACACTGTCCCCTTGACTTGGAAAAGATCACTGACTCTACACACACACACCCTCCATCATGGATAGATTGGTTACCTCCTCTCTTTCCTTGGGCAAGGGGGGGGGGGTGTACCCCAGGGCTCCTCACTAGACCACAGCAGACACAGAATCATGGAGCAGGCAGAGGAAGGATAAACAAGAGGAAATTCTAGGAGTCCTGAGTACCTGTTGCTCCTACCAGGAAGGGTAGCACCATGGGAAAGAGGGACAGGGTTGCCCCAATTTCAACCTATATGTGTGCCTGGGAGAGAAACCTTAGCTAAGGAAGAAGAAAAATTGAGGAAGAGAATGAATATGGCAACCAAGAAGAGAAAGGGATTGAGACAAGAAAAAGGGAGGGAAGAAGAGAAACAGGACAATAAGAGACAAGGAGACATGGATGGAGATGAAGGTAAAGAAACAGGGAATAGATACTAAGATGCTGAAATGAGGCAGAGATGGAGCAGTTAGGGGAACAAGTGGACAGGTAGTCTTTTGGGTACTCAATAGCCTGGTACCTTTCCAGGACTCAGTTCTTCCATCATAGGGGACTAGGTAGGAGCAAAGAAAACATAGATCTGCAGGCCCAGAAGTTCAAATGATAATCAGTTTAATTCAGCAAGGATTTATTAACTACCTGCTATGTACCAGCCCCTAAACTAGGCACTGAGGAAGGAAACAATATCTGCCCTCAAGGAGCTTACAGTCTACTAACAGTTGAGTATTGATGTAAAGCACTCTGTGCATGAAGACTTTTTACCTCAGATCATGACAAGGAAATGCCTTTCTTGGTCTCTACCCCACCAACCTCTCCTTCACCTCATACTTTAAAAAAAAAATTTTATTGAAATCTTTTATTTTTACATCACTTGCATTTCCCAAAATACTGCTCATTCCTTCCCCCTCCCAGGGAACCATCCTAAAAACCATCCCTAAAAGCAAACAAGCAAAAAGACAAAAATCAATTGAGTAAAACTAACCAAGTGCCGCATCATATGCAGTTTTCCACACAAAGGGGAGGGAGGAACGTTCTCATTTCTTTGGGACCAAACTTTAGATCATGATTTTGCAGCTTCCAGTTTCAGTTGTTCGGTGGTTCTTTCCACTTTTACATCATTGCGTTACATTATTGCTTATCTTGTTTTCCCGGCTTTGCTTATTACACAGTTCACATCTTCCTATGGTTCTCTGAATTCGGCGTATTCACCGTTTCTTACAGTGTTAGTTTGCTCCTTTCCTTCTATCTAAACATTCCCCAATCGTTCCGGCCCTATCTGCACAGGTCAGAGTGCCAGCACCGAAGGTTCAAACTCCTCGGGAGTCATGGATACGCCATTCCCCCAACCATGGTTCCATTTTCCATTTTTTCCACTGCCTGTGCCTATATGCAGATCCTCTCCCTCAGCACCAGTGTCTGGTGCTGGGGCAGCTAAAGCAGATGTGAAGGCAGAGGTTGGGCCTCCTAATCCTCCAACTCCCACTTCATTATCCTGAGCTTACTGGGGAATTTGGCACCAGATACTCATTGTGGGGGGCAGGGGGGAGAGGCAGTGAGGAGGAAGAAGGGGTGTGTATAGCAGAGTTTGAGGATGTGGTCACCTAGGGTAGGAGCCTTCAAGAGATGAAGTCCTGGGGATATTTAGGGACCACAGTCCTTTTTCCAAGGCACCTAAAATGTGGATCTGCCCCAGTGCTTGGGGTGAAGAATCAGGAATAATCTGGGCAGGAATCTTTTCCCAATTTTCTCCAAAACTCCCAATAGTCTAAAACAGACACTTGTTTTCATTTCCAGTACTGAATGTGATTATCATCCCTAACCCACGAACAGGAAGGGGACAACAAGCAGATTCAAGCACCCCCAGTTTGGGGAAAAGTCACAGGATCACTGAATTAAAGCTGGAAGTGACTGTAACAGTCCTGCAGCCCAACCCTTTCTTTTTACAAATTAGGAAAATGAGGCTTGGAGAGGCAGTGACTTGCTCAAGGTTCATTTAATATCAAAGTGTGTAGATATCCCTTTAGTGACCACTACTATCAGTTCTTGCCCCCATCCCAATCTTTTTATTCTTCCCAAGAGTATTCAGTGCCTTCCTCTCAAGTGTTTCTCTCCCCCCCTCCCCCCCCACCAATCCAGGTCCTATCTTTTTCTCCCTCTATCTTCTAGAAAGCCCCTGTCTCAGCCTCTGCTCCCAGTTCTAAACTTACTCCTCCCATCCTATTGGCCAGGCAACTCCCATTCCAATTTTTCAGTGACTGACAAGCATTTTCTAAAACTATCTCTCCCACAACGCCCAGCTTGGACTGGCCCAGACTAAAGGCAACTTGTTTGGGACCTACCCTAAGGGAGCCCTGGAAGCAGGAGAGAGAAGAGGAGGGGAGGAAGGAACTAAGGAAGGATCAAGGAAACAGTAAGGAGTTGGGAGAATGAGCACAGAGGAAAGGGGACTTCCTGCTTTAGTTCCGGGTTCCTGCCTCGGTATCCTGTCCTCCACCCAGAACCAGATGGGCCCAGTGTGGCGCTGCTGGAGCACTAGGCTAGCCAACCCTCTGGAAGAATGACTCCCCAAAGTAGAGACAAGGAGAATTGCCCCCAAATCTCATAAGACCCTGCTTGGGGGTGGAAGAGGTGGTGTGAACTGAGAGGGAGTGGGCTAACAAACAGCCAGGATCATGCAGAGCAGAGAACTTCTGAGGCCCAGGACCCAGATTCCAATTCCTGGGTCTGGATGTGCTAGAGTCCTAGAATTTAACTTTACACAGAGCAATCCTGCCCAGAATTTTGGAGCTCCTCACATAGTGAGGGGGTGTTAAGAGAAGAATGGACAGGAGGAGCCCTGCCACACATGGATGGGTCTGGGGAGCTCCAGATTAGGAGGTGGGACTCAGTTACCGCTGATGTTATTTCTTCTTTCCACTCCATCCTTTCCAGTGCTAGGATTCTGTTTCTATGCGCTCTGCTACTCCCCACCCTCCCTCTTGGAAGAAGCCTTGGCTGTTGCTTCTTGGGTCCTCCAGAAGTCTTACCTCCATCCCTCCTGCTGCAATCCTCCCTTGCCCAGGCAAAAAGGGCACCCCCAGGCAGCCTATGGAGTCCCTGTTTTGATCATTGTAGTGGGGGTAGGGGGGTGGTCTACCCAGCTACAATTGCCATAGCGAGACTGTAGTTTTTCTCTGCTTCTATAGGCACTCTTCCTTCCTCCCTGTGATCCCTTGATCCTTCAGAATCTCTTATCCATCCCAGTTGCCTTTCCTCTCCTTGACCTCAATCCCAAAGCTGAGGCCCAATCCTTTTCCCACACATCCCTTTGACACCTCAGGTACTCTGCTTCTCTAGTGCCTCTCTGGGTTTAGGTCTTACGTTACACTAATCCCTTGTAGATCTCTCTCATACTTGCACCCGTGACTCCATAACTTCTCTTCAGACAGACACATACCCACACATAGAGTATGACTGTCAAGTAAGATGATCAGTGACATTCTCATGAAAATTAGCTTGGTTACCCAAATATACGCAGTATACACCCATCTTCCCTCCCTGTCTCACAGGCTCCCCCCTTGGCCTATATGTACCCTTCCTTCATGGGTGCTCTTGCCTGCTGAGCTGGGGAGAGGGCAAAGGATACTTTTAGCATGTTGGGTGACCTACTCCTACCTTTTCCTTTCTCTGATTTTTCACATCCCTTTCAGTTCCCACACCCTGCCCCCCAACTCCCATCTTGTTGCCCTGCCATCATCTTCCATCCCAACCCATTCTGTGTGTCCCCGGAGAAGGGGGTTGGGCAGCACAGGAGCTAGCTGGCTGTGACCTAGATTTTTGGGTGGAGACAGTTCCTGGTGCTGACAGGCAGAGAGCATTGTTCTCAGCCCAGCCAGGGCCTGTAGCCATTGCTGGGCCTTTCTGTCTGACTGCACCTAGGTGTGAGTGTGAGCTTGCGTGCCTATGTAGCTCAGGCTCATTGTGGGATGCACTTGATTCTGCTTCTTTGTGTATATATGTTACATTGCCTGCCCTGGAGGGAGCTTTGTTTTTCCTAGTCTGAAAGGGAGACTGGGAATGGAAACTCCAGCATCCTGGCTTACTATGTGATGTCTAGCATCTGCCTCAATTTCCCTGTGAACTCTGTGTGTGTGTGTGTGTGTGTGTGTGTGAGCGTGTGTGTGTGAGATAGGATTGGATAGAAGGGGAAGGTTTAGTGGGGTAGGAGAGGGTGCTGGGGGCAATGTTAAGAAGATGTAGTTTTTTGGACAATTTAGGGAAGGCTAGCAGGAGGAGAAGTTGTGGTCATCTATATTAGATATCCTAGATTCTATTATCTCACCCTCCTACCAGTCAATGCTGCTCCTAGGCCAATCTCAAGAGGGATTCACATCTGCAAGAGTGGAGAGGTAGTTCTCCCTAATTTTTTAACTTAGTTCCATCCTACTACAGGCCCAGTCCATCTCGGGTCAGTGTTTAGAAGGATCCTTATCTTCTTCCTCCCTTATTTGTAGGTCTCAATAAAAGAGGCATGAGGATCTAGAGGGATAGTTTAAACTAGATCTGGTCCGTGCCTCTATCTCCTGAAACTTTGTGATCCCAGAAGAGTGGGACAAGAGCAGGTGATAAAGAGTTTCAGTGGATAAAGACTGGAGATAAGGATAACAGTGAGGTCCATGCATGAAGATCCAGGCAAGAGATTATAGGATCACAGATTAAGAGGTAGAAGGAACCTTAGAGGTCACTGAATTCAATTCCCTCAACTTATAGAAGAAACGAAGGCTGAAGAAGTAACCTGCCCATGGTCACACAGGTAGCAAGTAGCAGAACTAAGATTCAAACCCAGGCCCTCTGATCCCAAATTCTGTAAATCGTGACAGGACCAGGGCTGGACAAAGGCTTGGAAGAAGAGATCAGAGGTGTAGAGAGAGTTGATGTGTAGGAGGGAGAGCTAGCAAGACAAACTAGATAGAAGGGAGGCTGACCCAGAAAGGATGATATGGACCTAGTCTGTCCCCACCTCTATTCTGATACCACCCTAGAAACCCTTTGTCTCCCCACCCCACCCCCAATGCCACCCAGCCGGCCTGGGAACTGGGCAGGGGGCCAGCACCAGCCGCTTGGTATTCCTGGGCACGGGGGATATACAAAGGACCACAAAGCCTGGGAGAAAAAAAGGGTGAGTGGGAGCTATGGGCCAGTCTGAAGAGAGAAAGGACCCTGCAGGGGGTGAGGGAGATGACGGGACCACTGCTCCCTGCCTTCCCCCATGGGGTTGAATGCAGTACTGAACACAGAGGGGCCATAACAGGGGGGCAGATTTCCATCCGACAGTGACTCAGTGGGGGGATGGGGAGGGTGCTACAGCTGGAGCTCCTAGGCCAGATTTCAGTGGGAAAGAGGAGCTTTCTTACGCTGTTTTGAGGGAATACTACCCTGGCAAGGTTAAGGGCCTAAGCTCCTTTGGAAGAGGACAGGAACTGGGGTTTTCAGGTTCCTGTGCTGAATATCCCCCTCATAAGCCTTCCTTTTAGCCACCCTCAGTAGTTAGGTGATTTTTGCGGGGAGGGGGGAGAGTAGACAGTGGGTGAGAAAGTCAGAAGCTAGGTTGTCATGGTAACCGCCTCCTCCGTCAGGGGAGCTGTTGCCAGGGTTACTGATAGAGGGGAGAAAAAGGAAAAATGAGGAGTAGGGAAAGGGGTGTGTCTGTCTTTGTGATCTCTTCCTCCGACTCATCTCCTTCCCTCCCACCTTCCTATAACTCCTCCTCCAGGGCAGAAACGTCTTTCCTCAAACAGCCAAGGCTTGGGCCTGCTTTTCCCTTAAGGACTTAATCATTCTCCTTTCCTCTCTACCCACATGTACCTGGAAGACCTGGGTGTGGGAAAGGCCTCAAGGAAGGAGCTAAGGGCCATCTTCTCTTAATTCCTAAAAGGCAAGCAAGAGCTGCGGCTTCACCCAGAAGTGGAAGGGCTAAGCATATAGGTGATTTGAGTGACCAGTGAGGGCAGTGGGATCAGCATGGCCTGAACTCCTTGTTTCCTGGTTCAGTTCCCTGGAACCTTCAACCATGGCAGAGTACGGGACCCTCCTACAGGACCTGACTGACAACATCACCCATGAGGACCTGGAACAGCTTAAGTCTGCCTGCAAAGAAGACATCCCAAGTGAGAAGAGTGAGGAGATCACTACTGGTAGCGCCTGGTTTCACTTCCTCGAGACCCACAATAAGTTGGACAAAGGTATGTATGTATGTGTGTGTGTGCGCGTGCGCGTGCGCATGCATGCCCTTGATGGAAACTAGGAACTTCAAGATGTCCCTAAGACCTCCACACTTAGATCTTCTGGCCATCTGCCTGATGGGGTTGAGGGGGCAGGAACAAAAGGAAGAGGCATGAAGGAATCTGAAAGAATCCTTATGCTTGCCAGACCTGCCCAAAAGTGTTCGTTTAAGGGTGGGCTTGTCTACTTACCCTTCTGCCTAAATCTCCCAGATTTTTGACCAGTGCTATATGAGAAATTTTTTCAAGTATTACACAGTAGTTTCACACTGGAATTTCTGTGGAGAAATACCAAATACCTGCTGGTACACTACTGTGGGACACACCATCAGACTGTGTGTAGGTATGGGGAACAGGAGTTCCTCCTCACCAGCTTAAAACCCTGACCTGATATCTACCGTAAATCCGTAATGATGAAGACATTTGGCAATGGCAGGAATGCTTTGAACTTCCTAGCAGCAATGTGGTGCAGTGGAAAGACCACTGTGCTTTATTTGAATGGTGGCTCCAGCCTTTACTAGCTGTGTGACCATGGACAAGTCACTTAACCACTTGGAGCCTCAGCTTCCTCATCCGTGTGATGGGGAAGAGTCACACTCAGAACCTCACAGGGATGCTTGTACAGAAAGGGCTTTGTAATAATCTTTGGTAGCTGTATGAACTATGATTCTTATTACGATGTAATTACAATGACTTTTAGAGGTCCAGGCTCCCCTAAGCCTTAGAAGCATCTTAAGATTCATCTGTCCTCAGAGCTACCTCCAAACTCTTCTCCCTTTCCCTGTCTACGCTCAGTCTTGGCTCTAACACCCAGAGGGCCAAGAGGGACAGAGCAGAAGGTGGGGGAGATGTGCGCTCTACTAGCTCTGACTTGCTTGCCCTCATCTTTCTAGATAACCTCTCTTACATAGAGCACATCTTTGAGATTTCAAGGCGACCAGACCTGCTCACCATGGTAGTTGACTACAGGACCCGTGTGCTAAAGATCTCTGAGGAGGATGAGCTGGACACTAAACTGACCCGCATTCCCAGTGCCAAGAAGTACAAAGGTATGAGACCTTGCCTAAGGTAGCCCCATAAGTAGCCGACCTTCTGCTGTTTTCTTTCTTTACCCTCATGCCCCTTCGCCTTCCTACTCACTGGCACAAAGTCATCCTCTGCCCTTTCCTCTATCCTTAACTCCCTCCCATCGCAGGGTTCCTTGGGTACTGGAGATGGGCTGAGTCTTCTCATGCTTGAGTTATGGTCCCTGGCTTGGAGGAATAAAAGTCTAACAAAGCCAGACAGGGTCTTGTTTCCCCTCATTAAGAACCCATTCCTCATACCCTGTAGCCACAGCCCTCCCTGGTTTCATCCCCTTCTTTCCCCTAGACATCATCCGGCAGCCCTCAGAGGAAGAAATCATCAAGCTGGCCCCCCCGCCAAAGAAGGCTTGAAGGAGGAGGAGGAAGAGGAGGAAGGTTGGACCTTCAGTGGACCACCCCCATCCTCCTAGGGAGGGGGCAGGGGCAAGCACTGCACCCCCTACCCTACCTATTCACTAACCTGGTCTTAACCACTCCCAATTGTGTGTGTGCGTGTGTGTGCGCACGCTCTGGCTGTCTGTCTGTCCGTCTAGCTCGCCTAGTCCCCCCTGGGTGGGTGGGGGGGGCAGGGTATGGGGTCTTAGTCCCCCCACTCTAGGGGGAGGTGGGGGCTATTTCTATGCAAATAGAAATCAGCACATTCCCCCTGTATCTCCCACTTCCACACCTCTATGCCCCCCACAAAAAAGTCTAGGAGCAGAGGGGGGTTGATTTTTCCCAATGAAATGAGGAAAGATGGGGATGAGGAAAACTGAGAATATTGAGGGGTTGGGAAGGGCCCATTCAGGGCTGAGAAGAGAGAAGACATAAGGAAAGAGTAAAGTAGTAGTTCTAGGCCAATGTGGCCCGAGTAGACCTGAGCTCCCCACTTGGGGAAGGCTCAATGAGGTCGAGATTCATGCACTGCAGTTGAACTATAGGGCAGATCCCCTCAATGCCCTCCCTCCGTTCTCTACCAGGATGGAAGGGCATGAATAAACAAACCCCTTTTCACTTTTCTCTAACCCACTTCAGATGGGTGTAAGATGCTTTCTAAAGCTGAAGCCCCTGTTTGCTCTCCATTCTAGAAAGGCACAGGCAGTGGAAGGCCAAAGGTGAGGGAGGACGGCAGGGAGCAGTACCCTTCCCTTGCTCCTCCATTCCTCTTCAGTGACTTTCACAGAAATACCCTGAGCCTGAGGAAGACTGGAGGGCTATCCTCAGTAAGTCCTTCCCCAAGAGAAACACTCCAGCCTTGAGCCCAAGGGACTGGACCTACGGATTCCAATCCCAATCCATCCCCTACTTTCAGGGCCCATGACCCCACCATTGGCTAATGGGGAATTGCCCCATTACTTCAAACTCGGAATGCCCCCAGACAATAGAGGAGGGGGAAACTACAGTATTTTCTTTTGCACTAATCCTGCACCCCTAGGCAAGAGACCTGGCTTAGTCTGGGAGGGGGAGCACTACTATCACTCCTCCACTTGGCCCCATTTCCTGGCCCCTTGGGTTTATGGCCACTTCCTAGCCAAACCACTAGGGGGTACTGACCCCAGCCTATGGACCCCAAGATGCCCCTCCCTACCCTGACCGTGCTAACTGTGTGTACATATATATTCTACATATATGTATATTAAACCCGCACTGCCATGTTTTCCCTTTTGTGGTTTCTAGCGTTAATTTATTGTCTAGGTCAGACCAGAGAGCTTGGGGAAAGGGGGTGGGGTGAGGGTTGGGGTGGCATAGAAGGGCTGCCACATAGCCAAAACAGAAGAGAAGGCAGTTAAAAAAAAGTCACATTCAAGCCTAGAGTTGATTTAGAGTAAGTTTTTTTGTGCCTGATGCTTCTAGAGAGGAAGTAAGAATAGAAAGTGAGAGGAAGAAGCCAGCTATTGGAAGAGGGAAGAAGCCAGAGGGCTGGAGGTTACCCATTACCCCAAATACCCCAACCTCTATACCCACCTCCCCCCGTCCTGCCACTGCTGCAGACACCTGCCTTAACAAACACCTCTACACACTCCGCGGTTTTGCCTTAAGGACCTTCCTGAGACCCCTTAGTCCTATCTGGCTTTTCCCTAGGAGTTAAAGGGACACTGGCTGCTTTTCCCCAAAGCAAACAGGAGATTGGTGGGATTGGGAAGAGAAATGAGCTCTTACTTCCTATGTTAGGGGGTACATAATGTTGGGGTAGGAGGGGTGCCACCCCACCCTTAGCTGGGAGGGAACGAAGGCAGGGTCACCTTAGTTTTAAAATTCCCTGTCCCTTGGTTTCTCTTAAGACAGATTAAAAAAAGTACTAACCTACCCTCCCACTATCCTGCACTGCAGTGAGAGTCACCCGATTTCCTTGTGCCCCTCTGTCTGCAGTGTGCACGGCCTTGTTCTAACCCTGGAATAAAGGTGATTGTACTGAATACAACCATGGTTCTGGAGTATCTATGAGAAGTCAAAATTCGGAGACTCATGAAAGCCCCATGGCACCAAATGCTGCCTCTTTTGTGATTGTGGTTTTATTAATGACAAGGGTCTGGGTAACTGTAGGTGAAGCTGGAGCAGGTCCCCTCCATAAGCTTCATTAAGCTTACAAAGTGCTAGGCTCAGGTTTGGGCTTTGTGAATCTAAAAAAACCTTCTGAGGCTACTTGTGAGAATTCCTGAGGGTAGAAAAAAGGGTCAAAGAGAGCCAGGCACTTATGCAGGAAGGAGCAAGGGCCCTCAGTGAAGATCCCATATACCACACATGGCAGCAAAGAAAGTCAGAAAAAAAAGCTTTTACTGAGAGAAAATACAACAAACTCCAGAGTGCTTTATTCCCCAACCAACCCACTTTACCCTAGAAGCAATAAGGAACTCAGACCACTCAGTTTTCCCTCACATCCTTCATGGAGGGGGGCGTAGAATAATTAATATCTGGCCTGAGAGCTGCTGGGTAAAGTGTTAGAGAGAGGAGTCCAAGGACATCTTTATCCAACTCATCTTCTTCCTCAAATGGGCAGGCCTAGGAGTTTTACTACTCCAAGCCAAGGAAGAGTGTTTCTGACTGGGCTTGGTGGAGGGCTGGGACTGAAGAAAGCACAGCCAGAGCAGCAAGAACACTCAGGGCCAGGGGCTTCAGGGCCATAATTCCACTTTGATTACTCTTTATTTCCTGACCAAATGCCTAGGCAAAGGGACCTATCCCCAAGCCACACTACTCTGCTACTGGCCAGTTCTTCCATAGGGCTGAGCCCTCCTGCTTGGTGTCCCCAAACTAGGGGTTGGGGAAAGGGGACTCTGTGAAGTCTCAAAGTCTCATCTTTCTCTTGGAGCACTGGCTCCTACTGGAAGGGGTGAGAGGAAGGGCTGGATGACATAGGGGGGTGTGTGTCATTTTAAGGGGAAAAGAAACAGGATTTTAAAGAGTGACAGCCTTTCTAGGGCCCAGTCAAGTCATGCTTCTAATGGGTGCCTGGCATTTGGGCCTAAGAGAATAGAGTCCCCGAACCACCCACCACCCCACCAAAAAAAAAAACAAAACAAAAACAACAAAAAACAAACCATCAAAACTAAGTAGAGACAAGGTTTCGGGGCTAAGGAAAGGATAGCATCCAAGTTGTAATGAGAAGCCCTGCCTATTTCTCATGGCAGCTGTGCTCTAAAGTTGGGGAGATTCCCCTCCTCCAGACTCCTAGGATCCAAAAAGAAAACCCCAAATAGGTATATTGGGGACAAAAAGGGGAAGCTAACTCCATTTGTCATCCCCATCACTAATCCCACTCCCTTCCTTAAAACCCTCCCAACCCAGTCCTTTATTGCATTCATAGAGAACATATATTTAAACCTTGATAATAATTTTAACTTGATGACATCCAAGTTTGATTTGCTTTTTAATATATTTATAGATATAAAATTAGGCCTCTAACAGTGATAGGGAAAGGGACGTCACCGCCGCCAAACATACATTTCCTTAAAAATAACAGAAAAGTTAACATCCTTCCTATCCCACCCCCTCCCCCCATCCTCATCCCTCTCCCCCACCTCTTTGCCACCCTGTTTTAGGTGGTGAGGTAGAAGATGAAAGGAGAAGGAAGGGGGCAAAATCAAGTGCAAAACACTGTGATATGTAAAGGAGGACAAAGAGGGGAAGAGGTGAGTGGAATAGTTGGGGCTCAGAGGCGGGAGTCCTAGCAGGGAGTGGAACTACCCTGAACAAGCAGGGATTGGGGGGAAAGGAGGGAGAAAGGAGGAGAAAATGCAACTTTCCCAGGCTTTAAAAAAAAGAGAAAAAAATCAAAAAACCTAAACCAAAGAGGGAGTGGCCCCTCCATTCCCGCTCTGGCTTCATGGTGCTGAACAGCCAAAGATTCCTTGGTCTTCTCCCCCAAAGAAACAAGGAAGAGGAGAGGAAAAGTAGCACTGCCACCCCCCCCCAAAAAAACACACTAACACAACAGGCTCAAAAAAAAAAGAAAGAAAAGAAAAAGATAAGATTTGGGGAGAGGCCATTTTTGCAGAGTCCCGTGCGCCTCTCCACCAAACCACATTCCTGGGCTCAACCCCCCACCCACCCCTTGTGCATCTTAATGTTTTGTCTCCCTCCTCCAGTCTGTCCTTCCCCCTTGGATGTCTTTCTTTTTCTAAAGCAAAAAGTCCAAAGTGCAATGCTGCTGAATGTGAGGGCCTCGGGTGGATCAGGAGAGGGGCAGCCTCATACCCCCTGAGAAGCAGAGCAGGTTGGCAGGCTGGCCTCAGCTGCCTCCCTTTCCCTACCCCTCATCCCTCCCGAGGGAGTTCAGGGCTCTCAGGATGGCATGCACTGCACCCGGTCTGGGCCCTCCTCCTCGTCGGATGTGTCTGAGGAGCTGGGGGACTCATCTGAGTCTCCATCTGTGGCCCCGACCCCGGGCTCCCGCCAGCGCTGTTGGTGGGGTGAGGGGTTGTGTTAGTGACTACCCCCAGGGTAGGCCTTTCAAAGCAGGAATGGGGACACTGGGGCCCATAGGATTCAATGCAAGATAAGGATCCAAGGATTCCAAACACCTTCCCCCTTCCCAACAACAGTCCTGTATGAAAGGAAGCTAGAGGCTCCTCAGATATGAATAGGTCCCTGAAGCCTAGCATCCTTCCTATACACAGAGAGACAATACTGCCGTGTCTCCTTCAGGGGAGGGGGAGGACACAACATCAGCTCTATTTGGTAGTGGTTTTTGTTTTGAGAACGTTAGGGCTTTCGAAGGAAAATGCAGGAATGTGGCTCTCTTGGGGTGAGGCCAGGTAGGAAGGTGCTGGAGTGGGCAGGAGAAACCCAACCTAGACCTTCCATTTTTCTCTTCAGAACAGGAGTAAGGGTTGGGAAGGAGATGGTCAGTAGCATTTTCTAACCTTCCTAATGAGGGGAATCCAGGTCATTAAGAACAATGTTCTTAGGGAATGATGGGATAGAAGAGATTTTCCCTACCCCACTCCAACTTACCCGGTGATGCCGTCTCTGCCTCAGGTGGTGCATGAGGAACCAGAGCATGTGGCTGTCAAACAGGTCAGTGTGGTGCAGGCTGTCCTCATCCCGCTCCCGTTTGTTCTTCTTAATCACCTGGAACCCGAGAATAAAGCCTAAGTGGGAAGTACCTAGGAAATACCAGGCCTGACCTGGAAGACCAGAGGTGTCATCCCCCAAACTAGGATCCCCTTTGGAGGAAAAAACCCTGGCTACTTTTATAGAGGCTGGCTAGTGCTAAGGAAAGAACAACTGGGTTCAGAAATAAACAGGCAAGGGATTTGATTCTGAATGCTTCTTCCAAAAGATTCTTTTTCCTATTACCAACTGTAGAGAAGCCCTTAAAACTGGGATGGGCATAGGTCTAGGAAGGACAATGACAATAATGTGGAGAAGGAGAAAGGCAGAAAACTGTTAAGACACCCTATTACAAAGAGGAGTCAGTGAAGGGGATACTAGAGGATGGGAAAAGTGCTCAACTTCTGTTAGTAGTCACTCACGTCCTTTAACCCAGTTAGCTCCGTGGAAGCCTCAGCAGTAGGTGCCCAGATCTTGACATCATGGTCTAGACCACTAGTGGCCAGCACAGGCAGGTGGGGATGGGGCTCTAGACAGTTCACCTGGGAAGGAAAGAACAAGCACTGGTTCAGAGTGTGAAGGAATGGAAAACTAGGCTTCAACACCACTGCTTGCTCTCCAATGGCTCCTCTTTCTCACAAGGTTGGCAGGAAGGAATTGGACTGAAAAAGGCAAGGCCATAACTACCCCACTAGTCTAAGCTAACTGACCCCTCCATGAGCGTGAAATAGGACACTAAAAAATGCTCTGAGGTACTAAGGTTGAAGACCAGAGTTATCTCGTTTTCCCCTAACATGTTTCAGCGATTTGACTCTACCCTAACACAGCTTAGCTGCCAGACCTACTCTCCCCACTGGCATTACTACCACAAAAGCATGGTGCAGATGACCTAATCCAGTCTCAGAGTTCCAATCCATCAGAAAGTAGAACTGTTTCAGCAGTTTTCACCAAGTGGTGCCCCCACCCCCACGGAGAGACAGCAGAAATGGTTATGAGAACATTCATTTAGAGTTGTTTACTCAATGAAGGGGAAAATACAAAGAGGAAAGACTGGGCTGGAGGAGAAAGGATTATCATTTTGGCATACCAAATTGTCCCTTTCTGTGACCTACATTTATGGAGCCAAAGACCCTCCTCTCTGCTAACCTCAACAGAACATAATCCCCTTGACCTTTTTCTGACACAGAACAAATCCACGAGGTTCCTACAAATCCAGTCATGGTCACTTCTCTGTGTACAGCTACAAAGCAGGACAGACATGCACAAAGCAAGAAAAATTGTTTCATTCACGTTTCTTTCCAGCTAAAGACTCCTCTGCCCCCTGCTGTCTAAAACTAAAATACCAGGCCCTAGTAACCAGGGTCACTCTTTTCACAGGAGAGGAATGACCCCACCCTTCCCTAGAAGAGCAGGTCTTTTGGAAATAGGCATTTCCAAACTTGGAGTCAGATGTGGGACAGGAAAAGAACTCGGGGGAAAAAAGTGTGACCCTAAAATCACTTTGTGGCCTCCCACTTCAACCTCCCCTCACCCTCCATATTCATGCTTGCAACTGTTGCAGCAGTCTGAGGTTGGCACAAACAAACCTCCCCATACATGCTGCTGCCCACAGAAGTCTCAAGAAGTAAAGGGACAACCATGGAAATCACTGGCCTGTCTACTAGTTTCCTTTTAAGTCTTCACTCTTCAAACTATATTTTACAAAAAAAGGAGGCTTAGAGAAGGGTCAGGCAACACAAGGCTAAGCAATGAAGCAGAAACCCAACCTACTGATGCTAACCCCAGCCTTAGGATTATGGCTCCTACCTCCTCTAGCTAAAAAGAGTCAAGGAAGGCATCAAGTCCTAGTCTCATGGAAGGGAGGCAACACTCCCATTTCCTCTGGAAATATGACCAAAATAAGATGGAGCGGGTTTGGTGTCATGCTCAAATGCCCTCTTCCCTTCAGACAAGCTCTTCCCAACCACAACACACTGAACTTTGCTTAAAAAGAGACAATAGCAACTGGGGATTTGTTTCTTAAGCTTGGGAGAAAAGATCCCAAAGTTCCTGAGAACAGGCCATGTTCCTGACCATGTGACAGCAGAAGTATGAAGTGAAGGAGGGTTAGACTTGGGATCATTAGAAGACAGCTGTCATGATCTACACTAAGTGATGGGTATCTACAATCGCTTTACCAAATGGCTTAAATTGCAGTTTTTCCAAGCAACATTCTTCCTGTAAGTGGAAAGAGCTGTGGCCTTGCTGGGCCGAGTAGAACGTCATGGTGCCAAGAGTCCGGGGATTCCTCCTCACCTTTATGGAGCTGAATGGTAGCAAAAATGTGTATTTAAAGACTAGGATCAGAGACAGGGCCTAATCAGACCTGCTTCTAGTCCTGGCTTAGGCACTAATTATAAGACTTTGGACCTTTCTGGGCTTAAGTTTCCCTCACCTGTAAAATGAGGTCTGGACTAGATAACCTCTCAAATCCTTTTCCCAGTTATTTTATTTTATGGTAAGACTACTATGAAGTCTAATTATTTCAGATACAGAGTTAAGCCCCATGTCAAATGGCATTATGAGACCCACCTGAAAGGGGATAAATAGGCTCCATGAATCATTTAACTTGTAGAGGGATTAAGGGCAGGGCCAGAAGTAATCTTAATATAGGTTCTCTGCCTCCTGGACTGTGAATCAAAAGCACTAATCTAGGATTGATAAAAAATAGTGGAGAGTGTCTTTCCTAAGAAAGTGCCTCCAAAATTGATGTTTGGATGGCTTGTTTCTTCTCAGAGAGTGGCCTGTGTTAAAGCTGTTATCACTACGCACTCAGCCTTGTCATTTTGGAATGCTAACAGAGATGAGGAAAGCTCTAAGCCTGGAAAGTATCAGCTCCTTTCACCTCTCTGAGAATGATCCCAAAGAGTTTGGGGTTAAAGGAGAATAACAATTTTCCCACCTCACTCCAAATAAAAGTGTCGAGTCCTGCTGCTGCCTTCTAACTACGCATCCTTCTTTGAGATTTGTTTTTGTTAGTGGTCTGCTTTTACTTACTGTAGGTGGTAACCAATTTTGCCTCAGACCTGAGCTCATCCTAGTAGGCCAAATACTGAACTCCCTACCCTCCATCTCTTGCAGAAAGTTAGGGGAAGGGAAAAACTAGACAGATGAAATAAGTTTCCACCTTCAGCACCTCTGGCTGCACTCAGGCCTTAGGGACACTGGGTCCCAAAGTAGTCCCAATAGTTCAGCTGAGGCAAGAAGAAAAATTCTAAGAAATCCCTTATCAAAGTAATCATTGTGTCATGTAAAGAATATTAGATCTAGAACCAGAAGACCCATGTAAGAATACTGGCTTTGTCATAGAACTGACTTTCCTTCTCTATGAAGTATACTTATACTACCCTGTTTCAGAGAGCTGAGAAAAGCATTTTATAAAACATTCAAACTGTATAAATGTGTGCTATCACTATAATACTTCAATGAATCTGTGTTTTCATTAATATATTCCTTCCAGTGATGCAAGTACAAATCCATCTACCCTTTCTCATCCTATGTGATTTGTCATGCTTTCCCACAAATCTTTCACAAGGGGTCCATCCACGGCCTGGAGGATTGGAGGTATCTCTACATCTTGTGAAATTGTGGGCACCAAAGCAACAAAAAGGCTATCCAGTAGTTATCACTCATTTTCCTATAACTTCCATCTCCTTTCCCATTCATTTATTTCTTCAATTGTTGACATTTTTTTAAAGCACATTGTCTTTAGTAAATTGTAGCCTATTTACATTCACCATTGCCCTAATCTAACATTTTGATTCCTACAGGACTGTGGTACTGCATGATTCATCACCATAAAGCATCACTGGAAGATTGGTTTTTAAAACTGGCTTTTCTATTTGGGAGCAGCTTTGGGTCACTGAGAGAGTAGCACAATATCCCAAATGCAATCTGATCACTCTCTTCTATAAATTATGAGTATAGTTCACTATACACCTGCATTTTATCCAAAATACATGTACTGATGGACCAGCTCTATGAGCTGTCTCGCCAATTATCGAACAATTTGGACAATAGGCATTCTTCATCATGGTTTTTCATGTGGGTATAGTTAGGCTGAACTCACCTGAGGGGGCTATAGATCTCATTTAGGAAACTCTGCAATGGTCCAGGGCATGATTCAATTGGCATGTTATCCACAAACAAAAGCATCTAAAGGGAATGTCTTTGTCAATTTGTACTCTGAGCTGGCCATGTTCCATAACAGAAGCAAACATCTGTGGGGAGCATGTCTCCCATTTTATACCTCAAATGACAGTAACAAACAACAAATGAAGTAAACTATGTTGTTGCAGACATCAAAGAATATTTTACATTCTTCCCATATGTATGGAATACACCATCAGAGAGCTTTCAAGCATATATTTTGCTCTACCAAATCCAATGCCTTTTAAAATTAAACCAATAAACAATAAGCAATTGTAGGTTCTTATATTCACTGTGCTTTTCAATCAACAAGGTAACTAAAACTACAGTCTATCATAAAATATTTTTTGAGAATGACTATCTGTGCCCATCTCATTTTTTTTTAAATCAAGGATGCCCTTCATACATGCTTAAGTGGTTCTTAAGTACTTTAGAAATGAGGTGGTCATCATATGGTTAGGTCGTAATTGATAACTTTCTAATCATTTTTGGCAACAATAACATTTTTTCTAATTGTTCGATATCTCCCCCTATTTCAGATATCTTGAAAATCCCTCAGCATGCTCAAAACTGTGTTGATTCTCACATAGACCCCCCTCATATTGTTGGTCTAGTTTAGTGACAACTCCTTTTTTTCTTTTGTGTCATTTCCATATCCTTATGTAAGCACATCAGGAACTGTGATACTGACTCCAAGTTTGGTGGCCTTATTGTCACTGATGAAAAAACTGTGTTGTAGAAACCTTAACATATCTTTTCCATTAATAATCTGTTTGCTGTCCTTCAAGTTTCATTTCTAAATGTGCTTGTGATGATCTGGCTGAACTGGTTTAACTCATAAGCTTAACTCATTTTCCCTTCCACCATTCCTTGCTCATTCATGAGCTGAAAGTGCTTATAACCCTCCACTATCCTTTGGGGTAAGATTTTATAAATAAATTCATATTCTAATCCCATGTTATATTTGAATGCTATGCTTCTGACTGGCAAAGAGACCAAGTGTTTGTTGGCCTTCTTGCTGTGGTGACTGCTATATAAGTTAAGCTTCCAGAGAAAACAGTAATCATCTGTATTAATGGCTGTTCCTTTATCCATTTTCCATTTTGGAGTCTTAATTAACTTGTTAAAATAAGTCTTGTTTAATAATATCCTTTAATAATTAATCATTCTTTAACAATATGCTAATTCATTTCATATTTGTTCATCTAATTTGGTAAATTAATTTTAATCTTTACTCCAACAATTCAGTGGTTTAACTACACAGAAAGCAGATTTGAAAACAATCGCTGTATCAGCAACCAATCATTCTTTAGCTGTTAACACAGTTAATTTCAATTTTGTGAAGTTGTTCAGTGTTCACCAATGTCCAGTGATTCTTGTCTGTCTTCTTGAAAAAAATATTTCTGATATGCTAGAATAAGGTTACCAGAGCAATCTAAAAACTTGTGATTCTTCTTTTGTTATTTTGATCCTGAGCCATATTTCCAATACATTTTTTTTGGTCACACACACCCTCCCCTCTCCAGACTCACCTTTTCATTATAGGCCCCAAGCATACTAAAAATATAAGTAGTCTTATAAAAGTTTTCACAGAATTTCTCTAATTCCTAATCCTCTGCGACAGATGTCTGTGCATAAATTATCTTCTTTTTGCTTATGTTCATCATAAACAAGGGAAAAAAGCACAGGATAATATAAAGATGACTAAATATCCCATGAAATATTTCTTGTTGCCTCTCACAAAACCAATTCCATCAGCTCCTTTATTTGTGCCTTCATGGAATACCTGTGAGCATTCCACTTAAAAGATTACTTCTTTCTATCTTTTGGTTTCATTTATAGTGAGAATGTCAGCATTGATAAGGTCCAAATCCTCTGGTCAACAGATAAATGTTTATAGATGGTCTAAAAACAATTATTCTTAGCATGTTCCTCCTTCCTTCCTGCAACTCTGTTACCATCAATAAAGAATCTGAAGGGTGCTGCATAGGGCTGAAGAACTTTTTTTTTTTTTGATGTTTCCTGGGTTTCCATGGCCAAAGAATCCACCGCCCAGTGGCCAGAGTACTAGTGGCATTCTGCTGTGTACTTAACTAGGCTGGTCCACAAAAAAAAGCTTGTTACTGGGCCTACGCAGAAGCCTTTCTAGAACTTGAGAGAGCTTGTGTTCTGCTGGCACTGCCTTTAAGAACCCAGGACCGCCAAAGGAGGCAACAGCATTGGAGTAAAACTTGTATGGCCACTATTATAAATAAACAAGAACAAATCATAATACACAAAAGAAGGTTCTAACTTTCAGGAATCACTCCAAGTAAGCCTGGAGAAATCTGGAGTCTGTCAAGATAGAAGCAATGACGAAACATGCTGAAAGGCTGCAGGAGTCAAATAGGATACAGGTCAGTTCTTTCCAGCTAACCAAGTTTCAAAATAGTGAGCCTGCTATCACTCCTTACAGCTAGAGTTGGGTCTCTTTAGCTTTCAAAATGTACTGGGTAGTCAAAGGTGAGCTGAGTAGTTGACTTTCTAATAATACGAATCCCTTTTGTTGTCCATAAGACTCAACCCATAGTCAGATAATATAATCTAAAACTATAAGTGGCCTTAGGAGCTCATTAGGTCCAAACCTCTCATTTTAATGATAGGAAACTCAGATTCTGAGAGCAGTGAGTTGGGCTGGGATTCAAATTCAGGTCCTCTAACTCTAAATACAATGGTGTACTTAGCTTTTCCTTCTGAGGTCACACATACACACAAAGGAAGGTATAAGGAGACAGGGAAGGGAGTGAAAAAGATATAACCAATGAGGTAACTATTTCTTCTTTCAGTGTTTCTGGAATCACATTTTTTCTGTCCCAGCTCTAAATAAACTTTATGGCATTTAAATGTATTTACGTAAAGCAAGAAAGAGGTAGCACAGAATAGATCCAATAACAGTATACTAGAGGAAAAGGGATGTTATACCAGGTACCTTGACAATAGCTCCCTTATTAGAAAATACAAGGGCTTAGCTTTAAGCTGTGGTAAAATGACTGCACACACCTTCAAATCACTTTTTTCCTTGGGAAAACTTAGTGCTAAGAAGAGTTGTTGCACATAGGTAAGAGAATATTTGTTATACATGGTTCCTATTTTCTTCTGGAGGATCCTGCCTTAAAGGGGGCAGAGATCTAAAAGAAAACTGGAGAAAGAAAGAAGAAAAAGAAAAAACCCTACAGAAACAGAGCAAGGTTGGCACATATTCCTCAAATATCTTAGCACCTCTTAGCTACTTACTGTCTTCTATTTTAGCTGAATAGACCCCTGGGAGACAACCGTGCCACAAAGAGGATGTTATGTACTGCCTATACCCACCTTAGCGGTTGGGGGGCTGGGGAGCCAGCCAGACCCACCACACCACACTCACCACGCCTCCCTTGTCCCCTTCCATGAACTGGATGATCTGGCAGGACGATTTCTCCCAAAGGAAGATGTGCCCACAGTCGCTGCCGCTCACCACAAATTCGCTCTTAGGGCCATAGAAATTGACGCCTTTCACTGAAATGGGAAGTGAGGGGAAAGATTCCCTTATGAGGGTTGGCACCAGGCCTGTATTCATTTGCTCAGAGCAAAATGCCCAGATATTCCAGCTCATTTTCCCCATTCAGCACCAGCACTAGTTCTACCTCAGCTCTGAGCCAGTGGATCTTTTTTATTTATAAAGAACTCAAGTGAGCACATGCATATAGCAAACGGCCACAAGAGAAGGAACCACCACGACCCCACAGCCTATTTGTATTCTTCCAAATAGCTACTCTTAGGGCAGGTACTTGGTAATCCATAATCAAAAAATGTTACAGTTGAGAAGAACTGCACAAACTATCCAAATCCCTCATTTAACAATGAAGAAATCAGAAAGGGAGTATGGTTTGCCCAAGGTCACACAACTTCTAAATGACAGAGCCGGGATATGAATTCTGGTTTCCTGAGTCCAAGTACATTATGTGCTCCACTATGCTGCAATTCCTCAGTACCAACCTTAATCTGTCCAGTTTGATGATTCATGCAGGATAGCCATTATTAGTCTATTTAGCTATCTACTCTTGGGTTTACCTAGGTTTATTGACAACTATATGGGTATTACTGTTCTATACCTTAGGAACTCACTTACTGAAAAAAAAAAAGCTTTATCAATATTTTCAGAATCATCAGCTTCCCCAGCCTGATGAATATTTGTTTCACAGACATCAGGAGCATTTAATCTCAACTAATACTGAAAATCAGAAGAAAAAAAAAGAGAGAGAACTGTATTCTCTGTATTTAATTGGAATCTGAACTGCTACAATCAAGTTCTATAGCTGCCAATATTTTAGGCTGGTAACCTTGCTGTCCTCTCTCTGGTAGGCTGAAATCTGTACTAAGTTCTGCCAGTGCTAAGAAAAATAACACAGCTGAATGACCTAAGAATATCACACTCAACCCTACAACATCCAGGACAGATATAACGTCTAGGTCAGATAATAGATAATAACCAATAGAATAGATATCAATTTTCAGTGGCACTCAGGGTACTGCTAACACCCATGGAAAGAGGGCTGGACTTAGGAGTCAGGAACACCTGGATTCAAATCCTACATCTGGCATTTTATTAGCTGCACGGCCATGGGCAACTTACTATTCTAAACATTCATTTTCTCACCTGTAAAATAAAGATATGACCAGTGGTATCTCACAGATGGTTGTTGGGAGGTTTAAATGACAACTTATGTAAAGCATTACATATCAGTAGGGGTTCAGCATTGCCCTCTACTTCCCTCTACTTTATGCATCACTGACTAGTACATTCATGTTGGTTTCCTACAATCCCCATGTGCCAAAATGAAAGGAGTCAAAACCTTGGTACACAAATGTGGACAAGCTGCAAACTTTGTTCTATGACTTTCTGTATCAATAGTTAAAAGAAGGATTCTCCCAGGTTCTTCCACAAACTGTATAAGCCTCTCCCCTAAAAAACCCTTTGAGTTCGATTTATCCTGAATATTATAACCCAAAAAGATCTCCATTCCATGTGGAAAAGCCCTTCACTACCTACACTGAGAGGAAGAGAATTCTAGTGGCTATCTACTCCAGGTCCTGTAGATGTCCAACTCCCCACAGAAACAGTAAGCATGGTACATGTGTCAGAGTCTTTACCTGTAGCATTATTTCGGTGCCCCTTATATCTCTTGATGTACTGGGCACCATCACTGTGAGAAGAGTTGAAGAGATAAATGTCTTCATCATTGTAACTGGCAAGGAGCTCTGCCGGAAACAAGGGTATAGTGATGAAGGCATAGGAAGAAATCAGAATCATGAAATGGAAGACAGTTTCCTATTATATGCACCACACTGAAGATAGTGACCTGACCATGTGTCTAGGGCATGCTATCCATGGAAAGCAGGGGTCTCAGAAAAATAACAGCTACCAACTTAGGGCTAAGTTATGTTCATTAGGAACCTGGTAGGTGAAGGCAGTTAAGGCTTGGGCTTGGCTAGGTACAACTATGACCTGCATATTCTGTAGGACCCACTTGCATCTCAGAGTAAGGGGATACTGTTCCCCTTTTATCTTCCCTAGATATGTTAATTGTTAGAATCCCCAGCAGCTCCACCCAGAGTTGTGACAAAGTGGTATGGTCTGAAACGAGTATGCTTTTCATTTTCAACTGTTCCCTAGAGGGGTCGTGCTAGCCTAGGACCCAGTTACTGCCCACATACCTGTGCCATCATGGCTGTACACAAGACAGGTGATGTTTGCTTTGGACTCACTGTTTACCTGCAACAAAGAGCAGACATTGACATCCAACCATTTGTCAAAACTTCTTTACCTTTTCAGGAAAATAGATTTCCTTTACAATTTTCCCTAAAATATTTACCCCTAAAAGAGGGACTGCAAACTACTGAAATGTGGCCTGCCATCTCTTATTAAAAGGGGTTCCAAGGCTCACAATAAAGGAACTGCTGAATCAGAGGAACAACGAAATCTAATCTAAGAATCTAGGTGGCTGTTCACAGCCAAAATTAAAATGGATACAGAATTCTCAGAGTTGAAAGGGACCTCTAACAAGAATCTCCTCTACATTATACTCAACAAGTCATTCATTCTTTGCTTGAAGAACTCCAGTAAAGGGAATCTACTACCTCCTAAGGCAGCTCATTCCCCCTTTGGACAGTCAAAGTGAGTCAGGTAAGCCTAAAGCCAGCAATCTATCATGGACTTTACCAAGTGATGAGGACAAAATTTCTTCAGCACACCATTATTCTCATTCTCATCAATTTTACGCTGGTCATAAATCCTGTGGGAGGAAAAAGCAAGAAATCAATTTGTACATATGGCTGCTACAGCATTGTGTATTTCCTGGAAATGGGGATGCTAATAGCAAATTGAAAGAGTAACAGGAACAGAGAGAGGCAGAAGGAATGGTCCCTACCTGAGCCATTACTTACCAAAGACTAAGTCAGAAAATAAGCCACTAAACCACACACATCTTTTGATCCAGTAATACCATTACCTGGGTGGCAAGGTCAAAGACAGAGGAAAAAGTCCCAAAGAAAGAAAAATATTTATAGCTGCACCTTTTATATTAGCAAAGAACTGGGGGAAAAACCTGAACAAATTATTTGTATTACTGCACCACAAGACACGAAAAATACAAAGAATTCAGAGCAACTTTGGGAGACTTGTAAGAATTGATGCAGTAAAGTAAGCAGAACCAGGAGAACAATTTAAATGATGACCACAACAATGTAACAAGGAATACAACATGGAGAGACTTCAGCCCTCTAATCAATGCAGTGACTAATCATGACTTCAGGAGACCAATGGTGAAGTATTTCTACTGCTTTTTGATAGGAAAATGCTGGACTAAAGGTCTTTCTGAATGCATTTTCAGACCTGACCAACATGTCATTTTGTTGGAATAAACTTGTTTGTTTTAAAAGAGAGATCTACAGGAGATAGAAAGAAGCCAATATGAAGCGACAGTGATGTGTGTGTGTATATATATATATACGTATATATATACACATATATATATATATGTGTGTATGTATATATATATATATGTGTGTGTGTGTGTGTACATTTACATATGTATGTATACACACACATGAAAAGGAGCAGCAATAAAACTTTTTTTTCCAGACAGAAATAGAATATCCTCATACATCGGTACTATGTTTTGCAGTGTATGCAGTCCTTTCAAATAGCCTCCTCTTCCTTTTCTCTTGTCTGTCCAAATCCTAGTTATCCTCTGAGGCCCAGCTCATACTACCTTTTCCAAGAAGTCTTTCTCAACTATACCACTACAGTTACCTCACTTTTCTCTGAACTCCTATAGTACTTCTAATCTATGCTACTCATTTGATGTATACTACCTAGCATTGTCATTCTTTCCATAACTAGAACAAAAGTCTTTGAGAGCAGAGTTCATATCTCGTGCACCTTTTAATCCCACTTTAGTGCTTAGTGCTGTGATATGCTGCACACAGTAGATGCTCAATAAATATTTGTGGCACTTTTTCAAAGCTGTAGCTAGATTCATATTTACTACGTAGATCTCTCTGCAAAGTTTGCTAACCAGACATAACCCAGGATAATCTCTGTCCAACTTTCAAACATTCCTAAACCAGCCTAAGGAATATAGTAACACAAAGACTCATTGATTGCTACTTCCTCCACTTGCCTAAGAATTTTTTTCCCTCTTTACTTGCCAAAGCCTCCACAAAGTCCAATTCCAATGCCTCATTTTGGCCTAGATGTGATCCTGGGTTAATGAAGGTTATGCCAGTGGAATGCAAGTGTAAGTTCTACCATACTGGGAAGGCTTCAAGTATGATCCCACTGACAGACAGTATCTGCTTAACTAGAATCAGCCTAAGTACACAGAGCTTTATTATTAGCAGGCTGGCCAGTAGGTGATGAATTCTGCAGTCATGCAAACTCATGAAACAAAGAAATAAATTTTAGTCTTATGTAGCCCCCTTCAGTTTCACCAGAGATGGTGGCAAAGTGGCAGAAAGTGCTAAGAATTACTCAATTTTTACACTATAACTGTTAATCTAAATATAAGATCCTAATCTAGTGGTCAAGTAGATATTCTACTGGCACAAATGATTCATATTTATCTTGATATTTTTGCTATAAATGAAACCAGAAAGCAAAAGAAGTTACAGAAATTATTATGGAGCTAAGGGCATTCAAGGTACAAACCCAGAAGAAAAGCTCCAAAATACTGACAAGCAAAACTTCAATGTAAAACATAGCTGGGCACAAACTCAACTAGAATTCCTGGAAGAGAGGAAGTATGAGACTAAAAAAAGAGTTTCAAATTGTTTTTTATAAATGAAAGGAGAGCACTAGAACAAAAAAAATTAGGGGAAAAAAATGAGAGCTATGGAAGAACTAGAAAGGAAAATAACAGCTTGGCACACTTCCACAAGCAACAAACTCCCTAAAAATGAGAATGGATCAACTAGAAGCTAATCGACTCCATGAGACAACAAAAAGATTAAAGCAAGATCAAAAGACTGAAAAAAAATAGAAGAAAATGTAAGGTATCTTATAACAAAAGCAACTGGCCTGTAAAATAGATTGAGAGGTAATTTAAGAATCACCAGACTATATAAAAACCATGACCAAAAAAGAGCCTACACATCTTACTTCAAGAAATCGTAAAAAAAAAAAATTGTCTAGATTTTTGCCAAGAAAACTGTCCAGTACCAGAGGAAATAGGAAGAAATCTACCAATTACCTCTTCAAAGAACTTTCAAAATGGAAACTCTGAGGAACATTATAGTCAAAATCCAGAACTTTCAGGTCAAAGAAAAAAAATATTGCAAGCCGTCAGAAAGAAAGGATTCAAGCATTAAGGCATCGCACAAGATTTAACAACCACTAACTACAGTAGGAATGAAGAGTTTGGAATGAATATTCCAGAAGACAAAGGATATAAACTTACACCCAAGAATAACTTACTCAGAAAAACTGAGTATAATCCTACAAAGGGAAAAAATGGACCTCTAATAAAATAAAGGCCTTCAGGCATTGCTAATGAAATGAGCAAACCTGTTTAGGAACTCTGAAGTATAAACAAGGGAGTCAAGAAAAACATAAAAAGGTAAACCTGACAATCATTAGGGACTAAGCAAGGATAAACTGCTTACATTCTAATATGGGGTGATGACATATTCCCTCTAAACCCTATCATCATCAGGGGTCACTGAAAGAGTCTAATTAGAAGGCCTGGGGGTGGTTCTTCTATTTCCTGATAATCTTCGGAGGAAGGGAGGGAAGGACTTATTAACTGCATACTATGTGCCAGGTGCTATGCTAAGTGCTTTACAAATATTATTTCATTTGATTCTCACAACAAACCCTGAAAAGTAGGTGCTATTATTACCCCCATTTATTAATTACTGAGTAAGACAGAGGTTAAGTGACTTGCTCAGGTTAATACAGCTACAAGTGTCTGAGGCTGGATATGAATCCACTGAGCTACCTAGATGCCTCTGCAAAGGGAAGAAAAAAGGAATACAATGATGGGGAGGGGTGAGGGCTAGGGAAAATTATCTCACATAAATGGGGTGCTCAAGTAGAAACCTAAAGCAAGAAGGGAGAGGTAGGAGAAAGTTACTGACCCTTGAACCTCATTCTCATCTAAACTGGTCAAAGCCTGAAGAGGGAATACCATACATACTCAGTTGTGTATCTTACCCCACAGGAAAGAAGGAGGAAGATGATTAAAAAAAAGGGGGGATGATGGAAGGGAGGGCAGATGGGGATGAAGATAATCAAAAACAAACACTTTCGAAAAGGGACAAGGTCAAGGGAGAAAATTCAATAAAGGGGGATAGGTTAGGGAGAAGCAAAATATAGTTAGTCTTTCACAACATGAGTATTGTGGAAGGGTTATACATAATGATACGCATGTGGCCCATGTTAAATTGCTTGACTTCTTAGGGAGGGTGGATGGCAAGGGAAGAGGGGAGAGAATTTGGAACTCAAGGTTTTAAAAAAAAATAGATGTTCAAAAGTAAACTGGTCAAAGGAGAGAATATACACACAGAGGGGTAGAGAAATATATTTCATTCAACAGGGGAAAAGGGAGGGCAGCTTAATGCAGGGATTAGTCCTAAGCAAAACAAATTCTAACTAAGGATGTACAAAAACATTTAGAGTTCTTTTCATGTTATCAAAAAATTGGCAACTGAGAGGCTGTTCATCAGCTGGGGAATGGCTGAACGACTTATATCACACAAATGTGATAGAATACTATTATGCTATAAGAAATGATGAAAGGAGCAGTGTCAGAGAAATCTGGAAAGACTTATAGGAACTAGTACAGAGTGAAGTGAATAGAACCAAGAGAACAATTTATATGACAAAAATATTGTAAAGTAAACAACTCTGAAATTAGAAACTCTGATCTTTGTAATGACGGACCATGATTCCAGATGTCTCATGATGAAACACACTACTTACTTTCTGATAAAGAAGTAAAGGACTCAAAATACAGAATGAGACATTTGAGGAAGGGGAGATGGGGAACAGAGATTTTGTAACAGTTTTGTTTTTCTTTCTCAATTGAGGTGAGACAGGAGAGAAAGTAGATTTTTGCTATTAAAAAGAATTTATTTTTAAAAATGCAATGCTACCTTCCACCCCTAACTTGCCTTTTAGGTATCCTGTTTATTTTTATAAAGTATATCCTTCCGGAGGGAAAAAAAGGAAGTTGAAGCTAAACGGAAAGACGGCATATAGATTTCTCCTAGGAGAAACAAATAAAGGAGTCAGTTTTGTCACATGTTCAGAGGCAATTAAAAACAATGAGCAAGAGGAGAGCCAGCATTTATATAGTGGTTTAAGTTTTTTGGAAAGAAAAAAAAAAACAAAACACCACCATGAAAACAGTTGTGACTTATCCACCAGTACCTGCTGAAGGGGATGACACTGAGAACTCTGACAAAGAATTTGGTAAGAGACTTCAATTTAAATCAAATTTATATGATGCTAACTCAAAGATGCAAATAATAAGATATGTTATTAGAGCTTACTGTTTATTACTATTATAAAAAAGCACTTTATTCCGAAGAGCAAAATGCTGCCATAAAGCTCCCCTCTGACAAGGTTTTTCTTGAGCATGTGTCAAAAATCATAAAAGATTTCTTAAAAGATCTAAGAGAATTTTGTTTGATAGAACTCACCAATCAGATTTTTCCCCAATAAATTGGTTTTGCTAATTTTTCTCTTCCTCTTTTTTTTATAAAAATATCTTTATTATAAGGGATGGCTTTTGGGAGGGAAGGGAGAAATAAAGGGGGAGAGAATATGGGCAACATAAAAAATAAAAGATGGATAAAAATGTATTTTTAAAAATTAAAAAAAATCAAGCAAAATATGATAGATGTCTTATTCCCACTAAAGGTATTTACCACTGTTAGTGAAGCTATGTAATACAGAGTTCAAATTGAAGTTATTTCTTTTATAGACTGGCAAGTTCCTCAGGTACTCCTGATTGTGAATGACACTGTTTTGACCGAATCAGGTCCTAGAACACGGGACAGCTCCTAATACCTCAGAAGAGTTTAAGCTTACTTATTCACATATGAAAAACCAAGTGGAGGAAAAATGTCTGTCTGAATCATATGGAAGTAATTTAACATACTATGGATAACACAAAAAACTAGTCCATCAGTACATATATCTTGGACAGAGAGGCTTCATGTACAACGAGGACCAAGAATTGCAAAAGAGGTAAAAAGAAGGCTAAAAAATTACAATATTTTAATGACCCTTACATTCCTCTACTAACGTTATAAGGCTGCTAGTCATGGAATATCAACCTCCAAAGATTTAAATTATTGTAGATTATATACAAAAGATAGTGAAGATAGACAGGTTACAACATGAGGCCAATTTAGAAATGTAAAGCACTCAACATTTCTTCAGAGAGATGTATGGCCAGAAAAGGAAAAGGGCCAATCTTACAGAGAGAACAAGGGGATCAAAGGACAGCTCTTGTGCTCTCTGGTATGCACTCAATGTCAAGCAATTTAGAGGAGAGCCCCCATTATGCTGGAGAGATCAACTGTGCAGAACTTACAGGTAGAATTAAACAAAGAATTATATTATGGATGAACCGAGTTTTTCTTTTTGTTAGAGAAATTACCCACATGGTAATAATAATCCACATGGATAAGATCACAGATCCGTCAAAGTATCCAAGTAAGTACTGACTACCAGCACCAACTGATCACTGCTGTTGATGTAAGTACATACTACTTCCTCCATATTCTCGCCCCAAATTAGATCTCAGGTTTTAGGAACTAAGCATCCATGTAAGCAGTCAGCTGTTTCCACTATGGTCTCTGACAGGAAGCTCTTTGGGCCACAA
Organism: Phalanger gymnotis; assembly: GCA_028646595.1. NCBI lineage: Eukaryota > Metazoa > Chordata > Mammalia > Diprotodontia > Phalangeridae > Phalanger > Phalanger gymnotis. The sequence continues at coordinate 213,649,226 of CM053626.1, forward strand.
AAGAAAACCAATGAGTTGGGTTTTTTTTATGTGAAATATTTATTCACTGATGTTTTCATTTTTGCATCTGAAATTAGGCCTTCTAGGCCTTTTTACAGAACAATTATGAGAAGGAAAGCCCTAACTATTCAACTAACTGAATCAAGAAGATGTCAGGGAAGCTCAGAGCAGTCAGCAACAAAACACCAGAGGAAAGCCGGTACACTAAAGGCCTATCTCCTCCCAGGAGGTTTAGAATGCCTCAACACCTCCAGATCTTCCTGCTTAGCAAACAACCCATTACTTGTTGAGAACTGAAAACTACAAAGTAATGGTAGGTGCTGAGGCCAATAGTAAATAGTAGGCCTAAGTGCTGCTTCTTTGTTTTAAACCACAGTGCCAATTTGTAGCTTCATTTTATCCCAGAGGGAAGTGTCGGCTTCAGAACAAGGGAATTCTAACTGCAGTTTCCAACGTAACTAATTGACTCTGCCCTCCCTTCCAAAGAGCTCTCCTCTGGTAGGCAAATTTCTCAGAGATGAAAGTTATCAAAGAGAACCTAGAACTCTGTGCAGGAAATTACACTTCTGGATTTCCAGGAAGATCAAAGAAGAGAAGCAATGGCCTAGTTGAGGAAAGTGGCCTCAGAAATGAGAACTCAGAAGTCTTAACATCCTGTTCAGAGAGAAAATCTCTGCATTCTGTTGTGTGCCTGAGGATCGATAAACTGAGGGAGCAGGAAGGAAGAGAGTTGCAGTAAGAAAGGCTATTTTGTGGGGAAAAAGGAAAGATGAAAAACTGGGAGGAGTATATACACTTGGATTCCCTGAGGCAGAAAGGTTGAAATGTTAAGGTCAGGACTCTGGAGCAAGAAGAGTAATTTATTCATATAACACTTTATGTAGCTCAAATGATATTACCTTGTATCAATATTATACTTAATACTTTGATTCTCATCATAACCTAGTGAAATAGGTCCTCTAGATTATCTCGCCTGTACGTCTCTAGATTATCTCACTTGTACATGACACAGTGAAAAAAAGCACTGACTTTGAAGAATTAGGGCCCATGTTTGAATTCCACTTCTATCACTACCTGTATGAGGCAAATTACACATAATTTCTCTGGGTGTCAATTTCCTCATTTGTAAAACAAAGAAATAAGAATATCAAAGGTCTCAAAAGTCTTTTCCCTCTCTAAATGTATGATCTTATAAGACTAAAGCTCAAAAATAGCAATTTGCTTAAAATCATAAAGCTAAGTGGGAGTGTTACACTTAGAACACAGAGCTACACATTCCTAGAGCAAAGTGTTATTACATCCGAATGATTTTTGACAATAAAATTAATTTTAGTACATGTTGTCTTTTGTCTAGATAATGTTCCTCCACATAGCAAGGCAACGAGAATGCAGAATGAGACGCGCATTTTTAGAAACAGCCAATACAAAAATTTGTTTTGCTTGAAATTTGTTGCAAGGCTTTTGTTTTTCTTTTTTTTTTTTCCAGTTGAAGGACAGGTAGTAAGGAGAAAAAATTAATGCTTGATAACCGAAAAAAATTAAGTTAAAAAAAAATAATACCATTAAACCGATCATCAGAATTAGGGAAATGAGCTTTGAGGTTGATAGTAGCGGGGCTGGATTTTCACCAATCTATAACCTTTGTTCTTGGTGCCCATTAAGCAAACGTGTGTGTGTGTGTGTGTGTGTGTGTGTGTGTGTGTGTGTATGTGTGTGTGTGTAAATATATAAATCTTCAGGAAAGCACATTAAGAGTTAAGGTATAGCTTTTCATTGTGGATCAAGAGGAAGCTAAGTGGATCCTAAAGAAACTGAATCTATTACCTTGGCCTCATCTGCATGTGACTTCTTAGTTGGTATTCCAACTCAGCTGACTAGTCACAGAGGGTTACAGTAATAAAAATGTGACTAGTGGAGATGGTGAAAGAAAAAAATATTTATTCAATTCTGTAAGTCAGTAATCCTGAGCACACTGAGTGCCATCAAGCCAGTTTGTTTTTTAATCTAGGATTAAAATTTTAAATTCAAAATTTCAAATTCGAAATCTTTATTCACTTATATAGAGCAATTGAAAGAATATACTGATACAGCCTTTGCCTAGAAGCCCAGAGACCTGGGCATTACGTCTCAGTTGTGCAACCTTAGTCAAGTCACTAAATCTCTCTAAGTTTTGATTATTCTCATAGTATAAATTAAAATATTATCTATGGCTACTCCTTTTCTCACAGAAATAAAATAAAATACTTCTGAAAACTTTAAGCTCTTTGAATTAAAAGTAATAGTGAGTAATTCCTAGGCCATCTTATGCCTCTCCGTGACAGCACTTAGCTTTTGGCCCCTTTGCCTGCTACTGCCCTCCCTAGGGCTTCCCAGAACTAGAGACTCACCTCACAAATTGATCTCGCCCACCCACTGCAAATTGGTGAGTGTTGGCGGGGTTCACGTAGATTGTGTATAGCCCAACTTTCTTCTCCTTCTCCTTCGTCACCACCAGTTTCCTTTAAGAGTAGAAGAGCATACACAGTTACATTCCCCAAAGGGTCCAGATGGTCACGGCAAGTGAGAGCAGGGAGAGAGGCGCAGACAAGGCTGACAAGAAACCAAACAGATTCTCATTTGGAAAGAGAGAAAACAGCTTTTCTTGTTCCAAAGTTAAAAAAAACCACATACATTTACCATGTGTTACTTCAGAAATTTAAAAAATTTCTAAGGAGTTCTCTTCAGTAATGTGCAACTAAATCATTTTCTGGAGTGTTTTTTGAGCCAGCACATTCTGAAGACACCTGCTACCTTAGTCATTCCATGACCTTTTTGCACAGAGACTAAAGGACTAAATCAACATGGCATCATTAAAACAACATTAATTTGTGATTATACAGAAAATAGCATTTTCATCTAAGATATCCTAGGCCTTTACCTACAAATAGCTCTTTGCAATCCCTTAGAGAGGAAAAATTACAGACAGAGGGCTAAAATGAATCTTCTAGTCACTCCAATTATGGTTTTCAGACAAATGTCACTTTGAACCAGACTTATAAATGAGTATCAAAAAATAACATGTCCTAACATTGCTTCCTAGCACAAGGAATGTAACTGAAGGGAAAACAGCATCCTTGACCATCCCTTGGAATCAAAACTATGGTTTGTTTGTGCACTGCAAGGCTGACAAACTAGTCCTGGACATTCTTCTGACTATACCACAGGAAAGGCTGTCTCCTAGGGAGTATGAAGGCCTGGGGCCAAACTCCCTGACATCCTGGCCATGAAATTTCAGGGCTGGCCAAATCATACAGCATGTCCCTCCTTCCCACAACATTTTATATAGGTGCAATAAGATTAAAGTGACCATAAAGGGCAAGGGAAAATCAGTCATGAAAGGATAACATGAAGCCTGAGGACTGTGTGGGTAAGTTACAAGTTCAATGGCTTTTAGCAGCTTAGTGAGACTGCATGTATATTGAACATATCAATCTTTTTTTAGCACTAGTTGTCAGGTCCAATTCCTCCCCACTCAGGCAATCACCTTGAATCAGTGCTGAGACTGTGGGTACACAACAATATCATGATTTTAAACAATTCACTATATTCTGATGAAAGCAAAAATGGAGGCTTAGTAAGGGTAAGTGGGCTACTTGTGGTCACCTACAGCTTGTATCCAACATAGATTCTCCCACAATGGTGAAATAGTCTCCTTCTAAAAGTGTGTAGATTCAAAACTTGGACTAAAAAAATTGCCTAGATATAGTGTTACTTAATAGATTCAAGACACTGGAGAACTAAGTGTCCATAATTTGTTCTAACTTAAAGAAAGACTTGAGGGAGCTGGGGCACATCTACATTTTTTGGTATTCAAACCCCAGAACTTACAGCTCTACAACCAGTCAAAAAGGTGACATTACTAACCTGCTGCAGAATGTCAACGTTTAAAGACAAGGCAGAAAAATCAAATAAACTGTAGAAGAGGTTTCAGGGCTTTGGTTTTTGTTTTTAATCCTAAACTTTACTCATTTCTGGTGCCATGGAAACTGAAAGATACAACACAACCTTGACAACCAGTTTCTTTGCCAAGAAGTTATTTTAGTATCCACTCTGGATTGGATGGTCAGAGCCATCTAGTCTGGAACTTTTCTAAGACAACTCAGGAGATTTTATTTCAAAGCCTTTACATCTCTTTCTGTTAAGTGAGTTAGAAAGAGATATCATTGTAGAGAATGGTGGCCCTGACTAGTTTGGAACTCACAGAAGGCAGCCATTTGGGGCAAATACTGCTGTTCTTTCTTAGTGCCAGAGCTCCTTCTTTGTCAGTTAATATGAATCAGGCTACCTAGAATGGCTGAAATCCACAAAAAGGTTGTCTACTATCCCATGGTACTCACTGATGGCAAAATAAAGAATATGGATAGAGAGGTTTGAGTCTATGCTCTATCTACTACTGAATGATCACTAACAAGTCATACTCCCTATGTCTGTTTTTTTAACCATTCAAACAGAACACTTCCTTCTCCTCTTGGAGGTCAATATGAAGGGAAGTGCGCTAAGCATACATAATAAGTGTTCTGAGTTCTCTGAAGCTACTTTAAAAATTATTAATGTAGGCATCAGAGAGAAGCAAAGTGAATTTGGGAGTCAGGAAGAATCAGGTTGGAATCCTACTTACTAGTTGCATGATCATAGGCAAATCATAACCTTTCTGAGCCTCAGTTTCCTTATTTGTAAAGTGAGGATAGTAATATATCTAGTAAGGGGTGTTGTGAGGCTCAAATGAAAAATATATTTAAATACCTGTGCCTGCAACACTCCTTGTAAACTTAAAAGCATTATATAAATATGTTAACCTTATGTACATGGGAGCAAGTGAAATGATCCATAAGCATAAGCAGAAATAAATTCAGCATGATTATTTTAAAATGACAAAGTCAAGAATATGGTCCAGCAGAAAGAGGGCAAAAAACCACAAGGTTCTTTTATGGGCAATCCAAACCAAACTATATTCCCTCAGCTACAGGAATCCCTCTTCTCATAGATAACAACCTAACCACTTTATCTCTTTATTAGTGAGTCCTTGATAATCATGCTGACTACTAGGGATTCAAGCATCTTCCAAAAGCAAATAAATTTCCCCTTGTGCCAAACCCACATAATACTATCTTTAATGTAAGTAGATATCATATTACCAACCTTACTAAACAAGGTCAAAATAAAGCTGCTCATCTTCCCTCCATAACTCTTCCTCATATCCAGCTTTCCCATAACAGCACACAATACCTACTTCTTCAACCCCTCAAACAACAAGGAACCTCAAAACAGTCCTCTTTAGCATAATGATGAATACAGTACAGCTGAATCTGATTACCCCACAGAATAGCAAAACCATTCTAGAGATCAAAAGATAGTGTAGAAGGGGAAAAACCCTGGAAATGGGAATCAGAAGACTTCAGTTCTTATCCTTGCTAGGTGACAATGGGCAAGTCTCTTAATCTTAATTTATACTGAGTGACATTGGCCTCTTGGCTGTTCTTCCCACAAGACACTTCACCATCTTCTGACTGAGCATTTTTGCTGTCTGTCCCTCCATGCCTGGAATTTTCTCTTTTCTCATCTCCATTTCCTGGCCTTCCTAGCTTCCTTCAAGTGCCAGCTAAAATTCTACCTTCTGCAATCCCTCTCTTGATTATCTCTCATTTATCTTGTATATATCTTCTTTGTACACAGTTGTTTGCATATCATCTCCCCCATTAGATTGTAAATTCCTTCAGGGGGACGATTTTTTACCTTTCTTTTTATTGTTGTTGCTTAGCAGAGTGCCTGGAACATTAATAAATGCTTGCTGATTGATTTTCTATGCTTCAGTTTTCTCACTTATAAAATTAATCTAACCTTAAAAGTTTCTCTAAATCCAAGTTCTAATACATCATTACACTTCACATCTCATATCCAGTCTACTTCCAAATCTTGTTCTTCTGTTATATTGCCTATAATTAGTCATCCCTTAATCTCTATCCCTTCTGTCACTGGATTAATATATATCCTGGGTGATCTCTTAACTAGGTTTTCTGCCTTAAGCACTTCATTCTATAATCTTCAATAATGCCAAACCATTTTTTCTAATGACTTCTCTGACAGTCTCTACTATTTCTTGTGGCCCTATAGTGATTTCCTGCTGTCCTATGAATCAAAACCAAGACCCTTACCCAATTTTAAAGCTTTCCATCAGAGCTTGAGTTCACAATATTTTCTATATTCTTACCTTTCTTTTCCCCTGTAGCAAACTTGTTAAAGCCCCTTCATCTGGCCAATCTATCTTCAGCCCTTTACCAAGCTATACAAAATCTCTAAAATGAACTTCCTCCATTGAAAAGCCCAATATATTTGCTTCTCTTTTATCATTAAAGAAGCTCTTGAAATCCCACTTGCTTCAATTCTCAGACTGAAAAGTGAATACTTCCCACAGCACTAGTTACCTAAACTCTAGAAACACCATCTTATCTTCTGACCCCATTATTTTAATATACAGAGTACATACAATAGAATTCCTTGATAATGTTCATATTGAAACGAAATTAATACTCCTTTTAAAAGATAAATGTATATCAGTCCTTTACTAAAGGCAAATGATGAGAGTTGATTCCAACCCAAATTTACATTTAAAAATGAGTTATGCTTTTCATATTATTATACTGTATTTGTTTCAAGTTTATGATGGAACTATTTGTTTACCTGGTCTTTACATTTTTATAAACTCCCAGATGGCAGGGCTTACCCAACACAGCAGGTCACATACTTCTAATAGATAAAGTAAAGGTACCCAAATGAATGAAGACTAGAAGTGCACCAAGGAACTGAAATCCATAGATAAGGTAATCTCAGGAAGAGCCATCTCCCCCTTCTCTCTTTCTATAAGCAAAGTAGACTAAAAGATGTTTCAAAACTCCTTATCTCTAGCTAAGAAGAAAATCAACAAAACAAGTGGGGATTAAGGAGAACATAATAAAAAAGAAAAAATTAAAAGGAGAAGCTACAGACTGTATAATCAGCAGAGAAGAATCCCACCTACTGTTGACATACAGTACTGACTGAATGCAAATTCAAGCTCAACAGAGAACTCTTGACAGCACCACGGTTCTCAGGCAATGAGAACAGCCAGGGATACTTACGATGCTGGTCTGTCTTGTCGGAGGTCAATGGTGAAGACAACTGCATCTTCACCAGCAGATAGGAAAGTACAAGGGGAGTCTGGCTCCAGGGCCAACTGTGGAAGGCAAAAGAAGGGTGATATTTATATAAAGATCATAGTCAGAGGTTCATGTAGTCCATTTCCCTATCTCTAGGCTAGGATGAACAGCACAAAATGTCACAAAACAAGAAATGTCTACTTGCTAAAGAGATAATTTAAGCCTGTTCTCCCTTGCATTGTGTCAGATGGTTGGTCGTTTGTACACAGAGAGACAGGTGGCTTACTTGATCTAGAGGAATATAGAAACATGAATGGTGAGAGAATTAAGAAAACGAACCACCCTTTCTCAAATGTACTCAGTTCAACAACTCAAAAGGAGTGAGGGTTGAGGTGCAGAAAGAGAGGGAAGTAAGACTGAGATTTACTCTCTTCATCTTACAAAGCTCAGGCAGTCAGGAACAAGGAGAGATAATGGACATTTTTCCTATTTTCTAATCTATCATAGCCAGATGTTATAGGAGTAACCCCTAAAAAGATCTCTGGATCTATAACCATCTACTTGGAATTTTGATGAGAAAGACGGGAAAGTTCTTAATTTCGATGGCTGAAAAGATCATTGTGCTCATCTTAGCGTGTGATGGCTGTAGCCATTAACATGATCTTGCCATGACTGCCTGGTCTGCATTCCCTGCTCTAAATATGGCTCCTAAAAACACAGTGCTATTTGTAAGTTGCGAACAGAAGTGGAACTCTCACAAGTGATCAGTCAGCTACTTATTAAACCAAAGTGCTATTAAGATGTTCCAAAGAACTGAGGGAAAGGAAAAAAAGTGTGGGAGACCCCAGAGATACAGTTCAGCAAGGGGGCCAAGCATAATCATTCATATGATACACAGACATGACCCCTCTGTTCTTGAAGATCTTTTCTTTCCATAAAAATAATAGTCATTCCCTCATCCTCTCCTCTTACCTCACAAAACTTAGGGCCGATGGAGAATAAGAGGGTACTCAGTTTTGCTTTGTAAAGCAAAGGGGAAACAGAGATAGGAAAAGGACTTAACTGAGTTACTATGAGTCAAGGGAGGGTCACAGAATTTCAAAGTTGGAAGGGACCTTTTGGTAGTCACGTAGTCCTACTCAGATTTGGAAAGAAATCCCCTGAACATCATACCTAATCTGTATTGGGAGACCTGATAACTTCCCATGGTAGCCAGTCCATTCTGGGATAGTTCTAGGTGTTAGGAAATTATTCTTTACATCAAGCCTAAATTTGCCTCCGCAATTTCCATACACTACTTCTTGTTTTACCCTCTGGGCCAAGGAGTCCAAGCCTTCCACCTATGAGACAGCCCTTCATATACTTGAAAAGAGTTATCATATACCTCTCAGTCTTGTCAAGGTTAAACTTTCCCACTTTTTTGGATGCCCTTCCTCTGAACACTCAGATCCAAACACAATAGTCTGGGATCAGGGATTCTTAAGCTGAAGGTTTGTAAACCTTGGTTTTTTGTTTTTGCTTTTAAAAAAATATTATAACTATTTTAATATAATTGGTTTCTGCTGTAATCTTACATATTTTGTTTTATGCATTTAAAATCACTATTCTGAGAAGGGGTCCATAGGTTTCACCAACTGCCAAAAGTATCCATGACACCAAAAGAGTTAAGAACCTAACTGATGTCTGATCAGAGGAGAGTAGGGAGGGACTCTAACCTCCTCAAAACCTAGAAACTATATTTCTCTTAAAGTAACCTAAGAGTGCAGTAGCTTTTTTGCTTGCCACTTTGTGCTGTTCACGCATATTGAGCTTTCAGTCTACCAACAGGCTCAGTCTTTCTCAGATGAACTGTTATCTAGCCATTATTCCTCAATCATATTCTTGTGAAGTCAATTTTTTTAACTTAAGCATAAGATTGTACTTCACCCCAATACTATTTAATCTTATTTGAATAAGCCCAATATTCTAGCCCTTCAAAATCTTTTAAGTCTGGTGTTCGCTATCTCTCTCAGCTTTGTGTCCTGAAATAAATGCTACCTATGTCTTTAGCCAAATCTTTGATAAAAATGTTAGAGAGCAAAAAGCCAAGGTTTCCTATAGTACTCTAGTGAATACCTCTTTCCAAAGTGACATGGAACCATTAATGACTTCCCTTGGGTATCAGACATTCAACCAATCTTGAATCAACCTAATTATACTGTCATCTAACTCACTCTCTCCATCTTTCTAAAATACATGCATAAGACTCTGTTAAATGTTTTACTAAAATCTAGGCAAATTATATTTATAGTATTGCCCCAATATGCCAGGGTAGCAACCTTGTGTTAAAAGGAAATGAGACGCTATTTTGGGATGACCTATTCTTGAAGCCATGCTGGCTCTCTGTGATCATCTTTTATTTTTTTCCCTAGAGGCTCGCTAACTATCCTTTTATATTACTGAAGTGTAATAACACACACTAGAATTCTGCCAAGAATCCATGTCAAGCTCACTAGGGTATAACTTAAACATGCTATTCTCTTTTATTTTTGAATCAAGACAATTTGTTCTTGTTTCCATTCCTTTCTTTAATCCTTTTCCCCCCCAATATAGTTAACCTCTTTCTGATGTCCTTTCTTTTCCTCACCAGGAAAGCATTTAGCCTGTTTGACTTTATTTTCACATGACCACCCCATGCCTTTGTATTCATCTTTCAATCTTTCATCTATCCTTACTTCCATCCTCTGCAAATGGCTTCCAAAAATATAAATTGGCCAGTGAATTCCTTTTGCATCCATAGCAGTATCTTTAAACAACTACTCATTTTTCTCCTCCTAAGAATTGTTGCTCTTTGTGTCTCTAGAATTTTATTCTTGACAGCTTCCCATCCTTCCTGGGCTGACTGTAGAATTTTAGTTCATGAAATCCTGCCTTTCTTTCCTTTGAACCCTTTGAAATTTGCTCACCAAAAATCTAAAATGAACGCCAGAATATTCTTAGCTTCTCCTCCTATCACAAATTCAAATACTAAAGGTCACATCCCCCCAAAGTTTCCATCATTTCTATCTCAGCAACTGGTTCTTCCTTGCTGGGAAGATCAGCTTTAAAATAGAATTTCTCATTATTTCCTCTAACTTCTGAAGGATGAAATTATCATTAAGACAAGACTGTGGAGGGCTGGAAGGTTACCTTATGGGAGGCTCCCTTGTGCTGGGCAACACGCTTGGTGTTCTTGCAGCACTGTGTGGCGGACAGCTCTGCTACCCGCACCTGCCCATCACGGGCACACATGGCAAGAGTTGAGTCACCACTGTTTGGAAGGAACTTGGCCTAGATCATGTAGGATAGGATAAGGAACAAAAAGGAAATCGAGACTTATTAGGGTAGGGCAAGACGTGACAATGGCCCTAGCACGCTCTCTTTTTTATTCAGTAGGTGAATGAACTGCATCCATTTAAGAGAATGAGAGCTAAGTTCTCCTCCTCATACTGCTGGCTATTACAAAATTACTTCTTTTTATAGTTTAGAAGTAAAAAAGCAAAGAAAGATGGGAAGAGATGGAGGTTCCCTTAAAGATAAGAAATGAATAAGTCACCTGTTTCAGGGTGCTGGATTATTATATGATGACAAAAGTGCTTATGTAAACTGAAGAACAGGTTTGTGGCAGAAATAAGTGAGAAAACAGGGTATGAGAGAATTAACAAATACAGGAGGGAAAGAGGGAAAACCTAAATCCTTTTCTTGATTCTAAAAATAAATCAAACAATTTCCAAGGAGAAAATACCTGGTAGGAGAGTGGTTAGGCAAGAAAGATAATGTTTGGAGACAGTAATACCACTCATGTATTTTGGGGATAGTGGGTAAATTATCCTGGGGATCTGTGTATACCTAATATATTCATTATGAATTCCAAGCACTCTGTATATGAGTTATTACCCATTATTACCATATACAGGGCAAACGGAGGGGACTTTCCTCACAAGATCATTCTGTAGCTAGAACACAGGAATTCCAAAACTTTTGCTATATTAGAACCATCTTCATCTTACCATAGAGTCAGATGCAGGATCTAGGAAGGCCTAATTCTAAACTCCACTACAGACAGGAAGATAGTAAGTGAAAACTCTGGCTCTAATTTCCAACTGACCTGGACAATTACATACTATTTCCTTCTTTGGTGATGGTATCATAATGTTCCCCTGACTTACCTGGAAGACATTGCTTTTATGGCCACTCTCAAAATCCAATACAGGTCGCCTCCGAACCCAATCCCACACTACCACCTTGAGGTCATCGCTGCCACTAGCCAGCCAGGTGCCACGCTGGTTAAAGTGCAGGGTGTTGACACAACCAGTGTGGCCCTCTAGCCCATGCTGCAGGCGGAAACGCTGCACAAAGACTCGTGCTCCACAAGCTTCATACACAAAACGAGCACTTGAGCCCAGCTCCCTCTCTCTGAGGGCTGGAAGGGCCTGCCAGCGAGGCCGGGGCAGAGCTGATGTCTCTGAGGCCACCCAGTCCTCAAGGGCGCGTTCATCATCTGATGAGTCCTGTTCACGATTGGCTCGTTTGCGTTGAACCCGACGCCGGGGCTGCTCTTCTTCTTCCTCTTCTTCTTCCTCCTCTTCTTCCTCCTCTGAGCGGTCATGGACCCGGTTTTCATCATTAATGGAGTAGTGGCCAGTGTCCTCCATGCTATCAGAGTCCTTGTCTTCACCTGAGCTCTCTGTGTCTGTGCCTCGGCTTTCTGTGCTGGTGCGGTTGGGGCCACCCCCATCATCCCCAGTTAGGCTCAGGCTTAGGTCTGAAGCCTCTACCTCGATGCCTGAGGATGTTTCTCTCCCTTCTTCTGTCCCAGACATTTCCTCCGGACTGCTGGATAAGCTTCCTATGTAGGAGAGGGAGGAGTAGAAAAGATATCTTGTAAGGAGTCAACAGGGGCCACAGCTTCAGGTAAGGAAATCCTAACAATGGGCTCAGAAACCTAGTTTGGCACTCTCATCCTATGAGCTTAAGAACAGCAATTTCTTAAAGAAAGACTTCAAACCCTGTGAGGTTGGTGTGAATTTCATCATGACCACTTGGACTGAGGGGTTAAGTGGAAGGCTCAAGACAGAATAAGTGATAGAAGCCACACGAGCTCAGATATGCCAATTCTGAACTCAACACTCTCCCTTATGCCACACAGCTGGGCCCACACCACAAGCACTGACAAAAATGGGTGTACAAATGGCTGGCCAAGAATCCTGGGGAGTACCTGGCACATATCCTCAGGGCCCTACTGCATGGGTAGTGATTAGCTCTACCTGGCACATCACTAACAAAGACACAAAGCATCCTTATACACAGTCTTAAGTACGATAAAGCAGATATCTTTGGCAAGAGCTGGTTTAACCATTCCTCTTAGGTAATGGAAGAGAACAGCTCAATTGAAGTCTCCTGATTGCCAAATAGGGAGTGGTACCAGCTCCTAATTAAGGAAATCACCACCATCTTCTTTTTCCTATATTTCCCTACCTTCTGTTAGGACATTTCTTGGCCACTTCCACTGTCCCTCTATTTACCACTGAAAGAAAATCCAATAAGTAATCTGACTTACATGGGCATAACACAGGAGCAAGCAATAAAGATGAGTGGGGGAAAGTATGCATTCTCTCACTGTTAGTACTGGTATTTCTCTTAGTTCACTATTCTTTGAGAATGCCACGTTGGGAATGATGAAATAACTGGGTGACGTTAGTAGATCAAATTTCTGAGAAATAGATACTGCATAATCCCATCTTATTCCAATCAAGTACTTGGACAGTATACAAAACACCAATACTTCTAACTCCTAACCTAAGACCCAGAAGGGAAGAAAACAGAGAGAAAGAAAGACAGAGGAGGACAGGAATGGGATGTTCATCCCCGAAGGCACGAAGACAGCTTCACATATAGGTTTCATAACTTACTTTCACTTGGTTGTGAGTCTTGCCCCAAGAATCACATAATCACAACTAAAAGTTGCCAAGAATGGCTAAGTTTTTTCGGGACAACTTCCCAATCTGGACCAAGAACTTGAGCCTGGTGTGAGATCCCACCTTACTAATAATGTCTTAAGGAATCTAGACCAGAGAGTAGAGTGAAAACAAAAAATTACTTAGCAGGGACCAGTGTGTTCTGTAGTTAACAATTTGGTTCCTTTCAATGGTAAATAGGCTGATGGCAGAAGTGGATAAGAATATCCTAACAGGTTTACAGACATAGAAGGCCAAATAAAATGGCAAAACCTTTAGCACCCTGTCATTGTAATGATTAATGAAAATTCAGACACAAATGTGAATTCCATTGGAGCCCCAGCATTTCCTAGTTGAGGGCCTCAGTAATCAGAACAATTCAACATTAATCCACTACCATAATGTACTATAGTTTCAAATTTCTCTGCAACCTCAAGCCTTACAATAGTCAAGTCTAGTCCGAAAAATCTCACCCCACTTTCTCTTACAGAAGTTAAATGGAAGCAGAAAAATGGCTCAAAGGAACAAGAAGTAGAACCAAAGTCAGGCACAGCCACCTTTCTTTAGCTTATACTTCACTCTCTTTATACAAAGCAAAGGAACTGGAACTTGGCCAATATACTTGGACTGTAAGGTGTGAGACATGCTGAAACCTCTGTTTCTTCCATCTGAAGAAGCTTTCTCTAGAAAAGTCTACTAGGTCTGCCCAGGCAGCTACCACAAACTTGTCAGCAAGAGTCTATTCTGATCATCTGCATGGTATGGACTTAAGCAGGGCCACACGCGTTAGAATTCTATGGTGTTCTGTTTTCAACTTTGCCTAGTACCCAGTGCTTTACCAACTGGTGGCACTGACCTTGAAAAAAGAAATCTTGTTTTCCATTGCCTAGGTTTGTAACTTCATCTCCATTTAATCTCACTGAGTGGTTTGTGCTCTGGGATGAAAAAGAATTCCCCAGTGTCATTAGTAATCCCCAACCTCCCAAAAGAGATCCCCTAGTTCCCACCATTGAAGGGAGGTTCTACTACTTGCTTAACTTCATCATCAAAGTTTACCTGTTCCCACATTCTCCCATAACTTTTCAGGAGTCCAGAAATAAGTCTTTTGGCCTGTTGAGAGGAGTTTTTATGTTGGCAACACTTTCTGAGATACTCAGATAAGAGTTGAAGAGTAAATAGAAAGTAAAGTTCTTGAAAGATATTTCCTGTATTCAAAACAACTTGAGGTCAGATCACTTTAAGGAAAAGTGATCTGTACTCTGTTACTCAAGAGAAGACACCCCTAGGATGAATTTAAAATCTTCCAATTAACTGTCCACAAAGTCCTACTGATAGCAAAGAACATTTTCCTTCTTCCTTAGCCCCTTACCATTCGCAAGGTCTGTTTTGCCATCTGTGTTGCTCCCTTTACCAGACATCTTGAGTTGTATTTGTTGTAGCCAGCCTGGACTTCAGAGAAGAAAATGCAACAATTAGGAACCAATCAACCCTAGGGAGGATAGAAGAGAATCAAGGAGGTACAACAATCTTTCTCATATTTAGAAAAAAAAATTTTTTTTTTGGTGTATTTAACAAGGCTTTTCAGACAAAACATACAGCCTAGGCTTTTTTGGTTCAGACTCAGAAAAGGGATAGATCTCTGGTGAGGCTAACCACCATTTCTTTGCCTTGCTTACTGAGTAACTGCTCATCTTTGAAATGAGGGAAAAGAAAACTGAAATAGAATCTGGAATGGTGGACAAAGAGCAAATGACAGGTAGTACCAACAGAGAGACCTAAGTTAATGAAAAATGCTGGCTTCTGCATTTACCTCTAGACTCTAAAAATCATTTGTTATAAAAAACTAGTCAAACATAACCACAAGACTCAGTAAAGTGCTCATGTTCACGTATGAGATTCGAGTTAGATTTGGAAACTCATTTTATACATGAAGTAATTCAGGTTCTTCTAGGTAGAAAACTGGCTCTTTATATTCTACTCAAATAGCTGCTTCCTAGCCCATTGCAAGCACTGAAATTAGCTGATAAGTGATGGAGACTTAGGTAAGAGGAAGATCAAAGCTGGAATTAGAACCTCAGGGCTCTTGACTTCCAGATCAGAGTGTGAAAGGAAACTCATATCTCTGAGGGTCTAATTAAAGTAGTGAAACAGAAAGGAAAGAAAGAAGGGGTAAGTTTCTGAATAACAATGGCCAATATTTCTATAAATTCTCTCCTCTAATTCCTTTTTCCTTAGTCCATTCTGTATGACAGCAGCTATAAATTTTTATCAAAACAACAATCCCCAATCTTGGCCTACCTAAAGGTAAAAGATACCTGGATTTTTTTTTCGTTTATACCACTGCAACTCTAGGCATAATTCTCTCATTCTCTGGGCCTCACTCCCACCTCCCAAAAGACCCATAAAAAGCAGAGAATACTACATGTTCAGATCAGAATTGTAAAAAAGCCCTTTCAGTGCCTTGGACAAAAGGCACTGGAGAAAAACAAAGTGTGATTATGACCCTGGTCCCTGTCCCCAGGCACAGTGGCCTGTGATCTTTCAACAGCCCTTTCATTCCCATCACAATCATCCTAGAAGCAGCCTCATCTTTACCATTACCCCCACCCCCATTCTTCTAAGTAGCTTCCCAAAGTGTTCTCCAAAAGGCAGCTGCCCAAAGATCACTTATAGTTGGGGAGAGAAAAGATATTCAATGACAAGACTGATGTTGAGTTTGAAGGAAGGATACCTGAAGTCTATCAAAGCAATGTAAAAAGAAAGCAGATTTCTAGAAGTATAGAAAGAAAAATACCACACATAGAGGAGAGTTTTCCAGTGTGATCTGATTTCTTCCCCTCCCTTCCATGCCTGTAGTTTTTTAAACCATCTTTGACACTGCATGTGCCTCCCCCCCATCCCGAGAGTCTTGTTTAATGTTGTGCAGTACCTTTCCTCCATACTGAGGGTTTTACTCCTACTTTCATCAGATAAAATATTCCAAAAAAGTAGAGAGAGAATACCCCCCTTTGGAAGAGGCAAAACTGAGCTATAAAACAGAAAGATGTTTGCCTAAACTGACATGGTGACCTGAAAGTAAAGCTGGCAATTAAACTCAAATTCTACATCCTTATCAGTTTCTTTCTCGAAAATCAGATAAACCTGGAGTTAGAAGTGACCTAAAAGGTCATCTAAGTCTGACTCATACCTAAGCAGAATCTTCTCTACATCTCCAACCTATTAGGTCAGAATTATGCCTGGGTTCCTGTATTTCTGTATCATACCAACCCACTACAATCTCTGAGAAGAAACAAATGAAGCCTTAAGGTTAGATTCCACTTAGCACTTCTGAGCGGACTGAACTTCAAGATCCTTCTTGCTCACACAAAAAAACTGTGTTCATTCAATATTGGCAGATCAATTAAAAGTAAAGAATGTTGGTACCAGATGTGTATCACTTATGACTGTCAAATCTAATGGCTTCTTCTAATGTGCTCTTTGACCTCCCTGCAGATTTAATACTATTTACCACCCTATCCTGAACACTCTTGTTTCTCTTGGCTCTCAAGACATCAAACTTTTCTGGTACTCTAGCTAACTCCCTATTCTTTCTCTACTATTAGCTCCTCAACCTCTTCTTAACCCTTAATTTTGGCATTTTCCCCAAGATTCTTAATCTTTTCTTTTCTGTACTCTGATCCTAGGAAATCTCATTAACTCCCAACATTTTAACTATCTCCTCTATTCAGATGAATATTAAATATTTAACCCTAACCCATAGCTCCGCCTGCCTCCAGGACATTTAAACCACTCTATTAAGCATTCTACAAGCACCAATGATATACCAGGTCCTTAAGACACTAGAGGTACAAAGATTAAAATAAGACAGTCTCTGCCCTCAAGTATATATTCTATCAGGGGAGACAAGAAGAGGGATTAGATCGGTGATTTCACTGATAGAGGGAGCTCCCAGCAAAGTTCCTTTAACAATGTAGATTGTCCAATATATAGTCTTAAGTGTTACCTAGAACACTGAGAAGTTCAGGGACTTGCTCAGGGTCATGCAGCCAAGATGGTTCAAAGGTAGAATCTGAACCAGTTCCTCAACCAGGTGCTGAGGACAGCCTCTTCTCTATCTATACCATCCTGCCTGATACCTGTAAGTATATACAGAACATATACAAAATAAATATGAGACAGTTTGAGAAGGGAGCACACTAGCTGCTAGAGGAAATCAGGAAAAGTTTTATGCAGGAAACGGCACCTGACTGAGTCTTAAAAGAAATAAAGGATTCTAAGAAGTGAAAGTACATTTCAGGCACAGGAGAACACCAATGCAAAGGCACAGAGATAGAAGACAGAATGTCATGGGTAAGAGCAAGAAGGCCCATTCAGCTGGATTATAGCATGTAAGAAGTGGTATGATATAGAAGGCTAGAAAGATAAGTTGGTACCAGGTTATGAAGGGCTATAAACGACCAAACAGAACTTATATTTTTTCTAGAGGTAACAGGAGGCCACTGGAGTTTAAGAGCCAGAAAATGATATAGTAAGACTTGCACTGAAGGAAAATCACTTTGGTGGCTGTGTAGAGAATAGCCTGGAGTAAGAAAATATAGGTGGTAGTCTAAAAGTTCTGCTAATAGCTCAACTCAACCCCTAGCTGTCTTTAAGTATAAGGGCTATCATGTGGAAAGATTTGACTTGTTCTGCCTAACTGCAAAGGACAGAATCAGAGGCAATGTGCAGTCGCTAAAATGAGGCAAGTTTAGGTTGAGCATAATGAAAAATTTTCTAACCCTTGTACTTTCTAAAAGTACAGTAGCCTGCTGTACTAGTAGGATCCCCTCACTGGAGGTCTTTATGCAAAGGCATGAATAGTTGAATCAGAAGAAGGGATTCTTCCTAAGGTATGCAGTGGACTAGATGGCAACTAAAGTTCCTTCAAACTCTGAACTTCTGTGATTCAATTGTTTCCCCAGTTCTCATTATTATTCCTCTAGAGCCATTCTGGCTTAGATGGCAAAGGAGTGCCAAAAGTCCAATTTCGTACCCAATAACAAATATTGTTTAAGTGGTAATAAAGGTGGGATTTATTTTTTTAATATTTTATTATTTTGAATAAATCAGTTCAAGTCCTTGTAGAAAGAGATCCTTGATAAAAAGTACTGATAGAATTAACTGCTGAAGGCAAAATAGGGGAGAAAGGAGAGCAAAGAGAGAATCCAGTAATGATTAATATTTACTAACTAGACAGTTGGATAATTTGAAGACAAAACCTTCCTGTCTGAGAACATCTAAAAGGTCAAGACCACCAAAAGTGGGAAGAATTGATTACGTAGTCTCCGGCAGTTGCTTTTTAGGCACTAGAGCCTGGCAAAATTAGCAGCAGATTGGGCACTAAAAGCCCCAATTTCAAGTACTAGTTCCACCAGGGAATGTGTAAACTTGAGCCTTTCAGTAGGACCTCAATTTCCTTTTAGGATCAAAGCCCTAGAGAAAAAAGTAGTGCTATAGAATGACGATAAAAACTCAAACCTTATCTTTGGAACAGGTAGTTATAACTCAGGCACAAAGAAACACAAATTTCAGGCAAGAAATGATAGTATGTTTATTTACACAGTGCATTAGCATTTACAAAGCACTTTGTATCCATTATATCCTTTGATATTTGTAGCAACAGTATGTAGCAGACAGTACAGAGTACTATATATCCACTTTATGAAACAGTATGAAGTATTACATTCCCATTAGAGAGATGACAAAACTGACCCACAGAGGTTAAACCAAGGTCATGTGCTAGTTTGGTGGAATCAGGCATGGAATTTAGAGCTTTTGATTCTAGACTCTTTCCAGTGGGCCTCGGTGCCTTTCAAAACAAAGAAGGAACCTAAAACCAACTAACAACTAAAGCAGCAGGGTTCAGAGCGAGACTAATTGCTTGAATTGGAAGCAGGCCAATATACTGTATTTGTGCCTCGAAACTCTATATTACAGAGTAACTACCATGCAACACAATCTTAGCTCTAATTTCCAAATAAAAATCATACTTGCCCAATCCATTGTTCCCTCCTGAAATTTTTATTCCATTCCCAGCAATATCCAGGTTCACCTTGAACATCTTCCATGTTAATACCAACTAATGCCAACCATGCATCTCTTGGAAGAGCTCCTAAGCTCAATGCTCCAGGTAACTGGGAAGTTTAATTAGATTAACTCTACTGTGTATGTTCTAAAAATAACCTCCATGAAATTGAAAATTAACTAGTAAACTTAGGGGAAAAAGACAATCAGAGGCCATTTAACATCTATTTTAAGATTGCCAGTGACCCTGACATCACATGTCTTAATAGACCTGAGTTTTCAAACATTAACCAACATAAGACAAAACATTAACTAAATCCAAGGATAGGCATAAAACAAAGTACAGGGTAAGATGATTCACGTGAGCAAAGCCATCTCTAATTCAAAAACACAGGCGCTACTTTCTTGTACTGATAGCAACAAGAGAGATCTGCACAAGAAACCTTGTTAAGATAGGATCAGGTAAAATTCAACAACTGAAAACTTACAACTAACAAGACCAAAGAGATTAATGGGAGTTGGCCAAGGTAACCTGCATGTTACAATGTTCAAAAAAGTCAGAAGCTAGGTCTCCACATCTGGGATGAAGCTGGGAGAATTTCTACTTCAATGGAAGCCTCCACTCAGTCCAATTAGAAGCCCCAGTAAGGCTCGACATCCCCCAGCTATTCATTCTTTATTGTCAGTGATGATGAATGATATCCAAAATACTTACTTGAGTGAAGTAGCATAGAAAGAATGCTATGAATTTTCCATTTTTATTCTTATCTGTTCACTATCTAATTTCTTTTGAATATTTGTTGAACTGCCAGAACTGGTGGTACAAAGTTGTAATCCCTGCTGTCAGGGAGGCTGAGGCTGGTGGATAACTTGAACTCAGAAGCTCTGAAATGAAGGACTAAGCCCAGCACCAATATGATGAGCCCCAGTCCTGAAGGACAACCAGGCTGCTCTTCAGGCTGCTGCTTGAAGGGTAAACTGGCCCAGATTAGAAGAAGAGAGTAAGTCCAAAAGTCCAAGCAGATAACTATTGGGATTAGGCCCATAAATGACCACTCAACTTCCAGCCTGGGTGAGAGGAGATTCTTTCTCAAAAGTTAAAAAAATGTAAAAAAAAGCAAAACCTAGTAAATGCCTGTTGAACTGAATTTCAGATCTAGGATCCACACTAAATGGCCTGATAGTCTTTCCCTTAGTCTCAACAGACACAAATATCAAGAAATTAATGTTGCCCTTGATGTCATCATTAAGATAACTCAGTTCCCAAACCTGATCCCCTACCCCTGCCAAATACACTTAGTAAATCAGTCCAATCTCTAGGACCTGCAATATTCTCAGTATTCCCTAGCTCAGCCTTGCCCAACACTCCCCCATTCTGGATTACCTGGCGGTTTAAAAAGAATCTAAATGATAGAAAACTTTATAATTTACTCTAAAAATAAAAGGGTGAGAGAAGGGGAGATTTCAATTATTAATAAGATAGGAATCTGAAAGCCATCCAGTATCTGGATCCTTCTGGGAAGGTAGATATCTTACATCGTTGAAGGCTGAACAGCTGTTTGTGGCTGATCTGCATCCAAAGTCCAAATCCACATTTTTGTCATAGGCCCCACATTCCATCTGGCATCAACCAGTCCTCCTTTTCCTACAGCCCTAACTTTTGCTTTATAGCAGTTCTGTTTCATTTAAAATCTACTCTTCTCATCCTTTTACTTTCTATATCATGATCAAAATCACAACTTATAACGAATGCTACACCAAGGCTAAACAGTATAGTAAATAGTTACTAAATAAGATAAAAGCCCTATACAGCAATTCTGATGAGGTGACCCAAAAGTTATTTTAAAATGTTCTATTGAGAGAGGTGGCCCCTCAGTTCAGAACAGTAGTCTAAGGTTTCAACTCATATTGAGAGTTCGAGAGAGAGAAGAAAACCTATACCTATCACCTGCTGTGGTAGAAAGGCAGAGAAAAGAACTCTGACTGTTAAGGAATTAAGGAAACTAAGCAGACTCTACTATAAATACCACAATAGGACATCAACTATGTGACTTCAAATTCAATCCAAATGATAGGCTTTTGCCACCCCCCAGTGGCCCAAGTGGATACCCACAGGGTATTTCCCCAGGAAACGGTATCCCAGGCATTTGGTCTGGATAGGGGCTTTTTTCCTCTGAAGAAAAAGAAACCAGAATTTGACTACAAACACTAAATACATCATTCTTTTTAGATGAGCTGGTTCACAATTCTTTGACAATCATTTTTCTTCAAAAAAAAAAAAATTCAAACTACATTGAGACTTAAAAGAATTTCACGGTGGGTTTCCTCTACCATTCCCACCCCCACCCCTACCTTATTCTCAGGCTGTTTGGGGTCTTGAATGTATTCTTCCAGACTTCACATAAATTATATATGGTCTAAACAGAAAAAAAGGCAACTCTTTCAATTTATCTATTTTACCATATGGGCCTATTTCTAGATTTTTATCTAATGGTATCATACTAGGTTGCCTACAGGAGGCTGTACTACTCTAATGCTTAGTCCTCCAAGCACTATACTCAAAACTAAACATAGGCAAAGCCTAAGAAAATCCTGGTGCCAGATTCAAAACTTAAAATACACAGAAAGCTTTGCTGAGATTTTCATGGAAAATCTTAAATTTTCTTGAAATTAGAGGTAAAGAAATTTTCTCCATGGGGTTCACCATCACTCTTACATTCTCTTCACATTTCTCTTTTTACTCTTTAAAATATATAATATACCCAAGATGGAAGCCCTAAAAGCACTGCCCAGTAAGAATCCCTATAGGGAGTTATCTACTAAACCAAAATGAGTTAAAGAATGAAATAAGAAATGGAGTCCATTACTATGTTGCTTATAAGAAACATATTCAGTACCAATCATACAGCCAAATCAAACTGTGTGTGTGTCTAAGTTTTTTTTCTCAGTACCTCAGCCAAGTCACAAGGCAGGTCCCTGTTTCTTACTTTCTCTAAGAAGGACTTCCTCTCTGTTCAAATCACCAGCTCTTCTTTCAGAATCTTCTCCCTAAGTGGTTACAGCTTACCGTTCCCTACACTAACTATAGTATCCCAGAGGGAATGCCAGGTGGCACTGCAACCCTAGGAGCAGAGGGAGCCTATGTGAAAAGGCCTACAAACTCTTTTAAAAATAATGATGCTCAGGTTTCCTCACATCTACTAGACTGAATAACTTCTAAGTTTTGCATTTGTTTCTATCAAGGAACTCTAAGAAATTAAAGAACTGATAGAGACTCTAGTTCCTATGTACACAGTTGGTGGCAACAATTTTTTTCAATAATTTTCCAAATATTTTTGAGGCAAAGAAACACTAGCCCAGAGGCAATGAAGAGTGAAAGCCCTGCCTCCACCCAAAGGTAGAACATGTGGGAAAACAACCAAGGAGATGATGAAAGCAAAGGTCACCCAGAAAAGTCACTCCCACTTTTGTCATGTTAAGAGGACAAAGTCTAACGCTTGAGTAAGGGTCACAAAACACACATCTAAAAAATACAGCAGCAAACACAGCAAGCAGTAGGTTGGGAGCTAAAACAAGATAAGAAAAACTCCTATTGGCAAAGGCAGGGCCCACTGCAACTTCCTGGCTATGTAAAGAGGAATAAGGAAATAGAGAAATGATAGGAAAAGAAGGGCAATGGTGATTCAGGTTGAAACAAAATCAGAGCTACCTACCTAAACTAATGACAAACATTTCTGTCACCCTTTAGCTCTAAAATTAAAATTAAAAAATTCCTCTATGACACCAGCCATCTAATCCTATGTTCAAGTCTTGCCTTCAAAACATATGACCCTGGGAAAGTCACTCTCAATGTCCCAAGCAACCCTCCAAGTTGAGATAAGGTATGACCTAAATTAGTAGGAGTTTCCTCACCAAGAAGTTCCCTATACCAATAAAATCATGAGGCCAATCTCTGTACCCATGGTATTACTTTTCAACTCAAAATTTTAAAGTTAAGAATTTGAAACATGCTATATGTGTAATTCTCTTATCTACAAAGACTGATAAAACTCTATACTTGTCCATATTCGAATTACTTTAACATTCTCCTAAAAGTCAACACTGCTCCTAATAAGTCAGGAAGTGTTTGCTTACTCCCACTTAAGAGAAAACCTGAATTAGTTACCAGGAAAGGGCTTTTCGGTGTGACTATAATAGGAAAGCAAAGTATCCTAAGCCAAATCAATACTAAGGAATCAACTAAATTATCATGCTTATGAAGGGCAGATTTAAAATAACACTAAAAGGTTTTTCTAAAAAAAACTCTATGAGGTCTATATAAGAGATCCCATTGATATGTGATTGTATATTGACACAAAACCTTTCTTCTCCATGCCTGGGGCTGAGTATCTTTGTTGCCTAGGTCCTAGCTGGCTAAAGGCTGAATAGGGATGAGGCCCCAGCTTAACAAAGATAATCAGTAAAACTGCTGCAAATAAATAATTGAGAGTTGACTCTACCACGATAGTCAATATGTCAAGGACCTCTACTGTATAACACCAATATTACACCAAATAGCTCTGTAAGTAAAGTCAAACTTCTCTGTTCCTTTCCAATAATAAGGGTTTATAATTCCATAACACTTTACAGACATAACAGCTTCATATCTGATATTCTTACAGTTTGGTAGGCTTTATTATTCACATAGAAAGCAGATTCAAAGAAGTCAAGGATTTTGACCAAGGTCACACAATTAAGTGACAGACTTGGGAACTAGGTCTTCTGAATCCAGAGCTCTTTCTGCTACACCTAGGATGGAAAAGCTCTTAAAATACTTTTTGAAGAACTGTCAGCATAGTGGGAAGAAAGATGTACTTGGAATCTTAAGAAATGGGTTTGAGTCCTGGCTATGATCACTTCTATGGGCCTCAGTTTCCTCATCTGAAAAACAAGGGGATTTCATTAGGTCATTCCTAAGGTTCATTGAAGCTGTAACATCTGTGATGCTGATTCAATCTACATATAGATTTTTTTTAACTGTCATAACTGAGACTTTACACCAACTTGATCTATGCTGGTATACACATTATGCTTCCTCATGAAATGATGGGGACCATGGATTTTCAAAGGCTATGCTGCAAGGGTATTTCATTCTGGCAGGTCCTACCAAGCTGCAGAGATTTGAGTAATAAAATGTAAATCTAATCCTATCTTTTACAGGAAGCCTTTCCTAACCCTACTTAATTCTAGTGCCTTCCTTCTTTTAATTACTTCATTTTTACTCTGTATATAGCTTGTCTGTACATATTTGTTTGCCCATTAGATTGTAAGCTCCTTAAGGGCAAGGATTGTCTTTTGGCTCTTTTTGTATTCTTAGGGCTTAGCACAGTACATGGCACATGGTAGGCACGTAATAAATGTTTTTTGTTTGACTGACTGTTTCAAGGATCAATGCAGTTAAAGTCAGAGAGACTCATCACTAAGTTGGCCACAGTGTGATGAATTTTTTGGCCATAATAATCTTAAAGACCATCTACTAAATTTACAGAAGGATTACAATGAAGAGCACATCCACATTGACAAAATAGTAAATTAACAGAAACATCTAATTGTCTTCAAAAAGCCCTTGTAGAAAATCTGTCCTAAGCCCTGAGAGATTTCTATAGCCTTCTCTCATTAGCACATTATTCCAGGTATCAAGTTATTAAAATATCTTGAAAATCAGAGAAAAACCTGATCAAGAGGAGATAAAGTTTAGGACAAAAGGACTGAAATCTATCAGCCACCAAGAAGGTGGAAATGGAGATGGATTCAGTAATATTTGCAGGCTAATGACGTGAGTCAACACAAATAAAAAACACAGACTATTCAAAGAGATGCACTAATCGGCTTTAAGAGTCACATAACAGTGGAGCCAACTGCTAACTCCTGTACTACACTACAGTTCTTCAATAGTAGGGTTGAATCAAACTTTCTGGGTGATAGTTATCTGGGCATTTTTCATATACCCTAATTAGAATCATTAATCTGGGCAGCAGAAACAATCTGATATATGTTCACATTGTCCAGAGAAACAGAAGTAATAAGACACCTCAGGGGTATGAAACAGCAAATCTTGGGTTTTGTGCTAGCCAAGCCCTGAAGAGTAGGAAACTTTTACAAGTGGGAGTTCTAGAGCATGTTTCCTTTCAAAAAGTGTTTTTGATGTCCCAACATCCAGGACTGCTTTCTTGTTTCCACTAGGGGCAGAAGACATGCTTTCTTTTAGGTCCCACTGTACCCAAGAGTCTATCAAGAAAAAAAGGTCATTTTTATCTGGTATGGGTGTCTTTACTTCTTAGCAGAGAAATCAGACCCAGGCTACCGAAAGCTATTATCCTGCACAGTGGCTTGAGTGAAACAAACAGCTTTCATCCCAGATCCTATCAATTTTCCCAGTTTTCTCTGATACCATTGTCTACTCTCCTGAGCTACGGTCAGGAAAGAAAAGAGACAGGAAAGCCTGCTTTTTCTTGTGCTATCCTTCTACTTGATAGCCCAATCTAGTTCTCTGAAGATGAAGCCATAAACTCAGAATGCTTGGCCTCTTGTCCCCTGTTTACTTCCAAAAGAAATGAGATCATTTCATGACCTAGTTCTGGGAGATGTAACCTGTTATCGGGATTGTGTTTAAAAAAAAAAAAGTGTTCTCCATTAGGGAAGAGAAGAAAATACTATTTAGGCACACTAAGAGAAAAGGAGAGAAGGAATTACAATATAGTATACTTTTGATCATATGTACTAATGTAGGGAAGAAGACCAAAACAATAAACAATTCAAATATCACTTATATTTAGCTCTGATGTGCAGTCGGACCCATCTAGTCAATACTCTCATTTTACAGATGAGGAAACTGAGCCTCTGAGAGGATAAGGGACTTGCCCAAGGTCACAAAGGACTCTATTGAATCACATAAAGGAGGAAGTCCTGGGTGATCACGAATAAGTCACAAAGCAGATTTGTGAGAGCTAACTAAAGAAAAAACGCAATACTACTTCACAGGAAAACTTCTACTTTTGATGGAAAGCAAAAGTATTATCTGATGAATAATTTACTTAGATCTACTGGAATGACATATAAAGAGGACAGATTAAAGGGCTCACTGGCTATCACTGTCATGTTCAGAGGCAATCAACCCAACCCTAGGTATTTCCTAATCTGATACTATGGGACAAGGGTTTTTAACTCAAGGTCCATGAACTTGCTTTCTGAGTATTTTGCCAACTATATTTCAATATAATTGGTTTCTTTTGTAATCCTGAGTTTTATTTTGTGCATTTAAAAACATCATTATGGTAAAAGGTCCATAAGACTCACCAGTTTGCCAAAGGGATCCATAACACAAAAAGGTTTAAGAACCCCCTGTTCTAGGAGATATAAAACTCACAAACCACTCCTTCCCCTACTACAAATACAAATACACTTTGGAATCTACCAGCTGTGCTGTCCAAATTCACTCCCATAAAAGCTCACATATTCTGGACAGATCACATCACCTTCTATTTGCAGGAAAGTTAAAAGGTACATATAGAAACCTCACTGGTATCATTTAACATTTAAATGCAAAGTACCCTAAAAAGCACCAAAGAAACTGAAAAATTATAGTTTTTCTACTTCTCCTTTCACCTACCACAGTCACCAAAATGGACTGTTCTACTGGATATGCAGTATGATCCCTGTAATTATTAAAAACTCCCCAGACTAACCATAAAGAGCTTCTTGTTTTTAATCTATTATCTATATATCTATATCTATAGAGCTATAATCTAGTTAAACTATTACCCAGGAATACTCTTGGTCCCCTCAAAATGCTAGAGCTCTAAGTAATAATCCTCAAAGATCTGAGGTTTTATCAGGTTTTTCATCACTAATGCAGGAAGCAGATGGCTTCATGAGTTACTGTGATGAAAAAACTCAGGAAGTCAAACGTTTGGTAATAAGCTTCTCAAAACTTTTGATTAGCCTAGTTCTCAGTCAATAGGTCATCATCAGGCCTTTACTCAAAACTTTTCTTGCTTGGTAGGATCTGTCAGAGTTTGAGCTCCTAAGTCCTATAACTTTCAGAATCCAGTCACATCCGTGCCAGGATAAAGAAATGGAACAGGGCTTTAATGAAAGAATAATAATCATAGTGGCTCAAAGTAATATAACACTTTAACAGTTTACAAAGAACTTAAGCATCAGACAGACATCCTCTTATCTCTCCCTAGCTTTGAGAGGAGCAGGCTGCTGTGTTCATCCCTTTTGACTTTAGAGGGGGTAAATTCAAGACCACAAAAAGGGAAGAGATTTAATTTGACTCAGTGGCAGAACCAGTTCAAAAGCAGACTGATTCTCAGTCTATTAACAATGTAAAATGCAGGGCAGACACCAAGCAAATGAAGGAAGTCATGCATCAGCACAAGAAAGGTATATGCACTTCTGGCACAAAAGGAGCTGTTCAAAAGCAATGTAGCAACAGTTTAGGACAGAAAATAAAGACTCCCACAGCCAATTAAACCTGTAGAAGGAATTCTGGTTAGTCAAATATAATGACTAGAGTTGGATCAAAAAACAGGAACACCACCCTATGTTTTAGGGAAAGCCTGGTAGGATGTTTATGAACACAATGGTCAGCAACTGAGCATAAAGGCAGGGCCTGATAGAATCATTTATGTCCTGAGCCTAGGAATTTAAAAATTGATTACAACTCCTTACTCACCTTCCCACTTTATGGCTGAAGTAAGGCCTGGCTGGACTCCTGAGAAAATAGCTCTGTAGATTCACTGAAGGACTGAGAAAAGTTACAATTTAAATGGCAAAAATGTCATACCTAAGGAACATTGGAACATACAAACACCTCTTTTTGTAGCATACTGTTCTGGCTCACACCAAACTATTTAAAGTCAAAAGTGAAATATTTATCTTATGTGACTACTGAATATCTAAAAAGTACACTGGGGTGCAGAAAAAAAACGGAACCAGGCCAGCCACAGGTCTGAAAACAGTTCCATAGTGGGACATGAAATTCATTTTTTTTTTTTAAAAAAAAGGAAAATTAGAATCCTTTCAACAATAAACACGGAACCCAAAGAAGGCTGCAAATAACAAGCCTCAGAGCAGGGAGGAAGTCACCTACAGAATGCTGATAAACGCCAGAGCCAGTTTGTTTACACGGAGACTCCAGCAACATATCACAGGAGTCAGAAATTCAAGCCACCAGATGCTTTCCGACTAACAGGGTCCAAACAGGACCGTTCTGGGGGTGAGGTGAAAGGGGGACCTGAGACTCGAGAAGCAGGGAAGAAATGCCGCCCAGGACCCCAGGGCTGCCCTGACCCCTGCCCTGCTGCGAGAGGCAGCATTGGGGCCTGTACATTTCAGGGCTGCGCGAAGGGACCGGGACACCAGCGAGGGTCGAACCAAGTTCCCAGGGAGAGGGAAAATTAAGGTCACCCAAAAGAGGTGTCCGGCAGGGAGAGAAGGCAGCTGGCCAGGGAGGACTGAAGCGGGGGCAGGCCGAGGAAGGGGGGAATCGGGTCCCACAGGGGAAACTGGTTCAGTCTTGGGACAAGGAGGACCGTCCGCAAGGGAAAATGGGGGACAGGCCCGGGGAGAGGGGGCAGGCTGGGCCGCAGCGGGACACGGACCGAGCAGGTCAGAGGGTGTCCGGCTGGGGCGGTTACAAGCCCGGGAGCCGGCGAGGCTCGGCGCCCTGCTCCCCGCTTCGGGGCATCCTCCTGCCAGCGGCTGCTCTGGCTGCTCCGGGCCGGGCCGCCTGGTCCGCTGCCACTGCTGCCGCCGCCATCTTACACTGGCCAGCCGCCGCCACCGACGCCACCGACGCCGCCGCCGCCGCTGCCGCCGCCGCCGCCGCCGCCGCCGCCACTCTCTGCGCTTGCGCCTGCGCCGCCGCGCTTTCCGGCCCCGTTTGCGACTAGGCGCCCGAGGAGAACTGGAGAGTGGGTAGGGCGCGAGATCCCGTCCCCCAACCCTTCTCTGCAGTCGCGCTGGGCGGGGTGAATCTGGCGGCTAACGGAAGACCTGAGGTCAAGCGCGTGCGTGCTGAGGCTCCACAAAGCCCCGAGGCGGTGGCTGAGGCACTCCTTCCACTGGCGGAGAACGACCGGCTCTGACCAAAATAGCGTCCGCATCCTAGGGGCCTGGCAGAGCACCTGGTCTGCACCCCGGCGGCGTCTGCTTGCTGCGTGGCATGGGGCTGGGACGTGCAGCCTCCGCCTCGCGAGGCACGCGGCTGCCCAGTCCTTCGCCCGCCAGCCGCGGCTTCGGCAGCCCTACGCCCGGGGAAGACGCGTCTCTCCTCCAGCCTTGCGCAGCCTGAGCACCACCGAACGACTAATCCAGCCTTCCTCTGAGATCGGCCCTTTCCACGTTTGTTTGATTGTTTGGGAGTGGGGGGGCGGGGCGCAGTAGGAAAAGCTTAGGAAGTGGAGCGAGGTGTCGAGACTCTCGAAAGTCCACCCTCAGTTGTGGCCTCAGGAAGCCCATTCCTGCTTTCAGACTCCTCGGGTCATGGGCCGAGTCGTGGGCTGGATCCAGCCATTGATGAGGTTGAGCCAGGTGATGGGAAGGAGAATAGGGGTTGTACGACCCCCTTGTTAGGATTCCTCGCCCAAGAGGAAGAGGAGACCCAGGATACTGAGAACCGTGGTCGGAATGGAAAATGCAGGTATCGAGTGTGTTTGGGCTACCCAAACAAGGTATACACCCCACTGGGGCGCTGTCAGAAATGCAAGTCAAATCTAATAAAAGGATAGAAATGGATAAATATAAAAGGATAAGATTTTCCATCAGTAAGGCTACTGGGTCACTATTTTTAGGTGATTTGTAAATGTATAGATTTTGAGATTTAGTTACTGGTATCTGGAGAAGTAAAATTAACCTGTAACTAAGATAAATTGCGATGAAATTAGTTGAACCAATTTACTGCTATAGCAGAAAAGTGGTGAGTGTAGTACATGCATATTGCTGTAGGATTTGGGGGGAAAAACTTACTAACGGGGAGCTATCAAAAATGGATGGACTGCCCCAGAGAAGTAGTGCATTCCTCCTCTCTAAAGGTCACAGGATCATAGCTCTAGAGCTGGAAAGGATTTCAGCTATCTTGTCCAACTCTCTCCATTTTACAAATGAGGAAACTGAAGTGGTCTAAATGGCATGCCCAAAGTTGCAGAGGTAGTAAACCTTGGAAATGGAATTTGAATCCAAGTTTCTTTGATTCCAGAGCCATTGCTCTTTTCACTGTACCAAGCTGCTTTCCTCTTCAAGCAAAGGCTGGATGACCACTTAGCAGGGATGCTGCAGAGTGGATTCTTGTTCAAGTGCAGGGCTAGTCTCTAGATGCCCCAACCCCTAGGGACATTCCAACCATGAAATTATGTGAAAAGGAGTGTTTTGTCTTTAGCACCAAACAGGCAATAGGATGCTGATTGTAATCCACGGTACCCATTGGCCAGACATAAATATACAAGGAATGGGAATGTACAATCAATTAAGCTGATATCAAAATATCACTTGGTAAAAGTATCTTTTAAGCACATCTTGCTTTCCCTTTTACCCCTTAGAAAAGTGTCCACTGTAAGTTAATAATAATGGGGGGGCAGTAAGAGGTTGGACAGTTTTGTGTCTTTACTGTTATAAATTAGTAAATTGTATTCTGATTATGGGTGCCATGAGTTTGGTTAGAACAAGTTAGTTCCCAGGGCCTGATAAAATTTGGTTTCTAAACCAACAAACCTGAAGACCAGACTCTGGATCAAGGATGCAGACTTACTGTGAGGCTCAGCCTATGCAACCAGTCTTTCCAACATCTTAACTGAAACTACACTTGACAGGATTCCCTCATAGAGGGAGAGCATACTTGGATAGAAAGGCTGGGTGTATTCTGACAGCCTGAATTTCTCAACACCCAAAAAATAATGGTTCCAGTGATAGTTCTTGAGTTCTACAAGTTTGGAATAATGATCATATATACTTAAGAATGGAGCTGAGACTACGAAACCTGGTGTTTAGCCTCTCAGCTCTAAACAAGACAAAACATTCTTGATGATTCTGCATCATGTGTACAAAGAGGCCCATTTCCCTCTTTGTCTTGAGCTTTTTTCTTTTTTGTAAGTTTGTTGAACCCTAGTGTCTTCACTATCCCTTTGTCTCTTCTCATTTTACAAAAGCAAGTAACTGAAACCCTGAAAAGAAAAGTCTTAGCAAAATTTGGACATAACGAAAAGAGTATAAATCGGATGCAAAAATAAAGCTTCCCAACCCCACAAAAAAATAAACAGACTTCCAGAGAGGAAAAGGACCTCAGTTTCTATTTCAATACATACTTGAAAGAATGCCATTTGTAACATACCTAGTTATCCAACCAACCTTTACGTGAAGATCTCTTCCAGTGAAAGAGAATCTCTGTACTTCTCCAGCTTATTGATGTCCTGTGTTGCCTAGGTCTCCAGGTTTTATCAGACTAGATAGCACTAGAGTTTCCTTCCAACTCTCAAATTCTGTGTTCTGACCAGGGCAAAGAACAGTGGCACTATTACCTTCTTCATGGAAGCTCTGTCTCTTCACACAGTCTAAGATTACATTAGCTTTCTTGGCTACCATACCACTGTAGATACTTGTGGAGCTTGAGGTCCACAAAAATGCCCAGATCTTTTTCAGACAAACTACTGTCTAGCACAGCCTCATCCATCTTGTTCTTGTAAAGTTGACTCTTCATGACTTCAGAGGATTTCTGTCCCTTAGCAGAAGACGGTACACTATAGGTATGGAATGAGGCACATACTTTAAGATATGTTTATTGATTTGTTATGCTTGGCTGTATATGTCACAAGGGTGAGATCTATCGTGAGAACAAGAGCACTTTTGAGCTGATTGTTTTAAAAATTCATGCATAAAACTTTACACTTGACCCTATTTGTTGACCCTAGATGTTGGACATTTCATTCTGGATGTCCTGGAAACATCTTAAATTCATCATATCTAAAACTGACCTCATCATTTCCCCTAAACTCTCCCTTCTTCCCGACTTACTTTTGTTGACATAACCATCTTCCCAGTCTCAGATTTATTCTGAAGTCCTCACTTATCCCTCTTACCAACTGGTTGCCAAATCTTGTTGTTTCTACTTTCACAGCATCCCTTGCATCTAACCCTATTTCTCCAGTCACAAAGCTGCCACCTTGGTTTAGGCCCTCATTGCAACAAGCCTCCCAGTTGTTCTCCCTTCCTCATACCCATGTTGCGCAAAGCAGCAAAAATAATTTTCCCCAAGTGCAGATCTGATCGCATGACTCCTCCACTCAGTCAACACCAGTGGCTTCGGTTGACTCAAGAATAAAATACAAACTGTGTAGCATTTGAAGTTTCTTACAAGCTGCTCCCACCCTGTCTTTCCATCTTCAAAGGACATTGTTCCTCTCCCAGATTCCTTGTGATTCAACCAAACTGACCCTCTACCCTTCTCTGCTGCCCACCCCCCAGTCTTTCTCTGTACCTTTGTTGGTTATCCCTCATGGTGGAATTCGCTTTCTTTAGCTCTACCAGAGTCCCTCTCTTCCTATGTGACTGTGACTCAGACACCTGACCCCAATTGCTGGTGGCCTCCTTCCTAGTCAAAGTCACTGATAAGTCTTAAACAGCACAAGGCCACATACAGATGTGTGGGTTCACTGGGGATCTTCCAAGCTGACGTTGGCTAACTAACACTATAATATAATAACTACTCTTTGGGATAGACTGCTACTTAACTAGCTTAGATCCACCTATTGTCTACCCTGAAATTCATTCCGTAAGAGTAACAGGATTTTTTCAGATACTTCACTGAAGTCAAGGTAAGCTATTATCCACACTTTCCTGATTTACCAGTTTAGTAAGCTGATTAAAAATCTGGCACATGATCTTGATGAAATTACATTAAATGTTATGTGATCATTGTTACCTTTGCTGAAGATTTACTACCTTTCCCTTTAATACACTGAAGAACTTTGCTACAAATTAAAATCAAGCTTATTGGCCTATAACCTAGAGATTTCGCGTTTTTACTTTGTGAAAATCAGGACATTTGCCCTTGTCTAATCCTATAGCACTGCCCCCCCATTCTCCATGCTCTAAGAATGATCAGACAGTTGATCAGCAATCACATCTTCCAATTCTTTCAGTACCCTAATATTTGAAGTCAGTTGGGTCAGGTGACTTGAAATCACCATGGCAGCTAATTTCTTACTAGATCCTTATTTTATTGATGCCTTAGCCACATTTGTTCCTGTCCTTTCAGGTCAAAGAACATTCTGCTTGACAGAAGCAAGAAAGAGATTGGAAAGCTATGCATTCTATCTTTGATCAAGTTTTCCCAATATAGCCTTAAAAAAACCAACCCCAAATCTTTTGTAGTTTTTAATCTTCCTCCCCAGCCTTGGTCCATTTTGATCTCTAGCACTCCTAACATTCTTCTTTTAGGAGGCTGCCAAGATCTAGAGTACACCACAAACTATTCCTAGCTTTTTTTTTTCCTACCCTTCGTTCCTTATAAAAGACTTTTTCAGATGTTGAGAATACACATGCACAGGCTTCTCACAAAGTAAATAATGATTTTCATCACCCCCTTCTAATGCCATAAGCAAGCCTCCCTCTATCCAATTCCCTAACCTATATATTTAACTACAATTGGTTCACAAAGGTGTGGGATTCAGCCTGGGAAAACAAAAACTCTTGGCTGGGATTCACCTCTGTTCCTATCCTAGTCTCAGCCTAGTACGCAGTAAACTTCCTGGGACATGAGGGGGAAGGGGGTAGGGGGAGAAGAGTAGAATTAGATTGCTCCAGAGAAGTACAGCTAAAATGACTAAGGTACTAGAAGGGCTACCAAATGAGAACAGACTAAAAAACCTTTCTAAACAATAAGACTAAAAGTTGTTATCTATAAAACTGAATTGTCTATTACCCCCTAAAGTTTGAGGTTAAGTATAGGAAAAAATAATCTTTCACACAGTAGGTAATAAACATGGCACTGAATAGTTTTATAGAAGAATATTGAAGCTAGAGTCAATTTAACAAGCATTTATTGAATGCCAATACTATATGCTCAGTCATTGATGATTAGAAGGAACTTTGGAGACTAATTCACAACCCCCCGCCCCCTTTACAGATCAAGAAACTGAGTCCCAGAAATTAAGTGACCTGCCCAAGGTCACAGTTAGTGGGAGAGGTAGGATTGAAAGCCAGGTCTCTTGAGTCCTGTAGTATTTCTAGCATACCCCACAGCCTCTCCCATACCCCTAGGCAATGTTTTATTAGGGAAGAAGGCGCTATAGAGGCAACTAGACAGCTTTGCCACAGCTTTCTATACAGTGAGCTACTTAAGTCCACTCCTCCCAATACAAACCAACAATCTTGGGGGAGGGGATTTAGGAACAAAAATGGGCAGGGCTGCCTCAAGTTTCTTGGTAGTGGTAGCCAGTACCAGGAAAGCAGACAGGAGATGAAGGGAAGTCTTTCAGTTGCAAAGCCACTTTCTTCCACTACCACCCTCAGCTACTAGCTTTTGAATGATGTGGTTTTAAGCCCCCTCAGCATCCTAGTCATCTTCCCTCAAACCTGAGCCAACTTGTCAACATCGATAGAGGGGTGCTTAGAACTAAATACATCACTGAGGTTGTGTCTTCACCCCCCTCCCCAAACTTACTGAAGACAGGAATTTTTTTTTTAATATATATATATTTGCCAATACATAATTGGCACATTAGCACTTCCTACTCTCCTTTTATTCTGGACTTTTCTAGCACAACACAAAAATATTTTGGTTTTTTTAGCTACCATATCATGCTGTTTACTTATGGTGAGCTCAGAGGTGCCTAAAAATTCCCCATATTTTAGTGAACTATATTTGACTTTAAACCAAGAACCAAATTCATCTTAATGTTAGGTGTCTTCATAACACTTAATTCAGGAGGGTTGGTCTGAGTGTAGTGCTTACTTTATAAGGTGAACGAGGCCCCACAGTATCAATGGCTCTAGGGCTGAGGAGAAGAAAGGGCAGCTAAGAGAAGTGATCTGATGTTCAGTGATAAATTTGAAATATTAAACAGAATGCCAGTGAAAAATTAGAAACCTCGGAACTTTTTGCTGAAACCTTTAAGAAATAGGCAGATATCTTATCCTGGGCTACAGGGAGGCATTGCCAAACACCTCTGAACAGGGGGTTTCAGAACCAAGTTCTACCCTTAGCCTGTAGGAGTTTATGCCACACAAGAAATGGGCCACACTCCCAACAGCCTAGCTCAGGATGTTTATTAGACACCAACCAAGGCATAGGAGACTAGGAAGGATTGCGGGAGGACAAGCTGCCAGCCCTCTCCCAAGCCACTGCCATGAATCAAGGTTTAGGATGTTGAGAGGACCAGAAGTCTCAAAACTGCCCAAAAATAGCTAGGAAGAGAACACTCTGTGCTCTCCCCAACTCCATGTATATTTGTTAGGGGATCAGAGCTGAATGAGAAAAGGTAGGGGGTTCCCCCTCAGTAACAGTTCAAGGGTGGGGTAGGAAGCTGAAAAGAGCAGGAAAGGGAACAGGGCACTTCAAGAAACAGAAGCACTGGAACATTTAGGATAACATTTGGTTTCTCAGATTGGACCAAGAACAGAGGTATCTTAATTTAGAAGAGCAGAACACAAGAGGATATAACAAAATATATGTGCACCTAGGGGAAAGGACATATGGCTGGCAAAGACCAGAAAGACCCTATTCTCACCAGGATATACCAAGTGTCCCTTCTCCAGTTCCTGATCAGTGTTTCTGAGGGATCAGACACCCAAGGATGGATGTTCAGAGCCAAGGATCTCCCCTAGCCCCGTGCCCAGAGCTGGCACAGCACCCCGACTCCAAAGGAAATAGGGAACAAGGCACAAAAACCCTGGGAGTCAGAGGAGGAAGCATCAATGCAGGTATACACAACAGGTACACTCAATATTTGGGGGGAGGCGGGGAGGGAACATATTCCATAAAGACCTTAAGCAGGTAGAAGTAGGTACATTCACTAGCAGCAGGAAACGGAGGGTGGGAGGTGGGGTAAAAGACTTGATGAGAACAATTTGAATAATAGGTCCCATTCCCAGAAACAACAGCCTCAATGGCTACAGAGGGACCATGCTGGTGTGGAGTAGTCTTGGAGTAAGAGCTGAGGAAGGAATTGGAATGGGGGCAGAAGACAAGTGGGGCAGGCAGTTTCTCCACAGCATCACCACCCCTCCCAGCACCCGATGGCTCTGCTGATTTCAGGTGTTCACTCATGGTTAGGGATGGGAAGGGAAGGGTGAAGAATTTCACATGATCAGACACTGCTCTCCACTGGCACTTGCAGGGCCTGACAGATTCAAGGTGTCAAGGTCAAAGTTGAAGCCAGGGGGCTAGAAAGAAAGATTGAGGGAACAAGCTTCAGAAGTTTTCCACATTCTAAATCAGGACTCCCCACATTCCATTCCCCAAGGCTAATCTACAACCTTTAGCCATCACTATGATTAACAAAGCCCTTACTATTTTGAGTTCACTGCTTAAGTAGAATTCTGGAAGTTGGAATTCTAATGGCCACCTAGAAGTGGAAAAAGATACTTACACTTTCCCCTGCAAGCTCCTTTGGGGGATGACCCAAATCCTGAAGCTGGAAGATAAGGAATTGGTAAGATAATATTGTATAAAATATCCCAGTGCTTGACACTTATTAAATGGTTATAGAATGAATAAGGGAACTAAGAAAATCCAAATATCTCAGTCCCAAGAGGGGAACCAGAGCCACCACCTATTCATGCCCCTCATGCCTTTTTAAAGTGTCTCACTTTCACTCTTCCTCACTTAGTAACCTTAATATCATATGTATAGCATACAGGTGTGGACAAATTGTTGCTAGTGGAGGGACAGGCTTTGGTGTCCTTCATAAACACCACCTTACAATGCTTCAACAGAACACCTCAGGCACAGGGACAAGCTGCCCAACCCTTCTGTCCTTCATGACTGGAGCTCTTAAAAGCAGGGGGAATGGCAGGAAATGCAAAATGGGTTCTCACCTGCTGCATGAGATCTAGCACCATCTCGAAGCGGGCCTTCTGTGTGGCCTCACTGTCTGCAGCTGTCTCTTTTTCAAACTGTTCACAAATCTTGCCCATTACATTGTGCTGTTCCTGATATTTCTCAAATTGTTCTGGGGGCAGTGCTTCACGGTGGCTCTGCAACCACTCTGGGTACTGCAGAAAAGGAAAAGAGGTAGGGAAGTGGGCAAAGAACAGGAGTTGTGACAAAAGATGCAAGTGGGCAAGGGACATGGTATGAAGGCCAGCAATGACTCAGATCTCAAATTTCCCAGTACTTGTTTATACTACTTTTAGGCATGTAACTCTACATTGTATTATTTCATTTTTTCCCCCAAATATACATCTTCCTAAAGATATTACAAGCACTTTGTGGTTGGAAATTTTATGTTTCTTTTGTATCACTCAACACTTAAAGCAGTGCTCGAGGACATAGCAGACACTTGGGGTTAGATGAAAAGAAAATGGGCTGCTTAGAATATAATCATTCTTGTACCACTCTGATATCTCCTCCAACTACATGCACCCTTGGCCCAATAGTTCCTACAGCTGTTTCCTCAGGGCAACAGAACAAGGTAGAAGCGTCAGAGGAAGCATGAGCACCAGCCACCACCATCCATATAGGATCTGACCATCCATATAGGATCTGATCAGGCCACATTAAGTCACAATGCCAAGGATGCAGAGATAAACCCAGGAAGGGGAAGGGTGGGCATCAGAGGCTCACTAACTTTCTCTGTGATTTCTTTTAGTGACGGATATAGTACATCCTTAGATAATAGGTTCTGCATAATGCTCTGCATAATGGGGAGTATATTGCCTTCTCCCTCCCCTTCTTCTATGCCCAGCCCCTCCATGGCCTTGGTCAGCTCTTCTTCAGACATGCCGGAGTTCTGGAAAGGACAGAAGAAAGGGGAATAAAGATAAATATCATCATGGTATGACTCATCATTTCATAGAAGGCTAAGGTTTAAAGAAGGAATGTAATTTGCTACTAGTCACAGAATATACATATTCCATATAAAAACATAGGTGGTTTATTTTTCTCTGGAGTAAGAAACTAATGAAACAGGATGCTCTTAGTCTCGGTCTCTAAGAAATGGAGTTCCTTTATAACCTTCCCATATGGCCTCACCTGAAGGTCAGTGGCATTCTTTGCTAGTCCACTGAGTGTTTCCTTCAGGCAGGAAGCAAACTCTTGTTGGGATGTTGTATCACTGCCTGGGAAAATGAAAGGGCAAGAGTCACTGGGGAGTATGATCTTTGTGTTTCAAGTCACTGGTGCCATGTAGACACATGCATGGGCTATAGGGGTTTAGAAGACACTAGGTGAACTCCCTAGCCCCTCTAACCTTGAGAACACAATTCTGCCAGGGGTAATTTGCATGGTTATATAAGGCTATACATAAAACCATATTTAATTGAAGATTAACTTTGCCATTTTTAAAAATATGGACTCCCCACACCCTTTTTCCTACTCTTCATCCCTCTTTTCTCTTTCTTCACTGAGCAGAAATCTTACTTCCTCCTGCCACAATCTGCCTGGGAAGAAAGCACTCTGTTGATAATGGAGAATATTTTGATACAAACCCCGACTTGAGAAATTAGGTAAAGAGACTATGTCATTGAGGGAGCCCTACTGCTCACCCACTCTCCCCGCTGCCTCAGAGAGCTTCTGGAACTGCTCTACCAGGTGGGGCTCCTCCTCAGCCAGCTCCTTCATAGCCTTCTCAAACTCTGCAGTGGCTTGGCATGCTAGCTCACTGTCAAACAGTTCTTGGAAGAATTCTTGGGAGGCAAAGAGGGCATCCTGCAAATAAACAACAGAGTAGGGAGAGACAAAAGTTAGCATTTTCCCAGGCTTTTAAATGTCTAACCTCGGAATTGTGAGGGAGCTGAACTTGGGTTCCTCCAGCCACAAGTTCTTATTTCTTTAGAAGGAGACAGCAAAAAAGACACCTGGCTACGATGTGAGGCAAGTGGTCTCAAGTGATCTATTTTAAAATGTTTTCAGACCTAGGAACTTCCTTCTTATCCTAGCTTTCTTTCCTTTCCCCTTCTCCCTCCCCCAAACCATTTCAATAAGGCTTAGACCTGCAGAGGCAATCCAAAAGTACTGAAGCCAAATGCCAAGTCCCTCCTCCCCTTCCCTTTGGCCCACAGAAGCTCAGTCCAACTTTTGTTAAGAGCTAGTCAACCATCCCCACACCCTCCCCTAGTGGGTAGATTTTGTACTTTTGCTGTGTCTGCAGGCGATCTCTTCTGGGAACCTGAAGCATCAGGGGCCGTGGTGATAGGAGGGGATGCTGGGGAGGGTTTGGCTTTATCGAAATCATCAAGGGCACCTTTGGAAACAAGAGATATATATGTATGGGGGAAGGAGAATGAAGGAGGGGTTTGAGGGAAGGGTGATGCTTGGGGAAAAGTCGGCAGGAAGGCACTAGGGCAAAGGTCATTAAGATTACCTACCAGATTTTTCCTTTCTTCCTTAATTTCGTCCCTTTTCCCTCTTATGACCCAGCATAATAAAAATGAAGAGATCTTCGCAATTCAACACCCAGGGGTAGGGCAGCCTACTTCAAAGCTTAAGAGGGACAATCACTAAGGGAGGGCGAGGGGGAGAATACCACCACTCGGAAAGTACCTTCAGCGCCTGTGCCCAAGGCTATAGCCAGGCTTTTCTCTAAATCTCGCACACATAACTCACAGGGCCAGTATGCTATCATTTTCATCCTAAATTTCCTGAATGAATAACTTTGGCTAAAATACAGAAACCAGAAGAGAAAGGGAAGTCACCCCATATCCACCTACTTGCCCATCTGACAAAGTCCTTATGCAAACTCTGTCCCTAATTTGCCGAATTAACTTTGACCAAATATCCTTTTTAATGATTCTCAGGAAGACCCTTATTTCTGCAGTAAATTACAGTTTCATCAGTTTAGCACTCCTTATCTTCTACTCTGCGCTCTTCGCTTCCAACAGTCATAGAGTTTACTTCTGTCCTACAACGCCCATTGCACTACTTTATGTTGCCAAGGGGTGGGAGGGTAAAGCAGATGGCCCAGGACCAACACAGGACAAACAGCCTGGCTGAGCGCTTCCCGGTGGAGGGAAAGGGGCATGGATTTGGAGTCAGAGTCCCCATGTTCCAGTTCTAGCTTAACTAAGATGAAGTCACCTGCCTCAGCCTGTTTCCTCACCTGTAAGACGGGTTCCGCTTGGAGAAACGCTTTTGAATTTCCTCCACTTTAAGACTCTATGACCCTACCAGCGCTAGGGGCGAATCCCCACCATGACAACGAGAGTGGAGGGGCACCAGAACCGGGGTCCCCCGAGCTCCTGGCTTCTTAACCCAGTCGGTAAGAGGCTAGCAGAGAGGAGGACGAAGGGGCTGGAAGCCGGCCCGAGGAGTTAGGGGAAGAGTACCGGCTTCACCAAGCCCGCCGAGAAGCGCAGAGTGTGTGGGAGGTGACTGTGCCCACGTCCCGGTCTCCGGAGGCTGCCCCGCGCCCCTGTCCGACCCCGGCAAGAAGTTCCACTTGCAGAAGAATTTCGTCACCCCCACGCCGGGGGTTGGCAGCCCCTCCTCGCGGCAGACCCCCAACCTGAGCGGGGCGGACCCTGAGGAAGAAGACGGCCCCCTCCCAGCGCCAGCTTCTACGCTTTCCATCACCCTCCACGCCCAGCTCCCCGGACCCTTTGGCCTCTCGGCGTCCCCAGCCTGGTCCTTACTTTCCAGAAGCTCGTCCATCTCCGGGTCGGTGCCCGATGCGCTCTCTTCCTCCGCTGCGGCCATCTTGCTACCTTCGACTTGCCGTAGAAGGCTGAGCCCCCGTCTTCCTACCACGTGCTCCCCGCTTCCTACCCGCTGTCTTGGGGCCTCGCGCAACCAATGGGAAGAGAGACACGCTGGGCACCGCCATTTTTAAAGAGACAGGTGACCTCATTTTTCTCTTCCTGTTGACGTCCCTCCTGCTCCTTCTGCCAAACTGGGCTGCCCATTATACCCGCCCCCGGCCTCGTGCATCCCCTGCTGCAAGCCTCCACCTGTCCAACTCCCCTTAAAGCCCAATCCAGGTAGTATCCTCCAAGAAGGCTTGCCCAAGCCCCAGCTGAAAATGATCTTGCATCACATCATTAAAGCTTTGTACCTTCCCTTGACGCATTACGTTGTCTCGCATTACCTATTTTATACAGGTTTTGTTCCTTCTGATTGCAAACTTTGACAGGAACTATTTCTGTATTTTCCGCAATGGAAAGAATATTGGACTTGGAGTCAGCTAAGACATCTGACACCTACTGACTGTGACTTCGAACGTCATTTAACCTCATCTATAAAATGTGGTTGCCACTGCTTGCATTACCCACCCTACAATGTTGTTGCAAGGAAAACCTGATTCTTAGAAGTGGTTATACAAATGTGTAATTTTATCTTTGTGCATACAGTGGCTTTCATCCTTAATAAATGTTTGTCGAATTGAGCCTACGAATTAACCACAGACAAAAAAAAAAAAATGCTTGGGAATTATATCATTCGAAGCCAAATCTTTCTCCTGCCTCTCCTCACTTCCTAAGTACCTTCAAATTTTACACTAGGACCCATCCTCTCAAATGAAATTAATAACAGGCTAACTCCCTTACCCACTCAATTGCTTAGCCCGTCAACATATTTTATGTTCTATATGTGCTATATTTGTCAAAAAGCATTTTAAGAAATTGGGCCTATTGGACTCTTTTCTTTTCTATGCATCCCCTTCTCCATTCACACGATTTAGGCCTTCATCCTCTCTTCATCACTCCTCACCTGTATCTAATAGCCTCCCCCTTAGCACAACTTAATCGTCTTGATTGAAGGGCCTAGTTGGGTTTGAGTGGTTTTTGTTTGTTCATTTGCCTTTGAAGCTCCAACACCTTGCATATACAACACCTTGTACATAATATGTGTTTATTAAATGCTTGTTGAACTGAATTTTTTTTTAGCTTGGACCTGTGATTTCATCTGTGTGCAGAAATTCTCTTTACTAATACATGTCCTTAATTCCTCTGTAACTTAAGAGTGCCTTACCACAGTACACACAGTATGTGTGGGAAGAAGAACATTAACCGAAATCTTGCTTTCAAGGCAAGTATTCTATCCACTATTAATCAACAAACAACCATTGTTAAGTTCCTACTTAATAACAATAGTCACTTTGCTACATGCTAAGGGCGATGAAAATAAAACTGAAATAGAGCTTACACTTAAGGGGCTGATAGCCTGTCTAGAGAAACAATCATACCTACAAATAACTACAAAATCCATCTGAAGTGACAGGGCACTGGCCAATGAGGGCCCTGTAAGGCACAAATGCCAGGATTTGGTGAGGTGGAAGTTTGGTTTCTGGAAGTTTGTGAAGATCTGGAACAGAGGGAATACATAGGTATTCTATGATTTTTCCCATCCATTTACCACTAGCAAAGAAAACACCTTTTGATTGATTGCTGAGCTGCTGAATGTACATACAGAAGGCACTAAGTGGCCAAATAGACATCAATTTTTTCTGTTGATGGCCAAATCACGGACTACTTTGTATGCCTTTTTTGGGGGTGGGTTATGTTGTTGTTGTGTATCCTTCATTCTCAAAGAGGAGCTATGACATCTTGGAGGTGATGCCATGTGATAGCAGTGACCACAGCAGCCTCCTGCTGCCTACTGCCTAACTCCAACACTCCCTCCCCCCTCACATACAGACACACATAGCCTGGGCCACAGCGTGTGTTGTGAACATAATCTTTCCGGTTTTTTTTTTGTCTCCTCTTATTTTTCTTCTTTCCTGCTGTTAAGAGTGTGAGTATTGGAAATGGAACAGACTAAGCTACAACCTTGTGAGATCTCAGATGTTGGAACTAGAGTTCATGCCAGAATTTGTCAATGTAAACCCTAAAGAACAATCTACAGGATCAGCAGCTCAATCAACCAATTAATCAATCAATATTTATAATCATCTACTATGTACTAGACACTGTGCTAAGTGCTGAGGATACAAAAAGAAGCAAAAAAGGGAGTTCCCTACCCTAAATGAGCTTACAATTTAACAGGAGAAGACAATATACAAACAAATTTATGCAAAGCAAACTATACACAGGACAAATAGGAAATTAGAGAGGGATTGTGAAAGACTTCCTGTAAAAGACAGGATTTTAGTTGGGACTTAAAAGAAGCCAGGGAAATCAGTAGTCAGAGTT
Organism: Phalanger gymnotis; assembly: GCA_028646595.1. Classification (NCBI taxonomy): domain Eukaryota; kingdom Metazoa; phylum Chordata; class Mammalia; order Diprotodontia; family Phalangeridae; genus Phalanger; species Phalanger gymnotis. The sequence goes on from CM053626.1 coordinate 213,692,757, forward strand.
GAGGAGGGAGTGTTTTCCAGGCTGGGAAGACAGCCAGAGAAAATGCCCAAGCATTTCCATCCAAAGCAGAGGGATGGAAACAGCACAGAAGGAAGCTTCACCGAATTCTGGAGTGATGAATACCTATCAGCTATTGCTTGGGGAATAAGGTGTAAGAAGACTGGAAAGGTAGGATGTGGCTAGGTTTTGGAAGCTTTGAATGCCAAACACAGCATTTTGTATTTGATCCTGGAGGAACTAAAGAGCTACTGGGGTTTACTAAGTAGGAGAGCAATTTAGGCAAATTACTTTGAAATGGACAGTGGCCTGGAGTAGGGAAAGACCTCTAGCAGAACCACTAGCAGGCCATTGCAGTAGTGTATTTACTGTGCCACCTGAGCTGATGCATAGTGAAGAGATTAGAACCAGGAGAACAATTTGTACAATTTGTACAGCGACAACAATGTGGTAGAGATAAACAGCTTTGAAAGACTTTGGAGCTCTGAACAATGTAACAACTAAACAGTTCTAGAGAACTGACGATGAAACATAATATACAGCTCTTAATAAGAGGTGAAAGTTGCAGAAAGAGACAGATACATATGCATATATGCATATATATGTAGACAAATATATATTTATACATTTTTTCTTTAAGACCTAGCTAATGCTGAAATTTGTTTACTTGACCACACATATTTGTGACAGGGGTTTTGTTTTCTTTTGATTCCCAATAAGGGGAGGCGGGGGATGAGAGGAAGAGAGGGCAAAACTTTACTGATTGAAAAAAAATAGAGAAGTTCAGAAGAGGCTAAAGCTTTGGGAAAAAAGGTGTGTTCTCTTTTGGACATGTTGAACTTGAGATGCCTATGAGACATCCAATTTGAGATGCCCCAAAGAGAGCTGCTAATGCAAGACTTTATATAGCCTAGGGGAGAGACTAGGGCTGAATACATAGAATTGGGAATCATCTACCTAGAGATGATTGAATTCATGAGATCTGATATCACCAGTGAGAGTAGGTCATGTGAACTAAGTAGATTGAAGAACTTGAAAATTAGGGAATTTGAAGAAACAGTAGTATGATTAAGTTCCCCAGTATAAGGAGTAGGGTGAAAAGAAAAATTGCGAGCCAGCCACAGAACTCATTAATGAAGAAAGGAGAATATAGAGGAGCAGCGAATAGATTACCAGGCCTAAAGTCAGGAAGACCTGAGTTCAAATTTCACCCCAGACACTTATTAGCTGTATGACATTTGTCTCAGTTTCCTCATCTGTAAAATAAGGGTGATAATTGTACCTACCTCACAGGATAGTTAAATAATAATTGTAAAGCTTTTAGCACAAGTCCTGACACATAGTAAGTTCTATATAAATATTAGCTATTATTAATAATTGACAATACACTGGATTGTGTAATAAATCTGGATAAAAATGAAAGAAGTTGCTGAGTTATAGTGGCAGAGGGAGAGTTTGGAAATGGCAATAGGGAGCAAGGAGTATTCTGATCCCCTCCCCCGAAGGCCCTAATTCAGGGGGTATGAGTTGAATAAATGTACAACCAGATTCTCTAAACAAGGGTGGTGATAGAGTGGAGAGAAGGGGTGAAATCAAGAGATGCTGTGGAGGTAGACAGGACAAGATTTGGTAATTGAGTGGCTGTATGAGGTAAGAGTGAGGCGCTGATGCGGAGCTTAGTAGTATGACTGTTACTACAAAATTGAAAACCTGGGAGATTGGAAAGACGTCCTCTACAAAAATAGAGAAGTGTTGAAGGAGGCTGGTCTGAGGAAAAGCTCAGCCTCAGGTGGGGCATGTAGAGTTTGAGATGGCCATTGGACATCCAGTGAGAAACATGTCATAGGCAGTTGATAATGTGAGGCTGGAGCTCAGAAGAGAGAATAGGACCAGATAAATAGATATGGGAGTCATAAAAATGATTCCCAGGGATAAAGATAATTACAATTGAACCCATGGTGGCTGATCAGGTCACCAGGTGAGAGTCAAGAAAGAAAAGAGAGCAAGGCCACAGTTAGGGGGTGTGATATGCATGATAATCCAACAAAGAAAAATAAAGAGTGGTCATATGGGGAGGAGTAGAAAGCGAAAACAGTCACAAAACCCATAGAGAAGCATCTAAGAAAGGGTGTTCGATAGCGTCAAGTGCCACAGAGAGGTCAAGAAGAATGAATAATAAAAAGCATTGGGTTTGGCAATGAAGACATCATTGGCAACTTTGGAGGAAGCACTTTCAGCTGAGTTACGAGATCAGAAGCCAGAATGCAGAGTTAAGAAAAAAACTGAGAGGAGGGGAAGTGGAACCATTGAGAGTAAACAGCTTTATCTGGATTCTAGAAGTTGGGCTGAGAAAGGGAGGAGATATAGTTTACTATGTTGAGGGAACGGTACTATTTTTATTAGTCTTAGGCTAGGCACACATAGAAGAGGAAATAAACAGAATAAATGAATGCAATAAAGTAACAATAGCAGATAGCAAAATTAAGCATCTGGTATGGGCCTACTGTGTGCCAGGCCCTGTGACAGTGCTCACCTTTACAGAACTTACATTGTCACTGGGAGAGTTAAAAGACTTGTAGTCAGATAAGTGTAATATGAAGTGGGTATGATGGGAGCAAAAGAGATGATATAAAGTGTTCTGGGAAAATTTGAGGAGAGAGAAAATACTTTGCTTCAGTGAGAAACTTCACTGATGTTACAGGTGTACAGAGCCTTGAGGGAAGGGCAAGATTTTAACAGATGAAAATGTGGAAGGACTTGTGAAGGCAAGTATAGGTATTGGTTGGTCTATGTGAATGCACAAAATCATCAAAGTTGTGTGAAGGGGGAATCCTATGAATGAAATGCTGCTGCAAATTGGACCCAAACTGGAAGGCCTTAGATACTTGCCTAAGGAGATCATTAATATGACTTGGTGGTACTAATCTGACTCATTTTGCTTTTTATTGATTTTATTGTTTTAGGCGTTATGTACACTACTCCTTTGGCTCTTCTTTCTTCAGTCTTATGTTTCCCTAAGTTCTTCATTTTCACTATTTCTCATTATATACACATACCAGCTTTTCCCCGACTATTGGGCACATACTTGGATTCCAGCTTGTCACAGGTAAAGCTTCCACAAGCATTTTTAAATATATAGGCCTTTTCTTGTCGCTAATATTGTTGAGATAAAATCCTGGAGATCAGATAGCTGGCACAGTGGGTATAGCACTCAGCTTGGGATCAGCAAGACCCATCTTCATGAGTTCAAATCTGGCCTCAGGACACTTACTAGCTGTGTGACCCCAGGGCAGTCACTTAACTGTTTGCCTCAGTTTCCTCATCTGTAAAATTAGCTAGACAGGAAAATGGCAAACCACTTCAGCGTCTTTGCCAAGAAAACCTCAAATGGGGTCATGAAGAGTCAGACATGACTGAAAAGACAGAATCAATCCCAGAAGTGGGATCTGTGGGCCAAAGGATATGAACAATTCAGTAACTTTTCTTGAATAATTCCTCATATTTTTCCAGAATGGTTGATCCAATTCACAGATCCAACAATCTTTGGAAAAATGTTTTTCTGTATTTTAGCATATTTACTTATTTAATAGATATGAGGTGATAACTCATAATTATTTTAATTTGCATTTCTCTGATTATACTTCAAACATTTTTGGGTAGTCACTGATACTTTGTGTTTCTTCTTTTAAAAATTTGTTGACCATTTGTCCATGAGGAATGGCTTTTAATCTTATGTATCTGCATCAATTCTCTATAGTTTCTGGATGTCAGACTTTTATCAAGAGTTATTTAATGCAAAGATTTTTTTCCCCCAACCAGATTAATTTAAATCCCATTTTGGCCAATCAATAAGTAAGCAGAAGAAAAGAAGGAGAGATAATTGTGAGGGTTTTTTTTTTTAAAGGATAGAGAAGAAATAGTTAATTTGTAGGCAGCTGGGCAAAAGACGATAGGGAGGGAATGAAGATTCAGAGGGAAGCAATAATAGTAGGGACAATATACTAAATAAGATAGGAGAACATGAAATTGAGAATACACATAAAAGGGTTTGCCATGGAAAGAATGGTAAACTCTTCATGTGAAGAATGGGGTGAAGGGGATAGTAGGGGTGGGAAGATAGCTAGGTAGAACAGTAGAGTGCCAGGTTTGGAGTCAGAAAGACTGATTTCCTCAGTTCAAATCTAGCCTCAGATACTTAACTTGTGTGACCCTGGGAAAGTCACTTAATCCTATTTGCCTTCATTTCCTCAACTGCAAAATGAGCTGGAGAAGGAAATGGCAAATCACTCCAGAATCTTTGCTAAGAAAACCCCAAATGGGGTCACAAAGAGTCAGACATGACTGAACAACAACAAAAAATGAGAAGAGGGAGTAATGTAAAATGTAAATGGCCTCAATCGTTAATTTTAAAAATGTATTTCTCCCGTCCCCTCTTTTTATCCCTTCATGAGGGATATGGATATAGAACAGATAGAGAAGTAAAGCAAGGATGATTCCCTTTCCCCACCACCATTTGCCATGGTTCTAGAAATCCTTACCATAGTAATATGAGAAATTAAAAGGCATAAGCAAATAAACAAATAGATCTGTGACCTCATCAGTTTGGATGTGGGACTCCACTCCATATCCTTCCATAAATTTGCCACGAAGGATTCCCACTCAACATTGCGGAAACCTTTTTCTATAACATTCTGAGAATTCCAATAGTGTACTCTGGCTGTCCAGCTGTCATCCATAGCCTTCACCATTACCAATCCATTTTCAATTCCTATTATTCATTTCCCTGATGACATCTTTTAGTCCTGCTCTTATTCCAAGTTTCTCATTGGTTATATACTGCAGCCTATGTACAAACACTCTAGGCCTTTCCATTACCCTCTGGGTGATAATCATTTTCAGTTCTTCAGATTGTTGTATCCCATATCTCGCAACTCTACAGCCACTTTGGTAGAATGCTGTGCCCTACCTTCCAAACTACCTTGTATTTAGTAACTTTATGTTTATTCACCTTATCAACATGTTGTATATACTTATATATTTGTCTTCTCCATTAGAATGCAAGCTTCTTGTGAGTAGATATTGTTTCTCTTTTTCTACTTGTGTCTCCAGCACCATGCACAGTGCCTGACACAAGGTAGACACTTAATAAATGCTTATTAATAGACTGATTGGTATTTAAAAGTTCTGGTCTTTTGTTTCTTGGGATAACTTGGGGTCATTGAAGGAGCTTTACAATTTCCAGCCCAATTTCTTCTTCCTCCTATCTAGCTGTGGGGCCCAGTTGTTGTCCATCTGTATTGTCTGTCTTGCAGATACATAATGATGTACAAGCTCTACAGTTGGCAATCTAAAAGGCTTATCATATCCTTTCATCATCCACTTTGTAGATGACCAAGATGGACTCTTTTGAGTGGTTACAAATCTTTTTTCAGGAGTTTCTGCAGGATTCTATGACTTGAAGCAATTAGTAAAATGTCATCTGCAAACAGTAGCATCTGGTGGACCTCACTATCCACAAAGAAGCCCTCCTCAACTTGAGTCTCTGCTGGATTCACAGTGGTGAAGGCCTTGATCAGCATACATCTCTGTTTCATTCCTCACCTGATATCGGTGTCACTGAAAGGGTTTTTTTTTTTGTTGTTGTCACAACACTCAAGGAATCTGGAATGATTCTGGTGCAGAGTTGGGAAGATATCTTATTGGAAAGAAAAGGTGACATTTTTCTCAGCTGAATCAAATGCTTTTTCATAATCTACAAACACTAAACACAAGAAAATTTTATATTGTCTACATTTTAGGAAATTGCAGAATGGCAAAGATGTAGCTAATTATTGAATGTCACATGTAAAAGCCTATCTGTTCCCTACTAACACTCTCAATGAGAACATTTTCAATTCTTGTACAGACAAGTCTCAGAGATGGCATATATATAGATTTGCATATGCGTAGATGCTGTTAATTTTCTATCACTGTTTTCCAATATTAATAAGGCAACAAAGACAGGGCTTTACTTAATAAATCCTAGAAAATCAGCAAAGAAACTCAGTGAGATAATACCTTCAGTAGAATAGCAGAACACAAAATTTCTATATGGTAGTAACAAAATTCAAGAGGGAATTATAGAATGATAAGTCTAATTTAAAATAACAATAAAGTGCATAAAATATCATTTAAGGCACATTCAAGAATGAGAGACATAATTATATAAGGCTCCTTAACAAAATAATAGCTTGAATAATTGGAAGGATTTTCATTTCCCATCGTTGGCCCATGCCAATATAATAAAAATGATACTAGCGCTCTCTGCCGCTCCAGTCGCCCAGGTCTTGTCGCCTTAACTGCAACCAGCACCGCCACCACCGCCCCTCTCTTCGCCAGTCGCGCTCCACGCCGCAGGCACTATCCACTAGCCCTCCAGCCATGTGTACCCTGTCGGTATCCTCATCCTCTTACCGCAGGATGTTCAGGTGCAGCAACGCGGGCGGGGAGGCCCAGCTCCAGCCGCAGCTACGTGACCTCGACCACCTGCTACAGCCTGGGCAGTGCCATCCGCCCGAGCACCACCGCAGCGTGTACTCCTCCTCCCCGGGCGGTATGTACGCCACGCGTTCGTCGGCGGTGCGCCTGAGGAACCATCAACACCGAGTTCAGGAATACCCGCACCAACGAGAAGGTGGAGCTGCAGAAGCTGAATGACCGCTTCGCCAACTACATCGAGAAGGTGCGTTTTCTGGAGCAGCAGAACAAGATCTTGCTGGCCGAGCTCGCGCAGCTCAAAGGGCAGGGCAAGTCGCGCCTGGGGGACCTGTACGAGGAGGAGATGCGGGAGCTACGCCGGCGGGTGGACCAGTTCACCAATGACAAAGCCCGGGTGGAGGTGGAGAGGGACAACCTGGCCGAGGACAGAATGTGGCTCCGCGAGAAGCTGCAAGAGGAAATGATGCAGAGAGAGGAAGGCGAGAGCACCTTGCAATCTTTCAGACAGGATGTTGACAATGCTTCCTTAGCACGTCTAGACCTGGAGCGCAAAGTTAAATCCCTGCAAGAAGCCTTTCTTGAAGAAACTTCATGATGAGGAAATCCAAGAACTGCAGGCCCAGTTTCAAGAGCAACATGTTCAGATCGACGTGGATGTTGCCAAGCCCGACCTCACCGCAGCCCTGCGTGCTGTCCGTCAGCAGTACGAAAGCGTGACTGCCAAGAACCTTTAGGAGGCTGAGGAATGGTACAAGTCCAAATTCGCTGATCTCTCTGAAGCTGCTAATAGGAACAATGATGCCATGCGCCAAGCTAAACAAGAATCTAACGAATACCGCCGACAGGTTCAGTCCCTCACCGGCGAAGTGGATGCACTTAAAGGAACTAATGAATCCCTGGAACGCCAGATGCGTGAAATGGAGGAGAACTTTGCAGTTGAAGCTGCTAACTACCAGGACAGTATCGGCCGCCTGCAGGATGAAATCCAGAACATGAAGGAAGAAATGGCTGGTCACCTCCGTGAATATCAGGACCTGCTCAATGTCAAGATGGCTCTTGATATTGAGATCGCCATCTACAGGAAGCTGCTGGAGGGGGAGGAGAGCAGAATTGCTCTGCCTCTTCCCAATTTCTCTTCCCTGAATCTGAGGGAAACCAACCTTGACTCACATCCTCTGGTTGATACTCGTTCAAAGAGAACACTCCTAATTAAGACTGTTGAAACTAGAGATGGACAGGTCATCAATGAAACTTCTCAACACCATGATGATCTGGAATGAAAAGTGTGAGCTGACTGCAGTAGAATCTTACCTACCAGCAAGAAGAAAAGAGAATTCCATATGTTAAAGAAACAGCTTTTAAGTGCCTTTCTGAAGTTTTCCAAGAGCGCAAGATAGATTTGGATAGCTATAACGGAATAGCCTTTAGTTCTTATGAACTGACCCTCGTAAAAAATTTAGAAAGTTTACAACAAAATCTAGTTTACAATGATATCTTGTGCTTTTTTAAGAAGTGTTTTTGAATACCATAAAACTGCTTTTTATTTCCAGCCAGTGTCTGACCAACCTATTACTGCTTCAATAAATCTTTGGAAAATGATAAAAAAAAATGATACTACCTAAATCAGGAGTTCTTAAACTGGGGAACATGAACTTAAACATCCTTTTCCTTTTTTTTTTTTAAAAAAAAACCTTTTCATTCATTTTAAACTTAAATACAAAAAGAAGGGAAAAAATTAAAAGAACATTTCCATGTTGTTGTTGTCGTTCTTGAAGAGGACCAATGACATCAGGCAGGACCTGTAAGTGAATTGGATTTAGGTGAGGCAGGGCTGTGCAAAGTCACCAGCCTCACTCTCTCCTCCAGAGCCATCTGGGTCCAGTGGCAAGACATAGATTAGAATGAGTGGAGATGGCTCTGGATGCTGTGAGGGAACTTGGCCTTTTCAAGCTAAGGTCTTTCCCAAGTCTTAGTTTGTTTGAGGCTATACACATTCAGTGATTAAGGCTAACTAAAAAGGCTAGAAGAAGGCATCTTTCACCTAATTAAAAAGAAATCAATCTGGGAGAGGAAGATCCTCAGGGTTTCTAGCCAGAACAGAAACAATTGTTATTTACACTCAAATTGAGCCATCAGAACCCAAACAATGACTGACAGAGGCTTGGGCTGGGTCTTATTATTGGCCAATCAGTGAGAACCAGAGTGATTTGGGTTTAAGTCATACTCAAGTAGGCCTGACTAAAACCTAGTTTTTCCAGAGCTTAATTCAAGAAATCCACTTTCTTTTGGACAGAGTATCCTCATGTAAGTACATGATTCCCCATGTGGACAGAGGGAGGGAGGGAGGAGAATGGAGGTAAAAAGGAAAGAAGGAGCAGCGGCACTGTCCAACTGGAACTGGCCAGTTGGGTCCCCAGTCAGGCAGCTACTGCTACTCACAGATTGTTGTTTGTCCTTTTCTTGAAGAGGACCAATGACATCAAGAAGGTGATGTCTTGATCTGCAAGTGAATTGGATTTAAGTGAGGCAGGGCTGTGCAATGTCACCAGCCTCATTCTTATACATGGCAGAACATAGAGGATTTAGTATAAAACCATGAATTTCCATTTCAGACTGTTTACTTTAAAAAAAAAAACAACTATGTAATAAATGCTACGCATTGTTTTCAAAGCTACCCAGCTTTTTTATGTTTCCTTCCAAGTTTTTTTTTTTGCTTTTGTTTTCTGCTGTGCACTAATTTCTTTTCCTCCATCTCTCCCCACTTTGTCCCAAGACAAAGCTACAATTAAACATGAATATGTACATACATATATACTGATAATCATTTAAGATCATTTGAACCTCAATAAGGACCAAAACCTGAACTAATCAACCAGAAGAAAACACCCTGGCCTAACAGACATGCTTTGAGTTGCTCTCTGAGTGAACCCAAAACACCTCTTCCTATGTCAGCAACTACAAGGCTGGATGAAGTTGACCAGGATTATTCTTCTGTTTATGACTGCCAAGGACAAGGCACCTTAAATCAGACACTATCTTGAATAATGAGACTTTTCTTATCTTGGTATTTTATGGACATGTTATGTCATGTCATGTTGGGTTAATGACATAAGAAACACAGATATCCCAGATCTATGATTTCAATTGACACTCTGACATTTGTATTTACAACCTATCCTATTAAGAAAATTCCTTTCTCATATTATGGTTAACACATATAGAGGCTATGATTTTGGTTGACATAGGCACCCTGAGTTGGGATTGCTCTGAATGTATAAAGGGTCTCTGTCACCTTACTTACCTCTGTGTTCAGAATTATTTTCTGACTCCCATGTAGCTTGTATTCCACTAGCTTAAAGGAATAAACAATATATACATATCACCTACTTTGCCTGCTTTAACTGAAGTTCCAGGTTGACAATACACATGTACACATATATACATATACATACATACATACGTGTATGTGTGTGTGTATAAAACCATACTATACATACTTGTGTTTATCAGTTCTTTCTCTGGAGGTGGATAGCATCTTCCTTCATAGGTCCTTTGTAGTTGATTTGAATATTAATGATACCCAATATGAATTAGTCATTTAAAGTTGTTCTTAGGACAATAATTCTGTTACTATATACATCATGAGTGGAATGCTGAAATAGTGAAGCCCCCTCAGTATGGGACTAGACCTTACCTCTCTTACCGTCCACCCCCACCCTGCACCCCTTCTATATTTTTAGAAACTGCTCTGCTGAGAAAGTAGAGATAAGAAATTACATCAGTAGACAGACACCTTCAAGGTCCTGCTTATCTAGCTTTTACTCCCTTTTCGTGGAATACTAGTTCCTGGTCTCACGCCTATCACTTTGTTCTCTGTTGCTGGGAAAGGTTCCGCATTTAGAATGTGAACTCCAAACCCAGTCAATGGGAAGAGGAGCCAGTGGGGAGGGTAAGGGTAACTCTGTGTTTGGGTCTATATAACTTGCTTTGAGCTGTATGCAAGATGCACACACACTGCTGGCATCATCTAGGGTCACCCTGGGGTGTGTCCTTTCTCATGAGAAAGCAATAAATTCCTTCTTACCTTTTCTCAAGAACGGTCTCTGTCTATTTTTAATGTGAGTAGTGGTCTCAAACCCACACAATCATTTTCTTGGTACTGCTCATTTCACTTTTCATTTTTTTATGCAAGTCTTTCCATGTCTTTCTTTTTCCCCCATTTGATAGCATTTAATTTTTTCTAATTATATGTACAGATAGTTTTCAACATTCATTTTTATAAGATTTTGAGTTCCAAAATTTTCTCCCCCTCCTCCTTAAGAGAGCAAGCAATCTAATCTGATATAGGTTGTACATGTACAATCATGTTAAGCATATTTCCACATCAGTCATGTTGTGAAAGAAGAATCAGAACAAAAGGGAAAAACCATGAGAAAGAAAAAAAAAACCAACAAAAGTGAAAATAGTCTGCTTCCATCTGCATCCAGACCCTGTAGTTCTTTCTCTGGGTGTGGATAGCATTTTCCATCATTAGTCTTTTGGAATTGTCTTACTGTACTTGCTGAGAAGAGCTAAGTCTATCATAGATGATCATCGCACAATGTTGCCGTTACTGTGTACAATGTTCTCCTGATTCTGCTCACTTCACTCAGCATCAGTTCATGTAACTGGGCCTTTCTGAAATCTGCCTGCTCATCATTTCCTATAGAACAATAGTATTCTGTGACATTTATATACCACAACTTGTTCAGTCATTCCCCAACTGATGGGCCTCCCCTCAATATCCAATTCTTTAACACCATAAAAAGGTCTGCTATAAATATTTGTGTACATGTGGGTCTTTCCCCCTTTTTATGATATCTTTGGGATACAGACCTAGTAGTGATATTGCTGGATCAAAGGGTATGCACAATTTTATAATCCTTTGGGCATAGTTCCAAATTGCTCTCCAGAATGACTGGGAGTCCATCTGCCAAGACAAACGCAGGAACCATATGAACACAATTACAAAACACTTTTCACACAAATCAAGTCAGATCTAAATTGGAAAAATATCAATTGCTCACGGATAGGCTGAGCTAATATAGTAAAAATGACAATTCTACCTAAATTAATTTATTTATTCAGTGCCATATCAAACTACTAAAAATTATTTTATAGAGCTAAAAAAAATAACAAAATTCATCTGGAAGAACAAAAGGTCAAGAATGTCAAGGGAATTAATGAAAAAAATGCAAAGGAAGGTGGCCTAGCTCTACCAGATCTAAAACTATGTTATAAAGCAGCAATCATTGAAACTATTTGGTACTGGCTAAGAAATAGAGTGGTGGATCAGTGGAATAGGTTAGGTATACAAGACACAGTAATCAATGACTATAGCAATCTACTGTTTGATAAACCCAAAGATTCCAGCTTCTGGGATAAGAACTCACTATCTGACAAAAACTGCTGGGAAAACTGGAATATAGCATGGCAGAAACTAGGCATAGATCAACACCTCACACCGTATACCAAGATAAGGTCAAAATGTGTACATGATTTAGACATAAAGGGTGATACCATAAGCAAATTAGCAGATCAAGGAATTGTTTACCTATCAGTTCTATGGAGAACAGAAGAACTTATGATAGAGAATGCTATGAAAGGCAAAATGGATAATTTTGATTATAGTAAATTAAAAAGGGTTTGTACAAACAAAACCAACACAACTAAGATTAGAAGGGAAGCAGAAAGCTGGGAAACAATTTTTACAGCAAGTGTTTCTGATAAAAGCCTCATTTCTCAAATATATGGAGAACTGAGCCAAATTTATAAGAACACAAGTCATTCCCCAATTGGTAAATGGTCAAAGGATATAAACTGGCAATTTTCAGATGAAGAAATTAAAGCTTTCTATAGTCATATGAAAAAATGCTCTAAATCACTATTGATTAGAGAAATGCAAATCAAAACAACTCTGAGTTACTACTTCATACCTATCAGATTGGCTAATACAAGAGAAGAGGAAAATGATAAATATTGGAGAAGATGTGGGAAAGTTGGAACGCTAATGCATTGTTGGTGGAGTTGTGAACTTTCCATGTTTTTCTAAAATCAATCAGCTCATCATTTCTTGTACCACAGTAGTATTCCATCACAATCATATACCACAACTTGTTTAGCCATGCCCCAATTGAAGAGTATCTATTTTAGCCACTCTGATAGGTGTGACTGTAAGATGATACCTGAAAGTTATTTTAATTTGCATTAATTTTTTGCATTTTTATATGACTATGAAAGATTTTGATTTCTCCATTGAAAAACTGCATTTTCAAATACCTTGACCATTTATCAATTGGGGAATGACTTGTACTCCTATAAATTTGACAAAATTCTTTATATATGTGAAAAATGAGACCACATTTGTCTGAGAGACTATGAAAAATTTTCCCCTATTTTCTTCACCCCTTTTAATTATGACCACATTAGTTTTATTTGTACAAAATCTTTTAAATTAACTGAAATTATCTATTTTATACCTCACAATGCTCTGTATCTCTTATTTATTCATAAATGCTTCTCCTATCCATGAATCTAATAGGTAATATGTTCCATGTTCTTCTAATTTTCTTATTATATCTCCCTTTATATTTGGATCATATATCCATTTTGACTTATCTTGTTACATAGTTTAAGCCCAATTTCTGCCAGACTGTTTTCCAGCTTTCCCAACAAAATTTTTTTTTACCAAATAATGAATTTTTATCCCCAAAACTTAAATCTTTATATTTGTCAAACACGAGGTTAATATAATCCTTTACTACTATGTATTGCATGTCTACATTGTTCCACTGATCTACCTTTCTATTTCTAAGTCAGTACCAGATAGTTTTGATATTTACTGCCTTTTAATATAGTTTGAGGTATGGTACTGCTAAACCTCCTTAGTTTACATTTTTTTCATTAGTTTCTTTGACATTCTTGGCCTTTTGTTCTTCCAAATTAATTTTGTTATTATTACTACTCTCCCTCATCTATGCTCTGGTCTGAGTGATCATAAGCACTTTTTTCTGTCCTGGAACCGTGAAGAAGATCCTCCCTCCACTGCTGCCACAAGCTGCGCTATGCTAGTATTTTCCTTCACCCTGGGACTGCCACCTAGGACTGTGACCCAGATCTGAGTATGGGTAAAGCAAGAGTCCTGCCCCAGTGCTAGCAAAAAGATCTCTGTAATCTCCTTCTGACTAGTCGTTTGACCCCCTTACCATCTGTGGGCTGAGAGCTCCAGAAACAGTCACTGCCACTGCCATTGCTGATTCACTCTCAAGGCCCGCTCCTGGTTAGCTGTGGCCAGGGCTGGGCTGGCATTGCCTGTGCTTCACTCTCATCCAGAAGCACCTGACCTTTCCTGCTGACCTTCTAAATTGTCTTTGGAGCCTGTGGGCTGAGAAGTCTGGAAATCGCCACTGCTGCCAGTGATTCAGTTGCTGAGGCCTGCTCTGGGTTTGCTGGAGCCAGGTCTGCCCTGGCACAGCCTGTGCTGGACTGTGCTCTTCTATTACCCTGGTGCAACAGACCTTTCCTGCCGACGTTTCAAGTTGTCTTAGGCTGGATTGTTTCACTCCGCCTTTTTGTGGGTTCTCCTGTTCTAGAATTTGTTTAGTCATTTTTAAAGGTGTTTGGAAGGGTTTAGGGGAGAGCCCAGGTGAGTTCCTGCCTTTACTCTGCCATTTTGGCTCTGCCAATCCCTTTATCTTTTAATTAAATCTATTTTAGCTTTAACTTTGTCTGAGATCATGATTGCTATCCCTGCTTTTTTTTATATCGGCTGAAGCATAATAAATTCTACTTTAGACCTTTAACTGTATCTCTCATTTTTAATTATTTCTTGTATACAGCATAGTGTTATTTTGTTTCTCCTCACTTGTCTATTTACTTCTAACCACCACCTTGCCCTCCTATTCCTTAATCTACCCACTCCCTAAGAGTCCTTCCCTTATCCTATCCCCTCACCCTCTTATTACTTTATAAATTAAGAAGACTTTTATACTCTTCTGGATGTATTGTTCCTTCTTTAACCCAATTCAGATGAAAGTAAGATTCTAGCACTACCAGCCCTCTACCCCTACTTGCTTCTTCTATATCAGTTCTTCCTTTCACTCCTCATTTGCATAATTGTTCCTTTTTGCCTCTCCCTACCCAGTTTTATTTTTTAGAATCAATCCATCACACTCAGCTCAGCCTAGGTCTTTCTTATAGTTTGACCTTACTGAGTCAAATTGGTCCTTAATGTTTACCTTGTTTCTCCTTAACCTTGTATATTGAATTTTCCAGTAAGTTCTGGTCCTTTTGTCATAGATACTTGAAAGTCTTTCACTTTGTTGAATGTCCTTTTTTTGTTTTGTTTTGTTGTTCAGGATTATACTCAACTTTGCCGGGTAAGCTGTTTTTGGTCATAATACAACCTCTTTTGATTTTTGAAATATTGTATTCCAAGACCTATTTTCATGTAGAAGCTGCTAGGTCTTGTATGATCCTGATTGTAGCTCTGGTATTTAAACTGTTTTTTTTTCTTGTTCCTTGTAATATTTTCTCCTTAACCTGGAAGCTTTGAAATTTGACTGTGATATTCTTCTAAGTTTTCTTTCTGGGACCTCTTTCAGGTGGTGGATGGGTAATTTTTTTTTTCTATTTTTACCTTACCCTCATTCCAAAACTTCAGGGCAATTTTGCTTAATAATTTCTTGTAATATTGTATCAAACCCTTTTTTTATTGTAACTTTCAACAATTCTTATACTGTCTCTCCTTGATATGTTCTCCAGATCAGTTTTTCCAATGTTTCCATTCACTTCTATTTTTTCATTCTTTTGATCATTATTGTTTATTATGTTTTATTACTTCTTGGTGTCTTATAATGTCATTAGCTTCTCCTTGCCCAATTGTAGTTTTCAAGGAGTTAGTTTCTTTCTTAGGTTTTTGAATCTCTCCAATTGGATGATTTTCTTTCATAATTTTCTTGGACTGCTATTTTTCCCCCCTAATTCTTCTTCAATCTCTCTTATTTGATTTTTGAGGTCCTTTTGAAGTTCTTCCAAGAACTCTTTTTAGGCTACTGACCATTTGATGTTTCTCTTTGAGTTAGGAGTGGCTTTTTTTTTTAACTTCACTATCTTCCTCTGAATATGAATCCAGATTTTCTCTATCCCTATAGTAGCTATCTATGGTTGGGTTCTTTCTCCTTTGCTTACTCATTTTAACTTAATTTTATTTTTAGCAGTTTATTATTGTAATTGGGTCTAGTCCAGGGGTGTAGGGAATGGTGTCCCTGGCTTCAGTCCTTACTGTTATTTTCTGAGCTCTGTTGAGAGCCCAAACTCAAGCACTCCTCTCCACCTTCAAGCCACTGCTAGGCTCCCCCTTTTCTGTTATCTTCATGCAGTCTGGAAAATGCTCTAGCTCCCAGTGGCCCCTTCCTAAATTACAGCTTTCCCCTCTGCCCTGGAGCCAAAACCAAGAACTTGTCTCTCCAGTATGTGTCCCCAGCCAGCAAGGTCCCCACCTCTCTGCTATTCACAGCTGCCACATCAATCTGTTTGGTCAACACAGGTAGGCCTGGGACAGGGATGGGTCCTTCTATCTTCCTTACTCAGCAGTCTGATCCACTGTCACTGTCCAGAGGTGAAAGTTCCTGAGGCCAAGCCTTCCTTCAGAACCAGCTACCTCCAGAGTTTGTTGTTTATTAGCAGTTTCAGGTGAATCTGCCTGGAGGTAGCTGATGAGGGTACAGTCTCTGGGACCCCCTTGAATCTTTCCACTTGATCTGGCCTCTCCTGAGGCCATAAGCCTTTCCTTATCTAGCCCCAAATCTCTACCTGGCCTAGCTCTCTACTGTCCAGCTATTTCCCACCCTTAATCCTATCAAAATCCCATTTTTCTTGTTTCCTGGAGTCTTGACCTCTAGTCACCCCAGTCCCATCTGGGATCCTCCTTGGACTCCTCAAGTCCCTCCCTAAGCCCCTCCTCTAGTCACCCCAGACTACTTGACCACCCCTCAATCGCTTCCACAATCTTTCTGTATATGTCTCATCTTGGTTCCATGAAGGAACTCAGATTCAATCTAGCTCAGTACATTGAATCTGGGCGGCTTGTGAAAACAAGCATCACAAATGGTAAGATTCCTTAAGACAACCCAATATGGCAAATCCTTAATAAACTTTGTCTTTTTCTTTGGATGAGAAGGCTTGAGTCGAATTCATTCAGCAGGACCTGGTGTGTCGGTGTTTGGGGTCTCGAGCACTCCTAAAAACCTATGGTTCTTTACCATCATCGTTTTTATTTAACCTCATCAGTAGTCTGCTTGGAGATGTCTGCCTCTGCAAGGGCAGATCCAACCCTGGAAGCAGGGTCTTTCCTGAGGTCCACTCAAGTTGTCTTAGGACAACTGCTTTACCCTGACTTTTAAAATTTAAATTTAAAATTTCTATAGCTCTATATTCACTTTGAGATGATATGTCTTCTTTGGTGGGGGAAACTTGGATAGCCTGCAGTTTTCTGACCTACTCCACCATTTTCCCTCAACTTAAACATTCTGAGAAGGGGTCCATAAGCTTGTCTAGATGACCAAAAGGGTCCATGACACGCATGAATGAAAGAACCTTTAAAGATTTAGTCTGACAGCAATCACCAAAGGGATACTTTATAGTGCTAGACCAGATAATAAAATTCATTTGGAGAAACAAAATGTTCAGCATCTCTAGGTAAATAATGACAAAAAATAGGAATTTAGGGAGAGAAGCACTTTATCTCAAATTATACTATGAAACAGTATTTTGTTTTGGTTAAAAAACAGAAATGTAGACCAGTAGAACTGATTAGATAAGGAAGAACTGGAAACAAATGAAGTCAAATAAACCAGTATTCAATACCCCTTAGAACATAATTTACTTAGGAAAATTATTCCCAATTTTTGGCAAGAACTGCTAAGAAAACTGAAAAAATGATTTGGCAAAAATTAAGTTTAGACTGTGGTACGTGAGCTTGTTTAAGTAATTTAGTCATTATATTTCAATATATGTGGTTTCCTTTGCAATCCTACATTCCTTTTTTTATGAATTTAAAAACGTTATTCTGAGGAGTCCATAGACTTAATAAACCATAAAAAAGGTTTAAGAACCTGAGAACAAAATGGATGTAAAACCTGACTATGAAAGGTCACATACAATAAGAATGTTAGAAGAGAACCAAATCAATTAGTTTTCATAGCAATGGCTAGAGGGTGAGTTCTTAACTAAATACGAGATGAGACAAAAAAGAAAACAGATGATCTTGACTACACGACACCAACATTTTTTAAGGTACAAAGTCAATGTTACTAAGGAAGGGAAGCTGTTGACTGTGAAACAGCATGGTAGAACAGATAAAGTGCTGGATTTGAAATCAAGAAAATGTGGGGAACAAAGTAGACACTTATCAATGGGGAATGGCTAAACACATTTTGGCACATGAATGGAATAGAATATTACTGAGCTGTAAGGAACAATAAAAGAGAATTTCAAAAAGCATGGAACAACTTATGTGGGACTCATTTTATAGGTTGGTTAATTTTACTAAATTGTTTTTTTCTATTTATTTTTTGTTATGAGAGGCACGGCTCACTGAGTATGGTCAGGGAAAGTTGCTCCAGGCGACTTTCTAAGACCACAAGTTGAAGAGAAATACCAGTAAGCACTGAGAAAATTTCCCTACTGGGAATTCTCTATACCAACAAAACTACAAGTCCAGTCCCTATACCTACTGCTCCCTCAGCACCACCTGAAGTACCTTTAACACAGCAGGGTGTATCAGTAATTAAGGTGGGACTTTTTGCTGTTCTTAAGTGCCTTTAATGATTCTGGCCTTTGTTTGAAAGGGGCAGATAAAATGCAATCTTGTCTAGGAATGTTTCTCAGCACTAAGACAATCAAGAGTCATTGACTTGTATATGGTGATACTAGAGATTTTTCATTGTTCTTTGTTTTGAGTACTTCTCAGCACTGAGGTAATGAAGTACTCCAGGGCCCTGATAACAGGTATATAAGATCCTAGCTTGGTGTTTGACTTTTGGTACTCTCACTCACTGGAAGAATTGCTTGTGACTCTGGGCAACCTGTCCTAACTGGCCCGCAGCTTTGATAACCTAGATGTTGGTTTGTATTTGGTCTGTTTATGATGTATGTTTGTAATTTATTTTTATTTGGTCTGAAGTTCAGGGTGCTGGTTTTTCCTCCTGAACTAAGTGAGTTGTATTTGTATGTGTGATTAAAATGAGATTGTTAACCCCTTAAAGTTACTTTCCTTAGTAAAGCAGATCAAAGAACCTGTGTTAGCAGCCCTTCTGTATGCTGGTGTTATTGGTCTTATACAGTCACAGTAGCTGCTAGCAAGACTGTTGCCACACAGGGAAGAACTAATATCTGCTAAATGAATCCTTAACTTAGTGGGACATTGAGTGAGAATTAAGGAACATTAAGAGAAACATGTAATAAATCAAGCTACTCAGGTACTAAGTCCAGTTTATTAAATGTACGAAACAAAACTCATGAACAGGAACAGTGACTAAGGATAAATCAATATGAAAATGTGTTTTCATTTTAAGAATCAATCAGCTGGATCTTTTTCAGAACTGAACTCAGTCCACTGAGCAGAAAGAAGGCATCTACCTTTGTATAGAACAAGGATATAGGATTCAGTTCCATGGTTCAAATAAATCCAGTCAGTCCTATCTGGTGGCTGAAGGTCAGGGTGACAGAGCACATTCTAGAATATTTTTCTTGCAGAGGAACAGGGAACAGAGGATTAGAGGGACAAAGTTGTTGGGTGAATGGCTAGTTCCTTGCTCCATAGAATCTTCATTCTCTTCCTAACAGATCTTAGCTAGGGAGGAAGGGGGGAGCTTTTATTTGAATAGGCCAACTATGGCCCGAATGATAGTAATCATGAAAAAAACAAGTGTTTCAAAGGAGTAGGTACTAAGCCATAAAAATCTCAATTGGATACAGCAAAGAAGGAAAGGAAACCAGGGAATGGGAGTAAGAAACTTAGGGTGGGGAAAATTAGAAATGAGGATGCAAGATAGATGAGAACATGGAGTATTTTGTCTGGGAAGAACCATGATTAGCAAAATGGTTCTATACCTAATCCCTACTCCAGCACAGCGCCTCAGCGGAACTGCAAAGGACTGATCCTTAGACCAATCACATCTTTGCCAATTTCTGTCACCTATGGAAGAGAACAGAAAAAAAAAAAGCTAGTGAGACAGAGAAGTTTGGGACATCCAAAGATGAAGGGGGTTCAAGAGGCTATTTATGTGGGGCTGAGAGGCCCAAGAACATATTTGCTACATTCTACTCAGCAAGGGTGATGGACTCACAACTCTAAACAAGGTACAGAAAATAGAAATCTCCGTCCTTGAAGAATCCCCTTGGACAGTACTTACTGTGGTGACACGGCAGATCTGGCCCTGAAACTCAGGACAGTAGCAAGCCCCACTGAGGGGACACTTTTCCACTGGCTTGCCACGGTAAATAGGTCGGTAAGATGCAGCACAGATGTCAAAAGGGTTGTGCATGTCGTAATTGAGCTGGTAGGCATCTGTGGGGTTCTTCTCACAGGCTGACAGGATCTTTCGTGTCTACGGGGATGTTAGAGAGATGGAAGGTGATGGTTCACAGAACATCTGTCAACCATCCTCTAGCATGTTTTAGCAGTTTTTTGCCCTTTGTTGCAGCTGCTGTCAATAAAGCCCCCACCCATTTAAAGGTTCCTTTTATAAATGGCCCAGACTGTGACTGGTGTGGTAGACACTAAGAAGCTAAGTCGCCTTCCCAAGGTCACATAGCCAGTATGCATTAGAGAAGAGACCTGGACCCAGGTCATTCTGCCTCTGAGGGTGGCTCTCTATGTACTATGCAATGCTGCCACTCTTAAAGACTATATATTCCCAAGTTATTCAAGGGATACAGTTCCACAGGGTGAGGGGGAATACCATTCTTATTTTGTGTCTCTCACCCAAAAAACAGTACTTTTGACTCAATAGTCCTTCACAAGCTTGGCATATTTCATCTCAGTCATAGGAAGCCATGACTTTTCCACTGAACTCATGGGAACATTGCTATTTTGGATGAGAGATGGAATATGTATATATAGACATATGTATAATATAAATGCATACACACATACATATGAATACACATGTATGTTGTATATGTACACACACACAGATGGTTGTGGTATTTTCTTTTTCTTAATTTAGGAAGAAGGGTTGTATTTTGGAGGTAAAAAACTGAACTTGTCATTTCTGAGGCTGCATAATCATCCTTCCTGTTGGCCCAGTGTCCAGTTGTTTAACCCCTATCTCTTTCCCACAACTGAGTTGTGAGACTCAGTAAATTTATTCCTTCCTCAATCTCTAGAGCCGAAGAAGTGCCCAGCGAAGACTCATCTGCCTCCATGGTACCTGTTGTGGAGGCAGAGATCTTAGGGTTTCTCCTTCTGAATATATTTGATCAACCCTGATTTCTCCCATAATTGCCTAAGAAAGTGCTGACTACCTGCTGGGACACCTCAGGCTTGGGCCCCAGCTCCAACAGGCGCCGTGCAAAGGTAGCAGCAGTCTTGAAGTTCTTGAGTTTGAAGAAGAGATTAAGGGCCGTTCGAAGCACCAAGATCATATGCACAGGCTGCAGATTGGAGTGGGTGAAGTAAGCTGCCATCTGGAGGGGAAAAAGGAGGACACAATTAGTGCTCTAGTTCTGGGGGCCTGCATATCCCCATGTCAGGTTGGTGCTGTAAACATTAGTAGCTTAGTGTGAGGCTGTGACCTAAGTTCATCAAGAGAAGCAGGACTAAGTAGAAGGTACTCTGGCTTGCGTCTAGGTTACAAAGCAAAGGGGTAGCTCCACAGTATGGGGGACTGGTAGGAATGGGAATATTTAAGCATAGGCGGTCATACTCTTTCCTTTGCCTTGAGATTAGACCAAGACTCTGTCCCAGCTCAGCCAATCTCATTTCCTACTGCCCCTGAATTAAAGACCATGTGAAGATGGAGCCCCATGTTCAAGCTCTGGTGAGAGAAGATCACATAAAGACCCCAGGACCAGGGGAAGGGCCTATAGGTCTCACCTCACAGATGCGCTTCTGCTGTTCTAGGCTCTCTTTGGGCAATTTCTTCCTCTCAATTTCCATTGACAAGCCCACGATGTATTCACGGCAGATGGCAATGAGCTGCTGGGCCTGAGAAAAGGGGCCAAAAATGGCAGGGTCAGGATGCAATAAAGATGGCATGACGAGGGCCAAGAGGTCACACAACTTCTTACCTCAGCAATTTCTTGCTTATTATCTACTACAAGAAGTGGAACACTAAGCAGGATAGAACGGAATTTCTCCACTGCCTCCTCAAACTTGCCCGCTGTAGTGAGCTGATAGCACAGCTGCAGCCGTTGGATCAGGTCATTAAGCTTCAGCCCCACAGCTGGTACCCCATTCTTCAGCCCTGCATCCTTCCTGGAAAGAGGAAGGTAAAGAAAGAAAGGAGATAGTGGGGCCAGTTAAAGGTCAACAACCACCTTGTAGGTGGCCTGGCAGCTGCAAAGAACAGTGTCAAGGGGAGTGAATAGTCTGAATACCAACCTTTTGCTTTCAAACACAGTGATTCTAGGACAAAACTGACTCTGTCACTGGCCAACTTGTGGGCCTTCAAACAGAAATCCTGTTATTTTAAACACTCTACCGTTTTAGGAAGCAAGGGGAGAGTAGGCCCTTACCAGTTGCGATTTGGGTAACCATACATGGTGGGTAAGCATGGCAGAGCCTGGTATGTGGTCCGGCCTCGGGCATACGTCTGGAGAAATAACTGCTTATAGGGGCCAAATTGGGTTACCCCAACCTGGTCGTGGAGGAGCTGTAGGGAGAAGACAAAACATAAGAAAATGTTGTAAACTGGGCTGCTTCTACACGTTACAGCATACAAACTGTCCTTGAAAGGTACTTATTTCATTGTTATGGAACTTGGAGGCAGGTAAAGGGTAGGAAGAAGGAAAGGAAACTACAGAGAAAGGGAAATGAGAGGAACTACTAACCAGTGGGTCAGCCAGAGAGATAATGGGAAGGAGGAAGGAAGGGAAAGGGATGGACAGACAGAAGCATGTGTACTTATGGGAAGAGACAGCAGCTTCTATAGGATTAAGATGGATGCCTTGAGCTCCATAAGGCATCCTGGACAAGTTGGAGGTTGCACTGAGGGGACTTACCCGCATAGCTGTCTCAAAAGACCCTGCCAAGATGTGGTCAACTGGCAGCTGGGAATTATTGCACCAGATCTGACGGGGGAAAATAAATGTTTTAGCAACTACATGGCATGGTGTGTAGAGTGCTTGACTTTCAAGTCAGAAAGATCTGAATTCCACTACTGTCACAGACGCTAGTGGTGTGACCTGAGCAAGTCATAATCTCACTGTACTTTAGTTTCTTCATCTGTAAAATGAGACTACTGGACTCAAAAGTTTCTAAGGTCTTTTATAGCTCTAAATACAGATTCTATGATCCTATGAAGGTGAAAAACATACTTCCTTCTCCCATCTCACATCCCTTCAAGTTTTACCAGACTTGTTTGTCACCAATTACATATTAGCTAGGTCAGGAAGAAGGCAGCACCCAAAGGACAAAATCAGAATTACAGACGTATAGAGACACAAGGCACTTCAAGTGACTATCTAATCTAATCCACACCTGGAAAAGAATACCCTTTACATCCCTATACAAGTGGTTATCCAATCTTTATTTGAAAATCTCCAGTGAAGGGGCACTTACTACTACCTAATGAAGCCTCTTTTATTTTTCGATAGTCCTATAAAAAAGTTCCATTACTATAAGTCTCAATTTCCTTCTTTGCAATTTCAACACACTGTTTGTAATTCTGTTTTCTGAAGCCAAGGAGAACAAGTACGATTCCTCCTCCAAGTGACAAAGCCTCAATACTTGAAGAATGTTATCATGCCCTCCCCTTCTTCCCCTCCCCACCAAGAGCTTCTCTCCTGCAGACTAAACATCCCCAGTTCCTTCAACTGATTTTCATGTGTCATGTTTTCAAGGACCTTCATCTTTTTGGTTGCCCTCTTTTTCCAATGGCCATTTTAAAATGTGATGCTCATATAAAACTGTGCATACTCTTTGATCCAGCAATACCACTACTAGGTCTGTGTCCCAAAGAGATCATAAAAAAGGGGAAAAGACCCACATGTACAAAAACATTTCTAGCAGACCTTTTTGTGGTGGTAAAGAATTGGAAATTGAAGGGATGCCCATCAGTTAGGGAATGGCTGAAAAAGTTGTGGTATATAAATGTCATGGAATACTATTGTTTTATAAGAAATGATTAGCAGGCAGATTTCAGAAAGATGTGAACAGACTTACACGAACTGATGCTGAGTGAAGTAAGGAGAACCAGGAGAACACTGTATATAGTAACAACACTGTGCAATGATTATCTATGACAGACTCAGCTTTTCTAAGTAAATACAGTAAGACAATTCCAAAAGACTAATGATGGAAAATGCTCTCCACAACCAGAGAAAGAACTATGGGGTCTGGATGCAGATCAAAGCACGCTATTTTCTTTTTTTTTTTAAATTTAATATATTTAGTTTTCAGCATTGATTTTCACAAGTTTGAATTACAAATTTTCTCCCCATTTCTACTCTCCCCCCACTCCAAGATGGCGTATATTCTGGTTGCCCTGTTCCCCAGTCAGCCCTCCCTTCTGTCACTCCACTCCCCTCCCATCCCCTTTTCCCTTCCTTTCTTGTAGGGCAAGATAAATTTCTACATCCCATTGCCTGTGTATCTTATTTTCTAGTTGCATGCAAAAACTTTTTTTGTTGTTGTTTTTGAACATCTGTTTTTAAAACTTTGAGTTCCAAATTCTCTCCCCT